>CAMZMU010000068.1:5822478-6422478 GCA_947311845.1 Poa pratensis
CTTGAGAGGGATATCTTTGACCTCTACCTCCCTGAGTTCGATAAACCTTGGGTGATTCACTTAAGGGAAACTTGCTGCTGTTCTAACAAACCTCTGCATTGGAGGCCAACATTGTCTACAAGAATAGAAGCGTGCGTAGACATCAAGCTATTTTCTGGCCGCGTTGCCGGGGAGGTAGTGTTGGAAGGTATCTCCTTTAGATTCTGCAATTATTTCTTTTTGTTTCTTGGTTTTTTTTCGCTAGTTATGCTTAATGGAAAACAACAACAAAAATAAAGATCTTTATGAACTTTATATTGAATTAGGACATGATGTTTTTGAAGAGAAAATTAAGAAACCGATGGAAGTTTGTCTGCTAATTGTGGTAGTAATGTTATTAGCATGAATTCCTTCAACACCATATTGCTAATGTTTGGAAAAGTCTAAGCTTGGGGAAGCTAGTTTTTATGAAAATGTCTTTTTAGTTCCCCAGCTTTAGAGGAGAAAATTTGCTCTGATAATATGTGTCTCCATATGTGATATCCTAATGATGCTTGTGATATTTTAAATCACCTACTGAAGTATTCCTTTTGAAATACTATGGAAATTGTTGAAAAGGTTATGGATGAACGTTATGCAGGGGATGGAAAGTCCATCCAAGTGATCACTTGTTGAAACTTACAGAACTTTGTGAGTTGTTTAAGGTTGCAGGTTTTATCAAGAGAAATGCCATGAAGAAATTATTTCCATTGTCACTTAAGGACAAAGCAAGGGAGTGGTATGAGCTACTGGATGATCCTCATCATCGGAGTGGAAGGAGCTGCTTGAATATCTCTTTTTACTCTAAATTTTATCCTCCTTATGAATTGTATTTAGATGGAATTACATTTTTAATTTTTGGCCTCGTGATGGAGAAAGCATTGCTCAAGCTTAGGGAAGGCTGAAAACATTAATACTCAATGTCCTAACCATGAGCTTCCTGAGAAAAATAATTGTTACTAATTTTTATGCAAGGCTTTAGGTCATTACAAGGATTATCTAGATGCATGTTCAGAGGTTCTTTCACAAGTAAGAAGGTTGAAGCTAGATGGGATCTTCTTGAAAGAATTCAAAAGAAATACTGAAGATTGGGAGAAGGACAAAGGTAAAAGGATCAGGTATAAACTATGAATATGAATGCTTAAGTCTTTCGTGAAACTGCTGGTTTTCAAAAAGTTAGTGCTAATTATGGTCTTGATTCTCAAATTATTGTTGATTGTTGTAGAACCTTTGCTTCTCATATTAATGTTCCTAAAGGAAGCAGGGACATGTATCATGAACCTTTCAAAGACACTTGCATGGAAAATGAAATTGTTGTTAATGATTGCAATAAACATGCTCAAACTTCTGAAAATGCTATTTCTTTATAAGCATGTTAATTTTTGTGTGGAGTGCTTAGACCTTGTGAAAAGTCTAATTAATGAAGAAGTTATTGTAAACTTCATAAGCATGAGAAAACTAGAATATGGAGTAGGGCTCTAAATGATCTTGCTGAAAGGTTTGTGCCCTATATCCTTTATTTGTGAACTCTGCTATGAAGAAGGTCATTTCGAATTCCAATGCTCAAAGTTTAATGATACAATTTCGAGTTTGTTTGATGATAGCATGATCCATCCTGATCTTTTTGAGATGAACTTGAATTATTTTTTGGGTGTGAAAGGAAACTTCTTTGTTAGATATGAGTTCTTTTGATATGAATAGTATTTTGCGGGGATGCCGTCTCCATTGTGTTGATAAGAAACCACAGTAATCCTTATATAGAAAAAATTATAAAAGATGTACCTTTGCCAAAATATGAAAGGACTTATACTTGTTTTACTCTAATTAATGAAAGGGAGGAATCCTCCCAAGTTTCTTCTATTGTTTCTAACAATGATCCAGGGCATGTGGAGAAGCTTCCTTTCAAACCTCTCCCTCCTAAAGAAAAAGAAGAGGGGAAAGAAGAAGAAGAAGAAGAAGAAGAAGAGGAGTAAAAGAGAGAGGAAAAGGTATCCTCTCCTAAGCATGTTGCTCCTTTTGATTGTTTCTAATGAGTCTAAATTTATTAAAGAAGATTCACGTACTTGGGGTCCTTATTATCTCGACACTAAATCTATAGGCACTATTGAAGATGATTATATGTCTGTTACTTCTTGTAGTGATCATGATTGGGAAAATGAAACTACTTTTGATATGAAATCTTTGGGGTACCAATTTCTGAAAATGATGATGTCTATACTATTAGTACTATCCATGTTCCATCCAATTATGATATGGAAAGCTCCAATCCTTGGGGATGAGGTGTTTGAAAAATCCTTTTGCTACTGACGATTATATATTTAAGTCATCTCTTCTAGTAAATTGATGAAGATAGTTTTACAAATGAACCACACTTTGGAAGATAACTATCCTGTTGTTTATGATGATACTATGCCTCCAATCTTTGATATTATCATAATGATAACTATGACATATGTTATAATTACAATAATCCTCATGAAACTTGTCATAGTTATGGAGGGGTTACACAAAACCTTCTCTCTAATATACAAAACTCTTCATGTTCAAGTTCTTTATGATGATCCTACTCCATTGTTATTAATAAGAAGAACTTTGCTTATGTGGAAAATATTGATACTTTTATGCATATGGATCACGATAATAATGTTTCATGTGATGGTTATATTGTGGTTTTTATAATGATGCTACTGAAAGTTTTTACGAGAGATGGAGACATGGCTTCATATATCACAATAATATTGAATCTCCTCTCTTTTTGTTGAAATTTTTGAAGTTGCACTTGTTTTGTTTTTCTATACTAGATGCTTCATGCTTCAATAATTTGTTTTCTTACAAGATTCCTTTTCATAGGAAGTGGGTTAGACTTAAATGTGTTTGATATTTGCTCTTGATGCTCTCTTGGTTTTCAACTCTTATTTTGGGAGAGCATCATTAAAATCTTCAAGAGCTAAAAGGCATTAAAGAAAGCGCTTTTGGGAGGCAACCATTATCTTTTGTTTTCAGTTTTTATTAGTCAAGGGTGTGCTTACTTCTGTAACAACTCTTTGTATCTTTATTTTCTTGCATTGTTGTGCCAAGTAAGTCTCTAGTAGAGAAGTTGATGCTAGATTGGATTTCTGCACAGGGACAGATTTTGTTGTCCACGGTTTTGAGCTTTATTCACTCCATAAAAATTGAAAAATTCTGAAAAAATTCGTGCGTGATCCTCAGATATGTACGCAACTTTCATTAGTTTTGAGTTTCTCAATCTGAGCAACTTAAGTGCCTCGAAAAAAATTCGTCTTTACGGATTGCTTGTTTGACAGATTCTGCCATTTATTTTGCATTGCTTCTTTTACTATGTTTGATGGATTTAATTGCTCCAAAAAACATCAGTGGCTGTAGCTAATGTCCAGAAGTATTGGTGATGATTGTGTCACTGTAGAATATGAGAATTTTTGATTATGCACTAACCCTCTAATGAGAATTACTTTGAGTTTGGTGTGGCGGAAGTTTTCAAGGATCAAGCGAGAAGAATGATATGATGTGATCAAGAAGATGTGAAAAGCCTAAGCTTGGGGATGCCCCGTGGGTCACCCAAGCATATTTCAGAAGACTCAAGGGGCATCCCCTTCTTCATCAACAACTTATCAGGTCATCTCTAGTGAAACTATATTTTAATTCTTCCATCTTAGTACTTTACTTGGAGCGTCTGTGTGCTTTTATTTTCGCATTGTTATTTATATTTTCTGAATAAATTGGATCCTAGAATTCTTGTGTGGGAGAGAGACACGCTCGCTTTTTCATGTGAATACTCATATTCTTCACTTATGCTCGTTGAGTATTCTTATCTAGCTACTGCTATGCTTTTAGCTCCTGTTTTTTATGCATCTTATTCAGAGCTGTTAGTTCTTGTAGAGTAGTACTCTCTTGTTTCATTTGTAAATTATTTGGAGAGTTTTTGTTGAAATAAGTTGATTGGTGTTTGGTTGGAAACAGAAAAATGCAACATGTGGTAGGTGGTATATCGAAAAGACACTCATATAGATCATTGTCTTGGATTAATTTGACACTTGGCAATTGTTTTGAGCTCTCAAGTATTTCATGTTTAAGCTCTTGCATCATGTAGTTAAAAACCTATTAGTGAGAACTACCGTTAGAGCTTGTTGAAATTTGGTTTGCATGTTTGGTATCTCTAAGGTCTAGATATTTTCTGTTAAAAGTTTTGAGCAACAAGGAAGACAGTGAAGAGTCTTATAATTCTTGCAATATGTTTTCATGTAAGTCTTGCTGTACCAGTTGATATCCTGTGTTTGCTTCAAACAACCTTGCTAGCCTAACTCTGTACTGAGAGAGAATGCTTCTCGTGCATCCAAAACCCTTGAGCCAAAACCCATTCATTTGTGTCCACCATAACTACCTATTATGTGGTATTTCCTGCCATTCCAAGTAAATACTTCATGTGCTACCTTTAAACTATTCAAAAGCTATTATCTCTTATTTGTGTCAATGTTTTATAGCTCATGAGGAAGTATGTGGTGTTTTATCTTTCAACCTTGTCATTTACTCCTGACAGACTTTCACCAATGGACTAGTGGCATATACATCCGCTTATCCAATAATTTTGCAAAAAGAGCTGGCAATGGGTGCCCAGCCTCAATTAATTACAACTTTCACCTTTAATTCTCTTCACATGTTTTGCCTGATTTATCAGTAAGCAATTTAAAAAGTTAATCATTCAAAATAGACACTCTCCATGGTATGTGATTGTTGGAAGGCACCGAGGATTCGGTTAGCCATGGCTTGTGTAAGCAAAGGTTGGGAGGAGTGTCACACAAATATAAAGTACATGTGTAAACAAAAGAGAAGAGGGATGATCTGCCTTTGGGTAGAAATAACGTCCTTCACGGAGCCGCTCTTGAAAGTCTAGTTGACAAGGGGGTTAGAGTGCCCACTACCATTCGTTGACAACAACAAACACCTCTCAAAACTTTATTTTTATGCTCTCTATATGATTTCAAAACTTAAAAAGCTCTAGCACATGATTTAATCCCTGCTTCTCTCTGCGAAGGGCCTTTCTTTTACTTTATTGTTGAGTCAGTTTACCTACTTCTTTCTATCTCAGAAGCAAACATTGTGTCAACTTTGTGTGCAACAATTTTTATATGCTTGCTTATTGCACTTATTATATTGCTTTGTGTTGAAAATTATCCATGAGATATACAAGTTGAAAGTTGAAATGCAATTGCTGAAACTTAAATCTTCCTTTGTGTTGCTTCAATGCCTTTTACTTAGAATCTATTGCTTTATGAGTTAACTCTTATGCAAAACTTTTTGATGCTTGTCTTGAAAGTACTATTTATGAAAAGTTTTTGCTTATATGATTCAGTTTTTACTCATTATTCTATTTGTTAAAAAAACTATAGACCATTGCCTTGGTCACTTCTTTCATAACATATGCTTTACAATATTATTAGATCATGATTATGTGGTAGCATGTCACCTAAGAAATTATTTGTTGTTATCGTTTTACCTACTCGAGGACGAGTAGAACTAAGCTTGGGGATGCTTGATAGTCTCCAACGTATCTTATAATTTCTTATGTTCCATGCTTATATTATGTCAATTGCTACATGTTTTATTCACACTTTATAGCATTTTTATGCATTTTCTGGGACTAACCTATTAACAAGATGCCACAGTGCAGTTCCTGTTTTCTGCTGTTTTTGATTCCAGAAAAGCTGTTCTGGAAATATTCTCGGAATTGGACGAAACAAAAAGCCAAGGTCCTACTTTCTGTCACGTACACGGAGTCCGAAGGAGAGACGGAGGGGGGCACCGAGGTGCCCTCACATGTGTGGCGCGGGTCCCACCCCTGGCGCGCCGCCACGTGGTGAGGAGCCCTCGGGCCTCCACCGACATCACCCTTTCGCCTATATAATCCTCCTGCTCGAAAACCCTAAAACAATCAGTCATATTCACGAAGAGTTCCACAGCGCCGCCGCCATCGATGACAAGTTTCGGGGGACAGAAGTCTCTGTTCCGGTACCTTGCCGGGACGGGGAATTGCCCCCGGAGTCATCTCCATCGACTCCACCGCCATCTTCATCGCCGTTGCTGCCTCCCATGATGAGGAGGGAGTAGTGTTCTCCCCGAGGCTGAGGGCTCTACGGTAGCTATGTGGTTTACCTCTCTCTCCATGGTGTGATCTTTATGTGATCATGAGCATTGCTAGTATCTGTCGGAGAATGACTCCCACGAAACAGGGATAGTCAAGCTCACGAAGAGAGTTCGTGTAAGGGGCTGAACACGTTGGTCAAACAACCCTCAACCTGCACGGCGACGGTGCTCGTCGAGCAGAGGAGGGACATCACGACAGAGATGAACACCAGCCCGTACCCAGGTTCACGCCCTCGTGTGGAGGTAACACCGCTACTCCTGCTTGTCTGTATTGCACTGCTTGGAGGTTACAGTACAATGAGCTTGCCGAGGGCTCTCTTTTGGCAATGGTGTACACGAGGAAGGGAAGCTGTGGTCTTCTTCTTCCTTGCGCGTAAGTGGCTAGCTGGAATGAGAATGCGATCCTTTGCTACGGTGCTGCTCCTCCTCCTTTTATAGGCGCCCCGGCTCTTCCCTGCGCTTGCGCGCGGAAGGGCTATCACGTGGCGGCAGAAGGTGGAGCGTGGTGCACCGCAGCCCAGCTGTCCATGGACGCGGTCCATGGGCGTAAAGCTGATGCCTGTGGCAGAGTAACCACCGTCCATGCAGGACGGCCAGCTGGGGCCGCAGAGGAACGTGGGGGTGCCCACGGTGACGTTGGCCGTGGAGCGTAGCGCCGGCCGGTCCCCTTATCACCAAAGAGGAAATCCTTGTAGTCCGGTGCGGTGGCGCAGCTTTGTTGACTCCTTTAATCACCAAAATGGCAACTGCGGCGTCGTCGTCACCGCGCGCAGAGGCGCGCGTCACTCTGCGGCCGCTGCAGAGCCCATGTGCGCTCTGCAGAGGTTGCTTTGCAGCGAAGCGATCCCCACGAGGGCTTGGATGCCCTGTGGAGGATTTGGCGTTGACCTCTCTCCAGGGGAGATCACCTTGAAGAGGGGGCAGCAGTGAAGAGGGCCTCCGCAGGCCTCTGCTGCCTCCAAAGCCCTCGCGAGGCAATTGCCTCGCGAGGCTCTCCAAGCCGTAGGCTTGGTCCTTAGCGAAAATGGCCATCGAGTGTCGAGGGCCGTGGAGGACAGGCCCAGCACACCCTGGTTTCACTGGGCCGACAGTAGCCCCCGGGCCCATGATGGGCACGATGTAGTCCAATGGACGCAGGCGAATCGTCATGGGCCCAAAGTGTCCGGCCGGCCTGAGACACGTGTAGGGCAGTTACGCCGCGACGACACGTTCTCCTCGGAGATGATGGGCGTAGTGGGGGGACCCACCACGTCTCGGTAACTGCTCTGAGGGGAATAAAGCCTGCAGCGCCGGTTCAGGCAGCAGTTACTGCATCATTTGCGCGCCCGTCTCCTCGCTCTTGACTTCTGCGCTTCCGTGTCTCCGCGCTCCTCCTCCTTCACCAAGCTTCTCCGCCGCCCTTCTTCTTCGACCATGGGTCCCAAGAAGGACAAGGCGGCAATGGCGAACGAGCCTGCTGAGGCGCAGCAGGAGGACGAGTTCGCGCCGGCGCTGGTGGGGACTCGCATCCACACGGCGGAGGCGCTGGACAAGATCCGGCTGATGGCCGCGGGCAAGAACAACGAGCACGGCGCCACCGTTCTCAAGGCGGCGCGCTTTGGCAAGCTCGCGGCGGGGCTGTATCCCATTTTCTTCCAGACCGTTTTGCTGGTCTGGTGCCGCCATTTTCCCCATTCCTGGAGGAGGTTCTGGCCTTCTACCAGATCCAACTTCTGCATCTGCACCCCAACTCCATCTTGATCCTCGCCATTTTCGCATATCTTTGCGAGGCGTATTTGGGGGTGATGCCTTCCGTGGCCTTCTTCCGGAGCTTCTACGCGCTCCGCTCCACGGCGCCCGGCGAGCGGTCAGGTTGTGTGTCCTTCCGCATTGCGGATGGGATGGGAGGCATCTACATCCCCATGTCCTGGGACGGCGACAAACCCGTCACTCGGGTGACGAAGAAGGTGGACGATTTCCGCCAGCGGTGGTTCATCGTGGACGCCAAGACGCAGAACTCCTTCTTCGACGTCCCTGAGGCGCCGCCGCTGAAGAACTCGAACTGGTCGAGTGCGGCCTTCCAAAGCCCGAAGATTGCTGACTTGGTCGCACGCATGAAGCTCGTCCGCGAAGCTGGCCTCACGGGGCAGATGGTTGCTGAAGACTTCGTGAGGCGCCGTATTGCTCCTCTCCAGAAGCACACGAAGCCGGTGTGGATGTACTCTGGCCCGGCGGACCCGATGCGGCTGCACTGCAGCTCCCACACCCCCGACGTCATTGCTTCCATCATGGGCATCCTCTTCACCGCCCCGGAGGTTCCTGTGCCGCGCAGTGAGCTCGCGAGGCCCCTCCATCAGATTACTCCGAAGAAGCGCCTCGCGATCCTGGAGCTGATGCCGGAGTTCACCCCTCAGGGCCTGGCAGGGGAGGAGAAGAAGGAGGCTGCGGCGCCCGTGGTGGAAGAGGACTGGGCCACGGAGTCACCCGTCGCATCTGACGCCGATCTGGGCGTCACCTGTGGAGGGGCGAATCCCTCGGCAGGGGAGGCGAGCTCTTCGAACCTGCGCCTCCCGAGGGAGAAGTTCTGGAGATTTCGTCCAGCGGGGACGAGGATTTCCTTGTGGCCCCTTCGCGCCAGGTCGCGGAGGGGGAGGAAGACAGCGATGAGGAGGCCGCAGCAGGACGCTGCGATCCCCGCTCCAAGGCTTTTCACGACAGGGCCGCCAAGAGCCCAGTGGGCACCCCTCTCAAGAGGAAAGCTGAGACTGCTCCTGAGGGGTCCGGCGCCGGTGCCGCGTCGTCGAGGTCGTGGCGGTCGTCCACACGGTGTGGGTTGACTCCCGCGCCAAGACATCTGGGTAAGGATTGGCCCTGCTTTCACATCTTATGAGAATTTCCTTGCTCCCCTCTTGAAGGCCTTTCTTGCTTGTTTGTCAGGGATTTGGTGACGGCGAAACGCCGGAGGCTCCGCAAGGCCGCGGAGGTGCGGGGCCTTGCCTCGGCAACCGTCGAGGGGCCTGTGGAGCCCTCAGCTGAAGAGGTTGCTAAGCCCGTGGTGACTGAGGCCACGGAGCCGGTGTGGAGGAGGCCACGAAGCCTGTGGCGGAGGAGGCCACAGGGCTGTGGTGGTTGCACCTCTGACCGGGGCAGCTGCTTCGTCTTCTACCGCGGAGGTGCGCCCCGAGGAGGAGGCGGTGGTGCGGACGCCAACACCGCCACGCCCTGTCACTCCACCAGAGCGGCAAGAGGAGGTCGCCGCGGAGACGGCGGGGAGCGGCTCGCCGGCGAAGGGAGGCGCCGACGTCGAGATGGAGGAGAACATTCCTCCGCCGCCCCAAGGCACCGACGTCGAGGTGGAGGAAAACGTTCCTCCGCCGCCCCCGCCTAACGCAGATACTGAGGGGGCGGCGGCTTCTTCTGAGGCCGCAGCGGGCACGGCTGCGGCGGACCTCACGGTGGCTGGGCAATCTTCCCCAGCCCCGAAGCCCGAGAGGAGGCGCCGATGGAAGACGATGGTGCTGGTGCCCATGGCCCCAGTGGCGGAGAGGGCTCGCTTCAAAGCCCCCAGGCCAGAGTCGACCCAGGCCCAAGCTGGAGATCCCCATCCTTGAGTCTAGTGCATATGGGGGAGCCTCCATGTCCCATGGGAGCTCGCGGGCTCTGGTCCTGGGCGGCAGGAGCTGGAGCGGCGCTCGCCGCAGCTCTTTCCGCCTGGCGAGGGGTGCGCTGGACGGGCTGGAGGCCCAACTCGCTCTCGAGGAGGCCGAGCTCGCCAGAGAGTATGATGAACTTGAGAAGGCCTGGACCCGCTTCTTCGAGATCGTGGAGCACCGTCGCCACGACAACGAGGCCATGCAGGCGCAGCGAGAGGAGGCGCTGCGCTTCGCCAAGGAAGTCCGCGAGAGCGCGGTGCGCGAGGCTCAAGAGACCCTGGAGCCACTCCAGGCAGAGCGCCAGGCCGCTGCAGAAGATCGCGAGGCGGCCGTGGCGGAGCGCCAAGCTGCAGCCTCAGAGCGCGCGGCCCTCGAGACCACGCTGGCCGCTCAGCGCCAAGAGCTTGCTGACCGCGAGGAGAAGTTCGCTGCGGAGTCGGAGGCCACGCGAAAATCTTTGGACCAACACCGCGCGTCCTTGGACGCCCGTGAGCAAGCACTGGCGGCGCGCGAGGCGGAGGCGCTCAAGCGCGAGGAGCAGCAGCTGCAGGCTGACAAGGAGCTGTCCACGCAGCGCGCAGATCTCGAGGCGCGGGAGGGCAATCTGGCCGAGGCCATAGGCAAGCATGGTGAGGAGGTGGCCAGGCACAAAAAGCTTGTAGAGAAGTCCAACCGAAAGCTCGCCGCGAGGAAGGAAGAGGCTGAGAAGGAGGCCGCCGCCAAGCAGAAAGAGTATCGCGCTGCCGTCGCCGAAGATTATGCCGGGAAATTCAAGAAGCAGGAGGACCGCTTCAAGAAGAAACGCGCGGAGGACAACGCCCGCATCATTCAGCTGGAGCGATGAACGCCAGCCTGAACTCCCAGTTGAGGCGCGCCAGGGATGGTCGTCGCCGCGCGGAAGAGGCTCAAGAGCGTGCAGATCAAGATCTCGCCTCCCTGATGGCTGATATGAAGGAGGCGCGCAGGTGGGCCCTGCCGTGGAGCGTGCTGAGGAGGCTGAGCACACGTGCAGGCGGCACAGGTCTTGACGCAGCAGCGGGAGCGCATGTTCAAGTCCTTGGTGGCTCGGGGGAACTCCCTTGCGGCGAGCCTGGGAGTGGACGCCCCTGCGGTTCCCGTCATGGGAATGCCGATGCTGCGCGTACCTCGCCTACTTCGACCAGCTCTTCTCGCGCTCGAGGGCCCTGTGGCGGAGATGGGCGACGTTGTCGATGAAGAGTGCCGCAAGCTCCTGACGGTGGCGATCGACGCGTCTTCGCCAACCTCCAGCGTCTTCACCCAGCTTCGACTTCGAGTCGGTGACCGAGCCTGTCGAGGCGGACCAAGCTCAGGACCTCTCCAACTTGGTTCGGGAGGAGGTCAACGATTACGTCGACCGCTTCAAGAGGGTCGAGACGGAGCAGGCCGCTGAGGAGGAGGAAGGCGCTGAAGCCGAAGCTGAAGAGGAGGCTGAGGAGGATCATGACGGCGATGCCCCTGCCTAGGCCGCTCCTGCAACAAGACGCGCTTGAGGCGCAATTATCTTTGTTTTAAGACTTGTTTTAATCATTCTGGTTTGTAAGACACTTTAATCGTGCTACTATGTGTGTGTCCCTCGATGGGCCTTTTATCCCTGTTCCATGTTTTTTCGCTCTACGTCGTCAGGACCCATCTCTTTGCGCTATGACTCCGCCGCTGCGGTATGCCGGAGCGTGACTCGGCAAGGCCGGGGGGTGTTTAAGGCTTGGAGAGGTAAGGGCTCTCGAGTCGCGGTGCTCGAGGGCCCCCTTTGACGCACAAGCAGTCCATGGAGTGTGAGAGAGAAAAACCCGCTCGAGGGACGACAGGTGCTCGTGAGAGGGAGGAAAAACTCCTGAGGGGCGCGAGCGCTGGACTTAGCTTGCGAGACTTTGGCCTCGTAGAGGGCGTTGGTTTCCCTGATGGTGCGCTTCCCTCTAGGTCGGAGCGTGGCTTCACGACCTTGGGGGGACTCTTGTTCCCTGTATTGGTTAGAGAGGCAAACCCAAAGCAAGTACATGGTAGTAAACACTCATGCGCGCTTATAGGCTTCCTCATGAGTATCTCGCGAGGAGAGTAAGTACCAAGGTCCTTTGGTGAGGTGGCGTGTTTGGGAGCAAGCCCATGGGCCAGAGCTCTTTGGGAGGTAACAGGCGTGAGAGCGTGCTCACGTGTTAGAGCTCGGATCCTTTGGATTTTGCGGTGCTGTTGGGGTGCTCTTGAGGCACAGTCACCGTACTCAGCCCCCGCTCGCGAGGTGCGCATGGGGAAGAATATGAGCGCGAAATGAACTAAGATGATGAAAAGTAAAAACTCACCACCAAAATATTACATAGCGGCGCCTCAGCGCAATGTTTCATTGAGAAACGAATTGGTTCATTACACTTGGTTTACCAAGATAAAGTTTTCCATGTCGAGGCATGGGGACCACATTCAGTGGCTGAGACTCTTCACGGCCTGCGGCGGCACGTTATCAGGAGAGCTCAGAGGGGCTGGCCCTCGGGAGGAGAAGCTTTTGTGAAGCTTGGAGGTGAAGTTGTGTGCTTCCCTCTAGAGACAAAAAATGTCTGGCGTGACTATGATCACGGGTAGAACTTGCGTAGATGCGCGATGTTCCATGGATTCTTGACCGGGATGCCGTCCTCCGTTTCGAGGCGTACCGCGCCAGGCCTGGCGATGTGTGAGACCCTGTAGGGGCCTTCCCACATTGGCGAGAGCTTGTGGAGACCTTCCCTGGAGAGGATTCTCCTGAGGACGAGGTCGCCTGTCTCGAGAGTGCGCGGACGTATGTGGCGGCTGTGGTAGCGTCGCAGGTCTTGCTGGTACTTGGCTGCCCTGAGGGCGGCACGGCGGCGCAACCCGTCAAGGAGCAGCAGGTCGTCGCTGTGGAGGTCTGCTTGATCGTCCTCGTTGAAGGCAAGGACCCGTGCGGATCCATGCTTGATCTCTGTGGGGAGGACTGCTTCAGCTCCATACACGAGGGCAAATGGCGTCTCACCAGTGGGCTTCGTGGGGTTCGTGCGGATGGACCAGAGCACGGACGGGAGTTCGTCTATCCAGCCCTTGCCGTAGCCCTTCAGGCGATTGAAGCTTCTTGTCTTGAGGCCCTTGAGGACCTCAGCATTTGCTCGCTCGGCTTGGCCGTTGCTCTGTGGGTGAGCCACCGAGGCGAAGCAGAGCTTGGTGCCGAGGCTCTCGCAGTAGGCCCTGAAGATGCCGCTGGTGAATTGTGAGCCATTGTCGGTGATGATGCGATTAGGCACACCAAACGGCAGACCAGGCCTCTGATGAATTTTACTGCTGCCCTGGCCGGTATGCTGCGCACTGCTTCAACCTCTGCCCACTTGGTGAACTTGTCGACTGCCACGAAGAGGAAACGGTAGCCCCCTTGCGATCTCGGGAAGGGTCCCAAGATGTCTAGCCCCCAGACCGCGAAAGGCCACGAGAGCGGGATGGTTTGGAGTCCCAGTGCAGGCTGATGGACTTGCTTGGCGTGGAATTGGCACGCATCGCAAGACTGGACGATGGTGGTGGCATCTTGAAGCACTTGGGGCCAGTAGAAACCGCTCCTGAAGACCTTGCCTGCCAGGGTGCGTGCAGAGGAATGGTGGCCACACTCTCCACTGTGAATGTCTCTGATCAGCATGCGGCCTTCCTCGGGGGGGACGCACTTGAGTGCAATTCCATTTGGGCGCTTGCGGTACAGGTCTCCCTCGAGGATGTAGTATGACTTGGCTTGTCGAGCCACTCGTTCCGCCTCCGCGTCTTCTTCAGGAGGACTCCCTTCAGCAGGTAGTCTTTGAGTTCGTCAACCCAGCCTGTCTCTTGATGCACCATAGCCAGCAGCAGACGCTCCCCTGAGGATGGACCGCAGTTGGGTGCCCCACCTACAGGAGGTGGTGGGAGTACTTCGTCTGTGCTTGTGGCTGCTTTATGGACGCCTTGGAGAGTCTCTCTTCAAAGACGCCGGCCGGCTGGGCCTGCCTTCGTGATGCTCGCTTGGCGATGTCATCTGCCTCCTGGTTCTCCTTTCGCGGGATGTGCATGAGCTCCATGCCCTGAAGTGCTTCTCGAGCTTGCGGACCTCTTCAAGGTAGGCGGCCATGTGGTCGTCTTTAGGCGTGTAGCTCTTGTTGGAGAAGTTAACCAGGAGCTGGGAATCACCCTTTATGAGTAAGTGCTTGACGCCAAGGGCGATTGCGGCTCTGAGCCCGGCGAGGAGGCCTCGTACTCGGCGATGTTGTTGGAGATCTTGTCTATTGTGAAGCACAGCTGGATGGCGTAGTAGAGCTTGTCACCTTTTGGTGAGGTTAAGACAACGCCAGCCCCACCATTGCGGCAGGCGAAAGCTCCATCGAAGTGCATGGTCCAGTGGCTTGGCATTGTATCTCCGATGACGCGGTTTCTTCTTCGCGAGGCTCTTCAGGAGTTGGGTCTGTCCACTCGGCGACGAAATCCGCCAGCGCTCTCCCTTTTATGACTCTTGTGGTGTCGAAGCGCAAGTTGAATGGTTGCAGCTCGATGTTCCATCCTGCGACGCGGTCAGTGGCGTTGGGGTTGCGCAGGATTGCTCCAGGGGGAAGGACGTGACCACCGTGATGGGGTGGCCCTGGAAGTAGTGGCGCAGCTTCCTGGAGGCGATGAGGAGCGCGAGGAGGAGCTTCTGCTGCACTGGGTACCGCTCGCGAGCATCTCGCAGTACAGTACTGACGAAGTAGACTGGATGCTCGACGAGGGTCGTTGATGGTGCGGCAGCGTCGGCTCCCTCGAGAGGCTCCTCAGGACCTTTGGCGAGGTTTGCCTGTGGAGGAGCCTCGGCAGGGGTGCTGTGTGGACTCGACTTGAGGCTGTGGGTCTGGCACTGGGTCTGGAGAGACTGTTCCCTCGTCGGGAGGTTCTGGACTTGGTGTGGCAGTGCTTTTCTTGGGGAGAACTGGCTCTTCTCTTTCCACCACCAGGACGGCGCTTGCAGTTTGTGGAGTGGCTGCTAGGTACAGCTTCAGATGCTCGCCTGCCCTGGGGGCTACCATGACTGGTGAGCTAGCCAAGTATTTCTTCAAGTCCTCAAATGCTTTGTCGCCTCTGGAGTCCACTTGAAGGTGCCGGATTTCTTCATGATCTTGAAAAATGGCAAGGCTCTCTCGCCGAACTTGGAGATGAAGCGGCCTAAGCTGGCCATGCATCCTGCTAGGCGCTGCATGTCCTTGAGGCGGCGAGGTGGCTGCATGTCTTCTATAGCCTTGATCTTGTCAGGGTTTGCTTCTATGCCGCGGTGGGACACGAGGAACCCGAGGAGCTTGCCTGAAGGCACCCCGAAGACGCACTTGGCGGGGTTTAACTTGATGTTCACCTTGCGCAGGCTGGCAAAGGTTTCCTCGAGATCCTTCAAGAGAGTGTCTCCCTCGCGAGACTTGACCACGATGTCGTCGACATAAGCTTCTGCATTTCTTCCCATCTGAGCCCCCAAGGCGATCCTCATGAGCCTCTGGAAGGTGGCGCCGGCATTTTCAGGCCAAAGGGCATGCAAGTGTAGCAATACACACCACAAGGGGTGAGAAATGCTGTTTTCTCCTCGTCTTCCTTGGCCATTTTGATCTGGTGGTAGCCTGAGAAGGCATCCAGGAAACAGAGGAGATCACAGCCGGCGGTGGAGTCCACAATCTGGTCTATCCTTGGCATGGGGTATGGATCCTTGGGGCAGGCCTTGTTTACGTCTGTGTAGTCGATGCAGAGCCGGCCTCCTCCATTGGGTTTTGGGACAACCACACCGTTGGAGAGCCAAGTGGGGTGGGCAACTTCTCGAATGATGTCTGCTGCTTTCAGCTTCTCTACTTCTTTGATGATGAACGCTTGCTTCTCGGGGGCTTGTTTCCGCGCTTTCTGCTTTACAGGGCGTGCGTCTGGACACACGGCTAAGTGGTGCTCGATCACCTCCCTTGGTACACCGGACATTTCTGACGGAGTCCATGCGAACATGTCAGAATTTGCCCGAAGGAAGGCGACGAGCGCGCTTTCCTATTTGGGAGGCAAGCCAGCGCCTATGGTGACGCTAGCCCCCGAGCCCTCAGCCCCCGAGCCGCTGGTGCTCAGCGACACCTTCTTTGTAGATGCTTGCTCTTGAGTGAACAGCTGTTTCTTCTTCTTGGGCCTCTCGAGAGGCTCCATGTCCTCGTCAGCGGGGAATGCCATGGCAGCGGCCTTGTAGGCGATCTCGACAGCGCGCGTGGCGTCCTGTACGTGACCACGTATGGTGATGGTGCCACCGCTGCCAGGGATCTTGACCATGTTGTAGGCGTGGTGCGTGACGGCCATGAACTTCGCGAGGGCGGGGTAGCCGAGGATGGCGTTGTAGGGCAGGCCAATGTGCGCGACGTCGAAGTCAATTAGCTCGGTGCGGTAGTTCTCCTGCGTGCCAAAGGTGACCGCGAGCCTCACTTGCCCCAGAGGCGAGATTGAGCCGCTGGTGACCCCGGTGAAGGGCCTGGAGGGCATGAGCCACTCGTAGGGCACTTGAAGCGTCTCGAAGGTCTCGACAGAGATGACGTTCAGGCCTGCACCCCCATCAATGAGCGTCTTGCCGACGGCGATGTTGTTGATGGTGGGGGTGCACACCAACGGGAGGGTGCCCACAGTCTTGGTAGACTTGGGGTGATCTTTGGCGTCGAAGGCGATGGTGTACTGGGACCACTTGAGGGGGCGGGACGTCTCGACCCCGGGAAGCGCTGCGTTGAGCTCGCGAGCGAACTGCTTGAACTGGTTGTTCGACTTGGGCGCTGGGATCCGCCGAGGATGCATGCCATGGCACCCTTAGGGGCCTGGTAGCCTCCAGGCTCTTCGTCGGGAGATTGTTGTTTTTCTCGGCGGCATTCGCCTGAGTCCCTGGGCCTCTGGAAGTTGCCCTTGCGTCCACCTTTGCGGTAACCACGGCCTCTGCCGCGGCCACCGCTGCCTTCTTCTTGCTCACGCTTCTTGCTCAGCTGCTTGAGGTCATAGCAGTTCTCCGTCGCATGGCCGCGCCTGTTGTGGTAGATGCAGAACGGGCGGTTGTCCACCTTTTTCTCGCCAGCCTCGGGAGTCCTCGCGAACATGCTTGGCGTCGGGTTCAGCTGCCAGGACTGCGGTAGGCTTGCGCTTTGTCTCGTCACGCCTCTTCTGGGTCTTGGATCCCTCGACAGGGTCGTCTGTCGAGCCCACCTTGACGAAGAGGAGCCCTTCTTCTGCCTTGGCGCACTTGTCTGCGATGTCGAAGAGCTTCACCACGGAGGAGAGGGTATCATGGATGCCGAGCTTCTCGAGCATCCTGTGGTTGGTGACGCCCTCTCTGAAGGCCGCAATGACGTGCGAGTCCGGGATGTTCGGGATCTTGTTGCGGACTTGGCTGAAGCGCTGGATGTACCTGCGGAGGGTCTCGCCAGGCTTCTGGCGCACAGCTCGCAGGTCGTTGTAGGTGAGGGCGCGCTCGTACGTGCCCTTGAAGTTTGCAACGAACTGCTGGCAGAGCTCCTCCCACGAGTCAATGGAATCCTCGGGAAGGTTCAGGAGCCACGACAAGGCGGAATCCTTGAGAGCGTGGGAGAACCAGTTGGCCATGACCTTGTCGTCTCCCCCCGCAGCTTGGATGGAGGTGGTGTAGAGCTGCAAGAACTCGATGGGGTTGTTCGTGCCGTCGTAGCCCTTGGGTAGGTCAGGCCTGAACTTCTGTGGCCAGACGACGCGACGCAGGTTGCGGGTGAAGGCCGCGCATCCTGTGGCGTACGAGGCGATGCCACCCTGAAGAGCACGGCGGTTCTGTCGCCCCGCTTGGCCGATTTCCTCGACGATGCGCTTCTGGAGGTCCTTCTGGCGCTCCATTTCCACCCGCGCGTCTGGGGGTGTCCGCTGCACGATTTGGCAATCGCGCGGCGAAGACGCGTGGGATGCGGCCTTGTGCGCCGCAGCTGGAGGCGGACCTGGCGGAGGCGGCGGCGGAGGCGGCGGCGGAGGTGCGCCATGCGCGGTGGTTCCTGCGCGTCCGGAGTTGTGGTGCACCAGAGAGCGCGACGCCGCCGGAGCTGCGCGCGGTGCCGCCGCAATGTCGACGAGGTGCTGGAGGCGGCCGAGCCAGTTGTCGTGCGCCTCGGCGGTGGGGCGGTAGCGGAAGAGCTCCGCGGCCATGAGCAGCGCGGTGTTTGGGCTGGGCGCTGGACGCCCAAGAGTGGAGGCGCTGTGGCGCTGGGACGGATGCGAGGACTCAGCGTCCTCGCCGTGCCCGTGGTCGACGTCTTCGTCGAAGCGGTCGTCGTGGTGGCCGTCATCGTCCTCGGGGTGCTCCACACGCGGTTCAGCGGTGTTGCGCCCCGTGGCGCGGCTGGCGGGGACGGCCGCGAGGGTTGGTGGTGTTGGCAGCGGGCTCGGTGGTGCCCTGCCTGACGCCCGCCGGGTGGCGCGAGCTGCGCGAGTGTCCGCCATGGTGCAGAGGTCGATGAAGGTTGAAGACGCGCCTCAGCCCCCTACCTGGCGCGCCAATTGTCGGAGAATGACTCCCACGAAACAGGGATAGTCAAGCTCACGAAGAGAGTTCGTGTAAGGGGCTGAACACGTTGGTCAAACAACCCTCAACCTGCACGGCGACGGTGCTCGTCGAGCATGAGGAGGGACATCACGACAGAGATGAACACCAGCCCGTACCCAGGTTCACGGCCCTCGTGTGGAGGTAACACCGCTACTCCTGCTTGTCTGTATTGCACTGCTTAGAGGTTACAGTACAATGAGCTTGCCGAGGGCTCTCTTTTGGCAATGGTGTACACAAGGAAGGGAAGCTGTGGTCTTCTTCTTCCTTGCGCGTAAGTGGCTAGCTAGAATGAGAATGCGATCCTTTGCTACGGTGCTGCTCCCCTCCTTTTATAGGCGCCCCGGCTCTTCCCTGCGCTTGCGCCGCGGAAGGGCTATCACGTGGGGCAGAAGGTGGAGCGTGGTGCACCGCAGCCCAGCTGTCCATGGACGCGGTCCATGGGCGTAAAGCTGATGCCTGTGGCAGAGTAACCACCGTCCATGCAGGACGGCCAGCTGGGGCCGCAGAGGAACGTGGGGGTGCCCACGGTGACGTTGGCCGTGGAGCGTAGCGCCGGCCGGTCCCCTTATCACCAAAGAGGAAATCCTTGTAGTCCGGTGCGGATGGCGCAGCTTTGTTGACTCCTTTAATCACCAAATGGCAACTGCGGCGTCGTCGTCACCGCGCGCAGAGGCGCGCGTCACTCTGCGGCCGCTGCAGAGCCCATGTGCGCTCTGCAGAGGTTGCTTTGCAGCGAAGCAATCCCCACGAGGGCTGGATGCCCTGTGGAGGATTTGGCGTTGACCTCTCTCCAGGGGAGATCACCTTGAAGAGGGGGCAGCAGTGAAGAGGGCCTCCGCAGGCCTCTGCTGCCTCCAAAGCCCTCGCGAGGCAATTTGCCTCACGAGGCTCTCCAAGCCGTAGGCTTGGTCCTTAGCGAAATAGGCCATCGAGTGTCGAGGGCCGTGGAGGACAGGCCCAGCACACCCTGGTTTCCACTGGGCCGACAGTATCGCTGAATTCATATGTAATGTTTATGCTACTCAAGTTATTTTATCTAGTTTCCGGAGTCATTGTGACAACACGGTATCAAGGTGACAGTGTGGGTACTTGTGTGTGACTCTATAAATAATTTAGATATTATCATGGCTTATTCTTTGTGGAATTGTGGTGTTTGTTTACTCAGACTTTGAGGTGTGCTTTTGTAGCCCTACGCATAGTACTCTTGTTTCACCAAGAAGGAGAATAATCCCGAGTAGCACTTACTTGCGTTCAGTTGTGCTAAAATGATGAGAGATACCACTAGTGAAAGTATGATCCCTAGGCCTTGTTTCTAAGCATTGAAACACCGTTTACGACAAGTTCTGCTACATGTTTGCTTGCTGCCATTTTTATTTCAGATTGCAATTACTACTTATAATCATCCATATTACTTGTATTTCACTATCTCTTCGCCGAACTAGTGCACCTATACATCTGACAAGTGTATTAGGTGTGTTGAGGACACAATAGACTTCTTGTATCTTAATTGCAGGGTTGCTTGAGAGGGATATCTTTGACCTCTACCTCCCTGAGTTCGATAAACCTTGGGTGATTCACTGAAGGGAAACTTGCTGCTGTTCTACAAACCTCTGCACTTGGAGGCCCAACACTGTCTACAAGAATAGAAGCGTGCGTAGGCATCAGTCTTCACAAATGTTGACCATGCAGGGTAGATACCATTGGCTAGACAATACCCCTTGTTGTATGCATTGCCATTCACCTCAAAGTTGACCATGGGAGCATTGCCCTCGGCAACTTTGTCAAACACCGTTGATCGCTGAAGCACATTGATATCATTGTGGGAGCTTGCCATACCGAAGGAGTGCCAAAACCACAGATCTTTAGATGCCACCGCTTCAAGTATGACGGTGCACTCTCCAACATGTCCCTGGTACTATCCCTGCCAAGCAAAAGGACAGTTCTTCCACTCCCAATGCATACAATCTATGCAACCAAGCATTCAGGGAAAGCGTCTGCTCGCGTTCATCGTCAAAAGATGGGCAATGTCTGCAACATTTGGTTCCCTCAAATACTCCGATAGTTTTGTGAAGTTTAGGCAAGTGGACTCGCTCATGCGCAAATACTCATTAACAAGATCACCAGCTACTCCATATGCAAGCATCCGAACAGCAGCAGTGCACTTCTGATAAGAAGAGAAACCATACATACCAAGTGCATCCGGCTTCGCCTCAAAGTAGCCATCATATGCCCTCACCCCTTCCAGTAGACGCAGGAACACACTCTCGCCATCCGGAAATGGCAACGAAAAATGTGCTCATGATAGGTTGGTCTGACAGGGTTGAAGTAATCCTTCCGAAGTTGGTAGTGGCCATTTTCTCGGTCACGATCCAACGCCGACGTGATACGTCCAAAACGTATCTATAATTTTTGATTGTTTCATGTTAATATTATGCCTTTGACACTTGTTTTTATATTAAGTTTATGATTTATTTGGACTAACCTATTAATAGTTGCAAAAGTGCACAATGTTTTTGTTTTACTCTTTGATGTTTAGGAATTATCAAAAATATAAGAGGAAACCTTGTTCGAGTCGAATTAGGACTTTCCTGAAATCTGTCTGAAAACTCTTTTTGAAGATTGTCACGTACCGGGTCGAAGACGGCGTCGAACGGAAATCTCGCCGACGACAAAGTTGCCGGAAATTTTACGGCGAACGTTCTAGACATAAAATTCGCCTGATTCCGAGTATGGACGGCCGAGATAAGCCCGATTTACTGCAACCCTAAAATGGGGTGACGGAAATCCGAGAAGCTATATAAAGGGAGGAAACCTAACTCGTGGAGAACTCCTCCATCCACGAGTTGCAGCCACCAAAAGCCACGTTTTTCCCTTCCCCATGGGGGAGGGCTCCCAAGAAGCCATGAAGGAGGGAGGCTAAGGGGCGGCGCTCCCCCATGATGCCGGCGACGGGGAAGGAGCTCCCCGCGCCGCCGCCGGCGCCGCCGCCGCCTTGCGCCACCGCGCTGCCTCTCCGCCATCTCCATCACCAACTCCTCCTTGTATTCAGTGGTTCATCCTCCCACAAACCTCTGTACCGTCCTATGTAAACATGTTGTTTGATGCTATAATATTTATCCTATGATCTATGACATATTTGTGTAGTTTATTTGTCTTTTGATTGCTTGGTTGAATGTCTTTGGTTCATTAGAGCTGTATGTTGATATGGTACTGTCCTTTGGTGACCATTATACTTGTGCGCGCATGGATCAAACATCACAGGGTTAGTAGTATTTGTAAACGAAGGGGAAAGTTCTGCCGGAGTGACAGAAACCTGAGAACGCGAACCGTTAGTTACACGTATGGGAGTAAGAGGACCATAAACTTAAGTATACGGTTGGGGAAACCTTAATGCATTGTTAGTTTATACAGATGTTTGCTAACAATCCAATCATATAGTACTTGTAATCCCAAGTAGTGGAGTGCATGTATATTTAGCCTCTCCCACATAGAAAACTGCATCGAAGACAATGAACCCGATATATTCGGTAATTAATCTTGGACAAAGCCATCACAATTACCACAACTTTTCCACACTCATGGTACTGTTAGTTTATGGTTACTTAGTGTACTTTATTGCTGTTGCACTAACATTTACTTTCTTGTATTTATTATCCCGCAAAGCTATCTCTCATACCCGTATTGTTACTCTAGTATGATTTCCTAGATAAATTAAACGTTTAGTGTGCGTAGAGTTGTATCAGTGGTTGATAGAACTTGAGAGAATACTTATCCTACCTTTAGCTCCTCGTTGGGTTCGACACTCTTACTTATCAAAAAGGCTACACGCGATCCCCTATACTTGTGGGTTATCAAGACCCTTTCTGGCGCCGTTGCCGGGGAGTCATAGCGTAGGGTGAATATTCTTGTGTGCACTTGTTTGCTTTATCTCTAAGTAATTTTTATTTTCAGTTTTAAGCTGTTTCTATCTTAGTATGGGTAGGAAATACGAATTAAAAAAATTTAGTGGTAGTTGTTATCTGAAAACGTTTCAAAAAGAGAGTGATTGGAAAGATGAGCAATGGTTAAGTGGAGGTCAACCTTGAACACTTGTGTTCATGCCTATGAAATCAAAACAAATCTTTCCATGGAACCTTCTCATCCAAAAACATGCAAATATTGTGTATATACCTCTGTACATAAAAATACAATGATAATAATAATCTCTAGTTAATTAGAAGTTGATAGTTTTACTTTGCTGTCTAGAAACAGATTTTCTGTGCTCCACCGTTTTAAATGTTTAAAATCACTAGAACATGATCTTGATATGAAATTTCTTGAGTGTAAAGTAATGCTTATAATCTTTCTTTCATTAGACTAACTTTTTGTGATTTGAGCTACGTAGCTGTCTCGAAAAATTCGATCTTCACCGACTGTTCAATTTAGACAGATTCCCGTGCTTCACTGTAAAAAATTGTGATAAATCTCAGAATAGTATTTTGACCTGAAAATTTTTGTGCGTAAAACTGAGATTATGATCTGCCTTTCATTAGTTAAAAGTTTTTCGATTTGAGCTACTTAACTATCTCGTTGAATGCCATCTTTACGGACTGTTCAGTTTTGGCAGATTGTTATGCTTATTTAGTATTGTGCTTATACTCAATGTTTATAATCTTTATTTGATCAATAAACATTATAAATTGGCTAGTATACAATAGATAATGTTAAATTAAACTTGCCAATGCTTGAACATGAGTGGATTTTATTTAATGAGTACTAACCCTACTAATGAGTTTTGTGAAGTTTTATGTGGATGTAACTTATAAGTTCTCATCAGTATGGTGATATGAGATGAACAAGAAGACGCAAGAGCTCAAGCTTGGGATGTGTAGGTGCATCCGAAGAACATATTCAAGAAGATACAATCATCTAATCTTGGGATGCCCGAGTCATCCCCTTATTTCAACTAACATGAGGTTCTCTCATTCATACTCTATATTACCCGTCCACATGATTTGTATTGTCTTAACTTATATTATAATTGCTTTTATATGTCTTGGTTTTACCTTCTTTAGTTTTATTAGGCTCTTTATTTGGTTTCTATTGATTCTTTACTTTCACTTATAAATTCAAAACAACAAAAATATTTTCTTTTCTTTTGTTTCTTTATTTGGTTCTTTCTTTGTATTCTAAATAGGTTTTACTTCTGATTTTTATTTAGATTTTTCATTGATGTGGCTAGCATGTTTAGGTCTTGTTTAGCCTCTGGTCCTTTAGTTTATCAAAAATAATGTACCAAGTTTTACCCTTTTAGCTTAGTTGATGCATATGTAAAAAGTGATTTTCTGTTTTCGGTATCTACTGCTCATTGTGCGATTTTTCATATTTTACTGGAAGCTCTACAAATCACGAAAACATTACTGATGTTGTATCACCGAATCCTCTGCATGCACAAAAATTGGCTAAAATTTCGGACATGTTTTAGAGCACCTAAAAATTACGTTTGCCAGCTGCTGTTTTTTTGGACAGATTCTGACTTTTGTTGCAAGAGTGGCCTCTGCGTTTTCATTTGATTATTAATGGTTCTTACCTTTCATTTAGAAGTTGGCCATTTAAGCAACCTTTCTGTAACTTAAAAACAAAATTTGATTTGGTTTAATAGCAACACTTTGGAAATATTATGTATTGCAATAAGTGACTAGATAAAAGGCCTTAAAGAAAAGCGCTTATGGGAGGCAACCCATTATTTTTATTTCTGCAATTTTTCTTTTATTGAGTCAAGGAACTTGTTTACTTCTGTAGCAATTCCTTTGTATCTTTATTTTATCGCAATGTTGTGCCAAGAAGAGTCTCTAATGATAAGATGATGCTAGATTTTGATTGCTGCGCAGGAACATATTTTTGTTGTTCACCGTTTTACTTCTGTAAAATCACAGAAAAATTAGTTAAATCTGAAATTTTTTGTGCGTAATCCTGGTATATGTATGCATCTTTCGTTAGTTCAGAGTTTTTCGATTTGAGCAACGTAAGTGTCTCGAAAAAATTCGTCTTTAGTGATTGTTCTGTTTTAGACAGATTATGTGTTTTATTTTGCATTCTCTCTTTTACTAGTGTTGGGTGGAATTCTTTTTTGGGTGGAAGAGCTTCACATAACATCAGTGGCTGTAGCTAATGTTTAAAGTAATGGTCATATTATATCTATACAAAACATGTGAGTTTTTAATTGTGCACTAACCCTCTAATGAGAATTACTTTGAGTTTGGTGTGGCGGAAGTTTTTAAGAGTCAAGAGGGAATAGTGATATAATAGGATGGAGAAGTGTGAAGAGCTTAAGGTTGGAGAGGCCCCCATGGATCTCCCCAGCATATTTCAAGAAGACTCAAACGTCTAAGCTTGGGGATGCCCAAAGCATCCCCTTCTTCATCGTCAAAATTATCAGGTCATCTCTAGTGAAACTATATTTTAATTCTTTCACATCATATGTGCTGTTCTTGGAGCGTCTGTATCTTATTATTTATTTATCTTAGCATCAAACACCGGTTACATTAATAAGTTGATCGTCACATATTTTATTTATCCACTGTTTTCAATGTTTACTTGGTTAATGGATTATTTGTTGAAACTTAAAAATGATGTGTGAATAATACTGTTTAGTGTTTATGTTTTCTTATGGTTAGTCTCAACTAGCTAATAGTGCATATTATGTTATTTTGATATTAACATGCATTGTCCTGTTCATAAGATGGTATGGAATTGTGGTATCCTCCTCTGAATGATTTACTTGAATCGACTTGGCACATGCTCACACATGTTCATGACTGAAAAATAAAAGTCAATTAAGCCTTGATGATCTATTTTGTCTCAGAGTTTTAGTATCATTTTTATGCCTCGTTAATTTTATTCTGCCGCAAGTATGATTATGACGGTTATTGCTCCCTTGATTGTCGCTTCCCAGTCTATTGCTAGCCTTCACTGTACTGAGCGGGAATGCTGCTCGTGCATCCAAAATCTTTAAAACCAAGTATCCCAAAGAGTCCACTATAAATTCCTATGCATGGTATTTCAAACCATTCCAAGTAAATTTTCATGTGCTACCTTTAAAACCTTCAAAATACTTCTCATTTTGTGACATTGTTTTTAGCTCATGAGGACGTAGTAGTTGGGTTTGTTATCTTCCATACTAAATTAAGTTCCCCGACTTGCATGCTTCATCTGCTCGTCACTAATTTTGCAAAGAGCTGGTTAGACCATTATAACATCTAAAAAGTAAAAATGAAATAGGCACTCCTCCATGGTATGAGATTGTTGGCAGGCACCCGAGGATTCGGTTAGCCATGGTTTGTGTAAGCAAAGGTTAGGAGGAGTGTCATGCTATATAAAAGTGCATGCTATAAATGACTAATATCAATAACTCGGAACCGCTCTCAACTTGTTTAGTATGGAAGATAACAAGAACTCTATTGCTGATTCGTTGACAGGAATAACCACCTCCCAAAACAATTTTTACTTCTGTTTTTAATAAAAAGCTCTAGCACATGTTAATCCCTGCTTCCCTCTGCGAAGGGCCAATCTTTTATTTTAATGTTGAGTCACCATCCTTTCTTTGAGCACTTCCTTGAGAGCATAACTGTCATTCTTAGTGTAATGTGCTTGTCCCAGAATGCGGTTATCTGCGGTATAACTATGATGCTTTTACCTTTGATATCTTTACATCTAGTCTTCACTTGAACTTCAGAGGTGACTTGGCATTTATGTTTTGCTCCACAATTAAGGGCAAGCGAGATATCACTCTACCATGCTTATGATCATTACAATCTTGTTGATGTTTATAAATTTCATGTTATGAGCTCTTACTTCGTTGATACTTTTCATTAGGTAACATGATTGCTAAGTTTTATTATCCATACATCATGCAATTGTTAAAGATCTGATCATAGCATTTACAATCAAAAATTATTTGTTATCATTTACCTACTCGAGGACGAGCATGAATTAAGCTTGGGGATGTTGATACGTCCAAAACGTATCTATAATTTTTGATTGTTTCATGTTAATATTATGCCTTTGACACTTGTTTTTATATTAAGTTTATGATTTATTTGGACTAACCTATTAATAGTTGCAAAAGTGCACAATGTTCTTGTTTTACTTTTTGATGTGTAGGAATTATCAAAAATACAAGAGGAAACCTTGTTGGAGTCGAATTGGGACTTTCCTGAAATCTGTCTGAAAACTCTTTTTGAAGATTGTCACGTACCGGTCGAAGACGGCGTCAAACGGAAATCTCGCCGACGACAAAGTTGCAGGAAATTTTACGGCGAACGTTCTAGACATAAAATTAGCCTGATTCCGAGTACGGACGGCCGAGATAAGCCCGATTTACTGCAACCCTAAAAGGGTGACGGAAATCCGAGAAGCTATATAAAGGGAGGAAACCTAACTCGTGGAGAACTCCTCCATCCACGTTTTTGCCTCCCCCATGGATCCCATCTCCATGGGGGAGGGCTCCCAAAAAGCCATGAAGTAGGAAGGCTAAGGGGCGGCGCTCCCCCATGATGCCGGCGGCGGGGAAGGAGCTCCCCGCGCCGTCGTCGCCGGCGCGCCGCCCTGCGCCACCGCGCTGCCTCTCCGCCGTCTTCACCGTCATCTCCATCACCAACTCCTCCTTGTATTCAGTGGTTCATCCTCCCACAAACCTCTGTACCGTCCTATGTAAACATGTTGTTTGATGCTATAATATTTATCCTATGATCTATGACATATTTGTGTAGTTTATTTGTCTTTTGATTGCTTGGTTGAATGTCCTTGGTTCATTAGAGTTGTATGTTGATATGGTACTGTTCTTTGGTGTCCATTATACTTTGCGCGCATGGGTCAAACATCACGGGGTTAGTAGTATTTGTAAACGAAGGGGGAAGTTCTGCCGAGTGACAGAAACCTGAGAACGCGAACCGGTTAGTTACACGTATGGGAGTAAGAGGACCATAACCTTAAGGCTATGGTTGGGGAAACCTTAATGCATTGTTAGTTTATACGGATGTTTGCTAACAATCCAATCATATAGTACTTGTAATACCAAGTAGTGGAGTGCATGTATATTTAGCCTCTCCCACATAGAAAACTGCATCGAAGACAATGAACCCGATATATTCGGTAATTAATCTTGGACAAAGCCATCACAATTAGCACCACTTTTTCACACTCATGGTACTGTTAGTTTATGGTTACTTAGTGTACTTTATTGCTGGTGCACTAACATTTACTTTCTTGTATTTATTATCTCGCAAAGCTATCTCTCATACCCGTATTGTTACTCTAGTATTATTTCCTAGATAAAGTAAACGTTTAGTGTGCATAGAGTTGTATCAGTGGTTGATAAACTTGAGAGAATACTTATCCTACCTTTAGCTCCTCGTTAGGTTCGACACTCTTAGTTATCGAAAAGGCTACACGCGATCCCCTATACTTGTTGGTTATCACGACGCTCGCCCAATGAACGACCCGGCATGCCGAGGGAGTGCAGCCTCATTGAAGTTGTGGATGAGAGTGGCCACCGCCAACATAATATCACTATCATCGTCCGATGATTCATCGGAAGTATCGATGAAAGTGTTGTATAAGAACTCATCGTCGCTGTTCATCTACACACAAATGAACAATCAAGACATGTAGGAGCAATTGCACCGGCCTTTGCAACGAAGATAGAGAAGGCCTCCATACCTTTGCAATCCGTCGAACACCTTGGGGGCGGTGGACTTTGCGGCCGAGTACGAGCCAAAGGCCGAGCCATTAGCCCTATCCCGGCGACAAGGCGGCTCTCCAACCTTCCCGCATCGTCTTCTCACAACCGGCACGAAGAAATCTTGCCGCTAACCGGGCCGGAGAAGGGGGGGTGGCGGTTTGACAAGAGCTGCTCCGAGACAGGAAAAAGGGACCTAGGCGGGCCAGCCAAAAGATCCCGGCGTCGCCGTGAAGGCTAGGTCCCGCCGCGGTGGAGGTGAGTGAACTGGCGGCGACGAGGGACCAGGTGGCTGCGAGAGGGCTGGTGGAAGGGAAGACTTTGGTGGGAGGCAGGTTTGTGTGGCTGGCGATTGGACCCGAGGCGGACAAAGGGCGGACCGAGAGGCTGTCCGTTTCTCCCCAAACGTGGACCAAAGTTGGGCCAGGTTTGGAGGAAATCGGTCCGTATGCGCTGGGCCGTTGGAGCCCCTCCCGTGACCGTTCGGACAAAAACAGACTGGGCTCATCCGTTTGCGCTGGGCGGTTCGAGCTGCCATTAGGAATCGAGAAACGTACGGTTCAGAATAACAAACCACAACGGAGTTTCACGGCTGCAGAAGCTGTCGCCACCTCCGCGTTGACCGGACATAATCCCAAACTAAACTCTCATCCACACCGTACCCTGCGCATCCAACGCTTCATCCCACCCGCAGCAATGGCATTTCCCTCCTCACTTCCCCGCACCGGGTCCACCTCTTCCCACCCCTTCAGGCCTTGTTCGGCAGGCTTGTTTTGGGGTGTCTTGGGGTGTATATTACCTAGTGTTTTGGGTGAAAACACTTCTCACACCCAAAACACCCCAATCCCTACCAATCCCCTTTTCCACCAAAACCCCCCACCAAATCTAGTTGTTTGGTACAAGTGTTTTGCAGATAAGTGTTTCAGCAATATTTAGACCTGAATTTTCTTTCACAGCACATAAGCACAACGTATGAGCAATTAAAAATCAAATCTTTATAGCAATTTCACACACAGAAATAAGAGCATCTCTTCATTTAGTTTGTTACTGAAATTCAGACACAGCATTCCAGAAGTAAGAACAACCCATCATTCATTACAAAAATGGTTTGTTGCGCCTTGAGAACATGATTTATCAAACGATGATTTCGATCAGGAAATTACACAAACAAGAACATCTCATTAGCCTTGAATCAAGATTATCATCTGGCGCGGCATTGTAAGCAGTAGAAGGCTTTGTTGCGCCACATGGATCCTGAAAGCTTGATTCTGCATACAATGTAGAAAATTTAGAAATCATATTGCTAGATAAATTGTGCACAAGGTGCCTAGAGTGGATAGCATATTACAGAATGGAGCTACAGCAAGGTGCCTACAACATATTACAGAATGGAGCTACAGCAAGATTACTACTATTTGTCCTCCTACTTGAGTTTTCTTTGGACCAGAAATATAGGTGAGTACTTATCATGACAAACAGAGAACAATGGGGAGTAATTTAGCTCAGATTTGAACAGGACAGTGGGGAGTCATGTAAATCATTGCCATAACGTCTGAAAAGAGGCACATTTTAGTTGCAGGAAACACTAAGCCAACATCAAATATTCCATCAGCAAGAAAAGCGAGCCTTAACATGACAAGAACATAACCTTCTGTACCAAACTATTCTTCAAGAGCATATGTAGCAGATGCATCATTGCAAGCTAGAAGATCTAAAGAAGTATATGAATTTCCTAAGTTGACAAGGGACATGAACAAACAGGGGAAACTTTTCCTCATTTTCTTATTCTATACTCTAGGGAAACTTGCATTGCTCTGAGAAGAAAATAAACAACAACAGCTACAATTTCTTTAAAAAATGCCTAAAAGATGCATCATTACAATTGGCAAAATGTAAAAGGACACAAACATGCATGTTCACACTTAAAAAATGCCTAAAAGCTGAGGACATGGACATACCGAAATCAGTGTGCTCACGGGGCTCCAAGACGGCGGCGGCTCGTTCACCCCAACTATAACCGAGGTTCAGGTAGCTACAAGGATACAAAAAGGAAATAATTCAGTATAAGTTGTTTCTGCAAGATGATCATCGCAGCAAGAAGTTTGCTTCATGACAAGTTGTTTCTGCAAACACCAAACACACAGCTTGATTGAGACAACTAATGAACCTGTACTGGACCCAACAAAACTGCAGATAAAATTCAGCTTACTTTTGCAAACCATGTCCTATACATGGGCTGTACTGGAGTATGTCTTTTGCTCAAATGTATAGTACATGTCAGATTACTTTTTATACTCAGGTGATACATGGCAAATGAAGTACACATGGAGTAGTTTTTCACAGCACGCTGAGCGCTATTTATTATGACTACTGCAGGTTCGTACTAAATTCATCATAAGACTTCAGACTACAAGAGAAATATCTATTTTCTAACCTGAGTTGTGCAAAACGAATCAGGCTTGGATTAATTTGGCAAATCGCTAGTACCATGCAAACAAAAACCGTAGGACCGGATTTGACTCAATCCTGCTCCTGGTTCCATTACAGCCAGATCAACACCTCCGCAGCAATTATATGAACCAAGAACTCAACAAATCATGGTACTACATCAACACCTCCGCAGCAATTATCAAGAACCAAGAACTACCAGTTCATCCTATACATGGAAACCTAGAAACGCCCATGGAAACCTAGGTCAGATCAACAGAGGACGGGACGTCGGGACGAGGCGTACCTGATAGAAGTCGGCGTAGGCGGCGGAGAATGTGAGCTGCATCGGCGTCAGGAGCTCCGGCGGCGGCGGGATCGAAGAACCCGTCGGCGGCGCGATGGAGGAAGGCGCCAAGAGATTTGGAAAGACTTGATGTCGGGGAAGAAGAAGGCTTGCACGTCGGGGGTTGGCAGAGAGGACGAACCTCGGCGGAGGCGACGAGCGACGGCGTCGGCGCTGCGTCTTCGATCCCGTCCAGAGCTGCGTTGCGTCGCCGCCAGAGCTCGAGACACGCAGAAACGCGAGTCCCGCCTCGCGTCTTCAATCCCGTCCAACCCGACGTGATTCCACGGGGCTTACTGGGTTTAGCCCTGCCGAGTCCAGCCTACCGAACAGGCTTGGAGTGTTTTCTAGTGTTTTTAGATGGGCCGGTAATTTACACACAAAAACCGGCCGATACGCTCCTGCCGAACAAGGCCTCACGAATCCGTAAACCGCCTTCACGAGTCCACGCGCCTCACGGCGCTCGATAGCCCGCCCGGCGCACGATACGCCTATAAATATGACCCTACCCCCTCCCCCGTCGCCTCTTTCTCAGACGCACCCTCTCCCGATCCCCTTTCCCCTCCGGAGGCGGCGAGCGAGGACCGCTCGGATCTATCCCACCGTTGGAGATCGATTTGAGCTAAGCGCGCTCTCTCCCGACAGGGAGTGACCGCGTAGCTCAGGCGCGGCGGCGCGCGCGCTCGCGGTGGGCGCACGGGGCGGCCCGATCTGATTGATACCCAAACCCTAGGTGGCGGCGGCGGAGGCGCCGTGGGGGCGAGATGGACGCGAGGTTCCCGTACTCGCCGGCCGAGGTGGCCAAGGTGCAGCTCGTGCAGTTCGGCATCCTCAGCCCGGATGAAATCGTAATACCTCGCCTCCCCCCGCCGCCTCTGTTTGGTTTCTCTTTGGAACTCGAGCGGGTTTGGGTGGACCGGCTAGTTCGGAACTCACTCGGGATCGATAGATGAACTGTCTGTCAAGTCGCGGTGGTTTTGTTTAGCTAGAATCTGTGTTGGTTGGGTAGCGAAACTGGCCGAGGACAGATAGAAGTTTGAAACTGACTGATGCCATTGTAACTTACCAACAGTTTGGATATGATTGATGTTTGGTTGAGTCGGTGCTTTGCTAACTCGGGGCAATAGTGTGTTGACACGCAAATAGATTCTCTGTATATAAATAATCGAGCAGAATGTACTTGGTTGTAATTTGTCAAGTCTACGGTTCTGTTTGAATCACAAATTGTAGTCACTGTACTATTTTGAAGTGGGATAATTGGCCAAGTCGAACTTTGCAGTTGTATTGTATGTACGTCAAAATTTTGACTGATCTAATAAAATGATAATGCTCTTAATTTCTGATTACCAGTATTTGGATAATTTTGACCTTAGCAGTTCTGGTGTCATGATTACCAGTTTGCACATTTTCGTGTATTTATTCACGTGATTTTGCAGTATGCTTTTGATTGGGTCATGTTTCGTGAAAATTTGAACTAAAGGTACACACATCTGGGTCTTGTCTTTTACTGTAAACTTGTAGAGTTAATATCTAAATGATGTCAGTTAATACCAAGGTCGATTTGATGTAATTTGATAGTTCAATTTACTTGGTTCAAATGACCGTTGTAATGATGTGGGGTGGAGTGTCTCGTTAACTGGTACATATGGAGTGCCTTAAGAAGAGTGTAACATTTTAGAATCAAACTTGACAGGCTTGGGGTGTTGCTTTGCTTCTTTGCAGAGACAAATGTCAGTGGTGGTGATAGAACATGCAGAGACTATGGAGAGAGGGAAGGCGAAGCCTGGGGGTTTGAGTGACCCTCGTCTGGGTACTATTGACCGGAAGATCAAGTGTGATACATGTATGGCTGGGATGGCCGAGTGCCCAGGCCATTTCGGTCACCTTGAGCTCGCAAAGCCAATGTTCCACATCGGATTCATCAAGACTGTACTCTCCATAATGCGCTGTGTGTGCTTCAACTGTTCCAAGATCCTGGCGGATGAGGTATATATGTCCCTTCTCTTGGTTTGGTATCTTATTAATGTCTAGCTAAACTGAGAGGAGCCTCTGACGTCCCAGACAAACTGAAGTGAAATCATAACAATCTTAGTTCTCACCATTCACTATGTTTAGGTTTGTCCAGTTTTGTACCTATTCTCACTTGACATGTTAAATTCAGACTTTGTAGAATTTTTGGGTTAGGTGTGAAGAACCAGTGGATGTAATTGCTTTAATTTCTTTGATAGAATCTGTAATTGGTTTGCCGTGTGTATTGCTTCTTTAAGATAATCAGAAACCATGGAGCCTAATTACGAATTAGCTCTAGAGTTTTCTCATGAACTCTGAAAATGTTGTTCTTGCATGTCAGATACTGCACATCATCCTAGTGAGAACCATTTATGGCTGCATTCCTTGATCTTGGCATGTTATTTATCAATGATATCTTGCAGGAAGAAGCCAAGTTCAAGCAGGCTTTGAAAGTCAGGAACCCAAAACATAGATTAAGACGAATATATGAAGCTTGTAAGAGCAAAAAGACTTGCGCTGGGGGTGATGAGCTTGATGTCCAGGAGCAGGACACTGATGAGCCAGTAAAGAAAAGAGGTGGTTGTGGTGCTCAGCAGCCAAATATCACAGTTGATGGTATGAAGATGGTTGCAGAGTTTAAAGCAACGAAGAAGAAAAATGATGATCAAGATCAACTCCCTGAACCAGTGGAGCGAAAGCAAATTCTCTCTGCCGAGAGGGTATTCACATGATCTTTACGCACTTCAGCAGTATTCACATTATCTTTACTCACTTCAGTAGGTTATGGGGATATTCATTTAACGATATGGTTTGCATCATGGTTTGTCTGTGTAGGTCCTGAATGTTCTCAAGCGTATCAGTGACGAAGACTGTCTTTTATTGGGCCTGAACCCTAAATATGCTCGTCCTGACTGGATGATACTGCAAGTACTTCCGATTCCTCCACCACCTGTGAGACCATCTGTCATGATGGATACTTCCTCCAGAAGCGAGGTTAGCCCTACTAAAATTGTTACAAATCCATTAGTTGGTAGGGTGCCCTTTCACTCACTGTGCATCTTTCTGTTTCTACAGGATGATTTGACTCATCAATTAGCGATGATAATTCGACATAACGAAAATTTGAGGAGGCAAGAGAGAAATGGAGCTCCAGCTCATATTATAACAGAGTTTGCTCAGTTGTTGCAGTTTCACATTGCAACATACTTTGACAATGATCTTCCTGGACAACCAAGGGTGAGTAGTCTATAAGCGCACTTCCCATACTAATCACTAATGGATAAGTGTTCCTGATTATCTTTTGTTGCAATATTCAGGCAACCCAGCGTTCTGGAAGGCCTATTAAGTCAATTTGCAGCAGGCTGAAAGCAAAAGAAGGTCGGATTAGAGGAAACTTGATGGGGAAGCGTGTTGATTTCTCAGCTCGTACCGTCATTACACCAGATCCTAATATAAACATTGATCAATTGGGGGTACCATGGAGTATTGCTTTGAATCTGACATACCCAGAAACTGTAACTCCATATAACATTGAGAGGTTAACTGATTTGCTTTTATTATTCGGCATCTTATGTGATCATTGATTCTTGTATTGATATTTGACAAGTTATGTCTAAATCTGATCATATCAGGTTGAAAGAACTAGTAGAATATGGGCCTCACCCTCCCCCTGGAAAGACAGGTGCCAAATACATCATCAGGGAAGATGGTCAGAGGCTTGATCTTCGCTATGTGAAGAAAAGTAGTGATCAACATTTGGAGCTGGGCTACAAGGTTAGTGCCAACATTGTGCAGCAGCTATTGTTTTAACGGTAAAAATCGCCTTTTGCTCTAGCTCACCCATTTTGTACTTGATTTCTCAGGTGGAAAGGCACCTCAATGATGGAGATTTTGTTCTTTTCAATCGGCAACCCAGTCTTCACAAAATGTCTATCATGGGGCATCGCATTAAAATTATGCCCTACTCAACTTTCCGCCTAAACTTGTCTGTCACATCACCATACAATGCAGATTTTGACGGGGATGAAATGAATATGCATGTTCCTCAGTCGTTTGAGACCAGGGCTGAAGTTCTAGAGTTGATGATGGTGCCAAAATGTATTGTGTCACCTCAAGCGAATAGACCTGTAATGGGAATTGTTCAGGACACCCTTCTTGGGTGTCGGAAAATCACCAAAAGGGATACTCTTATTGAAAAGGTAAACAATACTCTCCTTCAACATCTTCAATAATACCGTCATGTAGTTTTTTTAATAGCTTATCGAGTTAATGTTAAATGTTCTGAAATTTTTCCCAGGATGTATTTATGAACATCTTAATGTGGTGGGAAGATTTTGATGGGAAGGTCCCTGCCCCTGCCATTTTGAAACCAAGGCCAATTTGGACTGGCAAACAAGTTTTCAACTTGATTATCCCCAAGCTAATCAATTTGATTAGGTTTTCAGCCTGGCATGCTGAAACAGAAAGCGGATTTATTACTCCTGGTGATACCATGGTCCGGATAGAGAAGGGAGAGCTTCTGTCTGGTACACTTTGCAAAAAAACTCTTGGGACAGGAACTGGAAGTCTTATTCACGTTATTTGGTAAGTTTGTTGTAGAAGTTGCATTGCGTTTTGTAGTACTGATTGTTCCCAACTTTGCAAAAAGAGAATGAAATTTTTTGGTTTACATGTTTGCAGGGAAGAGGTAGGGCCAGATGCTGCACGGAAGTTCTTGGGTCACACACAGTGGCTGGTCAACTATTGGCTTCTGCAGAATGGTTTAGTATTGGAATCGGGGATACAATTGCTGATGCAAGTACCATGGAAACGATTAATCAGACAATCTCACAAGCTAAGAATGAAGTGAAGAAGCTTATTAAACAAGCGCAAGACAAAAATTTGGAACCTGAGCCAGGACGCACTATGATGGAATCATTTGAAAACAGAGTAAATCAGGTACTGCTGAATGTCCTCTTTTGGTTCTTTTATCTTATCTAGGAAGGAGTAAGCCATCCGCATTTTGGTTGACTTGTTTTGACATATCCGTTTTCCATGCTAGGTTCTTAACAAGGCTCGTGATGATGCTGGGAGTAGTGCTCAGAAGAGTTTGTCTGAGAGTAACAATTTGAAAGCTATGGTCACTGCAGGCTCAAAAGGCAGTTTCATTAATATTTCACAAATGACTGCTTGTGTCGGACAACAGAATGTTGAGGGCAAACGGATCCCATTTGGTTTTGTTGATCGTACATTGCCCCACTTCACAAAAGATGACTACGGTCCTGAAAGTCGTGGATTTGTGGAGAACTCTTACCTCCGAGGTCTGACACCACAGGAATTTTTCTTCCACGCCATGGGTGGTAGAGAAGGTCTGATTGATACTGCTGTAAAAACTTCTGAGACTGGCTATATTCAAAGGCGTCTTGTGAAGGCTATGGAGGACATCATGGTGAAGTATGATGGGACTGTTAGGAACTCCCTAGGGGATGTCATTCAGTTCTTGTATGGGGAAGATGGCATGGATGCTGTGTGGATTGAATCACAGAAACTGGACTCCCTGAAGATGAAAAAGACTGAGTTTGATAATGTATATCGGTATGAACTGGATGATGAGAATTGGAGGCCTACTTACATGCTGCCTGAACATGTTGATGATTTGAAGACCATTCGCGAATTCAGAAATGTGTTTGAGGCAGAGGTTCAGAAATTAGAAGCTGACCGATTACAGCTTGGGACTGAGATTACCACAACTGGCGACAACACATGGCCTATGCCTGTGAACCTCAAGCGGCTGATCTGGAATGCTCAAAAGACATTCAAGATTGATTTAAGAAGGCCTTCTGACATGCACCCAATGGAAATTGTTGAAGCAATAGATAAGCTGCAAGAAAGACTTAAGGTTGTCCCTGGTGATGATGCAATGAGTATTGAAGCTCAGAAGAATGCTACTTTGTTCTTCAATATCCTGCTTCGTAGCACATTCGCTAGTAAGAGGGTCTTGAAAGAATACAGGCTTACAAAGGAATCTTTTGAATGGGTCATTGGTGAGATCGAATCGAGATTCCTTCAGTCTTTGGTAGCTCCTGGGGAAATGATTGGATGTGTGGCTGCACAGTCCATTGGAGAACCAGCAACTCAGATGACGCTGAATACTTTCCATTATGCTGGTGTCAGTGCAAAGAATGTTACCCTTGGTGTTCCCAGGTTGAGAGAAATCATTAACGTCGCCAAGAAGATAAAGACTCCATCACTGTCTGTTTTCCTAAAGCCTGAGGTGAGCAAGAAGAAAGAATTGGCTAAAAATGTCCAATGTGCATTGGAGTACACTACACTACGTAGTGTGACCCATGCCACCGAGATATGGTATGATCCTGATCCTCTAGGAACCATCATTGAAGAGGATGTGGAATTTGTCAGATCATATTATGAAATGCCTGATGAGGATATCGACCCGGATAAGATCTCTCCTTGGCTGCTGCGTATTGAACTGAACCGTGAGATGATGGTTGATAAGAAGTTGAGCATGGCTGATATTGCAGAGAAGATCAATCATGAATTTGATGATGACTTGTCATGCATATTCAATGATGATAACGCAGATAAGCTCATCCTTCGTGTCCGTATAACAAATGATGAAGCTCCAAAGGGAGAAATACAGGATGAATCTGCCGAGGATGACGTCTTTCTCAAGAAGATTGAGGGTAACATGTTGACCGAGATGGCCCTTCGCGGCATTCCAGACATTAACAAGGTCTTCATCAAATTCGGGAAGGTTAATAAATTTGACGAAAATGAGGGTTTCAAACCCGATAACGAGTGGATGCTTGATACTGAAGGTGTCAACCTCTTGGCTGTGATGTGTCATGAGGATGTTGATGCTACAAGGACAACAAGTAATCATTTAATTGAAGTGATTGAGGTTCTTGGGATTGAGGCTGTCCGCAGGTCTCTTTTGGATGAGTTGAGGGTGGTCATATCTTTTGATGGATCTTATGTGAACTACAGACATCTGGCCATTCTCTGCGATACGATGACATACAGAGGTCACCTGATGGCTATTACTAGGCATGGTATTAATCGTAATGACACAGGGCCTCTTATGAGATGTTCCTTTGAAGAAACTGTGGATATCTTGCTTGATGCTGCTGTATATGCCGAATCCGACCACCTGAGAGGTGTCACTGAGAACATTATGCTTGGCCAGCTTGCTCCTATTGGTACAGGAGGCTGTGGATTGTATCTGAATGACAAGATGCTGCAGCAGGCCATTGAGCTTCAGCTCCCGAGCTATGGTGAAGCTGGTCTTGACTTTGGCATGACACCAGCGCGTTCACCCGCTTACCATGATGGAGGAATGATGTCACCAATGCTGAGTCCAAATTTCAGGGCTTCCCCCATTTCAGATGCTCAATTCTCTCCATATGTTAATGGCATGGCGTTCTCGCCTATTCCGTCAAGCTACAGCCCATCCTCTGGGGGTGGTTACAGCCCATCTTCTCCAGTGTTCAGCCCAGGGCCAGGACAAGGTTACAGCCCCACTTCTCCATCATACAGCCCTGCATCACCCAGCTACAGTCCCACCTCTCCATCATATACGCCTGGCTCTCCTTCCTACAGTCCTACTAGCCCATCATACTCTCCTACCAGCCCATCATACAGCCCTACATCTCCCAGCTATAGCCCTACATCTCCCAGCTATAGCCCTACATCCCCCAGCTACAGCCCCACATCTCCGAGCTACAGTCCCACTTCACCAAGCTATAGTCCAACATCGCCAGTTTATAGTCCGACCTCTCCAGCATATAGCCCGACCTCTCCTGCATACAGCCCGACATCACCATCTTACAGCCCGACGTCGCCATCTTACAGCCCGACGTCGCCATCTTACAGCCCAACGTCGCCATCTTACAGCCCGACGTCGCCATCATACAGCCCTACGTCTCCTTCATACAGCCCTACATCTCCATCATACAGCCCCACATCACCTGCATACAGCCCACATCGCCGGGCTACAGCCCGACGTCTCCAAGCTATAGCCCGACTTCGCCGAACTACAGTCCAACTTCACCTAGCTACAATCCTTCTTCGGCCAAGTACAGTCCGTCACATGCTTACTCTCCAAGTAGCCCAAGGATGATGAGCCCTTATAGTCAGACTTCTCCAAATTACAGGTACTGATAATCCTTTGCAGGAACATAGCCTAGGCAGAACGATAGCCGTTCCTCCGGTATTCTGTTCACTCTCTTTGTATGCTTATTTTGCTTACAACTCTGTTTCCTCAGCCCGACATCACCGACTTACTCGCCCACCTCACCGTCGTATGCACAACCAAGCCCGTCATACAGCCCAACCAGGTGAGCCCATCGCTATTCATCATCCGTGTTTTACCTTCAAATGATCAGGTCGCCGTGACATACGCAGGGTTTCCTAACACATTGCCTGAGTTTTGCAGCCCGCACACTACCTCTGGAGGACCTAGCCCAGATTACAGCCCGACTTCCCCAAATTACAGGTAATGCGACAGGTTTATCTCTCATCTGCCGTTGGTGAAAGTACACCATTAGCTCTTGTGACAATTTGCAATTTTGACCGTGCAGCCCCAGCGCAAGCTACTCCCCCACTGCCCCGGGCTACTCCCCGTCATCCACCGGGCCGCAAACCACTGACAAGGACGACGAGACTGCTCCTTGAAAGCTGCTGACCCCGAGAAAATGGTGGCAGGCTGATGCAGAACCGTGTTACACTACCTATTCTTGTTTTCTTGTGCCTCTGGAACTGGCTCTGTTTTTCCTGTGCTGCTAATAGCAGCTCTAGAGTTGTTATGTACGATACAATATACCGCATAGAGACTGAACTGTTGCTTGTGATGAGTGGCGCGCCCGTTGGTGGCGGCAGTAGCTGGTCTTCTCAGAACAATCAGGCCTTTCATGATGTCTAAATCTTTATCAGACTGTTTCGCTAATAGATGTTTCTTTCTTCTGTTGGAGCTGGATGCTTCTATGTAAGTTCGTTTGGTAGATGGCTGGAAAATTCTACAGGATCTGTATTGTTTTCTTCTTCCAAACTGAATTCTGACACGATTGTATTGTGCTACGACGTGTACAAAGCGAACACGGGTATGCCACATGTATGGCTACCGGCAGCTATTCTGGTCCTCGGCGGCTTGAAGCTGCAGCCCCCAAGCTTTGACTTGCACATGTGGTGATATGACAGCCATATCAGTGATATGGCTGATTACGCCTGACATGACGTAGGTTCTGTAGCATCAATTGCCGATCCCACGTAGCACGTCTTGCTTTGAATTATTTTGATAGCTAGGCCATCATCATTAGCGCCTCGTCTTTGAAAATCTTATTCTGTCATCCGCTGTTTCTCATCCTAACTCCCTAATACCATGTTTACGGCCCCCTCCACATCACGCCAGGAATAAAATGGCATCATCCGCATAGAGGAGGAATGGAGATTTACTTTCATCATAAGCCTTTCTTAAAAACATCCATATCTAGTTTTTATATGATGTGTACGCACCTTCGTGGAAATTTTAAAGCTGACATTTGAGAGATAAATATCACGGTACTGCTGAAAACATTTTCATTAGGGGATAGTTGTGGAGTGTCCTTATTAAAATTCCCATGAAACTTTGTGACTACTATATTTTCAATCTTATTAAGGTTCAAGCTATCAACTTTAAGAAGAAGAGACCCACAAACAAAATGATATGGAAGATTTTTTTTTGCTTTTTTTGACAAAGCGAATATATTAATATCGTGAAGGTACCAATTACATCCAGACTCTGCAATAACAAAATGTCTGAAAGACATTAAAAATGCACACAACCAAAAAGAAAAAGATGATGAAGAAAAAAAAAACGCCACGGTGATCAACAACCCGCAACATCAACACACAAATCACCGCCAAAGACAACACCAAGACTATAAAATAGGTTATCTAAAAGTGACGTCTCCAGGAAGGACACGTCGCCTGATCAATAGATTTTAGGTTTTCATCCTGGAAATTCTTTAAGACTTGGTACTTGAAGAGCACCACCAAAAGTGAAGTCCTACAATGTTGCTGCCCCCGCATTGCCAGTCGCTACTGCAAGTCACCAAACACCAGGCTCACATGTTTCATGTGTCCAGTATCGACGAGAACTCCGCAAGCCATGGCCATACAACATCATGTGAAGCAATTCACTGGTCGCCCTCACGCCCCTCCCCTCCCAGGCGCTCCCGTGTTGTACCTTAGGAGGCACCGGGGCGAAACCCTAGCACCACCACAAACCGAGCCTCCCGCAGCTCCCCTGCCTCCGCTGCCGCTGATGTGGACCGCCGTGGTGGCGGGCCCGAAGCCAAAGGCGGAGGGGATGGGTGGTGTGCGGCAGGAGGCTTCTTCGGGCGGCTGGGGAGACACCGGGGAGCTCGCCTGCGCACGGCGGTCGGGGCGGCGCCCCTGGCCGTGCGACGGCAACTGCCTCTTCTTCGTGGTCCACACACGGGTGGTGGGTGGAGGCGGTGGGTCGTGGATCTGGGATCCCGTTCAGATCCGCCGTCGGCTCGGCTCCGGCCTCTCGACGACGCGGTGGGGGGCGCGAAGCTTCTGGGGCTTGGCGCTCGGCAGAGGTGGAGGTGCGCAGCCATGGCGAGCTGCCGGCGCCGTGAGGGCTAGATCTGGGCTGGCGCGGACCGCGCCCGTCTCCGACACGACGGCTCTCGGCGAGCTGTGCTGGTGAAGTGGAGCGCACGAAGCCAACGACGACATTGAGCTAGCTACCGCGGCAGGGCTATGGCTGGGACGCCGGCATCCCCCATCATCGTAGTGTTTGTCTCCGGGTGAAAACCATGATCCGGCCTCCCGGATTGGCGATGGCGGCGTCTCGATGTCGCTACTTTGTCGAAAGCGTCGCATTGGAAACAAGACTTGGTGCTGCACGCGTTCCTTGGTGCCGCGACGGTGTCTGCTCAGACCATGAGCCTCTAGGGCGCAATGTACGCCTTCGCCGGTGTCTCGAAGATGGCCACTTACTCAAGACTAGTCAAGCCCTGCTCTCGCCTGCCGAATCTCTCTAGGCATTCAAGGGTGGAGGTTACGTTGGCGCGGTTAGTCTAGGTGCAGTGGTTTCTTTGGAGGTGGTTGGTGTGTGTCGAGACGCGGCCTCAGTGCTCATGTTGGGCATGGCGAGTTCTATAGTTGTTGGCGTTGTGTGAGTGGTGGCTAATCCCTGATTAGCGCAGTTGCTGAAAGGCGTTGTAGCCATTCTTGGCTTTGTTGTCCTCTCTTAAGCTTAATACAAAGACACGCAGCTTCCTGCGGGGTTCTCGAAAAAAAAGACTGAATCGCATCTAAGAGCCCCCTCCGGCATGACTTGTGGTCTCAAACTAAACATGAGCCATGAAAACCTTATGACACTCCAGTCGTAGCCGCCATGACATTCTCCGCCACTACCAACACCATGAAAATCGACGCGCAGTCAATATGGAATAATGCTAAGTCTGCAAATGTTCTCTTCTTAACAAAGTCAAACACCTAGCACATAGCAAAGTGGTTCTGCTCCTGTACACCAAAGTGGTGAGAGTGGTTCTAGTCCTGTACGCCAGGAGGTGAGAAGGAGAAGGTGTCTACCATAAACCAAAGGAGACTTTGCGATGTGTATTGGTCTAGTATATGTGCATGTGCATATGCTTCTCACATGCTGTGTGAAAGTGAGATGTAGCTTTAGCACCAGCACCAGCACTAACCATATTTCTCAAGAGCTGGTGTGCGTCCTTGCACATCACGTACTACTGACCAACCGCCAATCAGCTGCTAGCCACAAGCTATTTCCAACCTCAAGATCTCCAAGGCTCTCACACGTGTCAACACCCTGCTGGACCGAACTCCACCAGGCACACATGTGGCAGGCCACGTCAGACACGGCATCGACATGTCACCCGTGTCGGCCAGTCCGGTATTGACAAGTCAGCGGCGAATTACGGCAAGAGATGACCAGTTAATCACCCTGAAGATGAGAGGGGAAATGGGTTAATCATCTCGTTGCCATGGTGGGATTAGTGGATCAGGCCTCATGCTGTCTGGGATCTTTGGGATGTTAGCTGGATCAGGTGGTGAGGTGCTCTGCATGGACTGATGTATATGCTCTGGGCTGGCTTGCCCCTGTTGTGATTTGTCGGCCGTGATGAGCATCTCCCATTGGCTGCTAATGTGGAGCAACATTTCCCTCTTCTATGCTCCACTACCAGATCCAGTCTTTCAATTCACAAGCTATCTATGGAGAAAATGACAACCTTTTGCAGATGCAAATGTTTTTTTGCCTGATTGACAGGATGTGTTGAGTTGATATGCTCACTTGTCGTGTACTAATGATACTGTTTAGAATAACTACAGTTCAGTAATCCCCTAATATGATTTAGTTTCTTACAATACATTTTTGTTAGCATGTCTCGGGTGCAGGATTTTCACGAGAACTTCACATGAATTTTGTAGGAAATGTTGCAATTCTCGGAGGATTTCTATGAAATCCATGTATTCTATATGAGGCATGTTCCATGAAAGCTTGCTAAAATGCATTTACAATACCCCACGCCCTAGGGTTAAACAACCATATATATCATGGACTTAAGATCGCTGGGGTCTATCCACTTCATCATGTTGACCTTGCCCCATCGGACCACTTAATAATCAAGGTTTTCTTAAATAAGATTCCATCTTCTAGATCTTCAACTCCGGACCTCTAACCCTTTGCATTATTATGCGAGTTCAGCGGCACCAACAATTTTACATGAAGATTCTAGCTGTTCAGAGAAAATGTGGGCAATCTGTTATCAATTCAACGCACTGTTATGTTCCTTTCGGTGAGGATGATATATCATTTATCCTTTTCCAGCCGTTCTATTCAGCGTTGCGGCGCAGACATTTTCTCTTATTATTATAATTATTTGTTGCAAAATTTCTAGCCATTCATCTTCAAACCACTGAGGGAGCCCACATAATCTCCTAAGCACATTACATTTCATGCTTTGACCCCATCGCTATCACAATATCTGTATTATTTCCTTCAAGAGAAGAACATAGTAACATGCATTTGCAGCACTCCACTACTTTGGAAAGTAATAAACCCTTTTTGGGTTTGACTTATCCCCATCATTTAGTCACTCTATTATTGGGATCATGCATGTACTATGCATATGCGCCTCAACATCATTGCTCACACGCTATAATATGTAAATTAAAATTTATGCAGAATAGAATCTAGATCATATCTGGGAACTAGCTATGTGACTGAAAAAAAATAATAGCCATGTACTTGCAAATCTCATTCGGCAAACATAATCGAGACATGGGAAAATAAATTTCTTTTGACACACGCTCTTACATTTAATCACGTTGATGTGGAAGAAAATTATAATCAGCGTGTAATTTTGGGCACCTTTTAAGAAAGGCTACAAGATTTTTTTAATATATATTAGATAAACATATTAGAGGCAACGAGGTTGCATGTTAAATTGAAAAGTGCTGATAACTTTTTTTTCAGATAGCATGCAGATCATAAGAGCAAATACATGAATTTATCCATTAAAGAAATATAACATAAAAACCTGCAAGCACGGCATAAAAAAATAGTCCCCATATATCAAAAATGAATTTTGAGAGAAATTTATTGTGAGAAAATAGAAATGATCAGAATCCGATAAGTATAAATGAGGGTTAAAGTGGTTTAAAATTTGTCTTCAACCATTGGAAGAATGATTACGAAATTGTTTATAGATTTCGGATGGCCCAGATAAAATTATTTAAACTATTAAATTAGTATAGTTCTAGAATTTATCTAACAAAATATAGACCATCATAAATATGTTTGAGAATAAATAAAATTAATCCCAAGCTTCAGTAAACAACAAGAGTTATTTTTTTATGTGTACTGTCATGTCTTGTGTCCCATTGTATTTATTTTTATGTCAAACAACATAACAGCTACAGCTCAAAACTGAATCTCTTTGTTCGTTCATGCACGTGCATTGTCCCATGTTCCAACTATCTGAAGGAAAACCAAACAAGATGAGCCATCCACGCACAGCCGTCTTATTAGCCGAAATAGTGCATCTAGAGACAGCTGAACCATTACCGCACAAGCAAGCATATTTTGATAATTACTGCGTGATAAGAGAATTCCATCCAAGTTTGTCTGTGATAAAGCATGATAACATGCCTGAATTGACACCGTTGTAAAGGAGTCAAATGTGCAATGGTTTGGGCTTGAATATCTGAGTTCTGACTGCAGCAATGTGACCTGCCGTGTTGCAGTTTCTCTACGGAAGACATGTGATTTGGCAAAAGTGTTTTGCTTTGCCAGGAAGATCCAGTAGAATTTCGAACAGGTTTCTCATTGCTGGAAAAATCTTTCTGCCAGATCACTTCATTTACAGGTTGAAGTTTGTCGACTGGTATAATCCTGACCTCCATACGAAAAAAGAGGGAGAAAAAAAAATTACTCAACAATCTGTGTGCAGAGAACTCCATATTGCAAGTTTGCAAGCACTAGGGTTTTGTAGACGAGTGTGGAATTTCCCATTGCTGTAGTTTAGCAAACCTTCTTCAACCTTCAGAGTTGGTTTTTGTAAAAAATCACAAAAGGGTTTCATGCACCTGGTCAGATATATAGAATGCATCCATGTAGTCTTCTCTTGACATTATTAAAAGGGTTGCAATCAATCTTCGTAGGAACAACAGACAAAGGTTGACATTATTGTGTGGGGATACTCCTGACAGCATATCTGGGCAGCAGAATTGCTCCACTTCATATGCTCTCTCTCCCTCAACAACAACAACACTACTACAACAGTGTCATAATAGTGAAGTCTCCATTGCTTATTTATCCTCTTGATTTTTCTCAAATACTTGCAAAACTCTGCTTATCATATTGGTTGATCACCTTGTACAACAAAACATATGTATAAATGGTAGTTTAATTTTGAGGACTGCACCAAGTTATGCATTCAAGTTCCTGATAAAATAGTTTCTGTTCTGAAAGAAGATCATAGAATTAGGCCAACATTATGTTATGCTCTAGACAGTTGCTTGCGCCGATTTTGGCAGAATCAGCGCATGCTTATCCGGCTATTGCATACTTACTCCTACAATTACAGACAATTTAATTTGCATCAATTTACAGAAATAGTCCATTTCCTGGTGGAAGTTAAACAATTACTCTTTTAAATTAGGTTTTATTTAACAGAACAAGGCAAAATTCAATAAAAAAATTATATGGCCAGCTGACTGAAAAATTGCTATTTCTAAGTCACCGTTGAGAACCGTCCGAGTTGAGAATAGAAGTGAGAGATCTTGATCATATGAAAGCTCAACAAGGCAACTCATATGATCTTGATGGGTATGATCATATGATCAAGATCTCTTTTTTTAGAACCATGCAGGAGCACTGCATGTGTTGCGCTCGAAACGCGTCACACGAACACGTCCTCGCGTACCCGCGGCGCCGGGGGAGACGCTCCTCAACTCGCACCGCGGGAGGCCGGCTGGAAGCGCGATACGCAAGACAATCCTGCCAGCGCTTTTGGTACCAGATGCCCCAGCCCCTCGGGACAAGCCCCGTCGGAGGAAGCCGGCGATGATTGGCTGCTCCAGGTCGACCTGATCGCCCCTAGAGCCTCGTGACCTTGCAGCTCGCCGGCATGATGACCGGCTTACGAAGGAACGAGAAGCATAAGTACAAGGGTGAGGGATAAATTGAACACGCGAAGGTGTGATAGATTGATTGGTTCGATTGGTGTTATTCAATCGGCCGTCACCTCTCACATATATATGAGGCGGCTGGACTTCCCGTGCAAGCACAGAACTTTCTTTACAAGTAAATTACATGAGAAACCGTCCTAAAACCCTAGTCCTATTCCAAGTAGAACTCTTTCCCGCAACTTCCTGTGTCCTGCTCCTTGTCATGGGCCCAGAAGTCGCATACGAACTCGGATGGATATGGCCCAAAGACCAAACTTGCACGTCTCGATGAGGCGAACAACTCTTGCGACTATCATTTTTCCATCTAAGGCCGTCTTGATGACTCTCTGGTTTCATCTTGATCTGTAGGTCGAAATTTGGCACGTGACAGGTCAATTGCCCAGGTTTTACCATAGCTCTGTAGGCTGCATACTAACTCGGATGAAGACACCTCCAAAAATAATATTGTGCGCCTTGACGATACGCACAACTTCCGTGTTAGGAACTTTCCCATCTGAGGTCATCTTCATGGCGTTTCGGATAGATCTCCGTATGCTGTCCTCTAAATTATCTCTCGAGTCGCCACCTCAACCGGCTATTAGACCTGATTATGGCACGACTCGGCATGTCGGCTTACCACAGGAACAAAGGCACGCCGACTCTCTGGTATATGGCAATATGTGTCTGCCAACTAGGATATAGCGGCATGGCGGCACGCTAGCTAGGACATGAAACCCCCTCTTCCTGGGACACAGTGTCGGCTTGAGCTGTCAACATATCGGCTTCTAAGACGTGAAATGCCGGTAACTGGGGACATTGCCGGCTCTTGAGCGATGCCGGCTACTGGGCGATGGCGGCATTGGCCGGTTCCTGGGAGAATGCCGGCCTCCCTGGCCGTCTTCTGGGAGAATGCCGGCTCTCGATGATGGCCGACTCCTGAGAGAAAGCCGGCTTCTGGACGCGAATGCCGGCTACTAGATGAAACGCTGGGTCCTGGAACGATGCCGGCTTCCTGGATAATGTCGGCTCCTGGGATATTGCCGGCTCCCGGATGACGCTGGACCACTAATGGCGGCGACTTACGGTTGCCGGGACATGGTGGCCTACAGCCTGGCGGCTTGCCAGTTGGGACATAGCTTGCCTCCTTCCTCCTTCTCCACGTCCTGGCATCTTCTCGAGTGTATCTCGCCTAAGCCAAGAAAATCTATGGCCAAACCGTCCAGGTGCCAAAAATGGGTGCGAACAACATGTATTAAAATAGATAGAAGAGAAAGCCATAGAAATGGCCGATGTCTTACAGAAGATGGCGTGAAGCCAAACAAAGGAAGAAGAAAGTGGCTACGGTTGGAAATACAAATTCAAGTAGTTGAGAATAGAAGTGATGATTCCACCTAGGTACACCTTTAGAATAAAATGGAAAAGATCATACCCATTAGGAAATATGTCATGATATATACAACTGTGATAAAGTTCTAATATGCATGCAAGCGACTTCGTGGAGGTGAACTGAGAAGTGACATATTTTATCGTGTCCTTTTATTAATCAGACTGCACAGGATGTGGATTTGATGTAGACCCTGAGCTTGGACTTCCGAAGCACGTATACTTTATTAATTGCCATACAATAATATAAGGACCAATTATGCAGTAGGAAAATCATTTAGCTAGTCAGCATCCTACCTGGAAGTTCTTGGATAGCTTAACAAAATTAAAATTATATACTAGAACACCTCTGCATTCAAGAAACTATGACCTGCAATATGGTCTTTTTATTTCACAACTGTGACACCCCTCCCTGGCACATATCACCAGAGAGGCAGTCGTCCCGTGCGCCATCCCAAGATAACTGGCCGCACGTCATAACAGTGTAACAGAATGGAAATCATTACACAATCAGACACATCAGTGCTACAAATGGTTTACAAGGCCATCAAGGAATGACGAAATATCAATCCCAGCATGGCACGATACAGAGTTTTAACTGGCAGCGGAAGACATATGAGAGGCTACGGCTTGGAGCGGCTCCACTCCACAGGTTCTGGCTGGGCTACTGATCCTAGCACGCTCTTGCTTCAAATCCTTACTAAGGTGGAAGATGAATCCTCGACAAAACCTGGCCACAAACACAAGGCCCGTGAGTACATTAATATGCACTCAGCAAGAATCGCCACTCACCACAAACAATCCAACAATCATGCAACAAGATATACATTGGAAATAAAATCCTACAACATGGCAAGAGTCTACTCGAGATAGACCAATATGATTAACATAAAGTAGCATGGCATCACAAGCAAAACATGGCATAAGCAAACAACAAGAGTATCACCAGTACAGAGTCCAAGCCAGGTGGGGTTGGATCGTATACCGGCAATCAAACAAAGAGGTTACCTGTGACGAGTAGACGAGTGTATCAGTGGGTACCAAATCTTATAATTACTTCTGTCAACACAATCAGGCTTCCAAGCCTCTAGCCAACTCTGGCTATCACTTCAGCCAACTCTGGCAATCTCCCGGGCATGCACGGTTGATGTTGGCTCTGGCCTAACTATAGGCTTCCAACGCATCACACCGCCATCCCATTCACCTCACAAGTAACATTCCCTGCATCATCTTATTGTTCATTTAGTGAAATCAGGTTGTTCATCTTTCTTTCAAACATGCCTTAGGTTTAACCTCCTGACACGACACGGACACACAGTGTGACCGACACTGAACTGTTGTTCCATAACCTTGGAACGAGGCTAGACATCCAGATTTGACACTCTCGAGAGGTTGCAATTACCACCCACCTAAGTGCACCACACTCAGCCGGTACTTTAGGATATCATCCTTAAGGCGAACTCAGCAAGATACACTCACCTGACCGTTCACGCTACCAAGACACTCCCTGTATAGCCACCGACATAACTCTATGCCTTATGCAGAAGTGAATCCGGCACGTCCCCAACCCATGAGCGACGCCTAGCTCCGGCACCTTCGCAAGACTAGCCCCGACCAACTATGGTAACCGACTAGACTTGCCAAAAGGGTGACATCAAAGGAGGCTCAATAGGTTACGTAGGTCAAGGCCCGCCCATGTGAGCGACAGTGGCAGTGCGTTCGATGTTCAGATTAGTGGCACCGTGGACTGACCCTATCGTTGTTTGGAGGGGTGTTTCCTTTAATCAAGTTTCATCAATCACAAGTTCCAAAACAGAGGATTAGTCCAGCATAATAATCACGATATCAATATCATATATCATCAAACAACAAAACATTAGCAACAATATATTTCAAGCAATACTTTAGTTGGTTTGCGTCGACCGGGTGACTATCGCGGCGATTCCGCCGACAAGCGCCATCACAGATCAACTAGTTGGTTAGCGGAGTCTGCTACGCATCCGTTCCTCCACGCGCAAGTCTTTGGCGGCGTTACCGTCCAACCGTTGACCAGGAAGTGGGGATTTGGGCATATAGTCTCCAAAATTAACCGAAAAGCAATCATAAGAAAGAAAGCATCCATTCCACTCGAGGATTACCTCGACGTGGTGTCAGCAATCTCGGCAAAAGAACCAAATGGAAAGTCAGCTCCCAAGTGTCGCAGTCTAGGTGGCTTGCGCCAACCACGTTTGATGGAGGGACAAGAACCAAATAACTCTTTTGGCAAATGCCCCCAACTCCGAGGATCATAAGACGACATTCGTCCGCTCCTCACCTCGGCGAAGAAGAAGAAGCAAACAATCATAGGGACACGGGTTTTATAGTTGTTTATTTAGAGGGTTCGACAAAGCCGCGCAAGTGCGAGGCGCACAATTAATTCACACGTCATTCTAATGCATACATGGATGATGAATATGACATGGCAGGAGCAATAATCGAAGTATCATATTGAACACTTGAACACGACAATAGCAGACCGACATAATATATACCGAACGCAGACAAAGATAAACACTCGGCAAGGCAAACAACATTGCGGGACGGCTCATAGCAAGGGTTTAGCTTGCCTCGGGGTCGCGTAGTTGTTCTCGGGTTCGTCGATGAAGTGAGGATGTCGCGGACTCGGGCATCGGTAGCCCTACACCACGCCGCCGGGATGGTATCACACATAAAATGCGTGACCCGGAAGATACACCGGAAGGGGGTGGAATCTACGCCATCGGACAGATCTCGCGAAGAGGGGGATTTACAAATTTGGATCACCAAATTTGGAGTTGTGGGGTGGGAGATATGAGTGAGCGAAGAATAGCAATCTGACGCACACGTGCGGTGGATAACTATCTGTCGCCGAAGCCAAAATCGGAACGACCGGTCGTCGTCTTCTTCTTTCCCTCGCAGCAGAGGAACACGGCGCCTCGGAGCGCAGGCTTGCCGGCGCTGCGGCCGCGGGGAAGGCCTGGGGCGCCGGGGAACTGCGGAGGCGGGCTTGTCGCGCCCAGGGGAGGCTCGGGTGGCAGGGGGAAAGGCAGGGGAGGGCCACCACGGCGGGGTGCCGTGCTGTGGAGCTTCGGCCATGGCTGCAGTCTTCGATTTCCCGTGCCGTCCGTCGACCTCTGGTGGTGCTGGGCCGTGGAGAGGGAGTGAGGGGGAGTGGTGCATCCAGAGGAGGGCTCGGGGTCTCCTTTTATAGCCTGGGGGGCGGCAGAGGGCAGGGGGCACGGGGTGGTCGCCATGGCGACGCGTCGGAGCTCTCGCGGCCACAGAAGAGGAGGGGGAGGATAAGGGCGCCGTGCTGGAGGAACAGAGGGGGCACGAGGGTTACTGGAGTGGGCGGTGCATCGTCTAGCTCCTGGAGGCGTACTGTCGATGCGGCGCGGCGTGTAGCGGTTGTCGGCGGCGAGGTGTCGAGCTGGGGAAGGGGGAGCTCGAGCAAGGGGAAGGGGGCCTGGCCGCGGCTGGCTCGCTGGAGCCACGGGGCAGCAAGGGAGAGGGGGGGGGGGCTCGGGCACGGCGATGCATCGCGAGAGACGGCGAGGTAGGGGCAAGGGGGAGAAGACAAGGGCATGCCACCATGCCGGTCCTGGCGTTCCAGAGCGCGCACAGGCGGCCTCGGCGCGTTCCCGGCAAATGGGTGATCCAAACGCAAAACTACGCACACTACTGGACTCACAACAACAAGACCAACACCAAGCAACAGGAAACAATCAATGAATTGCATCTTTGCAGAATAGAATTTTTAGAAAATCAAAACTGCAGAAGGTGTTCGATGAAATGTTAGGGGCCTTTCCCATCTCAGAAAAATTCCCAAAAATTACCACTGGCTAGGTTAGGTGTATGGAGCATGTCCATGGAGTTTGAGTCCATTTGGATGAAGGAAAATTGGTTTTCCATAAGATGGCCAAAAATGGCCATAATGGCATGATTTGAGAAAAATGGGGTTCCATGTTTCATCTTGGGGCGATCTCCTGGCATTGTGTGTCTTTGGGTCATGTTGTCAAGATCACCAAGTATCAAGGTCATTGGAGTTTTCTTGGTGTAGGTTTGTTTGAAGAACCCAAAATGGCTTTAATTTGGGCTTACAAAGGAAGTGGTCTAAATGTTGCTCAAATAGGTTTGTCTCCAAAAGATGAAATGCAGGAAATGCCAAAATATGCATACCCTGAATTTTTCAGAATTATTTGAGGTGCCTAGCTTGGTTGAAACATTTCTAGACTAGAAATGGCAGTTTTGAAATTAATGGCTAACTTGGAAATATTGCATTGGAGCATGCAATATTTTTGCATGGGTGGTCTTTATATGGACATGGGGTCCTCTGGTATTTTTGGTGGAATTTTAGAGCTATGGAAATGGGCTTTCCTTTAATAAGGGGAGAAAAGGATTAAAAGGTTTCGATAATTAGGGCGAGGGTTTTTGAGAGAAAAACCTAAGCACAAAAATTATCAGGGTGATGGAGTGGTTCGTGGGCTTATGGGAAATTTCGAGAAAGCAATTTCCAAGTCAATTCATCTTCAAAAGTTTTGGAGAAATATTTGGAAAAGAGGAAAAAGTTTTTAGGTGTCGGAAAACACCACTAAAATTTGGGTTCAATTTTCGGGGTGTTACAGACCTTCCCCCCTTAAAAGGAATCTCGTCCTCGAGATTAAGGAGGTTATACAAGGAAAATCTTGAACGATCCATTTATATCCCGGTTAAAAACTTTTTCAACAAAATACCAGAATTTTGACACCAAAAGAAGTCAACAATACTTTTTACGAAACATACCTTTGTTTTTCAAGCATGATATTTCTACCATACTCACGGCATTTAACTGATGGCATGGCAGGGGCTCACACCAACAATCAACATAGGTTCTACCACCATGGTTAAAATTGAATCTAAGGTTTTTAGCTCAACCAAACACAACATGGCAAGATCAAACAATATCTACCACCAAACTATCAACCAACAAACGAAGATTTAACTCGGGCAAACAATTACCCAAATTTGGTAAAACAAAGATTAAGAATATGCTGATCATATCCTCTATCTAGGGTTTTTATTTTAGAAAAGCTGTATATGCACTTTCATGTATACACAGGTTTTGTAAAAACAACAGGGTTTCTTTTCAAAAGAAAATATCCGTGTCACCAATAATTGGTTCACAGACACAGTGGGATAGGGCCGTTTCCTAAAATCATTTTTGCAAAATTTTCCCTAAAAGAAATACTGGAGAGACGAGGGAATGATTTCCTGAGAAGGAGATAGAGGCACACCATGGCTATCGGCCTACTCGTTGACGTGTGGGATCGGGGTCCACCTGGCAGTCTCTTCCTTTCCTTTCCTCTTTCTTTTTCCTCGCTCTCTCTGGTTCTGAACATGGCTGGTTCTAAGTGCGGGAGTACTCCATTGCGCTACTGCTGCGCGTGCGGTCCGTTGTCGCAGCGGCTATCACTGCTTTGGGAAACAACTCTCTGATGGTTTTGCGCCATTGGGCGAGCACTGCTCGCGATTGCTTCCATCTCCCGCGCAATGCGGTGCCGGGGAGCGGCTATAAATCCGAATCTCCGAAATTTCCTGCTTCCGCCTTGCAACCATGGGCTTCATTCGAGATTTCTTCAGAGCCTTTGTCGAGATCATGGAGGACGGGGACTTCCTCGAGCGTGTTGCTGCCTTTGTGCTCTTCGTGGTCTTGGTTCCGATGGTGGGAGCACTGCTGTTTGCGACGGTGGTCCTCCTGACCGTTGGTCTGTGCAACTGGTGGTCTGGCGCTAGTGGTGACGCGGCGGCGGAGGAGCAGGCTGCGGCGGAGGGGCAGGCTGCGCCGCCGGTTGCTGTGGTGGCCGCTCTTCCAGCTGGAGGTGAGCAGGAAGCTCGAGCCGTCCGTCGCCGTCGCGCGGTTTGCGACACGGCATCGGGTGAGCCAGGCTCATCTTCTAGCAACGCCACTGAGCTTGAGAGGGAGTAGGATTTCTGGGGTGCCTTCGCATCTGCACTGAGGTAGTTGTAGTGTTCTATGTTGGAGTAGAACTTGTATCCTTTGATTCTGTAATTTCCCTTATGTACTGAACTTAGTGGATGTATCGAATTTATCTCCTCTGATGAACTGGAACAAGATTTTCACTTCTGAACTTTTCTTGGCTGTCACAAACTGGGTCTTGCAGCACAGATAGAAGGTACTAGCATACAGATAGCAGAACTTGCTACCCTGAGAAAATGACTTTAAGAAAATAACCCTGCATTTTATGGTCCCAACCGATTGCAGTAGTATGGTATAACCATCCAACCACAACGGTTAACTAGAACACACGAACAAAACACTCTACAAGAAATCCTTCTGTGTTCCACGATGTAGAATACTCAACAAGCAATTACAGCTTGTGATGGACGACATCGTGGAGGGCTCGGGCCCTTTCTTTAACATGCTGTCAAACAAGGTTCATATTGGGTGAGGAACCTTGCGAGGATGCATGTACGAGTTTGTTTTTCAAACCTATACACGAGCCAACATTAAGGGAGTGGGACACCGTGGTTACAGTGTCTCATCAAATACTTCCATTTAATAGTTAAACTTGTGCAACACACACAAAATAATTTGCATACTACAAAAATAATCCCATTCAAAGTTTGCATTAACTCACAGGTGGGTATATGCATCTGGGTTCACATATACGGTTCCTGTTTTAAGTGATCTGTCGTTTCTTCAAAACCTTTAACTAAAAGAAAGGCATGATATTCCTTCATGGGTCAACCAAGTGGTCAACCAGGGAATAAGAACACCAAGTTTTATTTCGGCTGATTTGACATCAACCAAGAAACAGACAACAAACTTGCATTACAACCAACATAAGGAAAACAACAACAAAACAAACAAGCTCACTGCTTCTCACCTACCAACATACAAGCGTCACTCAGGCTAACCAAACAGGGGCTCTATTCCGCTTGACGGCCTCTGGTGGTCGGTGGAGCGGTGCCAAGACGAAGAGTGGTGTCCACGTCTCCATCTTCCACGGGGTGAGGAATCATAGGCACGCCTTCGAGGATTATGCCTCGCTCTTGGGGGTGCTGCTGAATTCGGGCTAGTGCTTGCGTCACGGATGCATCAAGACTGTGGTCCAGCAAATCATCTGGGAACAGGAGTCCGGCACCCCGAGCTTGCCCCTGGTGGTGGGTAGGTGGGTTCCTTGCTCGACACAGTTGCAGGCGAGCTTGACCAAGGTTGCGCCTTGTGGTCATGAGTTCCTCCATCAGAGAATGGCTGAGCCTTGTCATTGCAGCCCCGTAGGTGGCCAGGGTGATCACGGCAGGGTCGACTTCTTCTCCAATGGGAGTTTGGATAGCATCCGCACCATGCTGAGGTCTGGCTGGGAGAAGGTGGAAAGCTCGACTTTTCGCCATTGCTGGTTCCGAGTACCGCAGGCGAACGAGACCTTCCCAGGCTGCTACCTGGATGGCTTGAGCAAGAGTGGCCATGCTCCTACCTTGGATCAGGTAAGACGGACTTGTGCCCAATGGACACGAGCCGACATACACGTCTGCTCGAAAGTCACTCCCGGCAGGCGAGAGTGAGTTCTCGAACACCACATATCGAGGGCGAGCAGGCCTACCAAGAAGATCACAGACGGCCTTCCACAACATCAGTGGAAATCCACCATGATCCTCGGCAGTGGTTTCCAGGATGACCTTGGGGTTCGCCATCGGGTTATTCCTGGATCTGGGTGTAGGATGAGATGCGAATACGGGATTCCTTTGCGGGATCCGGCTTCAAGAGAGCTGGGTTGGCTAAGGATAGCAGGCGAGGGTGGGGATAAACGGCAGCTAGGACTGGGTCTCATATAAGCTGGGTTGTGTCGATTCCTTCTCATGGAATAAATCGGCGAGCCTCCCTCGGGAATGGGACAAGTCCTACTGCACCATACTGTTGACCAACAATAGCCATGCCGGTTAGGCGGGGATGGGTCAAATCCATCAGGCTCCTTGTCGGCAAATAGTACGGTTGAGCTTTCCATGCTAGGGTAGTCTACAGCCAGCCTGGCGCTCTGATACCATGTTCTGTGACACCCCTCCCTGGCACATATCACCAGAGAGGCAGTCGTCCCGTGCGCCATCCTAAGATAACTGGCCGCACGTCACAACAGTGTAACATAATGGAAATCATTACACAATCAGACACATCAGTGCTACAAATGGTTTACAAGGCCATCAAGGAATGACGAAATATCAATCCCAGCATGGCACGATACAAAGTTTTAACTGGCAGCGGAAGACATATGAGAGGCTACGGCTTGGAGCGGCTCCACTCCACAGGTTCTGGCTGGGCTACTGATCCTAGCACGCTCTTGCTTCAAATCCTTACTAAGGTGGAAGATGAATCCTCGACAAAACCTGGCCACAATCACAAGGCCCGTGAGTACATTAATATGCACTCAGCAAGAATCGCCACTCACCACAAACAATCCAACAATCATGCAACAAGATATACATTGGAAATAAAATCCTACAACATGGCAAGAGTCTACTCGAGATAGACCAATATGATAACATAAAGTAGCATGGCATCACAAGCAAAACATGGCATAAGCAAACAACAAGAGTATCACCAGTACAGAGTCCAAGCCAGGTGGGGTTGGATCGTATACCGGCAATCAAACAAAGAGGTTACCTGTGACGAGTAGACGAGTGTATCAGTGGGTACCAAATCTTATAATTACTTCTGTCAACACAATCAGGCTTCCAAGCCTCTAGCCAACTCTGGCTATCACTCCAGCCAACTCTGGCTATCTCCCGGGCATGCACGGTTGATGTTGGCTCTGGCCTAACTATAGGCTTCCAACGCATCACACCGCCATCCCATTCACCTCACAAGTAACATTCCCTGCATCATCTTATTGTTCATTTAGTGAAATCAGGTTGTTCATCTTTCTTTCAAACAAGCCTTAGGTTTAACCTCCTGACACGACACGGACACACAGTGTGACCGACACTGAACTGTTGTTCCATAACCTTGGAACGAGGCTAGACATCCAGATTTGACACTCTCGAGAGGTTGCAATTACCACCCACCTAAGTGCACCACACTCAGCCGGTACTTTAGGATATCATCCTTAAGGTGAACTCAGCAAGATACACTCACCTGACCGTTCACGCTACCAAGACACTCCCTGTATAGCCACCGACATAACTCTATGCCTTATGCAGAAGTGAATCCGGCACGTCCCCAACCCATGAGCGACGCCTAGCTCCGGAACCTTCGCAAGACTAGCCCCGACCAACTATGGTAACCGACTAGACTTGCCAAAAGGGTGACATCAAAGGAGGCTCAATAGGTTATGTAGGTCAAGGCCCGCCCATGTGAGCGACAGTGGCAGTGCGTTCGATGTTCAGATTAGTGGCACCGTGGACTGACCCTATCGTTGTTTGGAGGGGTGTTTCCTTTAATCAAGTTTCATCAATCACAAGTTCCAAAACAGAGGATTAGTCCAGCATAATAATCACGATATCAATATCATATATCATCCAACAACAAAACATTAGCAACAATATATTTCAAGCAATACTTTAGTTGGTTTGCGTCGACCGGGTGACTATCGCGGAGATTCCGCCGACAAGCGCCATCACAGATCAACTAGTTGGTTAGCGGAGTCTGCTACGCATCCGTTCCTCCACGCGCAAGTCTTTGGCGGCGTTACCGTCCGACCGTTGACCAGGAAGTGGGGATTTGGGCATATAGTCTCCAAAATTAACCGAAAAGCAATCATAAGAAAGAAAGCATCCATTCCACTCGAGGATTACCTCGACGTGGTGTCAGCAATCTCGGCAAAAGAACCAAATGGAAAGTCAGCTCCCAAGCGTCGTAGTCTAGGTGGCTTGCGCCAACCACGTTTGACAGAGGGACAAGAAGCAAATAACTCTTTTGGCAAATGCCCCCAACTCCGAGGATCATAAGACGACATTCGTCCGCTCCTCACCTCGGCGAAGAAGAAGAAGCAAACAATCATAGGGACACGGGTTTTATAGTTGTTTATTTAGAGGGTTCGACAAAGCCGCGCAAGTGCGAGGCGCACAATTAATTCACACGTCATTCTAATGCATACATGGATGATGAATATGACATGGCAGGATCAATAATCGAAGTATCATATTGAACACGACAATAGCAGACCGACATAATATATACCGAACGCAGACAAAGATAAACACTCAGCAAGGCAAACAACATTGCGGGACGGCTCATAGCAAGGGTTTAGCTTGCCTCGGGGTTGCGTAGTTGTTCTCGGGTTCGTCGATGAAGTGAGGATGTCGCGGACTCGGGCATCGGTAGCCCTACACCGCGCCGCCGGGATGGTATCGCACATAAAATGCGTGACCCGGAAGATACACCGGAAGGGGGTGGAATCTACGCCATCGGACAGATCTCGCGAAGAGGGGGATTTACAAATTTGGATCACCAAATTTGGAGTTGTGGGGTGGGAGATATGAGTGAGCAAAGAATAGCAATCGACGCACACATGCGGTGGATAACTATCTGTCGCCGAAGTCAAAATCGAAACGACCGGTCGTCGTCTTCTTCTTTCCCTCGCAGCAGAGGAACACGACGCCTCGGGAGCGCGGGCTCACCGGCGCTGCGGCCGCGGGGAAGGCCTGGGGCGCCGGGGAACTGCGGAGGCGGGCTTGTCGCGCCCAGGGGAGGCTCGGGTGGCAGGGGAGGGCCACCACGGCGGGGTGCCGTGCTGTGGAGCTTCGGCCATGGCTGCAGTCTTCGATTTCCCGTGCGGTCCGTCGACCTCTGGTGGTGCTGGGCCGTGGAGGGGGAGTGAGGGGGAGTGGTGCATCCAGAGGAGGGCTCGGGGTCTCCTTTTATAGCCTGGGGGGAGGCAGAGGGCAGGGGGCACGGGGTGGTCGCCATGGCGACGCGTTGGAGCTCTCGCGGCCACAGAAGAGGAGGGGGAGGATAAGGGCGCCGTGCTGGAGGAACAGAGGGGGCACGAGGGTTACTGGAGTGGGCGGTGCATCGTCTAGCTCCTGGAGGCGTACTGTCGATGCGGCGCGGCGTGTAGCGGTTGTCGGCGGCGAGGTGTCGAGCTGGGGAAGGGGGAGCTCGAGCAAGGGGAAGGGGGCCTGGCGGCGGCTGGCTCGCTGGAGCCACGGGGCAGCAAGGGAGAGGGGGGGGGGGGCTCAGGCACGGCGATGCATTGCGAGAGACGGCGAGGCAGGGGCAAGGGGGAGAAGACAAGGGCATGCCGCCATGCCGGTCCTGGCGTTCCAGAGCGCGCACAGGCGGCCTCGGCGCGTTCCCGACAAATGGGTGATCCAAACGCAAAACTACGCACACTACTGGACTCACAACAACAAGACCAACACCAAGCAACAGGAAACAATCAATGAATTGCATCTTTGCAGAATAGAATTTTTAGAAAATCAAAACTGCAGAAGGTGTTCGATGAAATGTTAGGGGCCTTGCCCATCTCAGAAAAATTCCCAAAAATTACCACTGGCTAGGTTAGGTGTATGGAGCATGTCCATGGAGTTTGAGTCCATTTGGATGAAGGCAAATTGGTTTTCCATAAGATGGCCAAAAATGGCCATAATGGCATGATTTGAGAAAAATGGGGTTCCATGTTTCATCTTGGGGTGATCTCCTGGCATTGTGTGTCTTTGGGTCATGTTGTCAAGATCACCAAGTATCAAGGTCATTGGAGTTTTCTTGGTGTAGGTTTGTTTGAAGAACCCAAAATGGCTTTAATTTGGGCTTACAAAGGAAGTGGTCTAAATGTTGCTCAAATAGGTTTGTCTCCAAAAGATGAAATGTAGGAAATGCCAAAATATGCATACCCTGAATTTTTCAGAATTATTTGAGGTGCCTAGCTTGGTTGAAACATTTCTAGACTAGAAATGGCAGTTTTGAAATTAATGGCTAACTTGGAAATATTGCATTGGAGCATGCAATATTTTTGCATGGGTGGTCTTTATATGGACATGGGGTCCTCTGGTATTTTTGGTGGAATTTTAGAGCTATGGAAATGGGCTTTCCTTTAATAAGGGGAGAAAAAGGATTAAAAGGTTTCGATAATTAGGGCGAGGGTTTTTGAGAGAAAAACTTAAGCACAAAAATTATCAGGGTGATGGAGTGGTTCGTGGGCTTATGGGAAATTTCGAGAAAGCAATTTCCAAGTCAATTCATCTTCAAAAGTTTTGGAGAAATATTTGGAAAAGAGGAAAAAGTTTTTAGGTGTCGGAAAACACCACTAAAATTTGGGTTCAATTTTCGGGGTGTTACAACAACTTAGGAGTTGCTGTCGGATGCCATAACTTTTTTTCTGCATTAACATCTTCCTAAACCGCCAATTGCATCTCCACTTGCCACATATTCTAGGTTGCAGGAGTCTCTGCAAGAGAAAAATGAGCCAAGCAAGTCCCCTAACAGTTTTGGGTGCCAGCCACTAACCAACCTATTAGTCTATGGCCTGAAATTCTTCACAAGAAGCCTAATATTGCACTTGTACTCATCCTATCCTACAACATCATGTGAGCAGTAGAGATGGATGACTTGCCACTTGCCCCAACAGTGACACAATTGACAGGCTATCCGACTCCTTGAACCTTGCGGAGAAGCCTAATTTTATGCTGTTTGTCATGCATGCATGACTGACCTGTTATGACCAGATAAGGAAAATAAAGATGCAGATGTTGATCACAAAGGTGGTCATAAGAAGATCACTGGAACTAATAGTGCTCAGCATTCACAGCAGTTGCTACAAAAATAATGTCAAAGTGCTTGTGCCTTTCATTCGAGGTATGTGGCAACAGGATCAGTTCAATAATGCAGTACCCAATTAGCATTGTCTGGGATCTAGGTTTTCTAACCAGTGATTGGATTCTACTGTTACACAGGTCTATCCACACCATATCAAATGAAAAAGAGAAACAGAACAACTTTTGGGACACCGTGAGCAATCCTTCAGTAGTAGTAACAGTCAATCATCTGACCTGTAACTGTATATCTACATCAGATACATGCACTGTGTTTCAGATGTCATGTCAAATCTTATCCAAGTTTGAAAAGGTTATTACTAGTACTAAAGGTAGTGCCCTGCTGCTCTGAAGACCCTACTGCTTCACAGAAGACGAAGAGAAGGTACAGATGTCACTAACAGATTAGTCCAACAGTACATACTGCAATAAGAGTTGCCTTGCAGCCATGCCACATAACTGGACAGTAACTTATCATATGCTTCCTGAAACTATTTATACCTTATCCTAAAATGACAGGTGTTTCAACAAGAACTTGTTAGAACAGATAGAGGCTTCTTTACTTATAACATGAACAGGTTAACAGAAGCTCGGTTTACTTATAAGAAATGGTATCCATGCATATCAAGTACAGTGACACATGGAGGCCTTTAGGTGGACACACATATATACACATCAGACATCACCATCAAGGAAATCAAAAGAAAAGCCCAATAGTGCAGCAGGAAATTAACATTGCCCAGTAAGCATGCCATTTAAAATGGGGGTTCACAAATCCTTCTTCGTCTTCAGGACGCCGCAACGTTCCAAAAGTCCGCATAATTTTTTGACTGTAAAACGTACGAATAATTATTATGTGTGCTGATTAGAATGGTTCAGCGACGAGTTCCCGTAATTATTTTCTCTCCAACATGCATCGGAACAGACGCGAGCTCCCATAATAGATGTTGGAGAACTCTTAATCCATCCTACATATCTTTATCATTCGTCAGAAGCATCTTTGATCAATTAGAGAAGAGTTTCAGTTCCAACTCCCCTTTCCCCTCTCTGCTACAGTTCACAGCGGCGAAAAGGAGGCGATCTTGAGTTCCGCCGGCGGATCCGATGGTTCCCTCCGCCTCTGGCGCCGTTGCGGCGTCGTGAGGTGGGGGGAACTGCTGGATCTCGCCGCGCGGCAGTAGTTAGGCGTAGTTTAGGTCCTGCTCCGCCGGCGATGGTGGCGGTTGCGGAGAATAAGGTAGGCTGCGCCGGTGAATCTGCCGCTTCTCTTCGTCTCCAGCGCCGTCTTGGCGTGGCGGGATGGACAGAAGCACTGGATCTTCTCCGTGCGTGTAGTTTAGTACTTGGTGTTCTTGTTTTGGTTGGATCTACCGGCAGCATCGGATCTGTGTCGGTGGCGGCGGTGGTGATGTTTTTGTCCTCCTCCCTTCTCTGGCTTGGCGAGTCTTTCGCCGGAGTGGTGGTGGAGTCAGCTTACTCCTTGCAGGGGGCCGATTTGGCGTCGTCGGTTCCTCTGCGCGATGGAGTCCATTACCTGCAGGTCTGGCGTTGCTGCGTCGCCTTCTTCCCCAGGGGCGGTTCGGGACCTGCGAGGTGCTGTGATGGGGTCGACCGTGTTTCCCCCCTTCCGGCCTCCGTCTCGCGGCGGAGCTGGTTGAGTGCTGGTGTTGAAGGTGCTGCTGATCTGAGCCATGGAGTTCGAGTTGACGGAGCAAGGTGGAGGCTCTTCGGAGTTCGAGGTTCGGCGACTTCCCGTCCGCAGGGGGGCGCCTCCGATCCAAGGTTCAAGGGAGGTGCAGCGGCGGCGCGCCGTCGGCACGTCTTGCTTGTCGTTGACGTTGACGAGTTCCAGAAGGGCCATTTTGTATTTTCTTTCTTTGTTCTGGAGCTTTCTGTAAGAACTTTGGTTTTAATTTAAGGCAGCACTTTCTCTCGCAAAAAAAAAATCTTTGATCAATAAGCATATAGGTACAAGCACACAAAAAATTAGCATATAGGTACAAGGTAGCACTTCAAGTGGACACTGCCAGTGAGCCTACGCCATCTAGAGTGCCTGTACTACTGAAATTGTTAATTGCAGAATCTCGTCAATGTGTTTGCTCTTGCAGCATTATCCTTGCTATCACAGTTATTCTATGGGTTTTGGTCAGATTTCAGGGCCCACTGTTTGATCAGCTATGTGAGCTTATTAGTTGGCAGGCTTCATGTGTTTGTTGTGGGGACAAGAGAGCTCAATAATGAGGCTTAAGTATGCATTGTTTCACAGCTCAGAAAACTAGACGCAAGTATCTTGCAACGATCCAAACCAGGAGTTAGGTTTGGACTTCAGGCTTGACCTAAAACTGATGTAATATCAGTTCAGAAATCTTATGGTGGCACTTCAGTAGAAACCTCCGAGCGTGCCCATATTTTGTAGACAAAGGAGGCTTACATTACTCCTGGCCTCTTCAAAAACTAGAGAGATCCACACGACGGCACAACCATAGCGCTTTTTACAGCTATCTTTGTCTTTCAAAAGGAATTTCTTGTAAGAAGTGTTTTGCTTTCTAAAGCCAGACGCTCTCCTCCTAAATGCATGTTATTTAATCACCTCCTGAAACTATATTCCCTAGGTTCATCATCACTAGCAGTCTAGCACCATGACACTTTGCATTTATCAATATATCATCTGCACATTAGTTTTCACTGCTATCACATCAATTTTTATGTAGTAGCACTAATCATATGATGACTTATCTGTGGAAGTTTTATAAGCTAAAACCAAGTAGGTTCTAGTGGCTAGTATAGCAATGCAACATTTGATTATATTCTTCAGAAAGCTAGGGCCCAAGGAATGGCTCTCGGGTATATGTGCTCCTCGTGGTGAATGTTAAATTCAATAATATTCACCCGGATAAACAAACTTCTGATAAATAAGAAATATCCAAGTATGCAAATTCATTATGTGCTTGTACATTTCCAATATAAAATACGAGCACTTTTCCCCTAAAAAAAGTTAGTGCTAAACTTTTTTGGTAGACGGGTGCAAAAGGGTATTTTTAATGAAAAAATAAAAGCATATAAAGGAAAACGTTTATGTACCTTTGAATTACCCCCAAGAAAATAACACGTGTAAAAAGCACATAAAGTATGATCATTTACACGTGTAAAAAATACAAGGGAGAAATTGGTATAATGAGCTACCTATCTTTTATGTTTCAGCAAGCTACGTTAAGTTTGTTCTACTTAATTTAAGTATGTTTAATTCATTACTTTATAGTGCTCAGAGAGATGATATTTTTTGTAAGGAATATCATACATGACTTTAAGTGTAAAGCAAACAATTCCCTCTTAACGAAGGCCATACACCTAAAATGTTCCTATGTTAATATTAGACATGCATAGTACATTCAAAAATGTTATTATATGTTGATCCATCCACACTTAAGGAGGCTCCCATTGCTCCTTGGAGCATCCAGAAGATTGTTAAGCTTAACGAAGTTGGAAAGAAACAGACAAGATAGGGATACCCATTCACATTTTATATTTGTTTTGTTGTTGTCGAACAAAATATCGTTCACCAGATTTTGGTCTGATATCTATTAATATCATTAGCTTTGCATACCATCTTTCTACTTAAGGGAATAATAAAGAGCAAAGCTGGATGCGTCACAGCTGGCTTTAATTTGGCGTTCCTTTTATCTGATTCTTTGTTCTGAGATTTATCATTAGATTTTTGAAATAATTTTTGGTCGTACAAATATTGGAGCATTTTACCTCTTTACAATGGTTACTTCTGCATTTGGAGCAATACGGAGAGAAAAAATATATTCAAATATGCCTCAAGAAAGGAAATATTTCTAATGTGAATTGACAGTGAATGGTGTGATCAGTACATTAACACGAAAAGAAACAGACCAGACGCTCTGGTAGTGGGGGCGGCACAGGTGAAACCCTAGCCGCTGTCCCATCTCCCCTCTCCTATGTCCACCCTGTCGCCGTTGGGTAAAGCCGCACATCGGATGGCGGTGGAGAGACCTCGTCCCCTCCAGTTAGTGCACCTTGCGGCCCTTAACAACATCGTGTTCGTCGGAGCTCAAAAACCGGGACGATGATGTCGAAACTTTTTGGTGGTGGCATGATTGTGGCGGCTGCGAGGGTAGCATAGCGGTCACCTGTTGATCTGGGCAGCGGTGGCAAGAGGATCGAAGGAGGAGAGACCAACCATGGCGACAACCGTGATTTGCAGTACGGTTATGCCCGATCCGAGGCAGGGTACTGAGGCTTCATCCGTTCCCGCCTGCTGATTTGGGTTGGTGCGCTTTCATGGTTGCAATTGGACAATGGAAGGGATTTTGTGAAAGGGGTCCCCTTTTCCCAAACATGACGACATGGGTCTGCTGGAGGGTTCCGTACCGCGGATTTTGGCTATGCCTGTCACTCTCATCGTCGCCCTCCAACTAGCTCATATGGGCATAATTTTTGGTGGAGTTGATCACATTAGAGGTATGTATGTGGGTATTGATTGGAAGGGCCAACAATTAGGATGTAGATGTTCTCATATGTCATATTTCATGGTTCTCGTACATGCGGCTTATGCATACCGTGGCTGAGTGATCTAGGACACATCCCATACATGACTATGGACGTGTCATGTCAAGGCTAGAGGGTTGAAAGTGGTGGTCAATCGAATGCGAACATAAGGTGGTTGAATTTTGGTGGTACTATGTTAGTACCAGGACTCGAGCTCTGGGTGAAAACTCTTGGCCTGACATTCGCCGGTCCTATCTTGCAATGATGGTGTTCGACATTATTATCATGTCGAAGGTATTGCATAGAATGTTCTTAGTCATACTCTCCAGAGTGAAACTCATGATCTAGTTTTTGAGTGGATCCAATGTGTCGCCACTTTTTTGAAGGAATTGATTTTGGAGCTAGTGGCACTGTGTGTTGGTAGAGCAATGGTTGATGTCACTGTTGGTTACCGAGTGACTTTGATCTAATCATTTTTAATAATTTGGTTGTTTATGCTCGATATATTGAGTCATTGTAGATGTCAGGTCTCTTTAATATTTTCAAAATATTAATATATTAAACTTCATCGAAAATAAAGAACACGAGAACGACATCACCCTGAGATGAATTATGGTTTACTTGGTATTATCGTGGATTTTGAACTTCTTTGGAGCAACAGTCTAAATATTACACTTTATCAGTGAAGATTCTATACATCATCATATCAACAACCAAAATATGGTCCTTAACCGATCATAATATGCTTACCTATGTCAAATGGTTAGCACATCTACACATTTCACATTATCCATAGCTGTGATTTTTTGTATATATACTAAAACATACGCATATATGTGTACAAATGCAAAAAAAACTAACTCTTGAGATGATGGACAATAATTGTAAAACGTTTGTGTACTTTGTTCTTAGGAAACTCTATCTGCCACCTCCTAGGCCGCCCCACGAGCGACTCCGCAGGCCCTCAGTGGCCCTCAAGTTTGGTTGCCGCCCTCCGCCCATCCTCTTTCTATCATGGGAAGAGCTCCATGATTACTGGTGGTGGTGGTGGTGGTGTGTGGGGGGGGGGGGGGGGGGGGGGGGGGGGGGGGACTAGTAGGGAAAAGCCTTGTGGCAACGTGCCGCTTTTCCACATTGGCAATGTGTCATGGCACGTTGCCAGTACCGCGCTGCTGCTATTTTTACTAGCAACGTGTGAAAGAGGAACATTGCCAGTATACGATGGTTAGTGGCAACGTGTGTTTATATGGCATGTTACCAGTAGTCTCCAGTACCAACAACATGTTGCTATCAGGCATGTTGCTAGCTCATTATTGAATTTAACAGCAACGATAATAATGATAATTGCCGAGTAGCACATGACAGAAGAATCAATATTAACCAGTAACACATAAGACAACCGAAATAGTGATAAAAGTGACCAATTATTAACATAGATAACACATAACTTATTCCTAACTAACTAGCTACTCACTTAGGGTCTCGATCACCTCAGGCTCATCAGGCATGAAGTCATGATCATCTCTAGGATCATGATCCTTAGACTCGGAACTGTCAGAGTTGTCGGGCGCCCTGTAGATGAAGTAGGTCTCGACGTTATCATGGTCGAGAAAGAACGTGCACCTCTCTGTAGGTTGCATGCCGTAGAAATCAACAAGTTCTGCCCAACGAGCGCTGCTGAAATATGTCCACCCATCTCGTTGGTGCACAGAACTCTGAAGTTCTGGGTGGGCACCGTTATCTGGACCAGGTGGACCTCAAATGTCCTGTGGTCGCTAATGGCAACACGCACATGCTCCAAGAAGTCACGTCTAGCCCTGCACGGGGTGATCCGAGAAAAGGAACAATTAGACATTGTTGTTATTATGACACTAGATAGCTCAACAGTTTAATCAACGAGATAATAGAACATTTAACCAAGAACATGCATAAAAGTGTCAGAACTAAATTAAGGAATAAGAGAAATGCCTCATATATACTTAGATTGGACATAAAAATTTCAGGGATGGTGCGAGTGAGCCAAGTAGGATGCACAAGATGTGTATTCATGCATATCATAAGGATCACTCGCACCGTCCCATGATCACATAGTGCAACATTTTAATCATCGACATGCTAAGGTGACTCATATGAAGAGTGCACATCATTAATTTACAAGTGTTGGAACTAAATGACCAAGAGAAATGTATAAACAACATTGTTATACATGTCAGTAGGTTCTTTAGACCAACACTCGAACTGATAATGCACAAGAGTAATCATTGGCACATGGAACAAGCACACACTATGTAATAAAATTAACAAGTTTGACAATTTAATCAACGAGATAGCATAAAAAGGTGCCTCATATAAATAAAGAGTGCACATCATTAACTTCCAAGTGCCAGAACTAAAGGACCAAGAGAAATGTATAACCAATGTTGTTATACATGTCAGTAGGTCCTTTAGACCAACACTCAAATTGATAATGCACAAGAGTCTAATCATGGACACATGGAACAATAACACATGATGTAAAGAAATTAACAAAATTGATAGGATATATATGTTGGAGTTAAACATACCATTCTGGTGTGAACCTCTTCCGTGAGTACTATGCCAAATTCTTATTCATACACTCGGGTAGCCACAATTCTCACACATATGAAACATTTGCTACAAAATAGAGTACGATTAGTCCAAATACAACATAGAGTACGATGAACTTCCAACTCTAATACATTAAACAGTCTAAACATCACGATGAACATCTAACTTAACCTAACATACAATCATCTAGTGCATCTAAATAAAATAACGACTGGATAAAAATCACAACTAAGATAACAATGGATCCAACTACATAATGAAACCAAGCCTCCTTATTAATGACATATCTTCTAATCTTTCCAATCTTCATCCGGGTTGCATCCATCTTAATCTTGTGATCATGAACGATATCAGCAACATACAACTCCAATCCCATGTCTGCACATCCGGTTCACATATGGAATACTAAACAAAAAAATATATAGCAACTTTTATCGGCATAATTATTTAGACACACAAAACGAAAGTACTAGTTTTGAAAGATAATATACCAAGTATGAATACTCGAAGTTAGGGGAGCTGATGGAATTCAAAACCATCATGAACGGCACTATATATCAAACAATACAAACTAAATTAATCGCATATTAAAGGAACATCACCATAAACATTGCAAACTAAATTATTTAGACACACAATTTTTCTTCCTACACATTTCATCAAACACCACGAGCGAGACGAGCATGGGGTGGGTGGGGAAAGGGGGTTATACCTCGATCGATCGGGGAGGATAACGGTGGCGCGCTCGGGGAGGACGACGAGCGGGAGCGGGTGCCCACCTTCTGCTCCTGGATGGCGCGGTGGCGCTCGCTCGGGGAGGACGGCGAGGGAGCGGGGGTACCTTCTGCTGCTAGATCCACACCGCGGCCATGCGGGGAAGATGGGGGAGGGGCGACACGGGGAATACGGCGGCAGCGACGCAAGTGCGCGGTGTCTGCGACAGCGTGGATGGACGACAGCGGTGGCGTGACCGCGCGCAAACGAGAAATGATAAAACCTAACTAACTGGCCTGGCCGGGGCGCGAGGTAGCCTCGATCCAGATTAATACAGACACTAGTGGCAACGTACCATATGGTTGGCGCGTTGCCAACACGCACTAGCAACGTGCCGACGGAGGCGCACATTGCCACTATAATTATACTGGCAACGTGCAAGGTGCCTGCACGTTGCCACTATAATTATACTGGCAACGTGCAAGGTACGCGCATGTTGCCAACATTTTAACCGAGACCCGCTGGGTAGGCAAAACTTGCTGGCAACGCGTGCACTAACTTGCATGTTGCCACTAGATCAATAGTGGCAACGCGGCCGCTAGCCGCACGTTGCCACTAGTTACTAGCAACGTGCCGATTTTTCCGCATGTCGCTAACTTTGAATTGCCAATAGGCTATTTCCTACTAGTGGGGGGTGCACTCTCTCCCGGTCTGTTTCCCTCCATCCCGATCCAATGAAGTTTTGTCAGCCGTTTCCTCAACATTGCGCCGCCCGTCGGTTTGGGGTGGCAACACCACCGTCGTATACGACATGCAATAGCCTCAAGTTGGGGCACCAAGTTCGCGGAAGACCGCCATGGCTACCGTGATCGACATCACACTTGTCGCATCACAACAATTGATTCCACAATGTGTGAACACAATTGTTTGCATGATCATGCCCATATCAAAATCATGCACGTGGCGATTGTGCACCTAGTTATTGGTGTATTGCAATAGTGATCTAGGCAAATAGGGGCCGCAACACAGTGTGATTTCGTTTAGGTGGTTTTCTTCGAGCACTGATTGTTGACCTATAGGGTGAATTCCTTGGTGTGACCTTCATTGGTTGTACTTAATTGGCAACTACGAACATCTAGCCGCATTCGTTGTTGAAGGCATCACTGGATGTTCACTAGTAAGAAAATCCTTAGTATAGTCCTAGTATCAGTGGCGTTCCTTTTTTTCGGCGCCATTGATATGGTCAGGTGACACACCGAAACATATGCGCAAAAGGTATAGTCCTACCAATGGCGCGTGTTATATGTGTACGCGCCAGCAGTAAGTTTGACCCAGGCGTCCACCTGACCATAATATAGTAGTGGCGCCTCACACATGGTACACACCACTGGAGTTTAGCACTGGTGTCATGCGCATCCCACGCGCCACCAGTATTCATCGATCAGTGATGCGTGTTCTATTTGGTGCGCCACCAAAATGTTGCGCCGGAGCCGCCATGCCTTTACGCCATACTGGTCATGGCCACATTGTTTACCCGGTCAAATAGGAGCACGCCGCTGAATCTAGGCATCTTGATGGGCGTGTAGGAGGGAGAGGGAAGAGACCGAGAAGCCCTACCACTTCCCACGCCACGTCAAGTCGAAGAGTAAAGGCGCATGCGTAAAATCCCCTCTCACCGGAGGGGATCGTCTCTTCCCCGCCGCATTTTCTCCCTCCTCTCTCAATTCTGAAGGAGCGGCGCTCCTCTGTTCCTCTCCTCGGCCACTTCGCGACATGGCAAGAGCTCCCAACGGCAGCGGCGCTCCTCTGTTCCTCTCCCCTGCCACTTCGCGACATGGCGAGAGCTCCCAACGGTCGTTGTCCAAAAGCAGACGCGGGCAGCCGTCGTTGCCCAAACCATCCACCACAGCGGAGGCTTCAAGCAGCCACGGTCGCAGGCGATTGCCATTTCCCAAATCACCCATCCCGCCAATGCCTTCATCTTCGTCGTCCTCGGGAGGCTCACTAAGTGCGTTGTACGGCTTCGAGTTTCTGAGGCATTTGCACCCCGAATTGGGGAACCGACAGAAGCCCCCGAACAGGTTTGCACAGGAACTCGAAGACCAGCGCCCCAGACGCAGCTTCATGTTGATAATGGCGGGTTGTCCCAATAGTACCGTCGTCATGGACGTGTTCTCCGACGACGAGGTCAACATATTCCTCGCGCGCGGCTGAGCAAATACACCCATATGCACCAGCTGGGGCCGGGTACTTCATCCTCTTCAAGCTCAAAGAGAAATACGTGCTCTCCGTCAAGGTGTTTGACAACACCCTGTGCCACAAGTCATGCCGCGAGGACAATGACGAGTAGGTCGAGCAAGCGGCACACGAGTCTTAGATCTAGCTAGTGAAAGAACATCTCTTTGTGTTTTGTGTGTTAGGCAACAACACTAGGATCACACTAATTTGTTGTCAAGTGGTGCAGGACTTATAAGAAATATTTACATGGCATCGAAACTTTTATGGGACAAAAGGTTGCAGTAGTATCTTGTAGGCCGGAGTCTCTGGTGCCCTGAGGCCGGAGTCTCCGGTGTGCCCACACCGGAGTCTCCACACTCAGGGGTGCCGGTGTCTTCGCCCATCATTTTTGAAGCTCTGCGCCCCCTTCGACGGCAGCCTCTGTAGTGCGTCCGGAAGTGGCCCGGAGGTGACCCGGAGTCTCCGCACGAGGCCGGAGTCTCCGCCCAGGCCGGAGTCTCCGGTGTTAGTTGTATGCAACAGATACATTTTGAGGAGGGGTATAAATACCCCTCCACCTACCTCTAGCTAGCCAGCTCGCCCAGAATTGAAGTCCACCATTATTGCAAGCGCAAGAATCACTAGATCTCCCAATCCCTCCACCCAAACTTGTTGATCTTTGGAGGATTGGAGGAGAAGGCCCCGATCTACATCTTCACCGAGCCATTTTTCATTTCCTCCTTATTCACTTGAGGGACCATTTGCTAGGGTTTCCCTTTAGTAAACCTAGCTCCTTGTTGTACTCACTTGTTATTCTTGTGACAGATTGTAGTTGTTCGGGAGCCCCCAATTCAGTTGTGGGTGTGTGCCCTGAATCGTTGTTGTTAAGGCTCCAGTTTCCATCTCGAAGGGAACCGATAGTGGAAGGTGAACAATACTTTGTGGTGCGGTTCATCGGAGAATAGGGTGAGCCTTTGTGGCGTTGAGTAGCCTGTGGTGCAGAGCTCACACCCCTCCAACGAGACGTACTCCCCTAAAAAGGAGGAACTCGGGAATACGTCCTTGTCTCCGCGTGCTTTCACTTTGGTTACCTCTATCCTTGTTTACCTCATTTATCTTGTTTAGTTTCTAGCTTATCATATAGGTAAATTCACCGTAGTTGCATATCTAGAAAATTTACCTTTTGTGTCAAGTCTAATTTGAAAAAGTACTAAAAATTGATGTAGCACCTATTCACCCCCTCTAGGTGTCATACGATCCTTTCAATTGGTATCAGAGCCTCGGCTCTCTTGTTGGGCTTAACCGCCTAAGAGAAGTATGACTTTGGGAGAGGATCCTCCGGAAGGCCAAGGTACTCCGGCATCCATGGCCGATTTCAAAGAGATGGAGATATCATTGAGATCGTCCATGGATACCCAATTTAGTGCGATACTAGACATGCTCACGAAACTCACTTGTACCAAGCCTCCGTCGAAGACTCTCCCAACAGAGGACCCCCTTTCTTCCGACACGGGTGATTCCGAGGTAGGAAAGGGGGAAAAGAAAGGGGATGCAGATAATGAAACCGCCCTAAGAAATCTTCTTCATCCGCACCCAAGCTGGTAGATGGGAAGCCTGAACCATGTGGTTCCTCTTGTGTACTCTCCCGACCCACCTATCCATCATGCTCGCATAAACCCTTTAGGCCTGGAGCTTAATGCATTGGCTTTTACTAGTTGGCAACACTCAATGAGATCTCATATCAACAGTGCCTCTATCGAGCTTTGGAGGATCATTCAAGTGGGATACAAGGCCGTGGATCCTAACAACTTGACAAGAAGAGAAGTGGCGGATGCTCAACTCAATGCCTCTGCTCTTCACATGCTTGAACTTGCCGTTGGAGAAAAGGATCTTTATCACATCCAACATATCACCACCGCCAAAGAAGTTTGGGATTGCCTATCCGAGGTGTTACTTGGGAATGAGAGTATGAAGAGGAATAGATTTGATGCTTTGAACAATGATGCCGAAGACTTCTACATGCTTGATAGTGAAACTCATGAAGATATGTATGGAAGACTCAAGACCCTTGCCCAACCCTTTTATAATGTTGGGGCAAAGTATGTGGATGATGCTTGGATCAAGAGGAAGTATCTGAATGCTCTCATGCCCTTTGAGCCCGTTGACTTGAAGGCTTTACAAGGAAGACACAACTACCTTCAAATGACATCTAATGAAGTTATGCAAGAAATGCAAGACTTCAAGGTTGCCACTAAGAATGCTCAAGACAATCGTGCTAGGGTCATGGGGATGAAACAAGGCTCCTCACTTGCTTTGAAGGCCAAAGTGGTGAGCCTAGATGATGATGTGGAAGTTGAGGAATGTCCAAGCAACATTCTCCCCGATGATCTCCAACAAGCCTATCATGATCACTTGGCTCTTGCTTCAAGAGCATTTTGGTGTGACCCGGCCAAGGCAAAGGCTCAAGTTGATCTAAAGAACAATCCAAGTGGAAAGAAGGAGTTTGCAACAAGAACAAGGACATGCTTCAATTGTCATGACAAGTATCACTTTATCAAAGAGTGTCCCTATGAGAATAGAGAAGAACATGGTGGAAGGCTTGTTCCCAAGGGTCAATCCAAGATGGTTCAAAAGAAGTCTTTTGTCAAGAAAAAGCCATTCTTCAAGAAAGCACCAAGAATTGTGTTGATGACTCAAGAAGAGTATCCTTCCGATGATTCCGAAGAAGAAGTAGAAACCACTCGTGAGGTGGCGGCTTTGGCTATCACCACAACTTCACCACCTTCTCTCTTTGAATCCCCCAATGAGAACATCTCCAACACCACCACTCGTTGTCTCATGGCTAAGGCCACCGAAGTATCATCTTCCACTCCTAAGGCTATGCATGAAATGGGTGATATTTCTAGTCTTGAGATTAAGAAAGAACTTGTTGCTTTCGATACTTTTGTGGCTAACTTGCAAGGTGAAGCTAAGAAAAATGTTGAGTCTCTCATGAGACAATTTGGTGCGGCCGAAGACCTCCTTGAGGTCAAGGGTAAAATTGAGAGAGATGACTCTCTCACCATAGCATCCTTAACTGCTTCTCTTGAAGAAGAGCATGAGTATAGGGTTTCTCTTGAGGAGAGACTAATGATGGAATAATTGCTAAAATCATTAAGGAAAGAGATCATGCCATTGCTAAATATAAAGTAATTAAAAAGGAGAAAGCCGAATTTGTGGCTGCTAATGCTAGACTTAGTGGAGACATTGAGAAACTTCACAAGGCTCACAAGGTTTTGGAAAGTACTCACTCTCTTCTAGTCAAGTCTCATGAGCAACTACAAACTCAACTTTCTAAACTTGACACACCAAGCACCTCTACTCCCTCTTGTGATCATGTAAATGTTATTGAGGAAAATGCTAGGTTGAAGGTTGAGCTTGCCAAGGCCACTAGTGCCAAGACCTCAATTCCCAAAGGTAAAGAAAAGGTTGTTACTCCTGTGGTTGAGCAAAAGCAACACAAAGGGAAGGAGGGTCTTGATTATGTTGCCAAGGCAAAGAAAAAGAAGAGCAACAACAAGGCTAAGCCCGCACAAACCAAGACTCCCATTGCGAGTAGGAATGCCACTAGGGGCAAGACCACTCATAGTGACTTTGCGGGAGATGCTAACCCTCACTACATTCTATATGTTGATTATTATGGTGATGTTTATGCAAAATATGTTGGTCCTTAGAGCATCTCCAACAGCCTTTGTATAATTCCTCTAGATTTGTAAAAACTGTTTTTTTTACAAATTGGGTCACAAAAAACTAGCTCCAGCAGCATTTGTATAAATGGTCCCCACACCAAAAATTATACCAAGCTTTGTAAAACTGCACCCTCCCTTTGCATATTTGCAAAGTGGAGAGCCACTTTGTATATCCCAAAACACACCGTGGGAGAGCCGAACCGCCAGCATGCGAAAATGTCCCCGCGCGAGACCCACCACCGGCCACCGCCCCGCCGCCTTCCACGCCGCCGTTCGCCCCTGCCGCCGCCTCCCCTGCGTGCATAGAGCTTCCCCGCAGCCCCACCCATCCTCTCCCCGTCGGCCCGATCTTCCCGGCCGCCAAATTGAGCTCTTCCCCGCCCCCAAACCTGCCGGACGATTCGGCCCGGTGGAGGCCGCCGCCGGTGCGGGCGAAGCTCGGCGCGGACCCGCCCATGCCCGTCGTCGTCCTTCACCGCCAGCCCAGGGCCCCTCGCCTCCGCACTCATCGGAGGACGACAGCGACCTCGCCCTGCGTCACCTCCGGCCCCGCCCCACCTCCTCCTCCTACCATGTGATTCCAGCCGCGAGCGGCCAATTCCGGCCATGCCCCGTCGCCTCGTACCGCCAAACCCTTCCCGCCATGCTTGCGTGGTGCATCGCCGGCTAGACCCCGCCATGCTTGCGTGATTGGAGTCTTCTGTGGATGACAATGAGACCCCACATGTCATTGATACATGCATAGGATTTTGCAATTTGGATATACAAAGGCTGGCAAAGCAGAAAAGTTGTAGGCTTTGTAAACCCCCTCTCTCCTCTTTCTATAGCAAGTTTTTTGCAATTCAAGATACAAAGGCTGTTGGAGATGCTCTTATGATGGATATGTTGCTTGTGCTATTTGGGCTCCTAAGACCATTGTTGCTAACCAAAGAGGACCCATTGCAAGATGGGTATCTAAAATGAAGCAATGATTTCTTGTAGAACTATGCTTCCGGTGGGTCAAAATGGGTGGTTGATAGTGGATGCACTAGTCATATGACCGGAAGCAAGGAGATCATGACGAGTTGGGACCAAATATAAATCACTCAACCGTCTCTTATGGTGATAAATCAAAAGCTGAGGTAAAGGGCCTCGGCAAGGTGGTAGTTGCAAAGGATATCACCCTTGTAAATGTCATGCTTGTCGAGTCCCTCGGTTACAATTTAATGTTGGTTCGTGCACTTAATAAGATGAACTTTGATGTCCATTTTACTATTGATATGGTGGTACTCTTGAGGAGCAAGACTCTAAAGGTCATGTTCGTTGGGTACGTTGAAAATGAGTTGTTTGTGGTGGACTTTTCGGGGTCAACCAACACTCAAGCAATGTGCCTATTCGGAAAGGCCGACGTGGGTGGTTGTGGCATCGCCGCTTGTCCCATGTCAACATGAGAACTTTGCAAAGTCTTCACAAGGGTGGCCACATTCTTGGACTAAAAGAGAATGTTTCTTTTTCTAGAGATCGTCTTTGTAGGGCTTGTGTTGAAGGAAAGATGCATGATATCCCCACCCAAGCAAGACCATCATTTCATCAAAGAGGATATTGGAACTTCTTCATGTTGATCTCTTTGGTGCCGTCCCTCAACCAAGTCTTGGTGGGAAGAAGTATTGTTTGGTGATTGTTGATGACTATTCAAGATTTACTTGGGTTTATTTCTTCAAGTCGAAGGATGAGACTCAACAAGCCGTCATCGACTTCTCCAATGAAGTTCAACGTCAACACAATGTTCCCATATTGGCCATTAGGAGTGACAATGGCTCCGAGTTCAAGAACTACACCTTAAATGAGTTTCTTAGTGAAGAGGGAATTCGTCATCAATATTCCGCTGCATATACCCCTCAACAAAATGGTGTAGCCGAGAGGAAGAACCGGGCTCTCATGGATATGGCAAGGTCCATGTTGGCGGAGTTTAAATCTCCACTCTTCTTGTGGGCCGAGGCCATCTCCACGGCGTGTCATTCATCAAACCGGCTATTCTTTCGCAAAGGCAAGAAGCTAACACCTTATGAGATGCTCACCAGCAACAAGCCCAATGTCGTCTACTACCGAGTCTTTTGGTTGTAAGTGTTTCTTAAGATCAAAGGTGTTCGCTTATCTAAATTCGAGTCTAAAGCTTTAGAGGGTATTTTTGTTGGTTACGGTGCCGAATCCCACACTTATAGAATCTACGACAAATCCTCCGGGAGATTTGTGGAATCTTGTAGACTGAGTTCGATGAGAATAATGGCTCCCAAGTGGCGCAATTTCATGTTTGTGATGTAGATAATGAGGAACCTCAAGATGCAATAAGAAGGATGGGCGTTGGCTTCTTCGCCCCATTGAGATCCATCATGAGCCTCCTCAAGCAAGTCCAAGCTCCACTCAAGTGGAAACTTCAACATCACAAGTTGAACCGGCGCCTACCATGGAAGCAAATGATGTACCAACCCAAGAACAAGTTCAAGACCGTCCTCATGTTGACCAAGTTGCTATACAAGAACCAAGTTCTCCAATTAGTGATGCTAGCCAAGGTCAAGACCAAGATCAACCATCTCCTTCTATTGTTGAAGATGTGCATAATGATGATCAAGGTCAACATTCTGGTCAAGACGGGGACTCAAATGATCAAGATGATCAAGTGCTACCTCCAAGATCCAAGAGAGATATCGAAGCCCGTCATAAAGCAAGAGTTGCAAGAGATTTGGAAATCAAGAGTCATAAGTTAGAAGCAATTATTGGTGATCTAAATAGCAAGGTTACGACAAGTTGTCAATTGGCAAGCTTTAGTGATCATCAATTACATATCTCCATGGTGTAACCAAAGAAAGTATTTGAAGCACTTGAAGATCCAAATTGGTTGAATGCCATGCATGAAGAGCTCAACAACTTCGAGCGCAACAAGGTGTGGAAGTTAGTTGAGAAGACAAAGGAGTGCCGCATTGTTATAGGCACTAAGTGGATATTCAAGAACAAGCAAGATGAGCATGGAATGGTTGTAAGGAACAAGGCAAGATTGGTTGCACAAGGGTACTCTCAAGTTGAAGGCATTAATTTTGGAGAGACTTATGCACCCGTGGCTCGTCTTGAGTCCATCCGTATCCTTCTTGCATATGCATCACATCATAACTTTAAATTGCAACAAATAGATGTGAAAAGTACCTTTCTTAATGGTCCTTTAAAGGAGTTGGTATATGTTAAGCAACCACCGGGTTTCGAGGATCCCAAGTTCCCTAACCATGTCTACAAGCTCGATAAGACACTCTATGGACTTAACCAAACTCCACGTGCGTGGTACGAGCACCTTAGAGAGCTTATAGTAGACCGTGGATTTGAGGTTGGGAAAATCGATCCCACTCTCTTTACTAAGAGGGTTAAAGGGGAGCTTTTCATATGCCAACTTTATGTTGATGATATTATCTTTGGCTCATCTAACAAAGCTTGTAATGATGAATTTTCAAAGCTTATGACCGATAGGTTTGAGATGTCTATGCTGAGGGAGTTGAAGTTCTTTCTTGGTTTTGAGATCATGCAATTGAATGAAGGGACTTTCATCTCTCAAGCCAAATATACCCAAGACATGCTCAAGAGATTTGATATGCAAGATGCTAATGGGAAGCACTATCCAATGGACACCAAATGTCATCACAACTTAACCCAAAGGGCATAGATGTCGATCAAAAGGTATACCGTTCCATGATTGGTTCTTTGCTCTATCTTTGTGCATCTAGACCCGATATTGTGTTGAGTGTAGGGGTATGTGCAAGGTATCAAGCCGCTCCTAAAGAAAGCCAGATGATGGCGGTCAAAAGAATCCTTCGATATTTGGTTCAAACCCCAAAGTTTGGTTTGTGGTATCCAAAAGGCTCAACTTTTTGTCTTTGTGGGTACACGGACTCGGATTGGGCCGGTGATCATGATGATAGGAAATCAACTTCCGGGGCATGCCAATTCCTTGGTAGGTCCTTGGTGAGTTGGTCTTCTAAGAAGCAAAATTGTATATCTCTCTTCACCGCCGAAGTGGAGTATGTGGCGGCCGCAAGTGCATGCACCCAATTGTTATGGATGAGGCAAACTTTAAAGGAATACGGTGTCAATTGTGACAAAGTACCTCTTTTGTGTGACAATGAAAGTGCTATCAAGATTGCTCACAATCCGATGCAACATTCAAGAACCAAGCATATTGAGATTCGTCATCATTTTATTCGAGATCATGTTGCCCGTGGTGATATTGAGCTAGGCTATATTCCCACAAGAAATCAACTTGTCGATATATTCATGAAGCCACTTGATGAAGCAAGGTTCACTTTCTTGAGGAATGAGCTAAATATCGTGGATTCAGGAGCTTGACTTGACCATCTTGCATACACACCTATGTCTTGACTATTTATTGTGTTTAGGCGTAGGCATGGACATAGGGGAGTGCGGTCCTAATACATTGGACTATCGCTCTCCCCATTATGCCGACATTAAGAACTCATTTGCCTCTCTATATTCGTGCAATGAATTATGAGGTTAAATGACGACTGTGGTTGTGAACCCAAGATATATCTACGCGGTGTCACGCCATAAACTCTTACATGGTGGTCTAGGCCACCACCCTCCTCTCTGTGAGGAGTTGGATCTTATTTGGATTTATTTGGGTATTTCTAGACCTTTATTTTGTTTTTGGGAGAAACATTTGGAACTGGCTTTTATTTTTGGATCTGGCAATTTCCAAGTGTGTATCCACCCATCAGTGTCATTGCTTCGAACCTAAGACTAAATCTTATCTTAAAACTTGCTCTTCTTGCAACATACACGTCCCCACAAAAATCTGAGATTTTTGAGTCGTTGGGGCTACACCGGAGACTCCGGTCTAAACAGTCTCCGCTCTAAGCACGGAAACTCTGGTCCAGCCAGAGACTCCTGTGCTTAGGCCGGAGACTCCGGTCTGGGCAGTTTCGCTGGGTTCTAAAGGGGATCGGGGTGGGGAGTTGAAACGACAAGGATGTCGCCTAGAGGGGGGTTGAATATGCGATTTAAAAACTTTTCTGGTTTAGGCTTGATAATTGCGGAATAAAACTCGGTGTTTAAATTAACAAGCCAACAACCTAAATATACTAGCTCACCTATGTGCACCAACAACTTATGCTAAGCAAGACAAGCAACAAGGTGATAGCAAGATGTAAAACTTCAAGCACGAAGGCTATCACAATGTAAAGTGCATAAGTAATGAGCTCGGATATAGAAATAACCGAGGCACGCGGAGACGACGATGTATTCCCGAGTTCCTCCTTTTTAGGGAGTACGTCTTGTTGGAGGGGTGTGAGTTTCAAACTCAAATGCCACAAATGGCCTCACCCTATTCTCCGATGAACCTTTCCTAAAAGCTCGGTTCACCTTCCACTATTGATTTCCCTTTTGGGCGAAAATCGAGTCCCGTACAACAATCTTGAGGCACAACCCACAAAAGGATTGGGAGCTCCCAAGTGACCACAAAAGGTCTCAATCACTGTCTAGGGTCCAACGACCCAAGAGTAACAAGCTCACGAACTTTCACTTCCATGAATCCTCGTGGAGAGAGCAAACCGATGCACAAAAGCAAAGGCAAGAACACAAGAAGTGCTCAAGTCCTTCACTCTCAAATCCCACCAAAAGCAAATAATGTTTGTGGGAGGAGAAGAGAGGAAGAACAAAGAAGAGAACCACACAAGAACTCTAAGATCAAGATCTACAAGGTTCCCCTCACTTAGAGGAAAGATAGATTGGTGGAATTGTAGATCTAGATCTCCTCTCACTTTTCCCTCAAAGATATGCAAGAATCATGGGAGGGATTGAGAGGTAGGCAAGCTTTTTTAATGTCAACAATGGAGGAGAGAGAGGGGGAAAACGTGCTCAAATGGTTGGGGAACCATTGGGGAAGAAGAGGGACTTATATAGGTACTCACGAAAAAGAGCCGTTGCTGGAAAAATAGCGCACTGGATATTTCCGGGTTGAGTACTGGATATTTCCGGACCCCCGAAAAACGACTAAGTCCCCCAAATTTTCGGTACTGGACTCTGGCCGGAAATAGTGACCGGAAATTTCCGGCCTAAAGTCCGGAAATTTCCGCCCCCCCAGAAAACTGCAGAAACACATATACGAAAATGACAATATCTTGAGCATCCGAACTCCGTTTTCGATGTTCTTGGGCTCGTTGGAATCGCAACGAAGAGCTTTACAAAATCATGCAGAGAAACATCATAGTCCAACATGGGAAGATAAAACCAAATGGGGAAAGGTTAGACCTCTCGATAAAAGAACAACCGGTAAAACCTCCAATATCAAAAACACAATAAGTTTTCATCCGACTCCGTGTTCTATGATCTTGGGCTTGTTTCGAAGATAATCACAAGCTATATAAGATCATGCATATACACATCATAGTCCATCATGTGAGGAAAAACCAATAGAGGAGAGTTTTACCTCTCTAGAAAAGACAAACCGGTAAAACTTCCAACATCAAAAACTTAACAAGATATTTTTATGAAATCCGTTTTTGATGAACTAGAGCTTGATATGGGGATGAGCACAAACTCTAAATTCTCACATGGGTAAAAGCCAAATAAGAACCAAGAAATATGATATGTGAAGAATACAAAGCTTTGAGCTCCCCACAAAGATGCGATCAAGTTACTCACTTGAGAGCCCTCTTGATAGTACGGTATCTATCCTATAACCCGGTCTCCCACTAACACCATGAGACCGGTAAAATAGAAACCCTATCAAGATCATATGTTTGCCTTGCGCGTTCCACTTGAGCTAGATAATGACGATCTTGATCTCTTCAAGTGGACCACCTTTCTTGATTGCGCTTTGCTTGGTGAAGACTCACATATTGCTCCCCCATACACCAAGATGGGAGTGCCTCTCTTAGGAACATCTTCACTTGACCATTATCTCCAAATGGGTTGCAAGCTTCAAGCATATGATATTATCTAGATGCCCATCTTGAACTTGCACATCTGAACCTTGATGACGATCACCACTTGACGTCATCCTCCATGAGTTATAAGAAATCTTTCTTTTGATGCATTCCCATGGAGAGATACCTAACCCCAACAAAGGAATGTGACACACACATAATGGGTTAGTTCATAAAGCTATATGGACAATTTCTTACCATACCATTGGATCACATGATCCCACATGGTATATCATTTAGCTTTGTGTGTTGATCAACTTGAATCCACTCTTTGTACTTAGTCTTGATCGACCTTGAATCTTTTCTTCTTCTTGATCATATCAAATATGTCCATTATAATCAATGATCTTGATGGCATACAACCTTGAATCAACCACATGGAGTTCAAGTGATGCCTATGGACAAACCTATAAGAATATCTCAATACAAACATTAGTCCATAAGGATTGTCATTAATTACCAAAACCACGCATGGGGCAACATGCACTTTCAATCTCCCCTATTTTGGTAATTGATGACAATCCCTTTTATGAGGGTTTATATAATGAATTAAGCAACCATGCAACACAAAGAGAAAGGATGCATGAGCAAGAAAAGGCAAATGCTTAAGAACGAAACTAAAGCATAAAACCAAATCCCTTAAACCCTCTAAACTTCTCCCCCATTGGCATCCATTTCCGAAATGGGTGAAAAATTAAGAAGGCCAATATAATAAGAACTCCCCCATAATGTGTGCATTTCTCATGATATGAGTGAAATCAAATGCACATATCCAATGACGAATAGATGGAGGTAGATCAAACTATATCGAGGATCCACAAAAAAATGCAAAAGAATATCAAAGAGAAAGATAATTCGACGAAAGAAGCAAGCAATCAAAAGGATCTGAAAAAGTGTTCTAAAAATCAAGAGGGGACTCCCTAAGGTACATGCACAATAAGGATTTGCATTTCAATATAGTGTGCAAAACATGGAATCATCACTCCCTCCTAGATAATGTAGAACACAAACATGTGCAAGAGAACATAAATGGGAAAAGAGGCAATACAACTTGCAACGAAATGGATTGTGTGACATAGAAAGACATTTTTGGAGACTAATACAAGGTTGAGCCAAAGCATCAACATAGTCTTTCAATATATGTGACACATAGTGCATATCATGTCTTTCCCATACACACAAACCAAACAAGATATAGCAAATAGGTCCACAAGCTTATTAAGATGTAAAAGCATAACAAAAGAAAAAAAAACAAAGCTTGTGCTTTTAGAAACCACCAAAGAATCAAAAGCAATAAGAGGTGGTCACTAAAGAATTGGAATACCAAATAAAGATGTAACTATTCTCATATGTATAATTTTCTAAGTAGACACCAATCACGAAGATATAAGTCCACAAGTAAACATGTACACACAAAATAGGTACAAAGGTAGAGATCATGATATCCAAGAGGAAGTCATAAATACACCAATAAGATCTTTGCTTAAAAGCATAACACAAAGCCCAATTTTATCTTTAAGGAATATAGATGAACTTCCAACACACACTCATCATAGCATCAAAAGTATCGACAAGGGATAAGGTGATAAAATAGATGCTCCGAGAAAGATAACAAGTATCGCATAAAGGAAATTCATGCCAAGATACAACCTACACAAGGTTGAAAACTAGAAGTGTATGCATGAGGTAGATACTTGTTACCGAGATAGCATTGTTGATGTAGAATATAAGAGTTCACAATCATCCGAGCTTGGCTCCAATAAGCCCATGGTGATAACACCCTCCTTATAAATGAGACAAGCTTCCAATGCATCTCAAGTGTACCTAAAACAAATTCAAGTACACCATGGTACCCAAACTCATTGGGTCTAAAGTAGTTAGAGCAACTACAATACATAGGACAAATTCCACATAAATATGTGCATATTGATATGAAATTGAATTTCATGCACATCTTAGCCATTTAGGATTTGATGGAGTTTATCCTATATATTGGATCAACAAAAGTAAGCATGCCATAAGATATACATATAATAAATATGCATGCACAAGACTTTCAAGACCCAAATGAGATACAATTTGGACAAAACACCAAATAAATCAAGAAAGCACACACAAGTGTGACAAGAAACGGATTGCCCAAATTATATCAAAGACCCAAATCAACACATGATTGAAGATACTAATTTGAAAACATACCAAATGAAAATTGGATCAAGGAATACATCAAACCCTCTACACTTTTCATGATGGCACAAAATACCAAGACGAAAAATGCTTGTCTTCCAAAGAGACATATCATCGGGATAAAAAGGCAATTTGAAGACAACTAATGTTCAAACGCATATGGGATAGCTCCCCCAAGATGTGTGCATTATTTATGATCTTGCATTTGAATACAAATGCACACAAAGGGGATTATCACTCACCATATATATTATACAAACACTAGTCATGTTCAAGAAGGAGTAATAAAATCCAATACCAAATTAAAAATGGTGTTCTACTCATTGTAGGATAACTTCCCCAAGGACAGTGCATTATCTAGAAGTATGACTTTGAATGTCAATGGACAAGAATGGGATCATTGCTTTTCGTCACTCAAAAAAGCACAAAACAAATTTTGAGTAGAGCAACAAGATCCAAACGATGAGAGGCAAAAAGCATTTAAACAAATATGGAACTTGTTTGAGCAACACGCCACATAGGAACAAGATAATTAACAATATCAATTCAAAGTGGCAATACCTCACATGTTCACATTTTCTAGTCTTGTAATATGCACATAGCTTATTACTCCCCCATAATGTGATAATCCATTTCTTTCAAACAAGAGGCAAACAAAACAACTAGAGATAATTAATGGACATTATAGAATTTGAATTTCTCATGAGCAAGGCATACCACATAAAGAATAGATAAGATTGATATATCATCACTAAGTGGTATTCCTCATGTACACACATTTTTAGGATTGTGTAGTGCACGAAGCATATCACTCTCCCAAAATGGGATAGTCCATTAATCTCTCAAAGAGAGCCAACAAGATAAGATATCAAATAAAAGCAATAAGGCTCAAAACAAGTAGGTGGTGTGCAAGCCAACATACACATACTTGATTTCTCAAGATAATTAAGTAGAGAGCACAACACATACAAACACTAGCAAGGTAAAAAACTAAACACATGCACGGGTGCAAGAAACTTTCAATGTATATATGATATAAGCACAAGTTACCGCAAGGAGGATCATTGGATATGAGATAGAACAATATAATCCAAATGACTTGGCTTGAGAGAATATGATTGATGAAGATCCCTTAATTCTTCATTATCTAGCCAAGTTTCCAATGCCCTCCATCAACACCTATTTATCAAGTTTTAGCTTATTGGTCCCCAACCAAGTTGGGTGATACGTCTCCAACGTATCCATAATTTCTGTTGTTCCATGCTTATATTATACCCTCCATCAACACCTATTCATATCACTTTTATGCATTTTCTGGGACTAACCTATTAACAAGATGCCACAGTGCCAGTTCCCTGTTTTCTGCTTTTTTGGTTTCAGAAAGTTACTTCTGGAAATATTCTCGGAATTGCACGAAACAAAAGGCCAAGTCCCTATTTTTCCAACACGTACACGGAGTCCGAAGGAGAGACGAAGGAGAGCCACGAGGTGGCCAAACCACCTGGCGGCGGCAGTGGGCCCAGCCGCGCCAGCCTGTGGTTTGGGCCCCTCGGGGGTCCGCCGACATCGCCCCTTCGCCTATTTATTCCCCGAGACGTGAAAACCCTAAAACACCGAGCCTTTCATCCAGAACATATTCGCTGCCGCCGCCGTCGTCAACCCTAACTCGGGGGGTTTCTGAAGCTCTTCCCGGCACCCTGCCGGAGAGGGGAATCATCACCGGAGGGCTCTACATCGCCATGCCCGCCTCCGGAGTGATGCGTGAGTAGTTCATCCTTGGACTATGGGTCCATAGCAGTAGCTAGATGGTTGTCTTCTCCACTTGTGCCATCATGTTTAGATCTTGTGAGCTGCCTATCATGATCAAGATCATCTTATTGTAATGCTACATGTTGTGTTTGCTGGGATCTGACTTATATTGATACCTATGTGGAGCTGAATATTATATTATCATGTCTATGTCATTTGTGATCTTGCATGCTCTCCGTTACTTGTTGAAGCCTTGGCCAAGTGAATACTTGTGACTCCAAGAGGGGGTATTTATGCATGATAGTTGGGTTCAACCTCTATTTAACCTGGGATAGTGACAGCAAGTTCTAAGGTTGTAGATGTGTTGTTGCCACTAGGGGTAAAACAGCAATGCTTTATTCAAGGATGAATGTATTGTTTACATTACGCACATTACTTAATGCAATTGTCTGTTGCTTGCAACTTAATACTGGAAGGGGTACGGATGTTAACCGGAAAGTGGACTATTTAGGCATAGATGCATGCTGGATAGCGGTCTATGTACTTTGTCGTAATGCCCAAATGAATCTCATAGTAGACACCACAACTCACACATGCATGTAATTTATTGTACCCAGCATGTTAGTTATCTTATTGGAGAGACACCACTAGTGAACTGTGGACCCCGGTCCATTCTTTTACATCTGAAATACAATCTACTGCAATCATTGTTCTCTACTGTTTTATGCAAACAAACATCATCTTCCATTCGATACGTTTAACCCTTTGTTTTCAGCAAGCCGGTGAGATTGACAACCTCACTGTTAAGTTGGGGCAAAGTAATTTGATTGTGTTGTGCAGGTTCCACGTTGGCACCGGAATCCCTGGTGTTGCGCCGCACTACACTCCTTCACCAACACCTTCGAAGCAAACCTCGTTTTCCTACTGGTTCGATTAAACCTTGGTTTCATACTGAGGGAAAACTTGCTGCTGCACTCATCATACCTTCCTCTTGGGGTTCCCAACTGACGTGTGACGTACAAGCATTGTTTCTGGTGTTGCCGGGGAGATATTCCCTCGTCAACTAGAGCTAGCAACACGTTTTCTGGCGCCGTTGCCGGGGAAAACCGAATTGCTTCTGCAAGGGGAGTCTCTCACACCCAATCTCTTTACTTTGTTATTTGTCTTGCTTAGTTTATTTTTATTTAGTCTTGTTTGCTCTCTTTATCAAAAACACAAAAAAATTAGTTACTTGTTTAATTCGGTTTGATTTTGTTTTTCAAAATGAATGCTCCTGAAGTTGAAGTTCGTTCTTTTAGGCAACTAGGAGGTGAAAATTTGAAAGATGCTTGGTATAGAATTAGTGATGCTCATCATAGATGTACTAAGAAACACTCTACCACTATCCTCCTTAGGAACTTTTATGTTGGTATCTCTAGTTGGTATAGGTATGTTCTAGACACTCTTACAGGTGGAAATTTCTTGGGTACTCCTGCTTTAGAAGCCTGTAATATTATTGAAAGTTTGGTAGGAACACCACCCACTAAAGATATTAAAATTGAGATCACCTTGGAGGATGTTATAAATAAGTTAGACTCTATGGAGAATTTTTTTCCAAATTTTCTTGATTGTATTGGTAAGACTAATGAATCAATAGCCACCATCAATGAAAGAATCACTGTTCTTGAGGATAATAATATCCATGACACCCAAAATCATAGAATTGATGAGTTAGAGGAAGCTATTGAAACCTTAAGTTCAACCTTTACTTCTCTTAAGTCTAAAAAGGAGAAAGTTTATGTGGGTAGAGAGCAAAAGTTTATGTATGTTCCTAAAGTGCCAAAACCAAAGACTCATTATGAGCTTAAAATTGATAAAACTTTTAGTACGGTTAAAGGTAATGAAACACCTCCAGGAACATCTAAGATACCCATTGTTACAAGCTGTGTGTTGGAAGAAGCTTTTGATGATTTGAATGATTTGCCACTTGACAACACTTGATTTTCACTTTCTGCGCCTAGCTGAAAGGCGTTAAAGAAAAGCGCTTATGGGAGACAACCCATCGTTTTTATTTGCTGTTATTTTTGTTTTCTTTGAGTCAAGGAGTTTTGTTACTTCTGTAGCAACTCCTTTGTATCTTTATTTTATCGCAATGTTGTGCCAAGTAAAGTTCTATATTGAAAGTTGATGCAAGATTTGGATTTCTGCGCAGTGACAGATTTTTAGCTGTCACGGATTTGAGCTTATCTCCCTGTAGAAAATTCAAAAAATTCTGAAAAAATCACGCATATTCCTGAGATATGTACGCAACTTTCATTATTTTAGGCCAGATCCATCTGAGCAACTTAAGTGCCTCGAAAAAATTCGTCATTCCAGACTGTTCTGTTTTTGACAGATTCTGCCTTTTGTTTTGCATTCGCTCTTTTACTGTGTTTGTGTGGATTTCTTTGCTCCACAAAGCATTGGTGGCTGTAGCTAATGTCCAGAAGCTTTGGGATTGATTGTATCATTACAGAATATGAGAATTTTTGATTATGCACTAACCCTCTAATGAGAACTGTCTTGAGTTTGGTGTGAAGGAAGTTTTCAAGGATCAAGCGAGAAGGGTGATATTATGTGATCAAGAAGAGTGAAAAGCCTAAGCTTGGGGATGCCCCCGTGGTTCATCCCAACCATATTCAGAGAGACTCAAGCGTCTAAGCTTGGGGATGCCCAAGGCATCCCCTTCTTCATCAACAAACTTATCAGGTCATCTCTAGTGAAACTATATTTTAATTCTTTCACATCTTATGCGCTTTACTTGGAGCGTCTGTGTGTTTTTATTTTTGTTTTGTTTGAATAAATTCGGATCCTAGCAATCCTTGTGTGGGAGAGAGACACGCTCCGCTTTTTCATGTGAATACTCATGTTCTTCACTTATATTTGTTGAGTATTCTTAACTAGCTACTGCAGTGCTTTTAGCTCCTGTTTTTCATGCATCTCTTCGAGCTGTTAGCACTTGTTTATAAATACTCTCTTGCTGCATTATATTATCATTTGGAGAGTTTATGTTTAAATAAATTGATTGGTGTTTGTTTGGAAGAAAGAAAATGCTACATGTAGTAGTTGGTATTGGAAAAGACATATGCATTCTTGTAGATCATTGTCTTGTTTCGATTTGATGCTTTGCAATTGTTTTGAGCTCTCAAGTAGATCATGTTTAAGCTCTTGCATCATGTAGTTAAAGCCTAGTAGTGGAGAACTACCGTAGAGCTTGTTGAGACTTGGGATGCATATTTGTTCTCTCTAAGGTCTAGATATTTTCTGGTAAAATGTTTGAGCAACAAGGAAGACAGTGTAGAGTCTTATAATACTTGCAATATGTTTTTATGTGATTCTTGCTGTACCGGTTTATACTTGTGTTTGCTTCAAACAACCTTGCTAGCCTAAACTCTGTACTGAGAGGGAATGCTTCTCGTGCATCCAAAACTTGAGCCAAAACCCATGCCATTTGTGTCCACCATACCTACCTACTATGTGGTATTTCCTGCCATTCCAAGTAAATATTTCATGTGCTACCTTTAAACTATTCAAAACTTTATTACTCCTTATTTGTGTCAATGTTTTATAGCTCATGAGGAAGTATGTGGTGTTTTATGCAAACAAACATCATCTTCCATTCGATACGTTTAACCCTTTGTTTTCAGCAAGCCGGTGAGATTGACAACCTCACTGTTAAGTTGGGGCAAAGTAATTTGATTGTGTTGTGCAGGTTCCACGTTGGCACCGGAATCCCTGGTGTTGCGCCGCACTACACTCCTTCACCAACACCTTCGAAGCAAACCTCGTTTTCCTACTAGTTCGATTAAACCTTGGTTTCATACTGAGGGAAAACTTGCTGCTACACTCATCATACCTTCCTCTTGGGGTTCCCAACTGACGTGTGACGTACAAACATTATTTCCGGTGCTGTTGCCGGGGAGATATTCCCTCGTCAACCTAGCGCTAGCATTGGGTCCTAAGAGGTTAGTCACAATAGGCTTGGCAACCCAAATGGTTCTTTTCTTGACACCACTTTGAGTACCAACATATTTGGCAAACACATTGCCAACCTTATCCATCCTAAGAGAATAAATATTATCAATTATGATAGGGTTAGATAAGGTACCACTAGTGCATGAAGAAGCAAAGGGACCCTTCTCACGGCATAAGTAGCAACATTGGCTTTTTCCCTTCTTCTTAGTTGAAGTCTCAACTTGAGGAGGAATAGCTTGATTCTTCTTGAGAAGTTGCCGTTCTTCAACTTGAGAAACTTGAGTTTGAGCTTGAGGCCTCTTCCCTTGTTGCTTCTCACCAAGGGACTTCTTCTTCAAAGGGCAAGATCTAACATGGTGCCCTTAAACTTTGCACTTGAAGCAAATAATCTTGGCCGAATCTTTAACTTGTTCTTGGCCCTTTTTCTTTTTGTTATACTTGGACTTGTTCTTGATATTGGAGTTGAATCCAAGTCCACTCTTGTCATTGGGGCGTCTTCGAACACTCAACATATTGTCAAGTGTAGAATCCCCAACATGACGCTTTTCCAAGTCTTTCTTTAAAGAAGTGACTTGGGACTTGAGCACATTTAATTCCTCTACATGGTTACTATCAACACAAATACTAGAGAAAGTAGATGTTTCATTGTTAGAACAACAAGGCAAGGAAAGTAATTCATCACAAGATTTAGCAATAGTATGTGATGTAGAATTACTAGGACTAGCACAAGACAATATAGCATTTTTAGTAGAAGTTGTGCCTTTGTCCACATGAGGCTCACACGATGTTATCTTTGTAGTGATAGCCTCGTGAGCTAACTTTAGCTTCGCATGAGATGCTAGAAGATCCTCATTAGAGCTAGAGAGTTTTCCATGACATTCTTCCAATTTCCCATACTTGCTAGTTAGCAACTCAAGTTGAGCCCTTAGCTCAACATTCTCCTTCAAAATAGATGCTTCCCAAGAAGTGGAGTTAGTAGCACAAGCATCATTAGCATTAGAAATTGAAGACAACTTGGCAAGCTCATCATTCAACCTAGCATTTTCCTCAATAATATTAGCATGATCACATGAGGGAGTAGAGGAACTAGGCACATCTTTTTTAGATAGTTGAGTTTGGAGTTGATCATGAGACTTGATAAGCAGAAAGTGTTCACTTTCTAAAGCCTTGTGAGCTTTGTCAAGTATCTCTATGTTCTCAATTAGTCTTGCATTGCCAACACCAAATACAACCTTTTCCTTTTTAAGCACTTTATACTTAGCAATAGCATGATCTTTTTCCTTAATGATTTTAGCAAAAATAAGATCATTTGTTTCATCAAGAGATTCAAGTTTCTCCTCAAGAGACACTCGAAGCTCATGCTCTTCCTCAAGAGCATTTTCTAAGGATGCTTTTCCATAGCATCCTCTCTTTCGATCCTTCCCTTTTCTTCAATGATTTCCTTGCACTTAATAGCATAAGTCAAAATTTCACACAAATAAGAGCAAGCTTTACTACCTTTAGGGAGAGCACTAAAAACCATCTCACTCTTTTCTTTTAAAGAGTCAATATCATCCTCTTTTAATCCATAATAATCCGCATCCTCATCATCACAAGATGTAGAGGGTTCCAAAGGTGGAGATACCTTTGAATCCCTAGCCATAAGGCAAAAGTGAGTAATGGACGATGATGATGAAGAATTGCTTGAAGCACCATTGAGATCCATGTATTGTTCCAACAAACGATGGGATTCCTCTACATTGTTAGCACAAGTACTAGAGGATATGGAAGTATTATTTTCATGGCAACAAGACATAGAAAGCATATCATCGTGAGATTTAGTTAAGCAACTAATACATGATATGCAAGGACTATCAACACTAGCATGTGGGACATTTCAAGTGCTAGAAGAGTTTAAGTCCAAAGATAGAACATTGCAATGAGATAGAGATGAAGTATAGTCAATAGAATATTCACCATCAACAAAGCAATTTCTATCACCACTCACCATATCATTACCTTGTGACAAATCACATGTTGGTGGAGTGTAAAAGTTGTGAACTCATCACGGCCGGAGGTGGAAGGAGAACAATCATCCTCAATAATGTTGGACACTTCATATTTATCTTGAAGCTTGGTCCAAAGCTCATGAGCGTTCCGAAAAGGCATGATTGATGCAAGAACTAAATCGCTCAAAACACAAATGAGACCATTAGATACTTGAGTATCAAGATGAGAGTTTTCCTCATCCTCTAAAGATAATTCTTGGGAATCCTTTGGAGGAGAAAAACCCACATCTACAATACTCTTGATAAAATTTAGACCTATGGCCCTAAAAAGATTAAGCTTGCGAATTTTCCAAACATCATAATTTGTGCCATCGAATATAAAGTGGGATTGTGAACTAATTATCTAAACGACATCTTTACTCTCTAGGCGGTAAAGCCCAATAAAGAGAGCCCAGGCTCTGATACCAATTGAAAGGACAAGGATGTCGCCTAGAGGGGGGGTGAATAGGCGATTTAAAAACTTTTCCGGTTTAGGCTTGATAATTGCGGAATAAAACTCGGTGTTTAAATTAACAAGCCAACAACCTAAATATACTAGGCTCACCTATGTGCACCAACAACTTATGCTAAGCAAGACAAGCAACAAGGTGATAGCAAGATGTAAAACTTCAAGCACGAAGGCTATCACAATGTAAAGTGCATAAGTAATGAGCTCGGATATAGAAATAACCGAGGCACACGGAGATGATGATGTGTTCATGAGTTCCTCCTTTTTAGGGGAGTACGTCTCATTGGAGAGATGTGAGTTTCAAACTCAAACGCCACAAATGGCCTCACCCTATTCTCCGATGAACCTTGCCCAAAAGTTCGGTTCACCTTCCACTATTGATTTCCTTTTGGGCGGAAATCGAGTCACGTACAACAATCTTGAGGCACAACCCACAAAAGGATTGGGAGCTCCCAAGTGACCACAAAAGTTCTCAATCACCGTCAAGGGTCCAACGACCCAAGAGTAACAAGCTCACGAACTTTCACTTCCACGAATCCTCGTGGAGAGAGCAAACCGATGCACAAAAGCAAAGGCAAGAACATAAGAAGTGCTCAAGTCCTTCACTCCCAAATCCCACCAAAAGAAACTAATGCTTGTGGGAGGAGAAGAGAGGAAGAATAAAGAAGAGAACCACACAAGAACTCCAAGATAAAGATCTACTAGGCTCCCCTCACTTAGAGGAGAGATGGATTGGTGGAATTGTAGATCTAGATCTCCTCTCACTTTTCCCTCAAAGATATGCAAGAATCATGGGAGGGATTGAGAGGTAGGCAATCTTTTCCAAGGTCAACAATGGAGGAGAGAGAGGGGAAAAACGTGCTCAAATGGTTGGGGAACCATTGGGGAAGAAGGGGAACTTATATAGGTACTCACGAAAAAGAGCCATCGCTGGAAAAATAGCGCACCGGATATTTCCGGGTTGAGTACCGGATATTTCCGGACCCCCGAAAAACGACTAAGGCCCTTAAATTTTCGGTACTGGACTCTAGCCGGAAATAGTGCCGGAAATTTCCAGGGGACCGGATATTTCCGGCCTAAAGTCCGGAAATTTCTGCCCCCCAGAAAACTGCAGAAACACCGATACGAAAACGACAATATCTTGAGCATCCGAACTCCGTTTTCGATGTTCTTGAGCTCGTTGGAATCGCAATGAAGAGCATTACAAGATCACGTAGAGAAACATCATAGTACAACATGGGAGGATAAAACCAAATGGGTAAAGGTTAGACCTCTCGATAAAAAACAACCGGCAAAACCTCCAATATCAAAAACACAATAAGTTTTTCATCCGGACTCCATTTTCTATGATCTTGGGTTTGTTTTGAAGATAACCACAAGCTCTATTAGATCATGCATATACACATCATAGTCCATCATGGGAGGAAGAAACCAATAGAGGAGAGTTTTACCTCTCTAGAAAAGACAAACCGGTAAAACTTTCAACATAAAAAACTCAACAAGATATTTATATGAATTCGGTTTTTGATGAACTAGAGCTTGATATGGAGATGAACAAAAGCTCTAAATTCTCACATGGATAAAAGCCAAATAAGAACCAAGAAAGATAATATGCCAAGAATGCAAAGGTTTGAGCTCTACACAAAGATGCGATCAAGTTACTCACTTGAGAACCCCTCTTGATAGTACGGTATCTATCCTATAACCCGGTATCCCACTAACACAATGAGACTGGTAAAAAAGAAACCCTATCAAGATCATACCTTTGCTTTGCGCATTCCACTTGAGCTAGATAATGACGATCTTGATCTCTTCAAGTGGACCACCTTTCTTGATTGCGCTTTGCTTGGTGAAGACTCACATATTGCTCCCCCATACACCAAGATGGGAGTGCCTCTCTTAGGAACATCTTCACTTGACCATTATCTCCAAATGGGTTGCAAGCTTCAAGCATATGATATTATCTAGATGCCCATCTTGAACTTGCACATCTGAACCTTGATGACGATCACCACTTGACGTCATCCTCCATGAGTTATAAGAAATCTTTCTTTTGATGCAAGCCCATGGAGAGATACCTAACCCCAACAAAGGAATGCCACACACATAATGAGTTAGTTCACAAAGCTATATGGACAATTTCTTACCATACCATTGGATCACATGATCCCACATGGTATATCATTTAGCTTTGTGTGTTGATCAATTTGAATCCACTCTTTGCACTTAGTCTTGATCAACCTTGAATCTTTTCTTCTTCTTGATCATATCAAATATGTCCATTATAATCAATGATCTTGATGGCATACAACCTTGAATCAACCACATGGAGTTCAAGCGATGCCTATGGACAAACCTATAAGAATTCTCAATACAAACAATAGTCCATAAGGATTGTCATTAATTACCAAAACCACGCATGGGGCAACATGCACTTTCAGGAGTTGACTCACAACTCATCACACACCCCGACCCCAAAACCACCCCAGTCGCCGCCGACGACTCAAGGAGCCCCTTCGGCTGCTCCCTACCTCCGGATCCGCCGTGCCACCGGCCTCCTCCACCTCTACAACGCCGGGGAACCTCCTCCCCTCCGTTGGACTCCACCATGAAGGGCAATGGTACTCCTTTCTCTCTCTTCCTCTAGGGCTTACTCCTTGATGTAGTTTTGAGAGTTGTTCTTGCTATACTTCTTGGTGTAGAATCATTATGCTGGCACTTTACATTCTAGGAACAACTTGTGAAAACTTTGCACCAAAGATTGAATCTGCATCGTGGTTTCCTGCCCTAGGGCCAGAGACTCCAGTCTCCAAGGATCGGAGACTCCGGTGTGGCCGGAGACTCCGGCTTCTGTGACCGGAGACTCCGGTGCAAATCAAATTTTTGTGCCCAGTTTTCTCAAAAAATTTCTTCGTTGGCATCCTTGGACATGTATGCTTATCTCCATGCTCCTCTATCTACTCTTTATTCACAGATACCAAGAGGTACCACATGAGCTCATCATCCAACACCGGAAAGAAACCAAGAAAGAAGTCAGGAAGAGAGTATTTGGACTATGATGAAGATACCGATCAGTACGTGTAGCGTGGTGTGAAGAAGTCAATTCAGGCTGGTGAAGCTCGGCCTTTTGCAGCAAGAAAGGGCCAAGAAGGCCAAGTATGACAACTTGACCACCGTGACTGACTTGAACAAAGAGGACTTTAGAACCATGAGGAAGCAGAAATTTTATGACATGCCCAACAACACCACCGATGGTCATTTTTGGAGAAAGAGCAAGAGCTCATCTTGAAGGAAATTTATGCTAACTTGGACCCTAAAGTCCTTGTGTGCCCTAAAAAACCCTTGAAGCTTGATGTCTTGAGCAAGAAGCAATACTTTGTTGAAGCTGTTTGGGTTGCTAGAACGCTAGGCCTCGAGAAGCTCATTTCCACCCAACAAGAATATGATATCGAGATGGTCCAACAATTTTTTGCCACTTATGCTAGGACAGGAGGAGAACACTAAAATGACTTGGATGACGGGTCCTCTCAAATGTGAAGCAACCTTTGAAAAATTTGGGTAGTTTTTGGGGTATGAGTTCAAAGGAGCTACCACTCCCGTTGGTCGAAGGATACATGTTGAAGGGATGGATTATGATAAGAAAATCCATGCCCCTCTTTGTGGCAAAAAGGGAGCCATTGGCATCACCCGAGATCTCAAGCCTATCTACAATATTTTGATTCGCATGTTTCGTTGGAGCATTGCACCCCAAGCGGGTAATGTGGATGCTATCCGTGGAGGTCTTGTCAACCTTATGCATCATGCTCACAAGACATACCATGCCAGATTAAATTGTCATGGGTATGATATTGATGTGATGGATTATATCAAGTGTGAGATCAACACCACTATTCTTGAGAAGAAGAATCCTGTTAGCACCCGTTTTTGGCAGATTGCCAGTTTCAGGTTCAAGGAAGACTTGGCGGCTTAAAGAAGGCATCAAAGAAGGCTAAAATGGTGATCTGGGAAACTGTCCAGAAAAAGACGGCTGGAAGAAGGCCGCCAATAATCCGGCAACTTGAACAAGGCGGAAGCTGGATTCGGGAGTGCAAAGTTGCTCGAAGACGTAGCGAGCTAAGTCAAAGGAAAGCAATAAAGGTGGCTGAAAAGAAGCCAACTTTGTCAAAACAAGGTGGCAACACCAACTTTGTCAAAACAAGGTGGCAAAAAGGAAGTCAACATTGTCAAGACAAGGCGGCAGAAAAGAAGTCAACATTGTCAAGACAAGGCGGCATAAAAGAAGCCAACTTTGTCAATACAAGCCGGCAAGTCAACTTTCCACCGATCAAGGCAGAAAAATAGAAGACAACTTTCAAGGTCAAGATCAAGGCGGAAAAAGAGAAGACAACTTTCCAAGATCAAGGCTGGAAAATGGGAGGCAACTTTCTAAAAGAAGCCGGACAGATGCTGAAATCCGGGTCTAATACGAAGCCGATCAAGATATCTCGTCTCTAAGGAAGAAGGCAAGTTTGAAGCCAATACGGAAGGAAAAAAGGCAACTTTCCAAGTAGCCAGCAAGTTGGAAGCCAATACGGAAGGCAAAAGGCAACTTTCCGAAGTAGCCAGCAAGTTTGAAGCCAACGTTGCCGGCCAAAAGTTGCCTATTTTAGAGATGGATTCGACTTAGACTATGATTTGTAAGCCTTGTAGAAGTCCAATACTTGTACGGGAAGTCCAGCCGCCTCATATATATGTGAGAGGTGACGGCCGATTGAAATTAAGCAAACAATCGACAACCTATCAATACAACCTACTTTTATCTCCTCAAACCCTTGTTCATGCTTCCGTTGTTCGGCGACTTCATCTAGATTTCGCCGGATATCGAAAACCGAGCTAAGAGCGGCCAAGTCCGGCTTAGTTCAGCCAATTATCGCCGGCTTCCTCAGACGGGGCTTCCCGAGGGGCTGGGGCGTCTGGTATCAAAAGCGTCGGCTTGCTGTCTTGCGTATCGCGCTGGAAGCAGGCCTCCCGCGGGGCGAGTTGCGGAGTATCTCCCCCGGCACCGCGGGTACACGAGGACGTGTTTGTGTGACGCGTTTCGAGCGCAACACACTTTTTGGCGACTCCGCTGGGACGATTCGATCTAAAATTGGACAGCAATGACCAATTCCAAGACCGACGCTGCCAGCATCAGCACCGACAACATCATCAAGCCAACTCTCGAGAAGTTGTCGGAAGAACAACGCCAAGGTCTGGAGGCGTGGAAGAAGAAGAGAGAGGAGTTCGAGGCGCTGCGAGCCAAGCGGGATCAAGAAGATCAAGACCTGTACTTATCCAGCTTCAAGGTAGATCGGCAAGGTGTAATCTCGCCGATCAAGGAGCCGGAATTTGTACCGCTGGACCAACATTGACAAACCCGCTGTAAGTAGTAGCCTTTTTTCCTCTGAACAGATAGCCGAAATTCAATTTCATGTTTCGCAAGGCACTGCCAATGTTTACGATCTTATGCTAGAACATGAAAAGGCTAAGAAAAACACGCCCATGATCAACCATCGGACAAACAGCCGATCGGTCAAAGCAGGGAAAACCAACTTGTGCCTACGCTGCCATGTCCAACTCCTAGAGTCTGCCTAATCCGGCAAGCCAGCCGGGCAAACAAGGCGGATTTTGGGTCATGAGTCAATGCCGAATCAAAATTCGGCTACTTGGGTGCAAGCTGGCCCTGCCGCCAATTCTTCTCTCGTGCCGGCTCAATCGGCCATTATGGACGATTCCTTAGCCGAATTCAGGAGAAGATTGGACCAGATAGCTTTTGACAAACTCGGGGTGATGCCAAAACATAGAACTTACACTAAGCCTTACCCCGATTATTTTGATCTGCAACCTTATCCACCTGGTTATAGAGTCCCTGAATTTGCCAAATTTAATGGGGTGGATAGTAAGACAACATGGGAACATATTAGTCAGTACTTGGCTCAATTAGGCGAAGCTAATCATGATCATATTAAAGTTCGCTGTTCTCATTGTCTTTAACCGGCATTGCGTTTTCTTGGTTTTCGGCTTTAGCTCCTAATTCTATACATACTGGTTTCATTTGAGCAAAAGTTTCATGAACACTTCTTTGCCGGGAAATAGAGCTAAAGTTGTCCCACCTTACATCGGTTAGGCAAAAGCAGGATGAATCGGTATCCGATTACATCAAAAGGTTTAGAAATACTAGAAACCGATGTTATAGCTTGGTGATAACTGAAAGAGACATGGCTGACTTGGTTTTCAATGGGCTAAGGTCCTACCTGAAAGAGAGGTTAGAAGGACATGAATTCTTGTCTGTTGGCCAAGTCCAAGAGAGCTTGGCTCAAGAAAGCCGGGTCAATGAGTCAAAAGACTCGCATCGGATGAGCAGGAGCCGGCTTAATATTGTCGAAAATGACGCCGACTCCGGTGATGAAGCCGATGTTTATTCCTGAGTTTGTTTGGCCCAGCAAGGCCAAACCTTACATGTGCGATGACTTGAAGCCGATTCGTAAAAATCGGGATGATGAAATAAAATGCAGCTTTGACGTAGGCAAGTGTGATAGAATATTTGATGCCTTGTTGAAGGATAAAGTGATAAGGATAAATCATGTTATACCATCGCCTGATGAATTAAGGCGGCGGGCTTATTGCAAGTATCACAATTCTTTCTCTCATGCTACTAATGATTGCAATGTCTTTCGTAAACAGATCCAATCGGCCCTCAATGACGGACGATTGAGCTTTGCCGGCATGGCAATTGACACACAGCCGTTTCCAGTAAACGTGCTAGACCTGGAGGGAAAGAAAGTTCTACTTCGGCCAGAGGCAGCCGAAGCCGCTAATAAATCTAAATTGTTGTTGGTGAACCCAGGAAGAAGCCCAGCAAGGCGGCAGGAAGACAAGTTACAGTGTGCCGGCAACCCGGGAGGCAGGAGTCATCAAGATTACTGTCAAATCCTGCACTCGGGGGGCAAGGACCACGGCCAGACAAGTCGCCGCCTAGATTTATCAAGCCCAAGAGCCCAGAAGTTGGCAGATGGAAGACAAACCAGGTTGAATATAGACCAAGGAAGACAAAGCCAACTTTTGACATGCTGCTGAACAAGTACGTGCGCAAGCCGGGTCAAGGTCGCACCAGTGGCAGTATGGGAAACGACCAAGGTCACCATATGAGGAAAGTAGCCGGCATAGAGGCCGGCTGACGAGGTCAAACGCAGGGCAACCCGGCAATCCGTGCAAAGCCGGCTTGTGTATCCCGGGACTCGTCATATTGGCGGATCAAGGCGCAAGGTGCTAAAAAGGCGGAGCCAGAAGGCGGATTAGTCTCAGACAACTTATTGTTGTTGGAACTCATGTGCTAAAGTTGAAGGACCCGGTCAGAGCCGGCAAACAGTGAGCCGATACTTGCTATCGCGCCAAAGGCAACAACCAATGATCATGAAGCTAGCTCCAGTCAAGCTGCAGCAGCTCAACCCCGGGATCCAAAATATACTCAGCCAAAGTGGTGCCCGCCAGGTATAACAAAGACACAAAAGCGGAAACTGCAAAGGGCAAGGAACCGGGAGAAGGCAGAAGAAGGAGCTGAGCGATCTAGGGACGTCAAATTCAATGCTGAGCGACCAATGTTGCCGGCGCAAAAGTGGATTCCTAGGCCAGTCCTTATGGCGGCTTCCGCACCAACTACCATGAGTCCTGCTGTCGATAGTGAAATAGAGCCGGCAGCTACGCCGGCTATCACCTATTCTTCATGGGCTGACGAAGTCGAAGCAGCAGACTTGGCGATGGCAAGTTTGGCAAAGGAGCTGGCAATTCAAGATCCGGCTACAGAGAAGCCGGCAAGTGAGGACCTCGCAATGGAGGAAAAAGCAGAAGAAGAACCAGCAATGTCAGAGTCGGCAATGGATGAGTCAGGCAATTTGACAGATGAAGATCTGCTGGATTATGAAGAATCGCCGGCTCGAACGGGCGTGGATATCAATATGGTGTATACTTGCCGGCTGAGTTCCGTGCTGTCGAGGAAGAAGGCGAGGTTGCGCAAATCAACTTTGGACCCAAAAATGTTGTCTTCGAAAAACCTGACAAGCCGGTGAAACACCTCAAGCCTCTGTATGTCAGAGGACACATTGATGGCAAGCCGGTCACCAGGATGATGGTAGATGGCGGCGCTGTGGTAAACTTGATGCCATATTCTGTCTTCAAGAAGCTACAACTGGATGATGGCGACCTGATGAAGACAAACATGGTGTTAAATGGGTTCGAAGGAGGAGAAGGAGTAGAAGCCAAAGGAGTTATCAGCTTGGAGCTCACAGTGGAAGCAAGACTTTGGCTACCGCCTTCTTTGTTGCTGAGGTGCAGGGAAACTACAATGTGCTGCTGGGACGTGATTGGCTTCATGCCAACCAGTGTGTTCCGTCTACTATGCACCAGCAACTCGTACAATGGGTCGACGATGAAGTTGAAGTCATCCATGCTGATGATTCGGCGTGCATTGCATTAGCCGAATCGATTGTTGATTGGCAACATTCAATGTTACATGCCTTTCTGGGCGTGATCTATCCAGGTTCGACTTCCTGAGTGCTACCAGGGACGGATTCGTGCCAGTATCTCTAAAGCCGATTGGGGCCAATCGGCTGCAGCTCAAGTAGATGGATCAAAACGACGAGTGGCTGCAGAAGCGTCTGGGCAAGTATCGGGCCGAAAGGAACGATATGTACGAGGCAATTGAAGAACCAGACAACATGGATAAGTTGGGACAAGGTTTTACATCGGCTGACTTGCTGGAAGAAGTTGACATTGGGGATGGCACTGTCCCTAGACCGACATTTGTAAAGCAAAAGTTGGCGGCCGATTATAAGTCTGAATTAATCGCGCTAGTCAGAGAGTACGTGGATTGCTTTGCATGGGAATACCACGAGATGCCTGGGTTAAGCCGAGAGTTGGTGGAACATCGGTTGCCCATCAAAGCCGACTTTAGACCATACAAGCAGCCGCCTCGCAAATTTGTAAGTATGCCGAATGGTTATCAAACATTGTGCCGGTCGAAAAGAAAGGATCCGACAAGATCAGGGCGTGTATTGATTTCAGAGATTTGAATCGAGCCACGCCAAAGGATGAGTACCCTATGCCAATAGCCGACATGCTTATCAACGAAGCCTCAGGTCACAAAGTTATCAGCTTCTTGGATGGCAACGCAGGTTACAACCAAATATTTATGGCCGAAGAAGATTCGGCTAAGACGGCGTTTCGCTGCCCAGGCTTTGTTGGCTTGTTCGAATGGACCGTGATGACTTTTGGATTGAAGAATGCCGGAGCCACCTATCAAAGAGCGATGAACCTGATATTCCATGATCTTCTGGGAGTCGTACTGGAGGTATATATTGACGACGTGGTGGTTAAGTCGGACGGCGAGTCAAATCACTTGGCCGACTTGCGGCTGGCGTTTGAAAGAATGAGGAAGTACGGGCTCAAGATGAATCCTTTGAAGTGTGCCTTTGGCGTGTCGGCTGGGAGATTCCTTGGTTTCATCATACATGAACATGGCATAGAAGTTGATCCGGCAAAGATTGAAGCCATCCAGAAGATACAGGCGCCGGGTTGCAAAAATGACATGCAGAAGTTTCTGGGCAAGGTAAACTATTTGAGAAGATTCATTGCTAACTTGTCTGGAAAAGTTGATGCGTTTACACAGATCCTTCGGCTCAAGAATGATGATGAATTCACCTGGGGGGCAAAGCAGCAAGAGGCGTTTGACAAGATAAAAACTTGCCTGTCTACTCCTCCAGTTCTCAGGAAGCCGGCTCATGGTCAACCTTTCCGGCTTTATATTGCTGCTGAGGACAAAGTGATCGGAGCTGCCTTAACTCAGGAAGCCGAAGGACAAGAGTACGTCATCACATATCTGAGTAGACGTTTGCTGGATGCCGAGTCAAGGTACAGCTTTGTAGAAAGGTTGTGTTTGTCTCTTTACTTTGCCTGCACCAAATTGCGCCATTATCTGCTGTCCAGTGAATGCAAAGTCTTTGGTCAGACCGATGTTCTCAAACACATGATACAAAGGCCGATTCTCAGTGGACGAATCGGCAAGTGGGCGTACGGGTTGATTGAATATGATTTGGCTTATGAACCACTAAAATCTATGAAAGGCCAAATTGTAGCTGACTTTATTGTTGAACATCGGATTGACCTGGAGCAAGAAGCCGGCTTAAATATTGTGTCGGCTGTACCGTGGAAGCTTTATTTTGACGGCTCAGTCTGCAGCAGCGGACAAGGAGTTGGCATTGTGTACATCTCACCACACGGTACTGTTTTCGAAGCCTCTTGTCGTCTTGACTATTTATGTACTAACAATGAAGCCGAATACGAAGCACTTTATTCGGGCTAGAAATCTTAGTTGACGCAGGGGTAACTCATGTCGAGGCATATGGAGATTCGTTGCTTATTGTCCAGCAAGTGGCCAAGATTTGTCAGTGCAACAGCGGATCCCTCAACATGTACCTTGACAGATGCCTGGATATGATTTCAACGTTGGATTATTTCCACATATCCCATGTTCCTAGGCAAGACAATTGGCTTGCCAATGAGTTGGCGCAACAAGCATCCGGCTATCACGTCAGTCGTGGAATGTTCTTCATCAGGGAACAGCCGACAATTAATGTTGCCAACTTGAAGGAAGCCAAACAAAAAGCCGGCTTGTTAGAGCCGGCTACAGAAGAGTCAAATGTTGCCAACTTGGAGGAAGCCAAACAAAAGACCGGCTTGTTGGATCCGGCTAAGAAGGAGGCAAATGACAACTTGGCGGACGACTGGAGACAACCTTATATTGATTATTTACAAGATCCAAGTCGAAAAACAGACAGAGCAGTTCGGCGCTTATCTCTCAAGTATACATTGGTGGATGCCGCCTTATATCGCCGAACAGCTGATGGTCTTCTTCTAAAGTGCTTGAGTGAAGACGAAGCTAGAGTTGCCATGGGAGAGGTACATGATGGTTTATGTGGAACACATCAGTCGGCCCACAAGATGAAGTGGATGCTCAGGCGAGCAGGTTTTTATTGGCCGACAATGATCAATGACTGCTTCAGATACTACAAGGGATGCGAAGCCTGCCAGAAGTTTGGAGATATTCAGTTGGTGCCAGCTTCACCTCTTAATCCAATTATAAAACCGTGGCCTTTCCGGGTTGGGCGCTTGACTTTGTCGGCATGATCCATCCGCCTTCATCCAAGGGGCATCGGTTCGTATTGGTGGCTACTGATTATTTCACCAAGTGGTCTGAAGCAGTACCTCTCAGAAACATGACCCACAAGGAGGTGATCCAGTTTATTACAGAACATATCATCCATCGATTCGGCATTCCGCAGACTCTTACCACAGATCAAGGTACTTCCTTCATGGCTAAGGAGGTGAAGCAATTTGCCGAATCACTTGGAATCAAGATGCTCAGTTCATCTCCCTACTATGCACAAGCCAACGGACAAGCCGAGTCAAGCAATAAAATCTTGGTCAAATTGATCAAGAAGAAGGTACAGGATCATCCAAGGAGGTGGCACGAAGTACTGTCCGAAGCATTGTGGGCTCACAGAATCTCAAGGCATGGAGCAACTAAGACAACTCCTTTTGAGTTGGTGTATGGACAAGAAGCCGTTTTGCCAGTAGAAGTGAATCTGGCTGCCTTGAGGTTTGCTAAGCAAAATGACTTGTCGGCTGAAGACTACTGCAGCTTGATGATGGACAATGTTGATGAAGTAGCCGACAAGCGTGTTATTGCCTTGAGAGAAATCGAGAAGGAAAAGTTGCGGGTGGCAAAAACTTACAATAAGAAGGTCCGGCTGAAAGACTTTCAAATTGGCGACTTGGTCTGGAAAGTTATATTGCCAGTTGGCTCCAGAAGCCGGAAATTTGGCAAATGGTCCCCAAACTGGGAAGGGCCGCTGCGAGTCGCGAGAATAGTACCCGGCAACTCTTATTTGGTGGAGACATTGGAAGGCAGCATGTTGCCTCGAGCTATCAATGGGAAATACTTGAAGAAATTCCACCCGAGCGTGTGGCAAACTGCATGAGTTGCACGTATGGCCGATATACATATATCGCCCTTAGCATATGGCCGATGAGCTTAAGCATCGCCCTTAGACAAAAACTTCTACATTGAATATTTTCTAGTACGCAAGCTCTACTAGAAAACAGGGGGCATGTGTTAGCACCCGTTTTTGGCAGATTGCCAGTTTCAGGTTCAAGGAAGATTTGGCGGCTTAAAGAAGGCAGCAAAGAAGGCTAAAATGGTGATCTGGGAAACTTTCCAGGAAAAGACGGCCGGAAGAAGGCCGCCAATAATCCGGCAACTGGAACAAGGCGGAAGCTGGATTCGGGAGTGCAAAGTTGCCTGAAGACATAGCGAGCTAAGTCAAAGGAAAGCAATAAAGGTGGCTGAAAAGAAGCCAACTTTGTCAAAACAAGGTGGCAAAAAGGAAGTCAACGTTGTCAAGACAAGGCGGCAGAAAAGAAGTCAACATTGTCAAGACAAGGCGGCATAAAAGAAGCCAACTTTGTCAATACAAGCCGGCAAGTCAACTTTCCACCGATCAAGGCAGAAAAATAGAAGACAACTTTCAAGGTCAAGATCAAGGCGGAAAAAGAGAAGACAACTTTCCAAGATCAAGGCTGGAAAATGGGAGGCAACTTTCTAAAAGAAGCCGGACAGATGCTGAAATCCGGGTCTAATACGAAGCCGATCAAGATATCTCGTCTCTAAGGAAGAAGGCAAGTTTGAAGCCAATACGGAAGGAAAAAAGGCAACTTTCCAAGTAGCCAGCAAGTTGGAAGCCAATACGGAAGGCAAAAGGCAACTTTCCGAAGTAGCCAGCAAGTTTGAAGCCAACGTTGCCGGCCAAAAGTTGCCTATTTTAGAGATGGATTCGACTTAGACTATGATTTGTAAGCCTTGTAGAAGTCCAATACTTGTACGGGAAGTCCAGCCGCCTCATATATATGTGAGAGGTGACGGCCGATTGAAATTAAGCAAACAATCGACAACCTATCAATACAACCTACTTTTATCTCCTCAAACCCTTGTTCATGCTTCCGTTGTTCGGCGACTTCATCTAGATTTCGCCGGATATCGAAAACCGAGCTAAGAGCGGCCAAGTCCGGCTTAGTTCAGCCAATCATCACCGGCTTCCTAAGACGGGGCTTCCCGAGGGGCTGGGGCGTCTGGTATCAAAAGCGCCGCTTGCTGTCTTGCGTATCGCGCTGGAAGACGGCCTCCCGTGGGGCGAGTTGCGGAGTATCTCCCCTGGCACCGCGGGTACACAAGGACGTGTTCGTGTGACGCGTTTCGAGCGCAACAAATCCTATGTATGCGCCCTATGTCATGAAGCTTATTCTCAAAAGGGTCCCCCAACTCGACCAATCTCGTTTCAAGCAACACAAGTATGGAACCCTCCAAGTGCTAGCCATTCATACCACTCCCCAAGCCACTTATCAAGAGATAGAGGAGGAAGAAGCTCCACGGGCAAGGAGGAAGGATGCCACTCCCTCCTCATGGAGTGGTGGTGGAAAAGAGAGGGTAAACAATGAAGTAAAGCACATCTCATGGTGGCAAAAGGCAATGCTTTGCATGGGGATTGCCACTCACAAGGAAAACCATGATGCCTATGTTGAGAGGAAGCACATCCTTTCAAACCAACACAAGATTTTCAAAGAATTGCACAAGAGCAACAACGGTGGTAGGACCCCTCCTCGCCAAGAAGGTACCCCCGCGTCACCGGAGTCTGATATTACTCTTCCTCTTGCAGAATGGAATGTGGATCAATTCCCTTGGGGTGACTCTGAGGATGTTTCCTCCATGCCCTCTTCTTCTCGCAACACCAGCAAGGCTCCTATACGCTATGAAGACGAAGATAAAGATGAAGATGAAGATGAGGATGAAAATGAAGAGTATGATGAGGAGGAGAACCAAGAAGCAAGTGGTGATGAGGATGATGATGATGAGGTGGAGGAGTCGCCCGCGGAGTGATTTCTTTGGGTTCGCGTAGCATCGCTCTTTTCCCTTTTGGCGTTTCGATGCCAAAGGGGGAGAAATAGTTCTATTAGGCTCTCATCGTGGGATTTGCAAGGGTTCGGGCACAAGCATTTGCGTTTATCATTTCTTTAAAGCTTGTGTCCATTTATCTTATGTTGTTGAACTATTTGCTTTACTTTGGTATTTGTGTGAGACTATGTTTTATCTATGGTGTGAGACATGTGGATTTCTTATTATCTATGGTTGAGATATGTTTTATTATGCAATGGTTTATCTCTAGTCTATCTCTACATTATTATGCACAAGGTATGGCTAAAATTACATATCTCAATCTATTTATCTTGTCATGTCTTTCACTTATGCAAAATTTATCTTGTTTCCATATTTTATTGGATTTGCTCTAAATCTATGTGTTGTGCATTTGTATTCAAATGCAAATCTCTTATATGCACACATTTAGGGGGATCCACTCACCTTTTGTTCGAAACATGTAAATTGTTGCTAGCGCTAAATTGCAAATCCTAGTGTTGTCATCTAACACCAAAAAGGGGGAGATTAAAAGAACATCTCTTTGTGTTTTGTGTGTTAGGCAACAACACTAGGATCATACTAATTTGTTGTCAAGTGGTGCAGGACTTATAAGAAATATTTACATGGCATCGAAACTTTTATGGGACAAAAGGTTGCAGCAGTATCTTGTAGGCCGGAGTCTCTGGTGCCCTGAGGCCGGAGTCTCCGGTGTGCCCACACCGGAGTCTCCGCACTCAGGGGTGCCGGAGTCTCCGTCCATCATTTTTGAAGCTCTGTGCCCCCTTCGACGGCAGCCTCTGTAGTGTGTCCGAAAGTGGCCCGGAGGTGACCCGGAGTCTCCGCACGAGGCTGAAGTCTCCGCCCCTCCTAGACCGGAGTCTCCGGGGTTAGTTGTCTGCAACGGATACATTTCGAGGAGGGGTATAAATACCCCTCCACCTACCTCCAGCTAGCCAGCTCGCCCTGAATTGAAGTCCACCATTATTGCAAGCTCAAGAATTACTAGATCTCCCAATCCCTCCACCCAAACTTGTTGATCTTTGGAGGATTGAAGGAGAAGGCCCCGATCTACATCTTCACCGAGCCATTTTTCATTTCCCGCTCAGTCACTTGAGGGACCATTTACTAGGGTTTCCCTTTGGAAAACCTAACTCCTTGTTGTACTCACTTGTTATTCTTGTGACAGATTGTAGCTGTTCGGGAGCCCCCAATTAAGTTGTGGGTGTGTGCCCGAATCGTTGTTGTAAAGGCTCCGGTTTCCGCCTCGAAGGGAACCGATAGTGGAAGGTGAACCAATCCTTTGTGGTGCGGTTCATCGGAGAATAGGGTGAGCATTTGTGGCGTTGAGTAGCCTGTGGTGGCGAGCTCACACCCCTCCAACGAGACGTACTCCCCTAAAAAGGAGAAACTCGGGAATACATCATTGTCTCCGCGTGCTTTCACTTCAGTTACCTCTATCCTTGTTTATCGCATGTATCTTGTTTAGTTGCTAGCTTATCATATAGTTAAATTCACCGTAGTTGCATATCTAGAGAATTTACCTTTTGTGTCCTAATTTGAAAAAGTACTAAAAATTGAAGTAGCACCTATTCAACCCCCCCCCCCCCCCTCTTGGTGTCATACGATCATTTCAGCTAGTAGACTTAGACTTGGCATAGGGCCTCTTCTCTAGGCTAGTTTATGTATTTTCCTTTTGGACATGAATCCCTTTTGTCTGTATGGTTGATTGAATGAAATTTCAAGTTCAAGATTATTAAATTCGAGATAAAAAATATCAAATTCAACTAAATTTGAGTTCGCCGGCGGTCCATCGGTGGCGTCCGCTACTGCGCGCTAGTTCTAACACTTACCAGTGGCGTATCGCAGTTGAACACCACTGGCGCACACTTACACAATGGCGTGTAGCACGTGCGCCGCTGCTAGCTATTTACCAGTGGCGTAGAATCAGAGGCGTGTGGAAAACGTGCCACTAGGGGCCAAAACGGCACACGACTATTAGGGTTTTCCATACTAGTGATTGCTCAGACTTTCTGTGAGGTAAAACCCTGACTTTGGTGGTTGACCTTGGTTGTTGACCAGGAGACGATGACGCTTGTGCGCGATTTGCTTTCTGGAGGCGTCGTTGTTGGAGAAACTCACTCCCAGTCCGGATGTTACTAATGATGGTGGTTGTTTGAGAATACGTATCACTGGTTGCGGTTGCCGCGGCTTGCTCTTTTTTCCTCTCTCTTTGGTTACATTGTGTGTATTTTTTCGGATACAAAATGCTTTATTAAACTCATAATATGGTTATGTTGTGTGCATGATTGATGTCACGATTAACTCTTTAGAGGCTAGTGATATTCCCTTGAATAAAAGGGTAAGGATTATGTGTGGTCTTGGAGCAATGCATGTACGTACGTACCCTACTACCCTGGCCTTCTACTTCTAGGCAAGCCGAAAGCCATGGGTTTTAACCCTTGATTGTAAGTGCTCAGTGTTGTATTCTCCATATCATGCAAGTGTGTATCACAAACTTATGCATCTCGTTTGTCTACCGCCAAGTTGACTTGCGGCGCAAAGTGTCGCACACTTTCTCCATATCGGGTAATAATGGAACGTATTTGGTCTTCCCGTCAACAACAAGTCTTTTCCTTTTCTTTTTTTGTCTAACAATAGTAGTGTCATGTTGACTTGCAGCTACCACACGCCCTGAAATATCACACGTGCATGTCTTGTAAAATAGTACTTTACCATCAGGGTCGGAAAGAATCTGAAGATAGACAGATGATCAACCGTTCTTGCACGTGTCTATCTCAGCCCAATCTCCAAACATCTTCCGTTGTTTTTCCGACGTAAAGTTAAAGCTCGGAAGAACTAACCTAATTTCAATTTGAAACATATGAGAGTTCCGTCAGAACAGGTCTAAATCATGGGTGGTCACCACACGGGGTAACCACGTGCATGGTCTTTGTTTTTTTGAAACGAACGTAAAAGTTTTGCCTTATTCATTAATTAAGCAGAATATGTCCAGTTTATTAGCGTAAGAAACCAGGCGAAAACCATACAACGAACACCACGGGGCAAAGCCCACACAACACCCACTCCGCGGCTGCTATGGGAGAGAAGAATCCGCAGCTGCTATGGGAGGAGTAGATACGGGACAGTGGCATGGTCTTTGTGGATATTCCTCGCATATGCAGCACAAGTCGCCGGCTTATTACACCTATCTAGTTTAGGCCAAAAGTTTTAAACTTACTATCTCCGTTCACAATAGAAAATGTTTTAACAAGCTAAAATAGTACATGCTACCAAATGAAAGATAGAACTGACACACAGAAATTCTAGTCGAGTGGGTCCACACACTATCCGCTCGTTGCGGCCATCTCAGATATATAAGTTGAATTCATCGGAATGGTTATAAAGTTAGGGGCCAAGAGATATATCTTGCACAAAATATGCTAATTTTCTTGAGATGAGGTTAATCAGGCATGGACCCTACATTGCTAGAAAAAGGAGCGGTTGCTCAATGTTGCTTGTTGAGAAGCAAAACCTAAACTTGTTTGTGTGTGTCAATGTCATGATCGAACCCCCTAATAGAGCGCTCCAGTGCCATCTCCATGGTGGTCCTATCCTCAATCCGAAAAAATGTTCCATCGACTGCATGGGTATGGATTTCACTACCGCAAGCACTTCGAAATGCAGATGGGATTAGCTCGAATATCATTCCAACAGCTATGGGAGAAAATGACACTGCTGCTCTTATAATAAAACACTATGCGCGTTCCGCGGATCCGTGATGCGTGAAATTGTGAGTGCAGCGCGCGGATCCCGTCGACACAAGTACTCCCTCCGTCCACAAAAGAATGTCTCAATCTTTTCTAAATTTGCATGCATCTATAAAGTATGTCTAGATGCATGCAAATTTAAAAAAGATTGAGACATCCTTTTGTGGACGGAGGGAGTATCATTTACCCAAGTTGATGATCAATCTGTCCTTGTGTCCTTAGTAGCTGGTGTGCAACGACGGAATTAATTTGTAAACCTTTGGAAGCACCAGTAGAAAAACCACCTTTCGTCCAGAGCCGAACCAGCCATTAATCCCGGTTCATAGAAAAACCGGGACCAATGCCTGAAACCGGGACCAATGTCAGGCATTGGTCCCGGTTCGAGCTGCCAGGGGTCCGTGGAGCATTGGTCCCGGTTTGGTTGGGGACATTGGTCCCGGTTCGTGCCACGAACCGGGACCAATGCTCCAGTGCAGGACACGTGGCGTGCCGCGGAGCTTTGGTCCCAGTTCGTGGCACGAACCTGTCCTGCACTGGAGCATTGGTCCCGGTTCGTGGCACGAACCGGGACCAATACCCCTCCCCAGCCTATAAATAACCCACCCCCTCTCTTCTCTCCTCTTTTTTTTTCTTGTTGGATTGGTGGGAAGTGGGTGCTAGTTTTTTTTTCCTTTGCCACGCACAAGATGTGTTCGATGAAATGCCCGAGCCACACTTAAGTTCACACAAGATGATATCCTCGGCCGAGGTTAGCAACTTTATCCTTTTCGTCTGTAATTGATACAGAAATATTGCACGTGTCGATGTACGGTGGTCATTTCACTATTCAAGATGTTATTGTAATGGTATTTGATAAACTTAATTATATGATGCAGATGGATGCACGGATGCGATGGATGTACGGCGTACGACGCAGTTCCGAGTTTATTGCAGGCCTGCATAAATTTCTCGAAGTGGCTGAGGCAAACAAAGTGGATAATTTTATGTCTTGTCCATGTGAGAAGTGTCGGAACGTCAGTGAGTACTCTGACCCGAGAACCATTCAAGACCACGTGATTCGGAGAGGTTTCATGCCCAGCTATAATTGTTTGACCAAGCACGGAGAAAGAGGGGTTAGGATGGAAGACAATGAAGAAGAGGAGGATGATGACAACTATCCTATGTTCCCTGAGGAATGTGGTGATACTGTAATGGAAGACGTTGAAGAAGAAGGAGGTGAACATCGGGCATCAGATGAGCCCGCTGATGGTCTTGGTGGGGTCATTTCTGATGCAAAGCGAGAATGCGATACAGAAAAGGAGAAGCTAAAATTGGAGGCCATGCTAGAGGATCACAAAAAGTTGTTGTACCCAAATTGCGAAGATGGCAGCACAAAGCTCGGTACCACACTGGAACTGCTGAAATGGAAGGCAGAGACTGGTTGTTCTGACAAGGGATTTGAGAAGTTACTGAAAATAATGAAGCCGAAACTTCCAAAGGATAACGAATTGCCCGAGACTACATACGAAGCAAAGAAGGCTATCTGCCCTCTAGGATTAGATGTGCAGAAGATACATGCATGCATTAATGACTGCATCCTGTACCGCGGTGAGGAGTATGAGAATATGGATAAATGTCCGGTATGAAATGCACTGCGGTACAAGATCAGACAAGATGACCCTGGTGATGTTGAGTGCGATGACGAGCCCCCCCCGGAAGAAGATTCCTGCTAAGGTGATGTGGTATGCTCCTATAATACTACGGTTGAAACGTCTGTTCAGAAACAAAGAGCTTGTCAGGTTGTTGCGATGGCCCAAAGAAGAGCGCAAGAAAGACGGGAAGTTGAGACACCCCGCCGATGGGTCCCAGTGGAGAAAAATCGACAGAGAGTTCCCGACATTTTCAGATGACGCAAGGAACTTAAGATTTGGTCTAAGTACAGATGGTTTTAATCCTTTTGGGGAGCAGAGCTCCAGTCATAGCACTTGGCCCGTGACTCTATGTATCTACAACCTTCCTCCTTGGTTGTGCATGAAGAGAAAGTTCATTATGATGTCAGTGCTCATCCAAGCCCGAAGCAACCCGGCAACGACATTGATGTGTACCTAAGGCCATTAGTTGATGAACTTTAGCAGTTGTGGTCCGAACCAGGTGTATGTGTGTGGGATGAGCACAAACAACAGGAATTTGACCTACGAGCGTTGTTGTTGTAACCATCAATGATTGGCCTGCTCTTAGTAACATTTCAGGACAGTCAAACAAGGGATACAATGCATGCACGCACTGTTTAGATAAGACTGAAAGTATACATTTGGGAAACAAGAACATGTACCTGGGGCATCGTCGATTTCTTCCGAACAGTCATGCCGTAAGAAAGAAAGGCAAGCATTTCAACGGTGAGGCAGATCGCCGGAAGAAGCCTAACCTCCCTGATGGTGATGTTATATATGACATGGTCAAGGATTTAGAAATAATCTTTGGAAAGGGTCCTGGCAGTCTATCTGTTCCGAATGACGCTGACAACCACGTACCCATATGGTACCGGCGGCCCATCGAATCGGAAAAGCAGCGTGGCTTCCACGGAGCTCCAGGATGGTACTGATGATGCAGTGACGGTGGCTCCACTTCGTCGCTACCCAGTGGATGATATCACGGAGAGCACACCTTTGAGCTGCATGTGAAAGTTTTTAACTTAACCATGAAGGTGGCGGTCGGCTATGTCGTACCAATTGGACCTAATCCAACTTACCATTTCTCTCTGGTTCCAAATGGCTACGCTGTTATCGCGGTGGATGAAGTGATGAAAAATTTTGAGGAGCTGAAGCTGCAACACCCTGCAAGTGAAGATGGGGAGGTGTTTGAACTTGGAGAAGCCAAGAAAGCGACCATTCTATGGCCAAAGGAATTCATCGTGCTTCCGAACTGGCAGCCAAGGCCATCGACTCCTCACCAGTCTCCAGCGCAACAGTCCTCTTCACCGCCTCTGCATTCTCCAGCGCAACTGTCCTCTTCACCGCCTCACCAGTCTCCAGTGCAGCCGTCTCCGCCGCCGCGTCAGCCGTCTCCGCCCACCACTCGTACTATGAGGGGTAAGCGATCACCGAAACATAAAAGGTCGACGCCCCTCCCAAAAGTACCTCATAAGAATCTTCCCATTAGACCTTATGACAGGACTGTAGCGGAAAACGCCGCAGAGGTGGCTGCCTACAATAAGACTTTTTTTGCACCAAAAAAGCCTGAGCAAAAACCGGTATACGATGAAAAATTCAAAAAGTGGGCTAAGTCCTTCCTTGCGCAGCCATCCCAAATATGGATGAATCTGCAATCTGACTATGGTCGTGAACTTAGTAAGCTAGCACGTGCCCAGTCTGAGCAGGACAAGGAAAGAAGTGCAAAAAGCGGGAAACAAATTGCCCAGCTCGGACAGCAGAAAAATCAATCGGTCCCCCGCTCATAGTGTGTTCCGATATCGACAAGGACTTCAGAGCCGATATGGATAAGGACCTGCAATTATTGGACCCCAGAGCCATAACTGCTGCTAGAGAACATGGTATCACTGTATCGCAGGCCATGGAAAATGCTACCGCCATGGGTATGACTCTTGGTCAACTTTTAGGCTATGAAGAACAACCAATGTTAAAGATAGCACGGAAATATGTCACAGGGCAGTCTATGGTCAGTAATGAGGAGCTCAAGCGTCTATCAACACATATGCGAAATCTGCACAACTGGTACATGGTGCACACATCAAAGAAGAGCGCGAAGGAGTGGATTGCGGTGGACGTTCGAGTGGAGCATTTCTTCAAACCTTACAGTATACAGGTTCAAATGACTGAACTGTTTCAGTTATTCAATCAGCGCACCCTCGACAAATCTATCCTCAGTTGCTATTGTCTGTAAGTGATTTATTTTCGTAATTAAGTCTCTAACTCAGCTCGTTCATTGCCTATATTATATTATCCTGACTATATATATATATCCTTTTATACGCTATTATGTAGAATGAAGATGATGGAATGCAAAGCATCTAGACATTATGAGGTTGGGTTCGTTGACCCATATATCGTTAATGAACATACGTTACGCAATCACCCCAAAGACGTGGAGCATGACCTGACCACCTCTTTAATCAAGCAAAACTTCTGTACGGAAATACTATTTCCTTACAACTTCAAGTGAGTGTTTCTGTCTTGTACATATTTTTATTTGGCTTTCTCGATGTTAAGTGTAATTGATGAGCTATGCATGTCTGCTTTATGTAAACGTCCGCAGGTTCCACTGGATTCTGCTAAGCATTCAAGTTGACAAGTCCATAGTTGAAGTCCACAACTCATTAAGTTGGGACCAAGCGACGTGGACCGAAATGAAAGAAATGCTCAATAAGTAATTTCAATCATTATCGCATTATATCAGCCTCTTTCGTTCGTTTCCTGATATCAAGTAATTAATAACTCATTTGTTCATTTTTTAATTTCAATCATTATCGCATTATATCGGCCTCTTTCGTTCGTTTCCTGATATCAAGTAATTAATAACTCCTTTGTTCATTTTTTTGGCCAAAACAGGTGTTGGACACTATTCAAACAGAATGTAGAAGGTCCATTCAAAGATGAGCTAACTTATATATCGGTGAAAAGTCCGCAGCAGCCACCGGGGAGTAATTTATGTGGATTCTACGTTTGCGAGTTCATTCGCGAGTTGACCTCTGAGCGGAGAACAACTTCTTTGAGCAAAATGCGGGAGAAGCTCGACCCAGAACGGCGCATACGAGCAATTCAAGAGGAATTGGCGGATTTCTGCTTAGGGAGGTCATCGATGAAAGGGGAGAACATTATGCTGCGGACGATGAACTACATATGTGATCTATCTCCATGTAATTAAATAGTTGTATTCTCGCAAGAGATCGAATATTAATTATATGCATCAACGTGTTCTGTGTATATAGTAGAACATATAGTATGCGTACGGAAACGATGGAGAGCACGTCGGCGATGCGAAGAAGGGGGAGACGACGGGGGCACCGGCGAGAGGGAGAGGGGGCACCGGCGAGAGGGATACCCTAAACCATAAATACAAAAAAAACACTCATTGGTCCAGGTTCGTAACACGAACCGGGACCAATGAGTCTCCCCCTACGCCTAGACAGAACTGGCCACGTGGAGCCCCATTGGTCCTGGTTCGTGGCTGAACCGGGACCAGCATTCGTCCCGATTGGCTAGTCCCGGTTCGGGAACCGGGACGGATGGCCCAACCGAACCGGGACCATAGGCCAGTTTTCTACTAGTGAAGGTGGTGACTGGGGGAGAACTCTACATGCATGGCATCTTTTCATGACCAATATTCCACTTTTGAGAGAACATTTTTAAAGATTATGTCATGAATATAAAACTGTCACTTGATAAATTCTTTTTCATGGGTGTTTCATGCTTATAGCGTAAGAGGATGGTAATGTTAAATCCTTTATTTTTGGCTCTCTAGGATCGGTCCCAACTTCCGTGACCAAGGAATTCATGCCCGTGTTCAAGCACATTCTACCCCCACACATGGTAACCAAAAAGATGAAATAATAGTAACATTCTTCTTTCCTTAGTTGGTGTGCGTCTAAGGAATGAATTAAGAAATCTTTGGAGGCACTAACCGGGGAGAAATATACATGACACCTTTTCATGGACACACTATTTAAGGCATTTTGTTGACAGACTAATTTAGGAAATTTTCACCTTGGTAAAGTTTTCTTTATGGCCTTACTTTCCAGAAACACAATGAGACAACAGTATTAGCATAGACACTGGTCTTGGATCATAAAAATTTCAGACTTTTGTCGAAATGACTTTTGGACCAAAGGTACGGCGTGCTTCCAAATTCCTATGGATTCGACTCTTGTCACTCAAATTTATAAGAATTTTAACATCCACTCTACGTAATCTCTTCTTAAGATTCAATCACGTAGGATAAACCCTTTTCCAAAATAATGCCAAGATCAGTCCCGACCCAATATTCAAACGGGCAAAAGCGTAATGCTAAGATATTACTCCCTTCGTCGCATAATATATATAACATGGTATTACGATCAGTATATTTAGATTTTAGTTGTAATAGCATTTTATACTATGTAACTAGGGGAGTAAGAATTGGAGATGCATGTAGCCCTCGTCGATCCGAAGCTTATGGCGTAGCACAAAGAAAGTAAGAAAGAAAATACACAAGTAGCTCACAGAAATGTCTTTTGCGTCATAGAAGCATATGCTCCCACTACACAAAATTCATATTTTAAAATGTCAAAAAATTTAAACAAAATTTTGGATATATATCCGAACATTGTATGTTCGCACATAAAGTTTCGCAGGAAAATGACATTTTTTGTACCCTGTGTAAAAAAGACAATTCCCGTTGTTTCAAAATGACTTTGTACAAGACATTTTTTGTGTTTTTTAACACAGGGCACAAAAACTGTCTTTTTCACGAAATTTTATGTACGAACATAAAATGTATGGACGTTCATCCGATTTTTTAAGATTTTGACATTTTAAAATGTATTTAAATATATTTTAGTGCATATAGACCTGCTACGCAAAACGTGCCTTTTTTATCAAACCAGGGAAAAACTAGACATGCCAAGATGCATGACAGCAGAGATCGAATGAGTAGCGAGGGCGACATGACCCATTGACAAGGTGACAAGTAAGCTCGAGGGGCATCGAATCCTCGCGGGCCTGGCCGCCGGTACCGGACAACGCACCGTGCTCCGGCCACTCCGCCATTGACAAGCCAGCATGGCCCTCGGCTGACATGGCGCCGCTTGCTGTAAAGCCATGGCGTTGGTTGGTGTCGTGCCCGACGCCCCGATGCCGTGGTGGAACGGGGTGGGAGAGATGCCTCCTCGTGGTGCTCCGAGCTGCCGGAAGACGCAACCGTCATGCTGCTAGTGGTGGTGGTCGTCGATCGCCGTAAAAATTCTAATTCTCCTGGTTCTGTTTTTGGTGGGTGGGCCTCTGCTCCCTTTGAGCCATTAGCATATTGATATGGAGATGCATCAGACCGATACCGTGGTTGAATTTGCTCTTTTTGGGGGTGGGCACCTGATGATCGATCGACCTCTCTCTAGCTACCTTCGTCGGCTCCTCCACTAGTAACAAGCTACTACTTGACCTGTGGAATATTTCGATAGGTTGGAGGCCTTCCCGATAGGAGCATAATTTAAATTAGGATATATGTATAAGTTAGAAAATGTTCGCCTGCCTGCTCTTTGTGGGTGGAGGTGAGAGGATAGAAAAAAAAGGCCAATGCCAATATTCTGTATTATTCCTTTTTGTTTCTCAACACACGACTCGAATTTTATCTTGAAATTTTTGAATGTTGTCCAAGAATTGAGAACGACTTAGTTGGTTATTTTGGCAATAAATATCACCCGATTTGATGCTTGAAGCAGTAAACTGTAGAGATCCCATTCGATGCTCCCGCTGCCTTCGAGCGGGACAGCGCGTGCAACATGTGGCAACCACTGGCCTCCTTGCTATGCCTCGTCCCAGCCTCGGCGTGCCACGTTTCTTCACCCACATGTCGTGTACGTAATCTTGTTTCTGTCATAGAAAGAAGGCCAAAAACCAAGCTTTGCGCTCCGATGTACCGCTACACGCCTACACCACCTCCTCATACCAGTGATACCACGGTCTATGTGCGGTAGCAGTCCGTCCTAACTGAGCGGGTCCAGTTGTTTCACGTGTTGAGATGCAAGACTGTCTAACTCGAGTTGGGAGTGTTTTGGGTTAGAGCGGAGGTTGCACTGGGCAGGCCCCTAGGTGCACTTGATGTTTCTCCTCCCTCTGAGCTCCATCATGGTTCCGCGATATGGCGGTTTCTCCCCTCGTACCAAGCCATGCCCGTCGCCGCAACACGATATGGCTGTTGGCTCTGAGAGCGAGGACGTAGCTGGGATCATCGCTCCGGTGATGTGGATGCCCGAGCTACAGAAGTTGTATGGGGAGTCCGCTCCTCCTCTGTCGATGGATCAGCTGAAGATGGACTCGCTTGAGACCTTGGCGGCGGCTTCGCCGTCCTCGCTAGCACCGCTGGAGGGTGTTGTTGTCGTACTCACGCCTGAGTCCTTCGCCGCCTCGTCCTTGAGTGACGAGGTTGTTGAGACAGGTGCGATGGCACATAAACTATGAGGTTGTATTTGCGAAAGAGGTTTGCAAATTACTCGTCTGTTTTGAGGCGGCTTAGCCCCGTATCTGGTAAAGAGATTGCTTGCCTCCTGGCGGAAAGACTACGAGGAACAAAATCAAGAAGGTGGAGATGTATTCTCTCTAAAACAAAAGGTGCAGAAGTATCTCGATAGCAAAACCAAGAAGAGTGGCGCCACGAGGAAGGCGTCCACAACCGCAACTGCATGATGGATGAGTCTCAACTTTCCGAATTTCCGTGTCTGTGATCTTTGTTCATGTGTTTTTTAGTGGGGTTTCATTTCAGATGTGGTGATTCATGCGTCGAGAGTATACTGTTGTAACATGCTGGGAGAGTTTGTTGGTCCGCCTAACCGGTCAGGGTGTTACATGTTTTGGGAGTAGTCCGCATATAGTTTTTGTGACGGTTTTCGTCTGCTTTTTACGTTAATTAACTGGGCAATTTTTCTTCCTTATTAACATCGGGGTAAAAGTTGTGCCCCCATTTAAAAGAAAAATGATTATTTTCACTTTTCGCAAGATGAATATTCAGGCTGATGCATTGGTAAGGTGTACGGCGTGTTCTGCGACGTGTCTTCAGGAAAAATCTATGAGATGTTAAATTTCAAGATTTTAAATCTTCTTGATGTGGCTAGGATCGATCTATAGAAAGTTCCTAGATCAAACTCAATCGTATTTCCTAGATACAAAAAATAGTATCCAGCCAAAATTTGGGGGCAACAAAGCAAGTCTAATTCGGGGCCATCTACCTTTTTTTTTTTGCCTGTGGGGCCATCTACTAGTATGTAGGTATATCGAGTGAGACCGCCAACGAGAACCAAGGAGGGTGGTTGTACTCCACATATCAGAGTTTAAACTTTAAATTTTACACTGATATTTCTCTTTAAGGCGGAATATTTTTCAGTGGGAGGTGACATTCCCGTCGATAATCAATATTCTTCACGTATCATATGGCCAATAGCTGCCACAATAATAAACTCCAAGATAGTCTTTTAGGTTGGAGCTAGAACACAAAACAATGCACTCAAATCCTCCCTAAGCTAATCCATCATATGCTTTCTTGCACAAGCTGCACTTTACGCAAAACACCCCATTGAGTTGAATCAAGATTCATCTTCTCAAAAAGCAAAATCTGTTTGCAACAAATTGGCTTTCATATCTCGATCGGTATATATATGTCGCTCTGACATTGTTGTGCATTATCAAGTTAAAGTTGAGGTGTGTATACAGAACAACATAGCTAAGTCTATACCAATTACTTTATTTGTTGAGACACAAGATCCGCCTCATTGATTTTATGTTAGCCTTTTACTTAGATCTCCTCTGGAACTCAAACACTTCATATAAGCTTAAGCTTGACGAATACATGGAAAATCTATATTCGAGGCAAAGCCCTTTTCTTCGAAAACGAGGCATACCCCGGCCTCTACATCAAAACGATGCACACAACCATAATTTTATTGCAAAGTTCACAAGTTAATATTTATATCTCAAGCATTACTCAAGGTTGCAACATGAATCAGCCAACGAAAATCAGATAATACAAAATATCTATACATCTTGTAATCTATTAAAATGTCACAACCACAGTAGTGGAAGATAGCCCATACGACCGCATGCAGTTTCTTTATATGAAATCGACAAGGAGGCTCGTTTGGTAAAGAAAAAAACCGTACGACCGCATCGGTCGATTGTATCCAAAATTTATATGCTCTCGCCGCTCCACTGGAAGGAGAAAGGACGTCGTCTCGGTGGATAAACAGCAAAAATGTGCAGATCCAGTATTGTTAAACACAACATCATTTTGGCAGTTTCACAATGGCCAAACTAAAGCACAAATCGAGTTTTACTTTTTTATCAACTAATTTAACCAATTACCAAACATATTTGTTACATTGGTCAGAGGGGGTACAATAAAGGTGAAGTGGACTACTCTCCAAATTAAATGTGTAAAGGGACAAGAGATAAGTAAATGCTAAATCGTCTTCTCTGATCATACAAAACATATTTCTTACACCTTGTCGATCGTCTTTGCGAGATTATTTTTATAAGCAAAACAATTCTATGAAAAATGACATAAATATCTTTATCTTTAGTGGTACTTTAAGTTTCCGTAGATATGTCTAAAGATACCTAGTATGTCCATTTATCAAATCCTCTGACATAGATTTAAAACAAAATAACCCAATGTCGTCAATGCCCACTTAAAAGTATCCACCTCCCCAGTATGCGAAACTCTCATCAATTTCTATAGTAGTTTCAGCCTCGCAAGCCATTTATTCCCCCACTAATGTGCTCCGAAAACCAATGTTGAGTGGCGTTTGAGACATCACATCAACGACAATAACATTTTATGCCGCACAGTATTACATAGAGATGGAAACTGAATGAAAAATCTTGATGGTGAGATAAGAATACATATTAGAGTGATGAATTTATGGTATCTATTCATTTTCAGTATGAAAATACTATGTGTATGCATCCGATTCACTTCTTTTTCAATAAAGGTGGGTTCAATTATACCATTTTTCAAGGGAACAAAGGAATTTCATATCATTATAGGATAATAAATGTATCTTTCTTGTAAGGAATAATCATGTGAGTAGGAGTACTACTGATTATATCCGACAAATCCTATTTGGTGCATCCAGATGGATTGCACTTTGCTTTGGAAACATCTTTACGAAGAACCAGTCATTGGTTGAACTACTGGGACTATGGAGTATAAGAGCATATCCACCGGGACGCCCGATAATGTCCGGCATCCCCGAAAATGTGTCCGCTATCGGGAGTGTCTGACGCATGTCCGACAGAATGAGGGTTTTCCAGCGGTTCCCCTGAAAGTTTAAGTAAAAAACATAAAACCCTCTAAAACTAACAAACGCTTTGATTTTGATTGTCATTTAGACATATAACATATTACAACAAAATTCGAACTAAAGCTTAAACTAAACCCTAATCTAGGTCTACGTCCATGTCGGACTCTTTGGGTTCAGCATCGGCGTTGTTCGGCGCCCGCACGAGCTGATACCTCTCTGTCATAGCATCGAGCGCCATCAAGTGCCTATCTACCGTTGTTGTGTGCGCAGCTATGCGTTCGCCTACCCGGACGCACTATGCACCGCTTGACACTCACTCTCCGCCTCTGTCTTTGCTACTTTGTGCGCCCGAAGATGAGTCTCCACTACCTTGCGGCAGCGGCATTTGCCACCCTCTGGGATATCGGCGCCTCCATGGCCTCTCGCTTGGCGGCCATGACCTAAAGGCCATCCTACTCCCTCTATTTTGTTGTGCGGAAGATCTTCATCTCACGGTGATTGATGACCGATGTCGTCTCCACGAGTGCCACCATGCCTAGCTTCTAGTGCGCGATGGTGTAGGAGGTTAGGAGTGGCCTATTCCAGCGAGCAGGGTGGCAGCTCATCATCCTCCCCTCCCCCCCCCCCCCCCCCCAACGTTCTCGTCGTCCTCCTCCATGTTCTGCTCCTGAGCCTCCTCCTCTCCTTCTCCTCATCCGAAGGGGGAGGAATTGGCTCTCGTGGCGGGTAAAGTGCGCGTGCAGCCTAGATGAGGGTGGTCCATCATGTTGTTAAGCGATGAGGCATTTTGCTGGCGATGGCAAGAATTGAGCACGGCTAAGTTGGCGGCACAACGGGCCATTTTATATCTGAAACTCTGAGCGGCAAACGAAGGCGGGAAGCGGTGTCCCGGGCGGGAAACGAGCCTTGGATGTGAGAATTGAATGACGGCGCCTTGTGGGGAGACGTACCTCCGCCTGTCTAAGGTTACGTGAAGGGTGCATCCGAACTTGTCCGGTCTCCCCTACACGGCTGGAAGTTGGGGCGGACAAGGGGACGCCATGCACATTTTCAGCCCCGGACCGCTGGACCGTTTTTTTTCTTCTGTCTGGACTCCATTGGGTCATTCGGTTGGCCTTTCGAGAAGCCGGTGGAGATGCTCTAACTTGACTATCTTGGCTTATCCAAGTGAATTTACGATAAAAAAACATTACTAATTTGTCGATTGATTATGCTTAATTTGTTGTATATCATATATGTGTCTACATTGTCCCGATTGAAAGGCTACCTTAAAGCGACCACCTCAAATTTTTAAGCTTAATAATAAAATGACTCGAAATCACACTTATAAGCTCCTTTGACATTTTTGTATGTTACCGAGTCATGAACTTGAAATCCAATCCACGAAATAATTTGAACCATGGACGTCACTGTTGTGATAAAGGTCGTAATTCTAAAGGAATCATTACCACAGTGCATAGAGGGGAGGTTATAAGCGGCTATACTGTAAAATCGATTTTCGAAGGAATGAGAAAGAGATCCAGTTGAATAGCTTCCAAACTCCTCCCGTATTGATTTCGAGAACTTCATTGAGATTGTTTCTTCCACTGACCCAGAAGTGGAGATCGGAATCAAAGATATTGTTTTTGAAGACCGAGTAGAATTTATTGTGTTAGCTGTTATAAACGACAGGCAATAAAACGATAAACGAAAGCAAGATCAACACAACGGGGACACGAGATTTTAACGTGGAAACCCCGTCCAACAAGGAAGAGAAAAAAGCACGGGGCCAGCCAACAAATATTCACTATGATCGGGTGAGGTTAAAACGCCGGGATTTACAACTTGCGACATATCCCAACCGGCGGCTTACCAGAGGTATATATAGCTGTGGAAATCTAATCCAAGTCGCTTCGGCCCAAGCCTCCTGCGACGGGCCTCGCTTCGCTCTGTCCGAAGTTAGATTTATCTTTATATCTTCATATGAATTTGGATCACAACAAAATAACATTAGCAACTTATTTTAATTTTGGTTTCCATATCGCAAATGTTTGTTCGCGCTTTATGGCATTTTAAGGAGCAAACTAATCTAGTCCCGCAAAAGACAGATCATGGAACTACTAACATTTGTCAGATTTATGACAGTTAATATACGACATCGTTCATGTCTCTCAGCTGTCGCAACCCATATCCCTTTTTTCTCCAGAAAATGCATCAACTTGTAACGAAGTTAGCTTACTCATGTTATGAATTTGAGGTAAAGTTATTTTCTATGACCATGTATATTATATCATCATGCCCTTCAAAGATGGTGTAACTTGCTTAGAAGATTTTTTAAGGCAATATCTCTTGCGAGTTAAGTGATGTAGCTTTCTCTATTTCAATACATATGTCAACCTCCAGTCGCAAGAGAACAACGCGTTATCGAATTAGATCTTTGCTTTAAACTCAACCAAATCAAGTTTCAAAAATGGATGTGGTTGAGAAAAAGGGGAGCATGGTTTTCGAATTCAATTCAATTTGGTCTCGCCTCGTGGCCCAAGACCCGGTCGCGTAAGTGCAGCTACCGGTATGATATGATAGTATGATACTCTTGTTATTTACTCCGCTATAATCCTATTTGAACATTCAACAGTACCAGCAGCCGTGTGTGTGATTGTTTGTACAGAACAATTGTTCGACAACTCCAACATTTAATATAAATTATGTGAGATATGTGGCATGTATGTTTTACGTCAACATTTATCACAGCTTTTTTTTATTGTATGTTTTCTATAGCTTGGCTCAGTGTCCCGGGATACTCATAGGGTAGAGATTTGCGTGTGTGCATTCATACGGATGAGTGTATACACTTGTATATGAGTGTCTGAGTATGTATTGTCTTTTAAAAAAAAACAACTTTACCACCACTCTACAAATAACCCACCACCCACTCCCTAAATAAATGAAAATAAAAACGTTAAGTACACTTGAACAAATATGTGATGGTCATTACTGTTTGTGTCCTCTGTAAAACCTCATGCTTCACCGCCAAATACAAGGATACAAAAATTAACGTGTAAATAACGGACACGATATTTTGGCTCATAGTGTAGATGCATCCATTATGAAAAATGAATCTTAAATACATTTCGCAATATAAAAAAATCTAAAAAAAAAGTCGGATGTTCATTTAGACATTCTGTGTCAACACACAAAAATTCGTTAAAAAGACTTTTTTGTGTGTTGTGTAAAAAAAATGTTTCGTGAAAATTCGTTTTGAAGCAGCGGAATTTGTCTTTTTTACACAGTTCACAAAATTTCATTTAATCACAAAACTTTGTGTGCGAATATAAATATTTGGGTGTACATCCGAAATGTTTACATGGAATTTTTGAGATTTTAAAATACGATATTTGGGTAGTGGGTGTATCCACACCTATATGAGTTAAAGATGATTTCCGTAAATAACAACTTTGCATAAAAAACGCATAAATAGGGGCACCTAGGAATCTTTGGAGTTTCTCAACCGCACGATCTAGAGTCCATGACTTGGTCGACCAATCGCTCTCGCACGGGAGGTGGCTACCCTTTTTTCCAAATTGAGGCACGGGCCACCAATATAAGACGTATCACCTAGGGCCTACCAAGGCCTAGAGCCCTAAGCAACGGGCCTAGAGCTTGTTCTTCTAGAAGTTTTTCTTTTCAGAAGCTACGTCTATAAGATTCAGATCTAATGTAACACCAATCACAGTTTTAAGCATAGATTTTTTTTCTTTTTGACGAAAAAGCAGCAAGATTGCTGATGTTCATTGATAAAATGAGAAGATCCAACACTGATTATAGAGAGGGGCAGCGCCCAAACGACCAGTACACTAGAAAAAATAACTAAACATTGAATTATCGATTGTATGGAACATGTGCCTTACTTCTCATGCAATATTTGGACCAGTTTAGAGACCATTATGTTACGTCGCACCATCAGACGAACTCAGTTCCTTAAAATGCATTCTTTCTGCATTTCGCTTTGCTTAAAGTTCCCGTCCTACAAGAGCAGTGTTTTTTCGATAAATGAATTTTATTACTTAAAAGTTTTAAGCATTACACCCGGCCTCTGCATAGTTAGGATGCACACAGCCACAAGTTTACCAGTACCCAAGTTGGAAATAAATAAAAGGCGAATTACATTTTTTTTCTCAAAAGGGTCACCCAGCCTCTGTATCAAAATGAGGCGTACGACCGCTTTTATTTTATTTATTTAACATAGACTGGCAAAAAGACTTACAATACAAACATATAAACCGAAACCGCCAAACAGTGACATAGCACCACAACTAACACAAACGATAGAGGAAAACGGGGCCTTATGCCCTGGCCACAGCCATCGCCGGTCCCCTGGCCAAACTCCAGAGATAGCACCTTGTGCGCACGCTCTGAAAGTTGCCTCCGCCATCTTCCGCCAACCCATCTTCAGCGTGAATGTCGAAGTGAAGACCCTCGCCAGGCCAGCCATCGACGCCGCCACGGCGACAGACAGCGCCGCCGCCCTGCACGCGTCCATCATCACGCGTCCGACGTCGATACTCCGATGCACCATGCCGCCGAGACTTGTCGTCGACGATGCGGTAGATGCAACACTGCTCCACCAGCAGACCCCTCCGACTAGCACATGCTCCAAAACGAAGCCCTCGAGAGGGAGAACGGCACCGATGGTGTCGACATCATCTGATCTGGATGATCCAGATCTAGGGTTTCGCCCGAAGCACCCCAATCCTTCGACAAGAAGATGAGAGCTGCACCGACGATGCCTTCAACAAGGTAACGACGCCATGAGACGCCGCCATCATCCGCCGTGACCGAAGTCGGGGCGCGGTTTTCACCAGCAGTCAAATCTCTATCGCATGGACGCCGCAAGGCAGAGCTAACTCTGGCCTTAGCGCACCATAGCCAGCACCGGACACATAGGCGCGGAATCCCGCGATCCGCCGCGCCACGTCATAATGAGAAATTGTAAAGCCGCCTAAGATGGTGGTAGGTCAATCCGGAGACTATGTGGCCATCCATGCTGGGAGAATAACTCCCTCGCCGCAGCCTCCAAACGCAACGCCACCTCCAAAAACAAGTCTCGGTGCTCCACACGCTGCAGGGCCGACCATGCTCATAGCTTTGCCGTGCACCGATAGATAACCCTAGCAGTGTTTTTTTTTTAAGTATACGTCCAAGCGGACGTATCGGTTTCAAGAAGGAGAGGCCAAGCGGCCGTTTACAACGCGTTTCGGCACATACGCTGAAAACGCCAATCCACCAACAGAAAAAACAAAAGGGATCACTCGCCAACCCTCCACCTGTGTACGGGTCCTAAGCTACCCCTAAACATCCTCGCTGCCCGCCACAGGTCAGCCTCGGCTTCTACCATCCTGATGACGGTCGCTGCCGAAGGAGCGTGACCTTCGAAGACCACTCCATTCCTATGCCTCCACAAGCTCCAGCAGATCAAGTTGATCGCCGTCCATAGGTCCTTCTCGTCGCTCCCTCCCGGCGTCTTGGCCGATAGCCAATCCGCTAGACGATCATCATGGTCAGGGACCCAGTCCACTCTACCCCACCTGCTCAAGAAGGAGTGCCAAACCTCTCTAGAGAGGACACAACCAAGGAGAAGGTGGTTTATGTCTTCTCCCATTTGGTCGCACAACGGCAAGCGGTCGGTCTGGGCAGCCCTCTTCGCCCTAAGCGGTATGCAGTCCAACATATGTTCTTCAGCGCTAGCCAGAGGAAGAACTTGCATTTGTTTGGAGCCCGGGAGCACCAGACCTGTTGTGTCCCAGCCAACCTGATCTTAACCTCAAAGAGTCCTCTGTAAGCCGAGCGAGCTGAGTACTTGCGGTGGCTCTCCCAGTTCCACCTGAATTCATCCACGACCCCATCTGTCAGGGCGAACCCTGCCACTCTGTCAGCCAAGGACAACAACTCGCGGTCTCTCGCGCGTCCAGGTCAGGTGAGACGTCATCCAACCATCCACCTGCGAGCCCATCTCTGACTCATCGGGAGCACCGCGCGGCCTTCGGCACTTTCATGAAGAGGTTCGGAGCTAGCTCCTTCACACGCCCACCGGCAGCCACCTGTCTGTCCAGAAAAAGGTGGAAGCACCGTCACCCACAACTGAAGTGGTGGCTGCCTCAAACAACTGCTGTACCACGCGGAGGACTTGGATGTTGAACTCACTCCAGGACTTGGAGCTGTCCGTTCTGCTAAGCCAAAGCCACCTAGCCCTGAGAGCACGGTTCATCTGTCGCAGGTTGGGAATCCCAAGACCCCCCAAGTGCTTGGGCATGCAAACCCTCTCCCACGCCACCAGGCAGTGACCTTCACGGCGTCCTTGCGCCCAACCCAGAGAAAGCTGCGGATGATCTTCTCGATCGCCACCAGGGTCTCGACAGACAGTCAAGAGACATCATAGCGAAAATAGATATCGTAGAGAGGGTGGTCTTAACAAGCTCAAGACGTCCTCCACGGTTGAGCAGCCCGGCACGCCACCTAGCAAGATGGCTGGCCACACTATCCACCAGATACTGGAGCTGAGCGGCGTCAGCTTCCTGAGGGAGAGCGGTAGCCCCAGGTAGCGCAGCGGGAACGGCAACAATGAACAGTGCAGCTCACGAGCTACCAACGCCGCCTCAACCTCTCCACAACGGATCAGATGCGCCGAGCACTTCTCAAGGTTTGCCCTCAGCCCGGACACCAAGCCAAAGTCGTCGAGTAGCTGAGCGAAAACCCTGAGGTCCCTCTCAAGGGGGCGGAGGAAGGTCACCACGTCATCAGCATAGATCGACGTGCGGTGCCTAAGCAACTAATTACTGGAGCTCAAGGAAGAAACCAATTGTGCGAAGGGCAAGATTCATGCACATGTCCACCTGAGGGAATTATGAAGATTAATGGAGATGTTGCATATAATGTGGATGAAGGAGGAGAAAATGTTGGAGTAGTTATCAGAGATACACGGGCAAGTTCATAGCAGCTTCATGTAAAGACTTTTCGTTTGTAGCGGAATTCGACGCCGGCCGAAGCCTAGGCGCTACTGGAAGGGTGTGTCTTGCGCGGCACATAGGGTGCGACGGATTCATCTTCCTATCTAGTAACACACATGATCGAAGCTATGTTGGATGGACGTTTTTTTACAACTGGACAGCTCCGCGGTTAAAAGTCTAACTTCTGTCGGAGTGGGCGGAGGCCCGTCGTATACAAGTTTGGGCCTACATTACACTTGATATATATACATGTTGTAAGTCGCCGCATGGGATGAGATCATTCTCGTAAATTTCCGGCTGCTTTAAGTCGCCATACCCATGTCCCCTGTGTTGATTTCATTATTCTTCGTTGTATATTGCCTATTGTCTATAACAAATATTGCCTGAGAAAATCCAATTCGTTCACACACGAGATTGCTTGGAATAGTTTTTCAGTTTTCTGTCGATGTTGATAAACGTTGCAAGTGTGTTTGATAATCAATAAAGCCAGTCGAATGACATTCCGGAACTCCTAAAAAAAGAATGCTGCAGTGTTATCATTCTACCAACCAATAGTTTGACCATCCATAATTCATCAATATTCGAGAACGATATTTTTTGATAAATTGCAATACAAACTAACTAACTGCAAAAAAAAGGACCAGAAAACAATACAGAAAAACATATTGAATAGTAGTTTCAATTATTTCTCTCTTGATGCCACTACTTGCAACAAAGTTATCCTTTTGCGTCAATTTGTAAACCAAACAAATTTGGATTTGAATATTTTTTACATGAGTAGATAACGGACACGGTATAAATTGTGACATTGTATCCCAGCACAAGTATGCTAATAACACCTGCTCCCCCCCCCCCCCCCCCCCCCCCCCCCCACACACACACACAAAATAGCACCTCATTTGTCTTTAATCTTATTCGATAAAATATAATACTCTATTTCCAAATACGCCAACTTCTAACCAAGAAACTTCACAATAAGGGGCACATATTGTAATTCTGTAAAATCAAAACGAAAGAATAAAAACAATGTGCACAAATTCTAGGTGTAGAGATAATTACTCTAGTGTCTCTAGCGATGGGCGGGGAATCATAAGACGACACGACTAGGAGATGCGCCTTGGAAGTGTCTTGAGTTAGGAGAAGGCCGCAGATAATAAGATTGATGAATGGCAAAAAAGTCTTAGAACTAAGTGCATGAAGCTTGGGAGATAGAAGCGTGCAAGATTGCAAGGGTAGGAAGACGCTCTCCAACCCCAGCCACATATAAATGTACAGATGTATTCGGTTAAGGTCGAATATATTCTTGTAGTTCTAAACTGAAATTTATTAAGCATGCAGGAGGAATTACACCGTGTTTTAAATTAATAAAGGTACAGACGATAAATTTGAAGTGTTGGATAATCAGATTACATGCAACGAACAAAACAAGCAAACACAGAATAAATTGAAAACCAGAGCTTAAACACCGAGGATCTCATTTGTCGACGAGGTCGAACCAGTGGAAAGGCAATGCCATGAAACTAAGCACACCGCAAGATAAAGGTCATGCCTTTGTCAGCTCCACCTGCACCTCTGGAGAAAGTCTAGACCGGCCTTCTCGCCCTGGGTCAAACACGTTGCACCGTGAGAAGGTAGAGCGACACACCCAAGAGCACGCACGAGCACAAAAAACGCTGGAGAGGGTAACCCTACCCCTCTCACCCAAGATCGAGGGCGCTGAGCCGCCGACGAACAAGGACCACTCGGGGATGGAGAGCACATCAAGCAGGAAAGTACCTCCGACAGGTTACCGCGTCGCCACCAAAATTGGCACCAAGACATCAGTAGCTAGCTGCCTCAAAACTGCAACTCTTGCCCGCCACCTTGTAGACCCATACCGCGCCTATGAAAAGGGTACAAAAGAGTGCCACGACCACTTAATCCGTGGGATTTAAGATTTTCACCCGGGATAGGGAGTAGGGGGGGGGGGTGTGGAGGTGGACCTTGACATTGCCTCCATTGAGGGGAACGAAGCCCAAAAATTCGCCATCGTTGTGAATGCCACTGCCTACCAAAGGTTTCCCTAGGGCCAGATCCCCCAACACAGTCACCCTGACAGGAGTCAAAATCTAGTGAGAGGACACCACCAGTTATGCTATGTACATGGGTAAAAAAAACTTTGACTTCGTTGCCCGAGCCTTGTAGCATATATGATCTCATTGGCAATGAAGGAAAAATCCATTTCCGATGAGATACCAACTCGGTAACGGTTTATACATTCCTCTGCGGTCGGATAGAAAAGATCTTCGGTAACAGTTCTTAGTTTCTAATTGTTTGCATTGTTATATTTTTATATTTCAAAACATATATCTTTCCCACATTAATTAATTATACTTCACACAAACAATCAGTAAAAAATACAGCCAGTTTCATTGATAACATAGAAATGTGATCTTTACACATTGATTTACAATATGGATGTAACAATATTATACTACTTACTATAAGATTTGCGATCACAAAATATTTTGCATGTTTTCCGCTGGGTTGCAAGAGACCCGAGTAGTTGTGTCGCACTTTTCCAAACTGCCTCCTTGTCATACTTGTTATCAACATCTGAAACTCCACGTTTATCTACAAATAAGGAAACTACAAATTATAGTTAAATTTCAATAAATATAGTATGAAGTCCAATGTGTGAAATAAAAATAAATGTACGTTACTGATAGCAACCACAAAGATGCAATAACTGGATGCACATAACCACAACGAGTTTGCAAGCCTCTGTGGCATGTTAATTTCCCCCAAGTTCTTTGTTTTGAGCATTGCTCCCTTTGGAAAGTGTCACCGAAATAGTTTATGTTCTAATATAAAATCAATCCAACATTTTATAAGTTGCTAGGATGTACTGAAAAAATAGATAAATTATGATCCTTCGAAACAAAAACAGAGAACAATATATGATAATACTAGTAAGTAGGTAGGAAAACATACATTAATTAGAAAACTAGTATTATCCATAAAGTTCTATGGTCCCAAATCAAAAGCACAATGGATGAACATAGCACACATTTAGAACACGAGTTCATGGGCAGAGCGATTTATACCTCATCTTTTCTTCTCCGTCGACGTCGGCATTGCCTCCTGGGGCACTTCCTCCTCCATGCCAATAGACTCGTCCAATGGGAGGAGGAGGAACGAGGCGGATCACGTCGATGGCCCCGTCATCTGCTTGGGTAGGTCGCCGGTCTCGCATTCCAGGCCACCTCCTCCATGACCAGACCCGTCCAAAGAGAGGAGGATCCCCTCGGTTGGCCTCATCTTTTGCTCTACGTCGTGGTCAGCTCATCTTCTGCTCCACTTCCTGTCCGCCTCGGTCTCCACCTACGGGGCTACTACCACGAGGGTTAGGGCGTCACGGCCACACCAGATTCCCAAATCAGAGAGTGTAGGTGGGTGGATGAGAGGGTTAGGATTTTTCTAGGGTTACCTAGCCTTTTATATCTTCGCGGTATTATCGAAAATGGTTAAGTGGATATAACCGTTACCTATGAGGTACCTTATCTGCCACTTCAATTGAACCATCGACGGTATTTTGTGGTAGGTTCGGTGACGACTAAATTATTGTGTTTCAACTACATTCTACTAATTCTGATAGCTGCATACAAATTACCACCTAACAACATCACATAAACAGACAAAATAATTATATGAATACTCATAAGAAAATCTAACCGCGATATTTATGTTTTGTTCTGCTGCTCCTTGCGCGCAGCAACAATAAGTTCACCTTAAGTTGACGAAATTTCTCTGTTTCTTCTGCTCCCAGCTGATGGCCCTTGACGTAGTTACCCGCGTCAAAATAATATGGGTTAGGTTGAGACTCCAAGTGCAGAGTGTATAGTATAGGAAAGACGGTTTTCCCCACGAGGGGTGACTCAAGGGTTTAATATCGAACTCTCGGGGAATCAGTAGTGAAAGATTTATCTTCTTATCCTTCTCTTGAAAACCTACAAAACAAAGTAAATTGTTTGTGCCCTCAACCTCACCTAGTGGTTGTCAAGCACAAGGTGTGAGAATGATATGAAAAGATAATGAATGCAAAACAGTAAATAAATATGCAATGATGATAAATAAATATGCAAGGATGGTGTAAATAATGATGGATGATATTTTTGGATTTTGTATTGTGAATGCAAGATGTAAAAGTGTTTTTGTATTTTCGGATTTTTAAATGGTAGAAAATGTAAAGTGGATAAAAGTTGTTGAAAAGGTGTTTCTTATGATTAAAAATGGACCGGGGTTCATGGTTTCACAAATGCACTCTCTCTTTAATAAAGTGATAGATAATGGAACACTAGAATTGACATATGAGATTGCAACAAAAAGGTTTCATGACAAGTTACTAATTATATGGGCATCACGTCCTAACATAGAGATCTTTTGTTTATTAATCTCTCTTATACTCCACCAAGATGCGAACTAAATCAAAACACCTTAGTAATTAAGATAAATCAGAGCATAGCATTAAGTTTCATGACATGAAGTTAAAATAAGAGCATGCTAGATCTAGTCATGGAGTAGTGGCAATGGTCACACCCACATCTCCGGTAGCAAGGTATTTTTCTTTATCCCTAGTGAGGCAACAAAGTAATGTAAAACACCCAAGTGGATCACGAAACTTTCTCTCACGTTCACCGCACTAGCCACCCCCCGTTACTCCAACTAATGCACACGTTCCCCCTCACACGCTCTCATACACATGCTTGATCATAACAAGTACACAAGAACGGGGTACATAATATGCATCTACTTTCATAACTGAAACAAAACTATTGCAATCTCAAACATATATTAACTCATAAGAAAATCCACCACAAACGTATTACATAGATGACCGTAATCATGTTCAGCAGCTCATACGGTACTAATTAGTGAAGCTCAAGAGAGGAGAGATACATAAGTTACTTCCACAAACCCATATTCCAGGGGTGGACTACTCCCTCTTCATCATGGAGACGGTGGAGAAGTCGTTGGAGAAGATGGAGACCACACCGGCAGCGCCCCGCCAGAGTTTTCCCCCTCCAATCTGCAACTCCAGGTCTCTATTTCGTGGTTTCTGTGTTTCGGCGGCGCTCATTTCCGAAGGGCGTCGGGGACTATTTTTATAGTCGTTTTAGGTCAAGACGGAGGCTCGGGAAAAAAGATCGACGACAACTGAGCTCCGAGGCCCCAGATGGTGGGTCCCACGCGGCCAGGGAATCTGGCCACGTGGCCCACCCTCTTCTGGCCCTCGGGCCTCCGTTTGTTCGCTTCCTTCGCTCCCACGCTTTGTTCCTTCCAAAAACCGATGCTCGTAAATTATTAGGTCATTTGGACGTCGTTTCGGTCTCTGAAACATCAAAATATAGAAAATAGGGTTTTCTGCCTGTGCAGGGTTAATTCCAGAAAAATAGGGAAACAATGAAATATTCCCAAAATCAATATAAATCAATGATATAACCCTAATATGATGCAAATATGATTGAAATATAATTAATATAATGCAAAGTTCATGTATGCATTTTACATGCATCACCAGCCAAATCAGCGTACACAACTTCAGCGAGCACCCGCATCTACTTCTTCTCTTCCCTGACAATCATGGTTATATTTTCTAGCTCTATAGATTCCATTTTGACTCCATTAGCAAGCAACATCTCAACATAATATTCAATCCAAAAAACAAATTGCAGCTCCTAGATTCCTTTTGGCCCTCCTCTGTCAAATGGAAAATTGAAGCCATAACATAATCGGCATCATAGAGAACAAAAATCAATGAAAAACTTGTCCAAATATCAAACGTACCTTGTGATTTGGACACTTGAAATAGATCTGGCCTAGATTATCTTCAAAACCCGACACACTGTGAACCGCATTTCTCCAGCGGTAGCATACACACTTGACAAGCGGCAGAGCTCACGTGATGCCGGCAGGGCAAAATACGGGTGCCATCGATATCCTCGATGTGCTCATGCTCTTGGCCATGGCGGACACAAGTGGGAGGAGAAAACAATTGGGCCAAAGGAGGAAGAAGGGCGAGCCGACATCTTCTTTTAGGGTTTAGGGGAGGTGAAAATGAATATTCACGTCCATTTTCAGTGCCAACTATTCGCTAAGGAGAATTTACATTTACCACATTCATTTTCAGTGCCAACGGTTTTCCGTGAATGTACAATGACATTGATCCTCACATCAAACACGATTTTTTGGGGACCTTCATTTCCCGTAAATAAGAATTTCATTGCCGATTAATGATTTCAGTTATATATATATGGAAAGCGGTTATAAATAAGAATTTCATTGCCGATTAATGTCGAGTCACGGGCCGCCTAGTCACGCAGACCTGATTTGGCCGTAAATATTTTTAACCGTGAGCCTTTTCTGTTGTTTCCGATGAGGGGTATTCTTAGCGTTGATCTATACTAATGCACCGGGGTCCAAAGCAGTGGCGGACCCAGAGGGTGGGCCGGGTGGGCCGTGGCCCACCTAGAATTCTGTGAAAATTCCTGACTACCCCTAATATGAACTCAAATTCGTGGCCCAGGTTGACTGTTTGGGCTTTTTTTCTACTATTTTTTTCTACCGCCTCTTCAGTTGGTCTACTGGACAATGTCTAGATCCTATAACTGCAATCATTAGCTTTCTTATACATGATGTTATATGTTTCTCTAGTAATTATAGAATTGATTATGAAGAGAAATAACTATATTGCGCCTATTTATGCTATACTTCATCATGTAAGACTTTGTTCATGTTTTAAATTTGTATCGGAATCACGTTCATTTGAAAAATATGTGTTAAACTACAATATTGTGTCAATTTGGTAAAAAAAAAATATCGCGGTGCGACATTTTTAGATTGTGCCCACCCTCCAAAAAAATTCTGGGTCCGCCACTGGTCCAAAGCCACAGATGGATGAGCAACGTGAGACGAGGATCATTGTCTTCGGATTTGGCTCAAAATCCTGATGGTGACCGACATAATTCGCCCCCTCACCGCCGGTAAGGGTGATGAGTACGGCCAACATCACTAGTGCACACGTCCCTCTAATCGATCAACATCACCTAGACCTCCTGAGGCCACTGTCCCGGATATCGAAGCCCTCAGCGCGAGCTGTGGAGCAGCAAGAGTTTCTAGCTCGTGTTCCCAAAGATCAGTTCCTTGCCCGTGTTCCCAAAGATCTCCTCTAGCGGCAGTGGGGGAGGAGACGGTGCCTTGCTAGGGTTTTGTGGCCACCCGAGTTGCCCAGAGCAGAGCGATGTGGGGTTGGAAATTGCTCTCAACTAACTTTCATTTTCAGATTTTTGAAACTAGGAATATACTCCCTCCGTACCAAAAATAAGATGTTTTATAGATTTAGCATTTTCGGATACGGATGTAGTAGACATATATTAGTGTGTATATTCACTCGTTTTAATCCATATGTGGTCTGTGTTGAAATATCTAAAACATTTTAAATTTTGATGCGGAGGTAGTAAGTCTGAAAATCAAACGTTGAGCCAAAAGATGCAACAGATAGGCACGTGGCAGTCCATTAAGCCATCTCAACCGTCCACGTAACCCCTGCCCGAACAAACCAAGTGCCCTTATCCATCCCTCCTCCAGTCTCTCGTCCATCTCTCTCACGGGAGGAACCGCAACCGCCCTTATCCCAGTGCGGATAATTAATATAAAGCGATTAACACGGGCGATAACATCAGAACTCTCATCGAGTTAACCAAGCGTGTCATTAATTGATTCATCTTCCTCCTTCGAAAGGCGAAGCAAGAGATTCTCCCAAGAATACCCTCCGCCGCTGCCGCGGTATATATACTCCAACCCGCCACCTCCAACTCGCCGCACACACATCCGCACACCGGCCAACGGTAGCTCCACACAGATCCTCCGCCCTCGCCACGCCGACCCGGCAACGGCTGGAAGGAAGCAAGACAAGATGGTGGGCCTTCTCCCCCAGACCAATGCGGCGCGCAGGCCGAGGTCCTCGGCGACGCGTGGGACTACCGCGGCCGCCCCGCCGCCCGGTCCACCACCGGCCGCTGGGGCGCCGCGGCCATGATCCTAGTGGCGGAGCTTAACGAGAGGCTCACCACGCTGGGCATCGCGGTCAACCTGGTCACCTACCTGACGGCGACGATGCACGTCGGCAACGCGGAGGCGGCCAACGTCGTCACCAACTTCATGGGCACCTCCTTCATGCTCTGCCTCCTCGGCGGCTTTGTCGCCGACTCCTTCCTCGGACGCTACCTCACCATAGCCATCTTCACCGCCATCCAGGCATCGGTGAGTAGTCCTTTTTTTACTTTGCTCCATGACGCCATGGCGTTCGTGCCGCCGCGCGCCCGCCGCCGTGCAAGTTTTTTAACTGCTCTGGCCTTTTCGTATGAGATCCCTTTTTGTTGGTAGGTTGTTATTTTATTTTATTTTAGTTCAAAAGAAGAGATAATTAACCACGGTTCTTTTATAAAAATTAGTTTTTTTCCAAACTGGAGCACATGAATCAACTGGATGCTGTTTCGAAAAGAACGGGCACCGAAATAACACTGTTTAGCCATAATCATGGGTTCATCATCATTGATTGGCATAATACTTCCAAGATCGCCGCATGGCGTACGGGTCCATATTGCACAGTAGCTGAGATAGGAATCATGAAACATGAATCTGTTTTTCCTCTTATTCTGTAGATGCTACTAGTAATTTGCATAAGATTAAACTTGAATTTTTGCATCCGTTAATGTTTGTTTCACAAGTTGAGATCAAGAAGGAATGATTTTTAAAAAATTACGTGCAGGGCGTGACAATCCTGACGATCTCGACGGCGGCACCGGGTCTGCGTCCGCCGGCGTGCGCGGCAGAGGGTGGTCCCCTGTCGTCGACGTGCTCCCGCGCGTCCGGCGCACAGCTGGGCGTGCTGTACCTGGCGCTTTACCTGACGGCGCTGGGCACCGGCGGGCTCAAGTCGAGCGTCTCCGGCTTCGGTTCGGACCAGTTCGACGAGACCAACGGTGGCGAGAAGACGCAGATGATGCGCTTCTTCAACTGGTTCTTCTTCTTCATCAGCCTCGGCTCCCTTCTCGCTGTCACCGTGCTGGTGTACGTCCAGGACAACCTCGGGCGGCCATATGGATACGGTGCGTGCGCGGCCGCCATCGCCGCCGGGCTGGTCGTGTTCCTGGCCGGCACCCGCAGGTACCGCTTCAAGAAGCTGGCGGGGAGCCCGCTCACCCAGATCGCCGCCGTCGTGTGGCCGCGTGGCGCAAGCGCCGCATCGAACTCCCCGCAGACACCTCCATGCTCTACGACATCGACGTCGGCAAGGTCGCCGCTGCCGAGGGGGCTCCACCAAGAAGAGCAAGCTCAAGGAGCGCATCCCGCACACCAAGCAGTTCCGGTAAGCTCGCTCATTACCACATCAAATTGCTTGCCTTGCTTAATTCTGCTGCTGCCTGATCGTATTAATCGATAATAACTCTGCTAATAGAACATTAGTACTACGAGTGTAAGGTTTAGTATCCATGGAGGGGCAAGGTCAGAGTTGAATGCATGGATGGTAAATAGAGACCACATAGTGCACTGTTGACCAGAGTTGACCGGGGCCACTTTTAGCCAGAGGACAGGGGCCACACGAATAAGGCTGGCCAATTGAATTTCCTTGTCATAAAACTGGTAATTCTAAGGTGCAAGGTAGTATGTCCAATGCAAGTTGGTGTTGGATTCAGGCTTGCACCGTCTGTCGCCTCCAAATCCGTTCATCAGCTTCTCCCAAGTTGGGCCAATCACGTGCCTGCCAACGCTACCACACGCCAATGGTGAATCTCTAGCGAAAACGACCCAGCCCTAGCTAGTAGCTACAGGCAAAGCCATGTTCTTCTCACAAGAACAGGGGAGAGGGTGAGGATGAAGAAGACGCAAGCAATACAAGTTGTGGGAGGGAGGCATGCGACAAATGGCGAGTTTGGCAGGGAGCCAACCAATAATTGCCACTATTCTAATGGCCAAAGCGTGGGGTCATGACACCGTGCTCATGTCCCTCCTCTCTCTGTCTTCTTCTTCCCCGTCCCGCTCTTTCTGAAACCGACCTGCACCTGCATCCAAGCCTGAAGGAAGTAACCTGCAAAAAAACAAGGATGCAAGTCCAGTGTGTGTCACCTGCTACGGATTCAGAGACGCACCATGCATACATACTGGATACTATACTTGGATAGGGATAGGCTGGCCGGAGATATGGTCATGTGTGGGGAGGATCAGGGGCTCTGCACGCTGGTCGGTAGGCAACGCCAAACAGCAGCCCCTTGATTTCATTTCACATGTTTCTAGCGCATGCATCGGGAGGGAGTGCGGTGCTCCTGATTCTTGTGCCGGAGGGGAGAGCTTTCTCCCACCTACTCCAATGCCTGGAGCTGGAGTGAGCCGGGTTTTCGTACGAAATCTAGTCAGCAGCTAGCTCTGTTCGAAACGGGGAGTGTTTCGACTCTACTTTGCTGCCGACAGTGTATCAAAATGTTAGCTAGGCTCCTACATGTTGTCATTAGCACTAGGCTCCTACATTTTTCATCACAACAATCGGGATGTAGCATATCATAGGGAGTACTAAGCAGCCCGTCTAGACTGTCGTCTTCTTGATAGTTCATCGGTACTTGACAAGCTAGGAGAATGCGAGCGTCATCTGCGTCAACTTTCTTTTACTTCAAAATCAAGCAGTCAGCCTTGATGTCGATTTACCTCCAGACCTATTGTCCTATATGACCTACCCAAGTTCTTGAAATATTTTCTGTTGTTAACTTGTTATCAAACCAGTCAAGGTGACATTTAGAATGTCAGTCACGCATCGTGGCCAAAACTCCTTGCTAACACTCCATGGTGGGCCAGTAGAGTAGAGAAAGCTAGTTAGATGGAAGCAAGCAAAACCTGCCGTGCATATCCCCCTCAATTATTCGGAGTGCTGTTTCTGCAGAGGACTGAGACGTGTGCATACCGAAAGCTCTGCATGATTGGGCAGTAGAAAAACGAAAAGCCCGCCAAGAAAGAAACAACCAGAGGGGAGAAAGAACTGGTGGTACTACCATCTGTGTAGGAAAGTTTAGCCAGTGATGGTGATGGCGACAAGAAGATCTAAGCAAACCTTTCTTCTTCACATGCATCTGCCCTTCCTTTTTGTCATGGCTCACTCCGAGACCAGGATCCATGCCTCACATCGATCTGTCCAATTCATGCCGGGAAAGCACTGGAGATCATCCCATGGACCATACTGCATAGGCCCCTCCTAAAAGCAGTGGGAGAAACTCAAGGCATGTGATGTTTGGGTACCTTGTGGTTGCCCTCTCTTGACAAATAATTGTCTAGGTTGGTGAGGTTGATGGTGGAGATCCACCACCTAGTTACGCGTTAATCGCTCGGTCGACCACCTATTAGAGCACTGTTATTGTGCGTAAGAACGAACGGTCGGCTTGTTACCACCCGTCGCTGTTTACTCTCTAAAAGCCAGGTGTCATGTCTCACGTGTTGACGCTAATTTTGTTTGGCGAGAACACGTGATTTCATTCAAAAAAATCTTGGAGGTCGGCCTCGCCGAGAACATTGTTGGGACATATTTGGACAGGGTTTTGGGGATAATGGTTTTTTGGCAAGCTTCCTGCCACGTTTTCAGTTCCATATATGATGGGGAGATGCACCTGACCGGAGGGGATCACATGATTAGGTGGTCAGGTCGGTCTAACGGTATGAAATACATGCATTAACAGTAGGATTGTGTCGACCAAGGATAATCACATGATAAGGTGTTTTTAATCACACCCCGGGCTGACGCGATCGCGGATCACGAGGTTATGCAACTCATCCCCCCCCCCCCCCCCCCCCCCCAGGTTCTACCTGAGGTTGCATGGAGCTAATTGGCTGTTAGTGTTATGCAGGACCCTAATTGCTTGCCGCTCCCGTTAAGCATGTGCAAGTGGGGAGAATATGGCCACCTGAAGCAAACTTGTTTAAGCACGACAAGTTTGCAAAAAGAAATACCATAAATTCTGAATACTTAGTTGTTCCCACCCACCCCCCACAAAACTTTTCACCCATAGATGCTCTGCCTAAGATGATTTGTGTATTAAGTGTTATGATTGGATTTGTGTCTCCATCTCGTGCAGAAGAATCTTGTTCCTCAGACCACTGCTTTTAGATTGTATAGTTGTTGCATCACAGACTTTTAGGATTTTGGTTATTTAAGTGGAAGGAGCTTCGCCTGGTCTGTGTCAATTAAAGAAGTATCACTAACAGGAACTTAGGCATATTTTTCCAAAAAGAACGGCGCTTGTTTTCTGAAACTGCATTAATAATTGTTTGGTTCAGAATAGAACATCTGCGACAACTGCTTATATTCATGAATACTAAAAAAAGAATGAGAAGAAAAGAAAGCAATAGCAAGAATTTGAACTCTGCTGAAGAAACCAACTTCTGAAACTGCCCCCTGTTTTGTAAGACTCGTGCTGCAGAATTTGTAGATCAACGACCTCTCCTCACATTGCTTAATCTACAGCAAGAATTAACGCGCAATTTTTAAACCGATTCAAGTTTACTTGTTTGCACACTTCTCCTGTTTTGTCAGTCTGAAATTGAATGCTTGAAACACAATCTCGTTTCATAATTATCGAGCCTAATATATCCTCGCTTTTGCTGAATCTACACCAAGATCTGCAAACAAAGATAGTTTACTCGATTGTGAAGTTGATTTTTAGTTTACTCGATTGTGAAGTTGAATTTATTTCCACTGTAATTCTTGTTCATTTTTTATCAGTTCTCGTTCTGATAAACGAACACACCTGAATCTTTTTGCAGTTTCTTGGACCATGCGGCGATCAACTCGGACCCGGCCGGCGAGTCTAGCAAGTGGCAGCTGCGACGTTGACGGACGTAGAGGAGGTGAAGACGGTGGCGCGGATGCTTCCGATCTGGGCCACGACCATCATGTTCTGGACGGTGTACGCGCAGATGACCACCTTCTCGGTGTCCCAGGCCACCACCATGGACCGCCACATCGGCTCCTCCTTCGAAATCCCGGCTGGCTCCCTCACCGTCTTCTTCGTCGGCTCCATCCTCCTCACCGTCCCCATCTACGACCGCATCGTCGTCCCCGTGGCGCGCCGCCTGAGCGGCAACCCTCATGGGCTCACCCCACTCCAGCGGATCGGCATCGGCCTCGTGCTCTCCATCCTCGCCATGACCTCCGCAGCACTGATCGAGGTGAAGCGTCTCCGCGTGGCTCGGGATTCCGGCGTGCCCGAGGGCACCCCCGTGCCCATGACAGTGTTCTGGCTCATCCCGCAGTTCCTCTTCGTCGGCTCCGGTGAGGCCTTCACGTACATCGGCCAGCTCGACTTCTTCCTCCGGGAGTGCCCCAAGGGGATGAAGACCATGAGCACGGGCCTCTTCCTCAGCACGCTTTCTCTGGGGTTCTTTGTCAGCTCGGCTCTCGTCACCGTAGTGCACAAGATCACCGGCGACCGCCGGCCGTGGATCGCTGACGACCTCAACAAGGGCGAGCTGTACAAGTTCTACTGGCTCCTCGCCGGGGTATGCCTCGCCAACCTCGTCGTCTACCTTTTCGCCGCGAGGTGGTACAAGTACAAGGCCGGCCGCCCCGGCGCCGACGGCAGCGTGAACGGCGTCGAGATGGCCGACGCCGAGCCGTGTCTCCACTGACTGACCTCACGGAACGTGCGTGCGCCCGTCCATGTTTCGATCGGACGGCCTTGATTTCTTCGCATGTTGTACCACCTTTTACTAGTAACGGGATGGATAGTCGTGCCAGCGTGCACGTATGACGTCGCGCGCGAACACGACGCCGTCCACGTGTGCCTACCATGTGTAGTACTGTATAATGGGATTAATAACTTCTTAGAGGTAAGAGAGGTGGGGCAGGGGTGTCAGTGACTTAACGTCGCTGCATTTTGTAAAAGATCCTCAACCGGAATGTAAAATCACGCAAAATACAGAAAAATGTGCTATTGATTTACCTGAAAATAGTTCAAATTCCTAGCCACTTTCCTTGCGTCCAATTATATCGATCCATGAAAATGCAAATGAGATTCAACTAATGCCGAAACTGTGGGATTTTCTCTAAAACACGCGTCAGTTGGTGAAAAAAATTCGATGCTGCACTGGTTATAATCCAACGTACAAACGAAAATTACGAGAAACCAAAAAAAAAACTAGGAGACAGTCTGAATATCTCAAGGAAAGTTGGACAAAGAAAATTGAGGAATCGACAAGCTAGGTCTTCCACGTCTCCCAGGCGGCGGCGGCGGCGGAAAAGCATTTTGCTGCTCCAATCTCTGGCGATTGTGCTGGGCCCCTCTCCTTCCGCTTGCCGCTCCGGCGGCAGGAGGGAGGGGGACCCCGTTTTTTGCATGGTACTTAGGGCTAGGAGTTCTCTGGCATGGCGCGTCGTTGGGGTGGTGGGAGCGGCGCCCGGACAAATAAATCTGCCTCAACTCTTATCCCACACCGGCGTTGTCCTTAATGGCGGCGTCTCGGAGTTGGTGGCACTGTGTTCTTGCCGATCTTTCAGATTGCTGGCTTTAGAGTTCATGGATGGTGTCGGCGAGGCGGCGACGACGACTCCATCCGATGGTTTTTTCCTCCTGCTCTGTCTCCGTTGCTGCGGCGTTGTCTCCGGGGCCAAGGTGGAGCAGAGAGGATTCGTCCAGGAGTACGTGCAGACGGTGGTCTGCACTGGTGACAGCTGGAAGATGGTGCACCTTGTGGTGGGTTCGTGGTTGAAGGCTGATGGTTCTGATTCCCTATTCCGACATCGTCGTGCGTTGGTGCCAGTGCTGAAGTTCGATGGCGTGTCCGGGGACATGCTGCCCCGGTCTGATTCTTTCAACGGCAATGGTTTGTCCTATGGCAAACTACATTGGAGGTCCGAAAAGCTGATGATCAGCGATGGAGCCGCGTCGAGCTTGGGTGAAGAGGTGATCTGTCTATTTTTTCCTTGGTGGCTGCTACGGTGGTGCCGAAAAAGATGGATAGACGTTGGTTTGTCACATAGGTTTATCCTATCTTTCCAAATCTGTAAGATCGGTATATACGTACTTTGTATCTCGCCTTTTATTTATCAATGAGAATCGTATTACCATGCAAAAAAAAGTCTGAATATCTCACAAATGTCGGGCTCTTCCCGAAGTTTCGAGTCGTCATTTGCGAGTCACGGTGCCACCACCGCCCGGAGAGAGACAAGGTCGTCCATCCTTCGTCACAGCTTCCATGTGCGCTGACCGCCCTGCCATCTCCTCTCCAGCCTTCCCCTCTACTTGTCGTCGCCATAGAGCCCTCTACCCCTGCTGTTCCACCCCTTCTCTGGCGGTGCTTCTCCACCTTCGTTTTAACGAGAACCCGCAATCCATTGAGGAGAGATTCTCAAACACAAGGAGGAGACCATGTGGAAAAATGGAATTATTCATAGGTTCACCAAGCACAGATAATTGAGGTGGAGAAGATCAGCAAACATAGGAAGAATGTCATGATTCCGGCAATGTGCATGTTTGCGTGTGTAGTATAATGGGACTAATAACTTCTTAGGGGTAAGAGAGGTGGGGCAGGGGTGTCAGTGACTCAACGTACCCGCATTTTGTAAAATATCCTTGACCGGAATGTAAATCACGCAAAATACAAAGAAATGCGCTATTGATTGACCTAAAAATAGTTCAAATGCCTGGCTAGTTTCCTTGAGTCCAATTATGTTGATCCATGAGTATGCAATAGTGCAAATGAAACTCAAACTAATGCCGAAATCGTGGGAATTTTCTCCAATGTGCCGGAAGGAAAGCACCATTGCGCTCCAACCAGTCGGCTGATGGCCCATCAACGGAAGCATGGTTTTGGATGCTAAACAACAATAAAATACAGGGCAGGAAAGAAATTCGGTTTTCGTGAAACATTGCCCATATTGGCCTGGTTATAATCCAATGCACTATTGACAACTACGCCGAGAAAATAAAAAAAACTAGGGTAGAGGGTTGAATTTTTATCATACAAATGTCGGGCTCCTCCTGAAGTCTCGTGTCACTCGTTTGCGAGAGTCATGGTGCACCCCCGCCCGGAGAGAGACCCCGTCGTCCATCCTCTTCCCATATTTCCCGCGTGCCAGTCGTATTGTCATCTCCTCACCGCTGGAACGCTTTTCCTCTCATTGTCCTCACCATCGAGCCCCTGCCCCCTCATGATCCACCCTCCTTCATCGGTGCTACTCTTCCGTTTTGGCGAGAACCCACAATCCATTGAGGATAAATTCTGAGCACAAGGATAAGATCATGTGGAAAAGAGGAATTGTGCATAGGTAATAGGTTCACCGAGCACAAATAATTTAGGCGGAGAAGATCGGTCAGACTTGAGAAAGAAGTCATTATTTCGGCCATCTGCGTGTCGATACAAGAGGGCCGCCATAGAACCGATGTCTTCTTGTTCGTTCAATACTATATGATCACGGTGTTGGCAAATACTTCCAAACGAAAAAAAGGATTACGGCAAGGCGATCCATTATCACCAATACTATTTAATATGGTTGCTGATATCTTAGCCATAATCATAGAGCGTGCAAATGTAGATGGCCAAATTGAAGGAGTAGTCCCACATCTTGTGGATGGTGGGTTATCTATTCTTCAATATGCTGACGATACGATTCTGTTTATGTAACATGACATGAAAAAGGCTCGAAACCTGAAATTAATTTTATCAGCATTTGAGCAGCTTTCCGGTCTAAAGATTAACTTCCATAAAAGTGAATTGTTTTGTTTCGGCGAGGCCCAAATCGACGCTACCCTATATGCTGAGTTATTCGGCTGTGGGCAAGGTCAGTTTCCAATCACTTATCTTGGCATTCCGATTCATTTCAGGAGGCTAACGATTGCTCAATGGAAACATGTTGAGGAAATACTCCAAAAAAGGTTGAGTAGTTGGAAAGGAAGATTACTGTCCTTGGGTGGGAGATTGGTTCTCATAAATTGAGTCATAAGTAACATGGTGCTATATATGATTTCCTTCTTCCAATTACTAAAAGGGGTCTTGCATCGATTGGACTACTTTCGATCAAGATTCTTTCGGCAAGGGGATGGTGAGAAAAAGAAATATCGACTGCCTAAATGGAATGTAGTCTGTCGCCCTAAAGATCAAGGAGGGCTTGAGATTCATGACCTTGAGGTCAAGAATAGAGCCCTCCTCGGTAAATGGATGTTCAAGCTTCTAACCGAAGATGGGATATGGCAAACTCTTCTAAGGAAAAAGTATATTGGCTCTAGAGCAGTATCACAGGTTTCTTGGAAACCAGGTGATTCACACTTCTGGGCTAGCCTTATGGCAACAAAGAAATTTTTCTTCCCATATGGTACTTTTTCTATCAAGGATGGATCGGAGATAAGGTTCTGGGAGGATAAGTGGCTAGGTACTACCACGCTCCTGGAACAATATCTAGCTTTATACAACATTGTCCTGGGACATCAGAAAAGCGATATGCTCGCTCAGGTGTTGGAGACGTTCCCACCAAATGTGACGTTCCGATGAGATTTTGTTGGTCCCCGGTTAGCATCTTGGAATGAGATGTTACAACGTCTGGCTTTAGTCAATCTGACGCAGGGGACCAATGAGTTTCGATGGAATTTACAAAAGAATGGTAAATTCTCGGTGGACTCTATGTATAAAGCGCTAATCCATCCGGATGTTCCAGAAGATAATAACCAGGAAATTTGGAAGATGAAGATTCCACTCAAAAATAAAGTCTTTGCGTGGTACCTTCGTCGAGGAGTAATTCTCACTAAAGATAATCTTGAAAAACGCAATTGGCATGGAAGGAAAAGGTACGTATCAGTTTGGATATCCACCGGAGGGGGACGGCCCGGCGTCGTGGCTGACGAGAGGGGCGGGAACCCTAGATTGGATATCCGATACGTATCAGTTCGGTAATTCTTATTTACTACAAATTTATTTGATTTTTCTTTAAATCTCAATCAAGCTTACTATATCATATAATTCTCTCATAATTCCACAAAATAGTTAAAAGCTAAAAAAAATGCGCTTATTGGCTAAGCGTTGTGCAATTTTAAGCAACTGAAATTCGGAAAAGATGTTATGGTAAATATGTTTACATGGAATACTTTAAAAAAAAAAACTGCATGCAATACTTGGATATATCCTGGCGTGTTAGTTGGCGATCCAACGGATCATGATTCATGCCGCATGTATCAGATATAACCGGTTTGATCCTACGGCACAAAACTGGTGTCAACCGTCGCGTCCGTATGGGCCGGCAGTTGCACCCCGTCCCCAAACGGCACGACCCATCGTCTGCCCAAGTCTAAAACCTGACGTCCCAAACAATGCGACACCGAGACGAATCACGAGGGCAGGCATGGGCGACGACGAATACGACGACATGTACCAGAGCGATAGCGACGATGGCGGCCGCCAGACGGTCTGTGGAGGCGGCTCCGTCGTGACGGAAGTGCAGAACGGCGGCGACGCGGCGGCAGAAAATAAGGCACGGTGCGGATGCGACGGCAGAAACGGCGACTGGGCCTCGACGGAGGAGACTACGGCAGCCGACGAAGTCGTGCCCTGCTTTCCGATCAGGATTGTCGCGGCAAGGTGTGGGTGCCTGTTGCTAGGGTTCCTCGCCGGCGGGATCGTGGCGGCATTGTGGCTGTTCCTGAAGGCTCCTGGGCGTCCGGAACAGTGGATCGTACCACCTGAAGATCAGGTACCTGGCGCTCTACAGGCCTAACAGTAGGACAGAAACACTATACCATGTTGCATTCAGGCTGTAGTTAAGTAGGCATGTTGTATTCAGACTGATCGCCCTGATGATTTGTTGACTACTTCAAACATCTATTTCCTTTGTACTGAATGCTTACTACATGACAGAGCTCACGTGATCACATACTACTTTGCATTGCAGTCAAGTAAAAGTCTCGAGTTCTTGAAACTACAGAAGCACCGACAATCTCCAGAAACTGAGAAAACTCTAGTACCACAAATGCCGATCAGAATGAATGAAGGTTATGGTAAATGTGACATAGGTTGCGACTGTTAAGAATTAAAACAAGTCTACTCGATGTAAAATCACGAAAAAAACACCATGTAATGTACACAAACCAAAGCTTCTAGGTGGGGCTGCTGTTACAAGTTAGAACAGGCGCTCCTTTCAGGAGGAAAAACACAAGGGATGGGGCTAACCCATATGTTGGTATCCTTTCCTCGGGAGTATAATTTTGTTGGGGACTACCTCTTCTATGTCTTCTTGAGGATGAAACCGGCGATGATGCCGAGAATACCCACAACAATCAAGAAGGTGATCGAGAAACCGCTGTTGCTTTTGCTGCTCTCTTTGCGTAGAAGATCCTGCATTAAAGAGAAACATAAAGATTTTATCACATGGACTGATAAAGTGTGTTCATGTTCACATTATCCATGGAATTCATAAAAGCAAGCGAGCTCATATGCATAATCATGCACGCGGTAAGTTCGATATTTATCGATGAAATAATGGGTACACAAAAACAAAACCAGGAAATGAAAATTTAGAATTTGTCAGTGGGGAGTTTTTTTATATGCCACAGTTTTTACTATTTACAAGAGCCAAAATGCACTGCATATTTGAATTGCATTGTCCATTGATAGGTCATCTGAACTTGAAGCCCGAGTAAATTATTGTTGTCTTTAGACAGCTTACATGAAGAAAGATCAACTAATTTGTTAGACATACTAACATAAGGTTCAGTCCAGACAGCACATGGTTAGCAATCACCGGCTTTCATGGCTATCTCTAACAAAGAACAAATTTAAGAAAAATAAATCTAATCGAACGAACTGTCTTAACTGTAAATGGTTATGAGCATGGAACTCTTAATTGCATCAATTGAAAATCTGAATAATACTTTAAGCATGCTTGGCTTGTATAAACCAATGGTACTTAAGTATTAACAAGGTTTCTTTGTCGGGGCGAGCAAAGCAAGAAGCCCAAAAATGCAGTAGATTATCCTATACATTTCCCTTGATGATAATGAAAGCAGAAAGTAAAAAACATTTATATCATTTGTTGAACATTACAGTAGCAACTGAGATAAACGACCCCTTGAGTCGCCACTGAGATGGAATGGCAAAGAAACAAAGAAATGATGGAATTCTATTCAAGAATAATACTCTGTAATTCAGCATTAATTTAGAACTATCATAGTTGTGAAAGCAGTTACCAGCTCTTGTCGCAACTTCTGGTTTTGCTGAACAGCAGACATTTTCTCCTCAGTTAGCTTGGAGATGATGGACGTTGCCTAGAATGAACAATTAGCGATGAGAGTATATTTATCAAAACATAAAACTTCAAAGGCATTTTAAGATGCAGAGTGACAACTAAGAGATCATGATTTTGGCATTCTGTTGTCAGATAACTTTTACAACTACATATATACAGTAGCCGATACCATCAAGAACACAGGATTTGTTCTTATATGTGCTACAATTCATCCTGTACAATACAATAAGTGAAAAGCTTCCAAGAAATAGGTAACTCATGTAAATCACAAATTCATCTTGTGTGAGGGTATACCAGGAAACCTAGGGGCACTAAAATTACGAAAGTAGGATAAAAGAATGCATCATATGCTACTTGACAGGCCTCTTTTTTCTAGATATTATGGGTTTTAGTAGTAATATTGCTAAGCTACTTTTAGATTCCCATGTCGATAGTGATACAAGTCCTAGATGCATTACTTAAGAGTTAAGACTAAGTCTCAGGAACGTGCCACCTCTACCATATGTTTTAATGGTGGTAATGAACCTCACTCATCAGTCTTATCACCACATCAAGAACGCAGTGGTTGGGGCCACCTGATGATACCAGGGCAGGGTGGTACTGACTGCTAGGGGGCACAAAAGTTTATTTTTATCATGAACGATATTTATCATTGACACTTTGACATGTCATGCAATTGCAAGTTAGTATATGTTTCCAGAGGATTTTACCGCAGCGATCCATTCTGAGTGTCTAGACCGATTTTATCTCAAATTTTCTGAACAATCTATACTACGATCCATAAATGTAAATTAGTCAGTTAGTGCAAGGTCCCAGCAGAGGGCATACAGAATAATTCCAACATCATAGATATGCAATCAACAAGTTGTTCACAAGTTCTTGCGAATTATAAGGGTTGGATAAAGAGATAAAGGATACCTCTGAAGACTTCTCCTTTCCTGGTTCAGCAGCTGATCTAAATACCTAAACGTTGGACATTAAATAGATTATAATTTACCATGTAAGAAAAACCTTGGGAAATCCATTAAAAACTAGAAAATAAAACGAAAGAGCTAACTCAGTAACTTACAGATTGTGGTATTGTGGAATTAGGGGTTCCATTTTCAAATGAACGAGCAGAACTCCCCTGTTCGGATTCTTCAGAAATTGAGCCGGGTGTAGATGTCGGCACATAAATTACACGCAGCTTGCATTCATCAACAATCTTCCCTGGCTCCTTGTTGAACTGTCATCATGAAACCACACAGATGAATGAAATGATGATGTGCGCAGCAAGGGAGCAAATTGACAGAAATAATACAAAAAATGGGGAGTGTCAGAGCAGGTACCATTGGTGCAGTAATATCTTGAGTTGCGGCACCATTCTCAGCTGCAACACTTTGAACTAGGAATTTGTCCTTACACTGCAGATCAGTGGGTGCCTCCCTCTGCGCTTGCATCGTCACTAACAACAGAAAAAATGCTTAAGATACTTCTAAATCGAGAACTGAGAAAGTTACGCAGACTTTTCCTTGTGCTAAGCTATTTATCCCTATATGATGGACAGACAGCTACCTGTGACATCACAAGTCGATCCAGGCAGTACAACGCCGATATTGGGGCGCACACAGTACTGCTTTGGATTGGTTGTTTTGACCTGCGAAAGATGATCTCGTCTATCAGAACGATCTATATGTTCATCAATAAAAACATGGATCGTATAGGATTGAAAATTTACAACAGCTTACCTTGAATGCTACGTAATGGTCAGTCTTATTGGTGAGTTGCATGGAGCATGAGCTCTGCTTCATCAATTCAACTGCATGTACAAATAGAAGTTCAGACGCATTTTGACAATGGAAGACAAGTACAAACCTCCAGCTATTCAATGCAAAGACATAAAAACAATGAGGGCAAGCGAACTGAACAGAACCATGATTGTTGAAAGAACAAATCTAACACACCACGATCCTGTGCAGAATCAGCTAAGACTGACTATAATATCGAATCATAAACACAGTGTGAATTGGCAGGCACATTTTATTTCATTTCAAGCCACTCGCAAATACCAGATCAGTGTTAGCTAAGAGGCGCATATTTGTTAGCCAGATCCCAAGCTCCTGGAAGGCCGAACGACTACCATAATGATGATTCTACGCATGCGCAGTGCACATTCGAAGCCTTCCATCGATAGTCGATACAGCCTGACATTCCATGTACAACTAACTGAAGTCCCAGGAAAAAAGAAGAAGAGTAGGTGAGCGGTTTGCAGGAATCACGATATCGTCCACGATCCTGAATTCAAATCTAAAGCGCACGAGCTGATCAGACACACGAATCCAATTAGCAAGGACCAATGGCCTCGCCTCCATCGCAAGATCCCAGCTTTGACCAAGATCCGTCGGACGGAGTAGACACAGCATTAATTCCCTGACGCGATCCTAACAATTCGATCGGAGACGAGATCTGGAGACAACTTACAGGGGAATGCCAGCTCCGAGGGCTGGATCTCGAGGAAACTCCCGCTTCCGGCGCTCATGGTGGCTCCTCGGAACAAATCAGGAAGAACTCAAACAACAAACGCAGCGGAAAGAGAATTATCTCTGGCTTCCCACGGATTCAATCGGGGAAGCCAAGAACGAGGACGCCCACCAACCGATTGGGACAAGAGGCGGGGAAATCCCAGAAAAAAAATGTGCGAAAAAATAGGAATTTATTGGTCGCCCTCGCTCTCTTGTCCTCCTACTGTCTCGGGCATAAAAAGGTTGCACGGAAATGGTTTTTAAAATGGAATATTAAGTTAGGAGCCGGCGAAAAATGACGATAATAACCTCAGGTGGTAGTGTAAGGTATGCTCTGAGCTTCTTGGGCGGTGAAGGGTATCAATGGTATTGCAGCTGAGCTGTAGGAGGCTGTGACATGGCGCTTTAATGGGCGTGCGCAGCTGGCTCTTTGCCAAAATTGAGTACCGGTTAATTCCTTACCATTAGTGACTCTCTTAGGTCCACATGCAAAATCACGGTACAGCTAAAATGCTGCACTCAAAATATATGTGAACAGGCATTTCTACCAACCCACTCTATGAGTTGTTTCAAACTCACTAAGGGCTCGCTTGGAATGTCGGTTTCCTTTACGGAGCGGAAAGAATTCCCCCAGGGCGCCGAAATTTTAGGAGGGTCTCCCTTGGTCCATCGAAAAATCCTATTGTTTTGGCTAACTAGCTAATTGCCCGTTGCAACGGGTATAAATATTCTAATGTTTTCTAACTAATCGTGTCAAATATGCAATTTTAGAATTATCATGCACATCAAGCATCATTGTCAAGTTTTGAGCAAAGTTATAGTACTATTTCATAACGTGCTTTTTGAGCAAAGACATGTTCATGATTTTTGGCCACATCTTGTACCTATCTTGCATCAGAGTATACCTCTTTTTTTTTAGAAAACACACCCAAAGGCATTTATACCTGATATTTATCAAGGAAAACATCTGATACAAAGGAGACACAGCTCGAGGCAACACACATTCTGTCTATAGATATGTTGCCAAAAAATAAAATAAATTGGTAAGAAACTATATTTCGACGTCATATGCATAGAAAGTAACTAACAAACATTTGTGTCTTACTAAGATTTCATTTCACTCAAATCCTGGAGATGGCTTCTAGTAACAGCTTTCATATACATTACATTGTGATGTACAAGCTCCCGTGGCATTGTTATGCCTGTGAGTCAGTCGTTACGGTTCGCTTTGGTCATTTCACCAGCTAGTGACGTCATTGGATTAGCCAATGAACCAAAGCTATGTCTCTACTCTCTATGATTCTATCCCTACTTGCCTCAGGCCCTCCTAAAAACGAATTTATCTCTTCATTCGTCCATCGTCAAATTACCCTATTGAAACAAAGCCGTCTCAATGTGGTGGTCATCTCGTGTCTGGATGCAGTACATGTAACATAGACGTCCCTAGCCTCACTGCAAATACAAATTCAATGTGAGTTGGCAGAGCAAATTAAATCATAACTAAACGTATCATGTAAATGTATGCAGAATTGTAATTTATAGACACAAGGAGCAAATTCTCCAAATGAAAAAGTTAATCGACAATTACAAAGAAAGCATCCATCATTTGTTTTTCAATTTTGTTGTATTAGTACTCCCTATGTCCCCTAATATAAAACGTTTTGGCAAGCTATAGGTAAGATAATACACATAAGTATTCTCCTTAAGGCTATGTTGCTACATGATGCATGCAGCAAGTAAAGTGATGAAGAAAATGACTTCAGATATGCGCGACATTTTCTCTTCCCTGCACACAGGTCATTCTCGGCTGCACCATGACCCATCGATGACAACTGCACTTTTACCATTGAAATATCGACAACATATTATGTACATAGACTGTTGAGATTCCTCAAGGCCAACCAAACTGACCTTCCCTCATACTGAAGTGGCGCTCTGACATAGTGGGTACTATGTGCTCCAACCCATCAGGATGACACTACTCCTCTTTATCTTAGGCATGATAATGGACATGAAAAGTAAAATATCATCATGACCGTTAGCATGCAAGACAAACAAATCAAGGTGGATTAGTTTTTTTTTGGTGTCAAACAATTATGTGAGTGGATATTTGCAGTAGCTTTGACATGAGGAGGCTAACATATACTTTCTCAAGATAAAACGAAATAATATTCTATATCTCAATTTTAGAATGAATCTCGACAACACGATGCACCACGGGTAAACCCTTCTCATTAACCATATCTATAAAATACAGAACCAAAATTAATGAAAATACTGGTGTTGAATAATGCCCAACTACCACATTTTATTCCCTTTTAAAAATCTCCAATCATCTCCCTCATCTATTCACAACGGGTCAAGAGCATCATTGAAGTCGATGTAATACTTCCTATATCTGAATTTTTGATTAATGCCAACAGCAAGATCCACAATGAGTTATTTCGTTAAAAAATTCCTGCATAAACATGTCTACAAAATACAAAACAAAAATTACTTAAACTATGGGTTGACCAGCTAGCTGAGTTCATTTCCTCTTTATCTCTAATCGTTTTGCTCATCTGTTCCCAAATGGTCTAGAGCATGAACAGTATATTCCTAACCAGGGAATTGACCTTTTCAAACTTGATACACTACACACACCTGCATATAGAAGAAACAGCAAGAGGTGCATTTTTGACAAACCAAGCTAAATGTAGAAGCAGCAAAAAGACCATAACTATGACACATGGAAATCCATTCTGAACAGAATACCGAACGAACTGAAGTATCGACCTTGAACAATATATCAGAGAATCAAAATTTTGCACACACTTACAATTTTAAGCTGGGAATCATACTCACGTGCTTCCTCTTGCTACGCAATGACATGTTATTCTCAGTCTCGGTCCGACAAGACAGGTTATTTCGTTTTAGCAAGAAGCCTTAAGTGGCGGATACAGACAGATTATTTCCATAGGCCAAATTTAAAAGAATTCCTCAAACGAACGACAAGATTGCAGGAGAATGCTCGACGGAAGATAAAGTTTTGAATTCTGGACGAAAATTTAGTAAGTCATCATTTGGATTCAGTTAACCGTATACAATGCAATTCGATACATACCATCTAGTTGCCAAGGTCGCTCCTGGGCGTCAGGTCATCCCAAACGAGCAGCAGCACAGCAGCACCATGTCCCCAACCTGTGACTTACTCTTGAGCAGATCACCCACCGACCACGCCTTCTGGCAGGCGGTGGCACCGTCTCGCACCAGGTGTTCGTGTGGAACACCGACTTTGACATCGCTTCATAGACATCGTGCAAGCAATAGCCTGATCTCTGGCAGGCAGCCCGTTGCCGAGCACGTGTGTGTCCTGGTACAGCGTGACCCTTGTGTCCGGGTGCAGCAGGAAGTAGTTGTTGGGAACTCCGGGGAAGTCCCGGCCTGCGTGACGCCGTGGTGGTACATGGTGACTGGTGAGCCTTGCCGACAACAGCATCAGGGCGCCGGGATGGTATGGTTTGCCAGACGGCTCGAAAACCGGGTACACACCCTCGACCCTATCCCCGGACTGAAGGCACTCGGTGGGGATCGCGATGGATCCGATGAGCTCGGCCTTGAAGACGCTGTCCTTGACGACGAAGCTGACGGCGACGGCCTCGTGCGCGATGGGATCAGGAAGTGCTGCGCCCAAAACGGGCTCTCGTCGTCCTGGGAGACGGTGCGCGCGACGGTGGCGGAGGCGACGAGGATGGTGAAGTAGGGCTTGCGCGGCGCCGGTAGCTGGTCAGGGCTGGTCTGGTGTGGACGGCGCTAGCGAGGGAAAGGGGATCGTGAGAGATCGTGGGAGGCAGCCGCCAGGGAGAGGGAGAGAGAACAGCCAGAGGGTCCCGACGCTTGTTGGGCTTTGGCCCATTTGATCGCGTGTCTGGCAAGCGCAGAGAAGCGAGGCGCGACAATGTTGGACGAAGCCGGAGGCAGAGTGGCAGACTAAGGAACGAAATCTTTACTATTACTAGCAAAGTGCCCGTGCGTTGTAACGGGTCTAAAATAAAACAAATATCTTATGTTTGAAATATACTTTGATGTGGTTAAATCATAGTTTTAAAATTATGTTACCTTTCTCCCTGATTTCAGTTCTCTTACATGTCTCATTATACAACAATCCTCACAAATGTAAAGCAAAAGGTGACCACCTTTGTAATCTTCTTTGCATACATCATGGGTATCCAAAATAATGAAATCATCATGCATAAAATCTATTATCACATGTATCACACATATTCCCGAACCTACCTATTATTTTATCTCATCCACAAGCTAATTAATCTTAGAGTAAGAAAATATAAGTGCAACTTGGAGGAACCTCAAACAGTTCAACCTAAAATAATTGAAATGAACACTGTATTTATTAGAATAACGGGACAAGACACCAGCTACTGCTATGAGCTGAACTATGGCATCTAAAATAGGCTCTGTATCAATCAGAGCCTGTTTTGCAGAGTCATGAGCAACTCCATTGGGGTCTCTTTGCCTGGATTTGAGCAGAGATCTCGAGGAAGGAAGGACATTTCAAATTTCCCACGGCACCTCCTGTGCACACAATGTAGTTTATTGCCGAAGCTTTGACAAGTGAGATATTGTCCATCAGAAAAGTGATTTGCTTCAGCTGAAACAATTGTGCCAGAATTCAGGGAGAAAAAGAGTTGTCGCTGACACCTACTGTCCTGCATTGGTGAGGCCGTGAGGGTACATGCTCTGCATAAGCTTGGATCATCACACTACCACAGGCTTGAGCTATTTGGAACTAAAGATATAAACCAATGCCAGTCGCATGTGAGCCTGCACTTTCTGGTATATTCCCATTCTTCCAAGAGGCATCATAGAAGATCTTGACTCGGACTTGAGTGTTGATCCAAGCGGTGGAAGGGGATCGTCAGTTTGAGTTTCCGATCTGATGGCAACTGATTAGGATGAATGATCAGTGGTCATATATCTGAAACACGCATGACAATAATCTAAAAGAGCCTACAACATGCACATTGCAGTCTCGGCTAGCTATATAGGACTGTCTTTTCAAGTTAGACAATTTTCTCACTTGTAAACTGTAAACACCACTATACTTATTAGGATGAATGATCAGTGGTCATATATCTGAAACACACATGACAATAATCTAAAAGAGCCTACAACATGCACATTGCAGTCTCGGCTAGCTATACAGGACTGTCTTTTCAAGTTAGACAATTTTCTCATATTTTACATTACACTGCAAGAAAAGCTCTATTTACCCCCAAAAAAGCATAGCATATCTAAAACTTGTTGTAGCATGAAACATATTACACCCCATTGCCTGAGAGAGTATCTTCATCTCATTGTAACCATTGTCAACCAAACTATCAAGTAGTTACCTGCCCAATCGACCAAATCATGTGTCTTTAGGAAGCTTCAGTTTGCAAGTGAAAAAACAGTAAATACGACACTATACACAGGATGCATTTTCACAAGATAAATGTGACTGTTCGGATTTTTTCCATCAATCAGAGCAGCACATGGATACATCTATATAAACTGACGAAAGAAGAAGTGGCTTGCCTTATATGATGTTTCAGAAGCACCACATGCACAAATATAGAACCAAATCAACGTCGTAGAAGAAGAACTGAATACGAAATATTTGGGCAACCGTACACTGGGAACAAGTGACAAGTCAACTACAGAGGCATAGTTATATGATTGACTTACATGGATTAGGTGCACCGTTCGGGACATCTAAGATCCAACTATAGCGTCATGCCTTTTCAAAATAATGTTCTCTCATGTGTACCTCAAGAGATTACTAACAACACTACAGTTGTAGTTACACATCGACTAATAAGTAGGCCGGCTAATCCTATAATTCTGTTGCATCTTGGATGGGTAAAATGTACCACTTCTTATGTTGGAGTCACAGAAGCAACTCCTGCTGAACCGGATCCAAGATGGACTGCTCATAAACATAGAAGAACAGAAGCAACTCTAGTTTCTTTTCTTTCTGAAGCCAGAAGTGCTCTAGTATCAAAGAAGTATGCATTTTTCATTGTTAAGTTTGCTCCGAACAGCCCACCCTATGTAATGATGAATATCAGCATCCGAGAAAGAACCATGGAGTAACTCAAAATGCCCTGTTAGAATTGAAGTCAAATCTGTTGGAGATAATTCATTCAGAAGGGAGGCAAATGTATAATGTTACAAAATTATAAGACTAAAAAGTTTCTAAAAGTACATCGGTTGCTCTGTGAGACAACCACTCACTCCCATATTTTTGTAAGGACATAAGGACCTGGAATGGTGAGTTCTTTAATAAGCTTTGATGGGTTATCATATCCATAACTTTGTAAAGACATAAGGACCATAAGTTCACCTAAAATCAGAATCTAGATGAAGAAGTGTATGTCGATGAGAAGAAATTAACACAACCTTCAAAGCAGAAAGCGGGTCTCTGTTCTTATAGCAATCTTAAAATAAGATACATTCACCTAATCAGAGCAGATGGCTGAGTGTTTAATTATGAAATTTGTAAACAATCCAATACTCTGATCTAGTTGCAATATGACAATTAACAAAAATCATGCAATCATACATATACCAAGAACTTAAAATCTCCTTTTGCGTGGACGCATAATACACTTGAGATGCAGGGTATACATATTCACCTGCTCAAGAATTAAAAAGCTCCGTCACAAGACACCTATATTGTTTTTCAGAATTGGTGTGCCGAAAGAGCAAGCATTGGGGCAAGGTCAACCTCACAAAAAAAGTCACAGTTCAGAGCTGTCAGTGTTAGTATCTTGAAACACTACCTATTTCTTTAGCATGAGTGCAAGGGCAGAGAACTGAACGAGAGAAAACAAAACGAAAAACCCTAGACCTTGAGTCACCTGCTCATCTCGGTGTCGGCGATGGCCAGGAGGTTCGGGATAGCTGTGATGGAGGGAGCGTATCAAGCCAGACCCGCTCCACCGCCTCCTGCAGGCGCATCAGCACAACACAATATATTTCGGTCACATTTTATATCGTTGACTGATTGGGCGCTATAGCATGTAAATTCCGAGCTTATTACAGTGAAAAAAAGTAATGAACTCTGGTACAAGGTTCAGAGGGACGACCAAGCAGATGGCTCGAAGCGCTAGTGACTAAATCCATGAAAGGGAGGGGATAACAAGTACGGACCTGGACTATGGCACTGCTGTACTTAGGAGGGTGCCTTAGCGATGAATGGGCAGCTCCATCGCAAACCTCTCCAGCACTCACGGCCCGGGCTGGCCTGCTACCGCATCATGTGGATAGCTCCGGGTGATCACGGTGGTCGGGAGAGAGAGGAGCCGGGAAGGAAGAGGCGGTGAGATTGGCGCGGAGAAACCACACTGGACAATCTCAGTGGAGGGTGAGGCGGCTGTCAGCAGGTGAGAGGAGGCGCAGGAGAGGTCGTGGGTGGGAGGAGATGTCGAGGTCGGAGGTGGGTAGGAAGGAGATGGACGGCCTCGTCCGGCTTCGGAGGAGATGGTCAGGAGGCGCTAGGGTTTGAGGACGATGGGCTTGGGCGATTGGCCATTTGTGCGGGCACGAGGCGAAAAGAGAGGAGCGGGACGAAACGAAACTCGACGACGTACGAGAGGAACCAAATCTTTCTTTTAGAAATGGGAGTTCGTACGTACGTAAGGATGGCAGAATCCTTCGTCCAACATCCTTCATCCGCCGAACGATTCTGCCGATGGCTTCACGAGCGTGACACATATGGGCCAAGCCCAGCAAAGCCTGCTGGCCCTCGCGCTAACCAGCACGTCGTCGGTATGAACGTAGCCGTCAAGATAGAATCCACGTCTAGGGTTTCTTCTTCTCCGCCACGTCGCTACGCAGTTGATCGGCGCCGCCTCCCTGCCCCAGCGCACAAGACCGCACCATCAGGTGAAGAAGATGGCCTCCGCCGCCGCCTCATGGTCACGATCTGCTTCGTGCTCGGCCGGGTCGGCATCGGGCTACTGGCCATCGCCGGCCGTGGCCGCCGATCCACCCAATCCACGCACCACCGGCCTCCTCGCGTGGATGAAGGTTGCCTCCCCTCCCCTCCTCTGCCTCCGTTCTCCATCCTCCACTGCGTTGGCATGGCCCTCGTCAAGAGCCGGCAGCTCTAAAGCTTGTAGCGGGTGGCCTTGGTCTCGGGCGCCGCGGAGACAAGCCTCGGCGGAAAGTGCAAGCGGTTCTCCTTGGAGTTGATGGTGTTCTACACCGGAGAAGATGACTCTCTCGGTCAGCATCCCCTCAAGACCTGCTTCTACATCAACGCCTCCCCACACAAGAACTGCATCCACGTTCATAGTTTCAAGAGTAGCCTCCTGGCCGCACACCCTGAATAGTCAGCAAGCCTTGATGGTAAGGAATTCTAGCACTAATCTATGTTCTTAGCCATCTTCAGTACGTGTGTATTTGTTAAAACCTTATGTATTCTTCAGTACCAATTCCAAATCCCTCCTCACTCCAAACGCAATACATCTCATAGTAATTTTCAGTTTCAGTTTATTTGCCATATATGCATGGATCTGCACTTTTGAGTTATTTTTATTTCAACCACAAATCATGTGGACTTGTACTGATCCTCACCTGAATTTTTGTTTAACCTTACATCAACCAGGAGTAATCTTGTATAATATGATTTTTTTTGTTCATTTACGCTATTGCTTATTAGCTTTATGTAGCATAAATGAGATGGGCTGTTTTGGTGACTACTCATGCGATTCGAGCTACACATATGGGAGTGCTTTTCTGTAATAAAACTGTCTGCGGTGTTTGTTTTAATACATGAGATAACATTTTGAATTACCTTTGAAACCCATGCTCGGAAGGCCTTAAATGTTTTGAACTTACATCTGTTTTAATACACGCTAATCGACAACGCTGTCCTTGGCAGGCTCAAGCAGTTCAGAGCAATGAACCAGTTCAAGAAGGCGGCACTAAGGGTATGTACTGAGTGTTGCTTCAGTCAAGCAGTCATATCTGAAATCTGAAACCGGGATAGCAGAAATTCATGATGAACTCACGTTCAATTTGTTCTAGATCAGGGGGCTCAAGGAGATGTTCAAGGGCATGGACTCCGACAATAGCGGCACGATAACCGTGGATGAGCTGCGCAAAGGGCTGGCCAAGAAGGGGACCAAGCTCACGAAGCCGAAGTCCAGCAGCTCATGGAAGCCATAAGCAAAAGACCGGAACATTTCAGCCGGCGACTTATTAACCAATTTGCTCTTAATCACGCATTGCTTGCAGGCGGACGGGAAAGGGACGATCGACTACGACGAGTTCATCACGGCGATGATGCACATGAACAAGACAGACCGGGAGGAGCACCTCTACACCGCTTTCCAGTACTTCGACAAGGACAACAGCCAGTGTGTGCATTTGTGGTTTTTGATGCACTTTTGCACGCATTGTTGTTCAAGTTGATATGTGTTTGATTTCCTTATTTGCACAGCTTTCGTTGATCTCAAATACTCTAGGCATAGTGAACAATTGTTCTCACTTGTATACTAATTGTGCATATACTGAATTTGTCCAAGATAAATTCGGATTTGCGGTATTTTGATCTCTTACATGTGTACTACTTGTGTACTAATTGTGCATATACTGAATTGCTCCAAGATAAATTCGGATTTGCAGTATCTTGATCTCTTACATGCATGAGACTGTCTAAGACTTGCCGATGACAGCATGTCCTAATTGTACTTGTGCCTTTTTTTTTGCATTATCCTCTGGAAATGGAGTCTCTGAGACTGTCCCTGAGTCTCTAGACTTGAGCAAAAAGCAACCTCCGAAGCTGTTTCAGAAGGTGAAATTTTTGGGTCAAGTTTCTTTTCTAGAGAGTAACAGAATAATTCTGAATTTCATTTAAGTATAATTGTGAATTTCATTTCAGAATAATTATTGCCTATGTACCTAAAGGCGTCGACCTTATAATTGTGTTGTTTATTGCTATGTTGGAACCTGACCTTCTGTTTTACTAACTTATTGAACCGCTGAAAGAAGGATTGCCATGATTCGCCGCCTATTTATTGATGTAGCAGGGTGTTTTTTGGGGCTTCAGTTAAGGCACTGCTATCTGAAATAAGTAAAATAAGAATACCTTCAGGTGAACAAATGTAAAACATATCCTGGTAGTAGTAGCGAATTAAACTATCTTGGGGAATGAATTGCATCTTCATATTACTTGAGTGAGACAAGTGAGTAGTTTTAGTTAAAATGATGTTGCTTTGTGCTACCTGCATACGCTAAGCATATCATAATCATCTCAGCACTCAGCTCGATGCGTGCTTGAACCAAATATCATTGTAATTTCGTTTGGCAGCACATTAGTGAATGATTCTGTTTTTGAGATAGTTGATGCGTGGTAATATCTTAAGTAGATGAGGATTTTACATCTTTTATTGGCTAATTAAACATTCTAGAGACGTCATGTACATGATCTTTACAACTGAAAAGGATGAAATGTATAGCGTTTTTTCTGTAGCAGATCTACATTTGAACTGACTCTGCCATTTGGATTTAACAACCCCATATTTCTGCTTCTACTATATTGTTTTGTAATTTATTTAACCGTCCTGGTTGCATTAAAAACGTTACACATGCTCAAATCTAAAATACATGGTTTATCTTGTCAAATAGTTACTTTTCTGCAAATCTTTACTACTTAAAAAACACCGAAGTGTTGCTCTTTCTGCCTCGGTGCATAGAATGGTCTCAAGGGGCCACAAGATTGTTGATGCCGCTTCTACATCTTGAACTGCACCTCCACCGTGCTCTACTCTATCTCATGGCATTATATATTATGGTAAGAAATAAATTCGTGTAATCACTTTACCTCTTTTTCTTGTAAATCAAAGCATCAAAAGCACTTGTATGTGTATAATTGAGATTATCTTTCGTTGGTGCTTTCAAATTAGCAGTACTTTGTGTTCGAGAAATTAGCGGTACTTTGTTTGTGCATACCTTTGTAATTTAGCCGTACAAAATTATTATGTCTGTTTGTTTGATGCTTTCACACTAGCAGCACTTGTTGCAAACCTTCTGTATTTTTACTGTATATTATAAGGTGTCTATGAAATTCTAGAGCTATATATTTCACTGTGCATTATTGTTGGACATAAGGAGAGGAATAAGAATCTACCTTTAAATTAGTGCCATTCTGCAAGTTAGCTTATGTTGAGCTGATTCTGTAATTTGGTTTCCGTAAGACAGTTGTACGTTGTGAACAGCCATGGCCAAGATCCTTTGTTGCAGTAATTAGTGGTATGTTGATTCTGTAATTTGGTTTCCGTTAGACAGTTGTACGTTGTGAACAGCCATGGCCAAGATCCTTTGTTGCAGTAATTAGTGGTATGTTGATTATTCTTTTCCTTTTTGTGCTGATGTAGCTCCAGTAAGGACAGAACTATCCAAATGCTCTTGGTAAGGATAGAATATATGAGAGGAAAAAGATAAGAGGGTGGGCTATGCCACCATACCAGTGGAAATCGATGAGAGTGGTACCAACATTTCTGTTTGAGTTAATTCGTGTTTAATCAAGGTAATTTTTTGGAGCATTTGGGAAGAGGTTAATCTTGAAGATAACAGATTGTTTTCTGGAATGCAGGTTGCATGGAAGAAAGATGTAGGCCTTTGTATATAAGATCATGTACTTCCATTCCCCTACTCCCACGGATTTCGATGTTGTAGCATGCATGTGTTTTTTCTCCTCGAGCAGCATGCACGACTTTTTCAATGAAATTTCTAGAATTCTTTTTCCCCTGAGTATATATCCACTGTATCTTTTCAACTTCTAGGACAATATGCTTGTATTAATCTAGGACAATATATCCACATGGTAGAGGATCTTATATAAAAAAAGGGAGCTAGAAGGGCACATAGTGGCTGCTAGAGTGGGATGAAGCGGGAGGAACACCCCAGTGTCTAGCGCAACATGGTCGAAAGCCTCAAAATTTTGGACAATGCTTAAATTCTTCGATGCTGAGTTTGTCAAACCATGGTTGAAAATTTTACTGTTATTTTGTAACAATGTCCTGGTATTCAGTTAAATTTACGAGCTTGTACAACATAGGGCGAGGTGTATGGTAATTTTTAATTTAGTCACCTCAATGACATTGTTAAGGGGAAATCTTAGTTGAAGAGAGATAATTGTATGGGTTGTTGCTTTATGTGCATACGATGTCAACTTGGAGATTTTTTTTATCTAATTTCACTTTAGGAAAAATGGAATATTATTATTTTTAGAAATACTACTCCTATGTGTTATTATCTTCATATATGTCACGCATAATTTTTTTTTAAACCCGTAGCAACGCACGGGCATTAAACTAGTTTTCTTTTTAGATAGGAGAGATAAACGACGTTCCAAGCGAGGCCTAAAGGGTTGTGCTCTAAATTAAAGACAATTGTGTCTAAATTTTGGTGGAGTGGTTCACTAGACAAAAGAGGTATGCATTGGCAAGCATGAGAAAGATGGTTGTGCCAAAATGTGCAGGAGGACTGGGCTTCATGGACTTTGAGCTATTCAATGATGCAATGCTAGGAAAACAAACATGGCCTTTGTTAGAAAATCATGATTGACTATGTGCTAGAGTTCTAAAAGGGAGATATTTCCCTAATGTTGATTTCTTATCAGCGGGTTCTCCCTCAAGTGCATCCAGAACTTGGAAAGTTGTTATTTGTGGGAGAGATATACTCCAGAAAGGATTGATTCGTCAAATTGGGAATGGTCATACGACATATATTTGTAATGATAGATGGATACCTAATATGCCATCTTTCAAACCTATGGGTCGACAGCAGAAAACAGGAACTGACAGTGGGCATCTTGTTAATAGGTTGGTCCTGGCCCTCACAGATGGTATGGAGGCAGCATCACGGCAAAACCTATCTAAGGTCATAATCAAGACTGATTGTACCTCGCTTGTGTCACTCTGGCATGACTCAAGGAGGGTCCGAATGGAGGGATTTAATGTTGGAAATATGCCCTAGAGGCAATAATAAAGTTCTTATTATCATATTTCCCATGTTCATGATAAATGTTTATACTCCATGCTATAATTGTATTAACCGAAAACATAATACCTGTGTGGTTTCATACACAACCAAGTGTCCCTAGTAAGCCCCTACTAGACTAGCTCATTGATTAATTGATGGTTACAGTTTTCTAACCATAGACAAGGAGTTGTCAAATTAACAACGGGGTCATGTCATTGGAGAATGATGTGATGGACAGACTAAATTATATTTCAAGTGTTCTGTTTCTTAGACCATGAGATTATATAACTCCCTGGTACCGGAAGTAACCTTGAGAGCATAAAACATCACTTCGTAACTGGGTGTTTATAAAGGTGTCTTACAGGTTCATCGGAAAGTACTTGTTGGGTTACGTATTTCAAGACTGGGATTTGTCCCTCCATGTAACACACATTCAGTATCGCTTGCAAGCACGTGGCTAAAGAGTTAGTCACATAGAATGTTGTATTACGGAAGGAGTAAAGAGTACGTACCGGAAACGAGATTGATCGAGGTATGGAGATACCGACGATCAAGTCTCGGGTAAGTAAAATATCGTGAGACAAATGGAATGGAATACGAATTGATTCAATCCACGACATGGTGGTTCACACGATAAGGATCTTCGTGTATAATGTAGGAGCGCTCATGGGTCTCCAGATCCCGCTGTTCGTTATTGGCCGGAATGGTTCGGGTGCATGTCTGCATTATATCGAACATGTAGGGTCACACGCTTAACAGAGTAGTGTTCTTGTCGAACATGTTTGTGACTAGATTAAATGAGAGAACGACTCCCAAAAGTGTTTTGAGTGATCTCGAAATAGTTCCAGGGTGAAACGGACGACTCCGGAGGTGTCCAGAATAATCCGGTGTAACGTATATGGAATGTTCTTGAAGAGTCTAGACCATTGTGGAATATCTGGAACCTTGTGGAAGGCTCTGAAAAGTGAGGTGGCAGCCATAGGTGGCATGTCACGGGACATGTGGCATGGCCCATGACATGTGTTGCGTTGTGAGCCAATGCACTTGACAATTGTCAAGTAACTGGACATGTATTGCCTTGCTAGGCACCGCACATGACATGTGTCCAGGCACACGCCATGTGGCACCTAGGTACCTTGCAAGGCAAGGATCCTTGGCCCTATATTTACCCCCTTGGCGCAGCCAAGTATAGGTTGAATGGTTTGTGGCTGGTTGCTTATCCATTCGCACAACTGAAGAGTTCACTTAGATAGACCTCCTGAGCCACAACACCCATACTCTCGTGGAGGTGCTGCCGGGATTTCTACCTCTCTTAGATATAGATCTGGAGAACAACCCGGAGAGCTCATCTAGTCCAATCTCGTTCCCGTGCCGTCAGCGGACTGGAGCATCATGACGAGCACGGAGACGCTACCTCTGGCACACGTGGATACCTTGGAGGTGTTGTGCTTTCGACACTTGATCATGGGAGCTGTTGTGAGTAGGAGTCGGCAGGGAGTCGACATCAACGGGGAGTCATCATCGACCGGAGACGGCTTCGACGGGAGTCGTGCTCCGACTCGGGGCCTGGCGCGGTCTCGGGCGGGAGTTGCCTGCAACAAGGAGGAGATATTCTCGCGGCTGGGAGGTATCGCCTAGCTGCGGGAATCGGCGACGACAACACCAACCACGTTTGTAAAACGTTTCCGCTCGTGTTCTTCAAGGTATGAAGAACTACCCTCTCTCTTGTTACAAGTATTCTCCTAAACTAGATCTTGGTTGTGCGTTCGCATCTCGTAGGGAATTTTTTGTTTTTCATGATGCGAATCCCATTATTTAATATCCAGAATGAGCTGAAAGACCTGAGAATTTCGTTCAAGGCATTCAAGCTTCTTTATTTGAATAGGAATGCAAACTTTGCAGCTCATACTTGTGCAAAAGAAGCTCTTAGCATAGTCAATCCTTTATGCTTTGATGTAACCCCTGGTTTCCTGCTTAGAATTATTCAAGCAGGCTGTAATCCTGAAACGTTGATATAAATAAAGTGGATTACTGTTGATAATGCGATCACCACCCGTTGGGAACCCCAAGTGGAAGGTGGCGTTGTGCACATGGAACTTTTTCCCTCAGTTATGAAACCAATGTTTATCGAACCATACTAGTGGGAAAAGGGCTATCTGTGGCGCACGTTTTTAGAATTATGTGGCGCACCCGCCAAATTGCTGGGTGCGCCACAGAATTCTCGCCACTAATTTTTTTTTCTATGGCGCACCCAGCCCGTGCGCCACAGAAATATGCAAATTCTGTGGCGCACCCCATTGCATGCGCCACTAAAAGTGTTTTTCAGGTTTAAAAAAAATACAAAATACGATGTATACAAAATCGTATACGTCATCCGCCGCCACCGTGGTCAGCTCTGGCGTGGAGTCCGGCGACCCCGCCAACAGCGAGAGCTTCATCTTGCTCGGGGCCCGGCCTTGAGCTCTCGCGCCCTGCTCGCAGTTTGGGAGGAGGAAGATGAGGCCGTCCTCGTCGCCATGGTCAACCCGCGCCGCCGCGACGGTTGCTCCGCCCCGTCCGCGTCTCCGCACCATCCGCACGTCTCCGCGGCCGCGCCGGGCCGCCCTCGCCGTGAATGCTGTCGGGCCTCGCCGTGCTGGCCGACGCGGAAGACCTCGCCGGGGAACTTGAGCGCGGCGCCGGCCGCGTCGAGGTGCTAGGGGAGGGCCCCGGTGTGGACCATTGGCTCGAGCGGGCAGGGGCTCGCCGGCCCTCGTGCGCACCTGCAGGTCGATGATGGCGGAGCTGCTTCTGGCCGGCTGTCATCGGCGCGGCGAGAAGGATTTGTTCTAAAGACAGAGAAGATAGATAAGGGAGAGAGAGCTGCGTGCTTGGATCGGCGTGGGTGCGTGCGTGCTAGTGTGTGGCTGTGTGCGTGCTAGTGTGTGGCCAGGAACGAGATGTGTGTGGCTAGCGTGAAGAGATAAGGGAGAGAGAGAGAACGAGCCGTGTGTGGCGTGGTACGTGTCGTGCGTGTGTGGGCCCAGGTTTGACCAGATTTTGAGATCTGGGATTAACTGCTATCTTTCTGTGGCGCACAGCACTGGGTGCGCCACAGAAATACACAATTATGTGGCGCACGGGACTGGGTGCGCCACAGAAATCCTGTTTTCTGTGGCGCACCCAGCCCCGTGCGCCACAGAAATGTGTATTTCTGTGGCGCACGTCAGTTTCGTGCGCCACAGAATTGCAAAATTCTGTGGCGCACTCAGAAACGTGCGCCACAAAAAATATTTCTGTGGCGCATCAATTAAGGGTGCGCCACAAAATGCTAACCTACCTATAAGCCTTTTCCTACTAGTGCCAGTAGAACTTGAAAGTCTTCAACACGGAGCCAATTAGTAGGTTGGCGTGGACCTACACACAACACAGACACTCAACTTTGCCCCAACGATACAGGAATGTTGTCAATCTTCCTGTCTTGCTGAAACAAAGATATTAAACGTGTGGTGTGGAAAACAATGATAAAAGTAAAAAGGAACATCGAGCAAGTATTGATTAAAATCACAGGAAATGAGTTGTAAACAATGTAAAAGAATGTACCGGGGACCATAGTTTCACTAGTGGTGTCTCTCCATAAAACAGTAAACATGTTGGGTGAACAAAATACAGCTAGGCAATTTACACATTGTGAGGGCATGACTATGCTATTATGACAAGATAAAGTTCATTGTAATATTTAATTGGGCATTCATCAAAATACATAGACCGCTATCCAGCTGCATCTATGACTAATAATCCACCTGGGATCGCTATTCAGTCTGTCACCCAAAGGTATTAAGTTGCAAGCAACATATAATTGCAATAAGATTTATGCATAATGTAAGAAATGTATATGAACATAAATAAATAAACACCGTTGTTTTACCCCTAGTAGTAACAACACATCGTCGGTCTTCGTCGTTTCTGTCATCTCGAGCCCAGACACACAGGTGGCATGAACCTAGTTGAAAGAACATTTCTTAATCCCTCGTTGGTTTTGTGTGTTAGGCAACAACACTAGTGACATTTTAATCTGGTATTAAGTGATGAATGTTTTAGGTAATTAAATCATGTATGCATCGACCCCCAAAAATATGAGAGAAAAGAGCATCACAGTTTTCTGAAGAAAAGTGCAGTCAGAAAAACTGGATAATCCGGGCAAGTTGGGGCGGATAATCCGCCCCCCAGGAAATTTGGATAAGGAAAAGTTTGCGCCGCAAGGCGCGACGCTTTGCAATGGGGCGGATATTCTGGCCGGATATTTTGATGGAAGCCGGAATATTACAAAACCGGATATTCCGGCCCCCACTCCAACCAGATAATCTGGCCCCTGTTTTCCTGCAACGGCTCTAAACGGCTAGTTTCGCGAAGGGGTATAAATACCCACTTCATCTTCAACCTCCACATAGCTCGACCAGACTTTGAAAAACACTTGAAGCTGAGCTACTAAATCTTATAGATCTCCTCTTCCTCCCACCCAAACTTGCTGATCTTTGGAGGATCGAAGGAGAAGGCCAATATCTACTACTTCACCAAAGCGATTTACATTTTCCCCTCATTCACTTGAGGGATTCGTGCCTAGGGTTTCCATTGGGAAAATCTAGGCCACCATTCTCACATCTTGTTGTGTTGTGACAGATTGTGGTGATTTGGGAGCCTCCAATTCAGTGTGGATGTGTGCGTCAAGATTGTTGTAAAGGCTCTGATATCCGCCTTAAAGGTTGCCTATAGTGGAAAGTGAACCAATCATTTGCGTTGCCGTTCATCGGAGAATATGGTGAGGACTTTGTGGCGTTGAGCAAGCCTGTTGTGGTGACGCTCACTCCCCTCAAAGGAGGAACTCGAGAATACATCCTTGTCTCCACGTGCTTCACTTCGGTTACTTCTATCCTTGTTTGCCTTTACTTGTATCTTGTGTAGTTGCTAGTGGTTGCTTGTCATATAGGTAAATTCAACTTAGTTGCATATCTAGATAATTTACCTTTTGTGTCAAGCCCAAATTGAAAAAGAATCAAAATTTGGTGTAGCACCGATTCACCCCCTCCCCCTCTAGGTGCCCATACGATCCTTTCACTAGTATCCCGTAGTCCAAAGATGAACTACTCACACATCACTCAAGAGGCAGGCATGGCGATGTAGAAGCCTCCGGTGACGATCTCCCTCTCTGGCAGGCTGTCGGGAAGAGCTTCAGAACCCTCCCGAATAGGGTTTCTAGTTGACGGCGGCCTCGGGTACGTATCATGAAAATAATTGGCCACCCTAGGGTTTTTGGGCGACGAAGAATATATAGGCGAAGAGGCGGCGCCAGGGGAGCACCAGGGGCCCCAGGCGGGTAGTGGGGGCGGCCCCACCATAGGCCGCGTCGGGAGGACGCCTCCTCCACCTGGTGGGGCCCTCCGGTTGTCCTTTGGACTCCGTCTTCTCTTCGTGATAAAAATGCCCTCCATGAATTTTCAGATCTTTTGGAGAATATTTCTTTGATAACTTTTCTTAAACAAAAAGACAACAGAAAACAGGAACTGTCACTGGGCATCTTGTTAATAGGCTAGTCCCGAAAAATGCCCTAAAATGATATAAAACTATAGTAAAACATGTAGCAATGATATAAAACAAGCATGGAACAATAAAAATTATAGATACGTTTGAGACGTATCAATTGCAAGTTAAAAAAGGCATTTCTAATTTTGCTCTCTTTTTTCCATTGTTTTTTTCACAAAAATCAGTGCTAGAGAACCTAACGAATATCTATTGAGAACATTTGGCCTATTTTTAAAATAACGAGCTCACCTAGTCGATTCCTATTAAATAAACTGTTTGGTTCACATAACCAAAAAAACAAAAACAAATGTAGAACCGAAAAACAACCATCATCAGATTGGGCAAGACCGAAAGGAATCTCGCAGAGGAGCACCAAACCATAACCAAAGAATTCAAACTAGCTTCAAACGTACAAAAATTTTCTAGTAAAGCATGCAACTAGAGAGCCTAAATGAACATATGCTACTGCTAGGGCTAGTCGTGAGAAATTGAGAAGATCTCTGATACGTCCATTTTGCATCACTATTTTATATCATAATTTACTGTTATTCATTGATATATTTCATATTAGAATGCAATACTTATGTTATTTTATCTTATTTTACATGTTTGATGATTATTCGGGAATAAACTGTCGGAGCCCGGAATCAGCTGGAAAAAGCACCGTCAAGATACAATATTTCTGCAACTCCAAAAATTCCGCAAACATTCAGAGATTATTATTTTGTCAGATGACGAGGAATGCCAGAAGGGGGGCCTGAGAGGGGCCACATGGAGGCCAGACGCCCCCCTGGGCGCGGCCAGCTCCTAGGCGCACCTGGCGGCCCTGAGTCGCCTCCGGCTCCCCCCTTTCGCCTATATGACCCCTCTGACCTAAAAACATCGGGGAACGCTTCGAAGAAATACTCCGCCGCCGCCTCGGGGGTAGAAACCACTGAGAGAGAAAAGCTCTCCGGCAGGGAGAAATCTGCCGGGGAAATTCCTTCCCGAAGGGGGGAAATCATCGCCATCGCCATCATCATCGCCACGGGCTTCGTCAAGACCATCATCCACACCATCCTCACCGACCACACCATCATCTCCACAGCTCCACTTCGTTCCACTGTAACATCTAGGGTTGCACTTGTTGTAGTTCATTGGGATCACTTTTCCAGTGTTGATTGCCTTGTGTAGTTGATGCTATTGAGTTTTATCGGTGAAATACTTTTATGTCCAGATTGTTATTCATACATTTATCACCTCTGATTATGATCCATATGATGTCTTGTGAGTAGTTCGTTTAGTTCTTGAGTACATGGGAGAAGTCTTGTTGCTAGTAGTGGAATTATGCTGAGTAGTTGTGACACCCCTCCCTGGCACATCTCGCCAGAGAGGCGGTCGTCCCGTGCGCCAGCCCAAGATATATGGCCGCACGTCACGACAGTGCAACATAATGGAAATCATTACACAACCAGGCACAAGAAGTGCTATAATGGTTTACAAGGCCATCAAGGCATGACAAAATATCAAGCCAAGCATGGCTCAGGACAGAGTTTAACTGGCAGCGGAAGACGACTAAGGCAACGGCTTGGAGCGGCTCCACTCCACAGGTATCTGACTGGGCTACTGATCCTAGCACGCTCTTGCTCCATCTTCTGGCTAAGTCTGGCCACATGAAAAGCCAGTCTGAGTACAATGACGTACTCGGAAGTAAAATAACCACAAGACATGAACAGTCAGGTAATCATGCAACAAGTTATCCAAAGAAACAACATCCTACCACATGGCAACAGTCTACTCAAGATAGACTAATAGGATAACATAAAAGGTAGTATGGCATCACAAGCAACACATAGCATAAGTAAACAACGGGGTATCACCAGTGCAGAGTCCAAGCCAGGTGGGATTGGATCGTGCACTGACAATCACATAAAGAGATTACCTGTGATGAGTAAACGAGTGTACCTCCTGGTACCAAATAATATACAACAGCACCTGTGATCACTGCTAGGCCCACTGGCCTCATCTTTCCACTCTGGGCATGCACGGTTGATGTTGGCTTAGGCCTAACTCTAGGCTCCCAACGAGCACACCACCATCCCATGTCACGGGTTACCATCGACATCTCAAGGCAACATTCCCTGCATCATCTTATTGTTTATTAAGTGAAGTCCGGTCGTTCATTAATTCTTTCAAACAAATCTTAAGTTTAACCTCCTGACACGAGAAAGACACACAGTGTGACCGACACTGAACTGTTGTTCCATATCCCAGGAACGAGGCTAGCTTGCTAGGTTGACACTCTCGAGAGGTTGCGTTCCCAACTATCAAAATGCACCTTACTCAGCCGGCACTTCAGGTTGTCACGCCAAAGTCGTACTAAGCAAAATACACTTACATGACCGTCCACCTGCTAAGACTCTCATGCACTACCCTATACGCATGGTACAACGGGCAAGTGAATCCGGCACATCCCCCGGCGTGACCGGGTATGCCTAGCTCCAGACTCCTTAGCACAGTCGAACCCGTGCCTGTCGACCACTACCCTCGGACAACACAACCGAACGACTGCGCCCAATGGATGGCACAAAAGGGGCTCAACAACCTACTAGGTCACGGTCCTCCATGAGACGATGATGGTCCTGCTTTCAAAGTTCAGATTAGTGGCACTATGGACTGACCCTATCGTTGTTTGGAGGGGTGTTTCATTTAATCAAGTTTCATCATAACAAGTCCAAACAACCGAGGATTAGTCCAGCACAACAATCACAATATCAATATAATATAACATCAAACAACAAGACATTAGCAACATAATATTTCAAGCAATAGCAGTTGTATTGACCGGACGACTATGGCGGGGATACCTCCGACCAGCGCCATCGCAGATCAATACAAAAATTAGCACAGGTGGTTAGCGTCAACCGGATGACTATGGCGGAGATACCTCTGACCAGCGCCATCACAGATCAACTACAAAAGTTAGCACAGTTTGTTGGCGTCGATCGGGTGACTGTGGCGGAGATACCTCCGACCAGCGCCATCACAGATCAACTACCAAAGTTGGTAGGGCATGTAGTCTCCAAAATAAACCGAGAAGCACTCGTAAGAAAGAAAGCATCCATTCCACTCGAGGATTAACTCGACGTGGTGTCAGCAATCTTGGCAAAAAGAACCAAATGGAAAGCAAATGTCCCAAGCATCGCAGTCAAAGCGGGCATACGCCAACCAAGTTTGACGGAGGGAGAAGAAGCAAATAACTCTTTTGACAAATGCCCCCAACTCCGAGGATCATAAGGTGACATTCGTCCGCTCCTCACCTCGGCGAAGAAGAAGAAGCAAACACTCATAGGAACGCATGTTTTATAGTTGTTTAGTTAGATGGTTCGACAAAGCCACACAAGTGCGAGGCGCACAGTTAATCCATACATCATTCTAATGCACAAATGAATGATGAATGAAACATGGCATCGCTATCTACTCGGAAATAAATATGACATGCAAGCATACATATGAAACAACACGAACAAACAACATTGCAAGACTGGTCATCGCAAGTGGTTAGCTTGCCTTTGAAGATCGACACCGTTTGGCTTGGAGGGTCACGAACGTCACGAATCAGGGTCTCGGTTTGCCGGTACCGCGGGATACACCTATACATGCATACAAGGGTGCTGAGTATACAAGTATTTTACAAAAATCTAAAACCTATACCACTGGACAGATCCTTTCAAAATAGGAATTTAGAAATTTGAATCACTTCAAACGGAGCTACGGTTCAAAAGATATGGACGTGTGACGGATAGCTATCTGCTGCTCACCTGAGAAAAAAAACAGAACGGGCTGCTCTGGCCGTGCGACTGGGCCGTGCTGGGCCGAAACGGCCTGCTGCGCTGCTGCCTGCTGGCCAGCTAGGCTGGGCTGGTGCGTGCTGGGCCGAAACGATCGCTGGAAGGGAAAAAAGGACACGAACGGATGGATCGATCCAGGCGTTGACCTCCTATACGCTCGCTCCTGCGCGCGGGAGCACGCCGCGGACCGCCGGAGCGGGCGGCTCGGCGCGCCGGCCGGCCGACGGCGAGGATGGAGTGGCGGCGGTGGGGGCCGCGGCCAGGGGAAGCAAGGGGTGGTGGCTGCGGCGACCGGGCGGCTTGGGCGCGCACATGCAGCTCGGACGCGCAGCTCGCGCGCCGGCCATGGCGGCCGAGACTGCGGCACGAGCTCGTCGACACTGGGCGGCGTTGACTTGCCAGGACGAGCAGGGAAGGGTACCTAGCTAGTTCAGGAGTCTCCCCATCGATACCCATGGACAATGGTGCTCACAAACCACGGACCGATCCGAGGATCGATGTGGTGCTCCATGGCCGCAGCAAGGAGAGAAGGAGCACCATTCCCGTCCATAGGCACCGGAAGAGAGGTCTAGAGGGGGAGAGGAGAGTGGCTGCAGGGTAGGGAGTGAGCAAATGGTGGTGCATGCCGCGGAAGAGGCTTGGGCTGCGCTTGTTCCAACTAGATGCAACGGTTTTGCTCCAAGGAGTAAATGGAAGAGATAAGAATGAGAATGGATAAGGGGGAGGAGCTGGACACACAGTAACGCACGAGGCTGCACTGTGTGATGACGTGGATCACACGTTCGTTGGGAGACCCCAAGGGGAAGGTATGAAGCTGTAGCAGCAAGTTTTCCTCAGTATGAAACCAAGGTTTAATCGAACCAGTAGGAGTAAGAAATCACTACTGAAGGTTGTTAGTGGCGCGCTGACGTGGAACCTGCACACAACACAATCAAACTACTTTGCCCCAACGAAACAGTGAGGTTGTCAATCTCACCGGCTTGCTGAAAACAAAGGATTAAACGTATGGTGTGGAAAATAGTGTAAATTGCAGAGAATGAAAAGGAACAATGATTGCAGTTGGTTGTATTATCAGTGTAAAAGAATGGACCGGGGTCCACAGTTCACTAGTGGTGTCTCTCCATAAAAGATAACTAACATGCTGGGTGAACAAATTACAGCTGGGCAATTGACAAAATATTGAGCGCATGACAATGCATATATATGACATGATGATTACTATGATATTCATGTGGGCATTACGACAAAATACATAGACCGTTATCCAACAGCGTCTATGACTAATAATCCACCTCCAGGTTGTCATACCGAGTTCCCCGTTGGTATTAAGTTGCAAGCAACGGATAATCGCATTAAGTAATGTGCGTAATGTAAACAAATGCATTAGACCTAACGGCGCACCCTTAAGCTAAGCATCGGTTATTTTATCCCTAGTGGCAACAGCACATCCACAATCTTAGAAGTTGTTGTCACTCTCCCAGATTACCGGAGGCATGAACCCACTATCTAGCATAAATACTAACTCTTGGAGTTACAAGCATCTACTTGGCCAAAGCATCTACTAGTAACGGAAAGCATGCAAGATCATAAATAACATATAAGATAGATTGATAATCAACTTGACATAGTATTCAATATTCATCGGATCCCAGCAAACACAACATGTAGCATTACAATAAGATGATCTTGATCATGATAGGCAGCTCACAAGATCTAAACATGATAGCATAAAGTGGAGAGACAACCATCTAGCTACTGCTATGGACCCGTAGTCCAAGGATGAACTACTCACGCATCACTCCGGAGGCAGGCATGGTGATGTAGAGCCCTCCGGTGATGATTCCCCTCTCCGGCAGGGTGCCGGGAAGAGCTTCTGAACCCTCCCGAGCTAGGGTTGACGGCGGCGGCGTCTCTGGAACTTTTCGTGGATAATGGCTCGGGTGTCTAGGGTTTTCCCGTGAAGATGAATAAATAGGCGAAAGGGCGGCGGCTGGAGCGACCCGAGGGGCCCACACCACCCCGGCGCGGGAGGGGGGCCGCGCCGCCCATGGTGTGGCGCCTCCTCGGTCCCTCCGTCTCTCCTCCTTGGACTCCGTGTACGTGTTGGAAAAATAGGAGGTCTGTCCAAGTTTCGTCCAATTCCGAGAATATTTCCAGACTAGCTTTTCTGGAATACAAAAACAGCAGAAAACAGGAACTGGCACTGTGGCATCTTGTTAATAGGTTAGTCCCAGAAAATGCATAAAAATGCTATGAAGTGTATATAAAACATGTAACAATTGGTATAATATCAACATGGAACATCAGAAATTATAGATACGTTTGAGACGTATCAAGCATCCCCAAGCTTAGTTCTACTCGTCCTCGAGTAGGTAAAACGATAAAAACAAAATAATTTCTGAGGTGACATGCTACAATCATAATCTTGATCAAATAGTATTGTAAAGCACATGTTATGAATGAAGTGATCCAGGTCAATGGTCTATAGTTTGCTAGCAAGTAGATAATGAGCAAACAACTGAATCATATAAGCAAAAACTTTTCATGAATAGTACTTTCGAGACAAGCATCAAAGAGTTTTGCATAAGAGTTAACTCATAAAGCAATAGATTCTAAGTAAAAGGTATTTAACCAACACAAAGGAAGATTTAAGCTTCAGCAATTGCTTTCAACTTTCAACATATATATCTCATGGATATTTGTCAACACAAAGCAATATAATAAGTGCAATATACAAGCATATAAAAATTGTTGCACCAAAGTTGACACTAGTGTTTGCTTCTGAGATAGAAAGAAGTAGGAAAACTGACTCAACATAAAAGTAAAAGAAAGGCCCTTCGCAGAGGGAAGCAGGGATTAAATCATGTGCTAGAGCTTTTTAAGTTTTTGAAATCATATAGAGAGTAAAAATAAGTTTTGGGAGGTGTTTGTTAATTGTCAACGAATCAGAAAATGGAAAGTACAATATGACCCCTGCCAACCAGACTTTTAAGAGCGGCTCCCATGAAGGACGTTATTTCTACCAGCAAGGCAGATCATCCCTCTTTCTTTTGTTTACACATGCAGATATTTCACTGTTTGTCATTGCTTGACTGATAAATCAGGGCAAAAATGTGAAGAGAATTAAGCGGTTAAAGTTGTAATTAATTGGGACTGGGCACCCCATTTGCCAGCTCTTTTTGCAAAATTAATGGATAAGCGGATGTATATGCCGCTAGTCCGGTGGTAAAGTCTGTTTGACAGTTGACATAAAGACATCCACCCCGTCCTCATGAGCTTGGTAAACATTGACACAAAATAGGAGTAATAATTTTTGAATAGTTTAAAGGTAGCACATGAAAAATTTACTTGGAATGGCAAGGAAATACCACATATAGGTAGTTATGGTGGACACAGATGGCATGGATTTTGGCTCAAGGTTTTGGATGCACGAGAAGCATTCCCTCTCAGTACAGAGTTTAGGCTAGCAAGGTTATTTGAAGCAAACACAGGATATCAACCGACACAGCAAGACTTATATGAAAACATATTGCAAGCATTATAAGACTCTACACTGTCTTCCTTGTTAACCAAACCCTTTTACTAGAAAATATCTAGACCTTAGAGATACCAATCATGCAAACCAAATTTCAACGAGCTTTACGGTAGTTCTTCATTAATAGGTTTTAACTACATGATACAAAAGCTTAAACATGAACTACTTGATAACTCAAAACAATTGACAAGTATCAAATTATCCAATACAGTGATCTACAAGAATATGTAAGCTTTTTCCATTATACCATCTACCACATGCAACATTTTCTGTTCCAACCAAACACCAATCAATTTATTTCAACATAAACTCTCCAAACAATTATAAGTGAAGCAAGAGAGTACTTTCTTTAAAAGAACTAACAGCTCTGAATAAGAGATGCATGCAAAACAGGAGCTAAAAGCATAGCAATAGCTAGATAAGAATACTCAACAAGTATAAGTGAAGGAGTATTCATATGAAAAAGCGGAGCGTGTCTCTCTCCCAATCAAGAATGCTAGGGTCCAATCAAGTTGACCATAAGAAAAATAAAATACTGAAAATAAAAGCACACAGACGCTCCAAGTAAAGCACATATGATGTGAAAGAATTAAAATATAGTTTCACTAGAGATGACCTGATAAGTTGCTGATGAAGAAGGGGATGCCTTGGGCATCCCCAAGCTTAGACGCTTGAGTCTTCTTGAAATATGCTGGGGTGATCCATGGGAGCATCCCCAAGCTTAAGCTCTTCACTCTTCTTGATCACATTATATCATCCTTCTCTCTTGACCCTTGAAAACTTCCGCCACACCAAACTCAGAGTAATTCTCATTAGAGGGTTAGTGCACAATCAAAAACTCACATGTTCTATAAGGACACAAACATGACCGTTACTTTTAACATTAACTACTGCCACTGATGTTATGTGAAGCTCTTCACCCTAAAAAAGAATTCCACTCAACACTAGTAAAAGAGAGAATGCGAAAAATAAAAGACAGAATCTGTCTAAACAGAACAGTCTAAAACGAATTTTTTCGAGGCACTTACGTTGCTCAGATAAAAACAAAACTAACGAAAGATGCGTACATATCTGAGGATCACGCACAAAAATTTGCAGATTTAAATAATTTTTTGTGATTTTACAGAAGTAAAACGGTGAACAGCAGAAATCTGTTCCTGCGCAGAAATCCAAATCTAGCATCATCTTCCTATTAGAGGCTCCACTTGGCACAACAATGCGATAAAATAAAGATACAAAGGATTGTTACAGAAGTAAACAACACCTTGACTCAAAAAGAAAAAAATTGCAGAAATAAAACAATGGGTTGTCTCCCATAAGCGCTTTTTTTTAAAGCCTTTTATCTAGGAATGATAATTTTTATGATGCTCACATAAAGATAAGAGTTGAAACATAAAAGAGAGCATCAAGAGCATATATAAAACATGTTTAAATCTAACACTCTTCCTATGCATAGGAGCTTATAAGAAAACAAGTCAATGAAGCACAAAGTGACTAGCATAGGAAGGCAAAACAAGTGCAACTTCAAAACTTTCAACATAAATAGAGGAGACTTAATATTATTGAGATATATGAAACTGTGTCTCCCTCTCTCATAAGGACCAATAGGTCTTAAAGTACCCAGCAAATAAAAGCAATCAAGAGAAAGCTCAAAACCTTCATCATAAAGAGAAGAAATTTAGTAATATGAAGATTTCTATAACCATACTTTCCTATCTCAAAATAATTTTCTGTGGCATCATGAATAAACTCAACAATATAGCTATCACATAAAACATTCTTATCATGATCCACGTGCATAAAAGTATCATTACTCTCCACACAAGCATAATCAATTTCATCAGTAATAGTGGGAGTAAAACTAGCACATCCATCATTATAATCATCATACATTGGAGGCATAGAATAATCATAATGAATTTCATCCTCAATAGTAGGTGGAACTAAAATAGCACAATCATTATAATCATCATAAAGTGGAGGCAAAGTATCATCAAAGCAAATTTCCTCCTCCAAGCTTGGGGGACTAAAAATATCATTTTTATCAAAACCAGCTTCCCCAAGCTTAGAATTTTCCATGGCATTAGCAATAATGGTGTTCAAAGAATTCATAGTAATAATATTGCTACTATCATGCAAATAAAGTTCCATAGGTTTTTTAATTTTCTCTTCAAACACTTCATGTCCCAACTCAAGATAAATTTCATAAAGCTCCCTCATGTTCTTTTCAGCCATAGGACTAGTTTCAAGAAAAGTAACCATTGATAGCAAGTAAAGAACTAGACATAATTACTAAAACAAGAAACAAAACTAGACAAACCGAAATAAACTAGATGCATGAATTTTTTTTTGTGTTTTTATAAATAAAGCAAACAAGACAAGATAAAAATAAACTAAGCAAGACAATAACAAAGAGATTGGAAGCGTGAAACTCCCCTTGCAGAAATCCTCTTGCTCCCCGGCAACGGCGCCAGAAAAATTGCTTGATGACGTGGATCACACGGTCGTTGGGAGACCCCAAGAGGAAGGTATGAAGCAGTGTAGCAGCAAGTTTCCCTCAGTATGAAACCAAGATTTAATCGAACCAGTAGGAGCAAGAAATCTTTTCTGAAGGTTGTCAGTGGCGCGCTGACGTGGAACCTGCACACAACACAATCAAACTACTTTGCCCCAACGAAACAGTGAGGTTGTCAATCTCACCGGCTTGCTAAAAATAAAGGATTAAACGTATGGTGTGGAAAATAGTGTTTAATTGCAGAGAATGAAAAGGAACAATGATTGCAGTTGGTTGTATTATCAGTGTAAAAGAATGGACTGGGGTCCACAGTTCACTAAAAGATAACTAGCATGCTGGGTGAACAAATTACAGCTGGGCAATTGACAAAATATTGAGCGCATGACAATGCATATATATGACATGATGATTACTATGATATTCATGTGGGCATTACGACAAAATACATAGACCGTTATCCAACAGCGTGTATGACTAATAATCCACCTCCAGGTTGTCATACCGAGTTCCCCGTTGGTATTAAGTTGCAAGCAACGGATAATCGCATTAAGTAATGTGCGTAATGTAAACAAATGCATTAGACCTAACGGCGCACCCTTCGGCTAAGCATCGGTTATTTTATCCCTAGTGGCAACAGCACATCCACAATCTTAGAAGTTGATGTCACTCTCCCAGATTACCGGAGGCATGAACCACTATCTAGCATAAATACTAACTCTTGGAGTTACAAACATCTACTTGGCCAAATCATCTACTAGTAACGGAAAAAATACAAGATCATAAATAACATATAAGATAGATTGATAATCAACTTGACATCTCTACAACATCTAATCCCACAAGAAATAGCGAGTTGTGGTTGATCCACCGATTTAGGCGTTCGTGGTTCATTGGATCAAAAGTAGATTCCATCTCAGCCATCCGTTCGATTGATTCAGGTATAGTCGGTTCATGGTCAAACTGGTCTCTCGCACCACTTTTACACGCGTGCTTCATTGCTGGGTTGTCTTCTCTGCCAAGCCTCCTCCTGTTTCTCGAACACTCCTCCAGTAGCCTACTGAAGATCGCCATGGTTCTCGCCGAATACCGCGCCGACGAGGCTGCAGCGGTGCTGGGGGACGTCCACGGCCCTCCTCAGAGTAGGAGCTATAAGCCCTCTGTGCCCTCTGTTCGGTCTCCTCTGTTTTCGGTAGGAATTTGATTTTTTGCGGCGAAGGAAGCAACCCTCACGGCGGCCATGGGGCGGCGCTGCTCTCGCTCCCCTGCCCAATGGCCTCCTCTTCTTTCTCCTGGCAGGCCAGTCCAACATGGTCGTCCGGGACGAGCTCCCCTCGCCGCCGCTCCATCTCCCTCCCCCTACCTCTCGCATCCACGCCTCCTCCGCCTCGCGGCCGACCGCCGTCGTGCCGGTCGTACGTCTAGCGCTGGTAGCTTGGGGACGGCGACCTCATACAAACGGCGCTCGGGATAGTCACCAGCGGCCAGCAGCGGCGCCGGTGAGGCTACGCGAGCGGCGGCGCCGGTGGCGAGCTAGGGCTCATACGTTTCAGAGGTGAGAAAATATTTTCTAAAATCGAGTCGTGTGCTTCTTCTATTTCCGTATGGGTCAAAAGCAATATCTTTTTGGCTTCAGATAGCTCACCTAGGGCTGATCGGCTGGGGAATTGGGATTGGGGGTTCAGTTGAGGAGGAGCTAATGCGGCTGTTCGGCAGGATCTCACGCAGCGTCGTCAGCGTCACATTTTTACAAGACGCGTCGAGCTCCACCATATAGTTCCATGGTTAATCATCATGGTGTGTACGATTTGCAGAGTAGCAGCTTGTAAACATAAGAACGCACACAACACATTTAGTGTCTGTTAGCAATCATTTTTCATGGTGCCTATCAGTTAAGTTGTGTTGGTTCATTGCGTGACGTTGTTCAGGTAGCATCTAAATGAACCATCACAGTTTGAAGTCATTTAAATGCCTAGATATGCTTCTCTTATGACATTGTAGAACTTGAGCTAAATAACCTATTCAACAGAATTAAAGAACATGGTGTCTATTTTGTACAATGTCATTTTTTCAATTTATGTTTTACAGTTCTATAGATCTGAAATTATGTGCCTTGTGCCAAACAGGAGACATCAAACATTAGATTGACTACAGTATATGTACAATGTCTTACCTGGTTTTCTCTTTTTGCATGACAGGTCAGTATAATATTAGTATCATTTCTTACAAACTATTGTCGTTGTGGATTGTGCCCTTGCAGCCAATTCCTCATCTGTTTATTCTGTTGTATTCCTGTAAATTGAAATAGTAATCAGGTTGATTCTGTTGTATTCCTGTAAAATAAAGTTTGTTTCTTATATCAGTTGAACAGAGTAAGTCAGGACCCTTCATTGCTTTTTTAGAGGAAATTAAATTTAGCTGATCCCAATTGTCGCAATGTTTTCTCATTTGAAACAATGATTACGAGGTGCTACCACAAATTACTAAACGCTATTTTGATATTTCACAAAGATGTTCAGAAATGATGTTAACCGAAATGTGATGCCTTACTCTGCTCAACTCATGTACTTGAGCTCAAGAACTTATCTTCTGTATACAATATGGGATAATAATGTTCGAGAAATAATGAAGTGATCCGGAGATAATGTTTTCTGCTTAGTACACCAAGGCCACCTTCTTCTGTTTGCATTTCTATTCAGTTCACTTGCATCATTGTCTTATATGTTTTCTCACTCATATACTAATGTACAAGCCACCCTCCCCCTCTTTAATCAGTATTGTAGCACATGGTATTCTGGGAGATCACAAACAAGGATTCTTTTCAAGATACAGGTACATGACCTTCCACTCCATCTTCTCCTTTTCGAAACCTGTGCATACTATCTGATCCCAGTAGTTAAGCAAACACTGCTAAATGCTTTTAATAAAAATATTTTAAGAGCAATTTACTTTTTTCACATATAATCTATAGTTATCTTTGTTACTGTTTACTAGGTTTCAAAAAATGCTAGCTATCTATTATATAATTAAAACACAGGTTAACCAACGGTGAAGATTTTTTACTTTTAACTTATGAGATCTCAACGGTTTAGATCTATGGACTAGGCAACGAAGGACTAACGCCTATAAACATACTATGGCAGGACTAGACGTGTAGTAGTTGATTCGTATTCTAATTGGACTCCACAAAGGAACGGGTGGGATGGTATACGACGTCAACTCGCGTGCATGTTTTATCTCAAAAGGAAAGAATACAATGGCTATTTGTGTTAGCGATGGACTCTTTGTAATCTAAAGCAAAAGATAGGCGCATCACCCAGCGGATCCAAAGACTATATATGTAATCTAGCACGCTCCTACGAGGCTGCATATCCAGGACGAGATCATCACGCCCGGCGAGAATACGATATTAGGATGCCGGTGATCACGCCCGGCGGATTGAAGTCGCATGCCCGGCAGATTGAAGTCACGACGCTCAGATGCCCTCCAGTGGCAGCGGCCCGATGTATTCAACACACAATAACAACACATCTTTTACGATTCTACGGTCTCGCGACGCCAAGACGCCAGGCAGAAATCTGTTTTTCTTTTTACGGGATATCAACGACAACCTCAACAGGAGGCGATCGACATGCCACGGACTGGCAGCCTGGCAGGTCGCCCGTGATCACGCGAAGCGAGCAGGTACCGGCAGTGGCTGGCGCCTGGCAGCGACCCTAGGCGCAAGGCGAACGTCCACGAGAACTGCACAAACGAGACCGCGGTGAGATCATAAGTACATCAGACAAGTTAGCAGCTAAATCAATCTTTACAAGCCATGAACAATCACGTCTGCCTGAAAGTCTGAAACTGTCAAACTCAGAAGGTTGCATTAGTCTACAGGGAGTCTGTATGACGATATCGATCTGGCAAGAATCTGCGACGCCTAAACTCAACGTGGGCGTACGGCAGTAGACGATTTGGTGATCCGACTTGCAGTTTGCAGCGGATATTGTTCGAGTTCTCCACGGTCGTGCTCGCGCGGATGAAAAACCTTGATCCGGCAGCCATCCTCCTGTTTTAATTTGGTCCCAATTGATTCCTATTATTATGTGCAAGCTGCAGGTCAAAACAAAAGTCTATGCAAGCTGGATTGTCGCCTCTTGCTTCATATGATCGTGTACCTCCGTCGTTATGCAGTTTGCACTTTGCAGCATCCCCGGCCGATGCCAAGGCGCCAACATCGTGAATCCATCCGGTGCTGTATGGTTTGGAGCCATCCACTCTGTCCACTCCCAAGTCAACTTGGTGTGCTGATTTGATCAGGAAAAGTTGACACTGGGAAACATGCCGACCTACAGGTTTGGGTCATCAACTTTCAGAAAACTGGTGGTACACAGTCGGTAGAAAAAATCAGCCAGGGCTACTCTGCTGTATCCGTGCAGGCCAGTGCAAGTTCCAGGATAAATTTCTCCCCTCTACTTCATCTAATATGCTGATAGTTTGGAATATTTCGTTTTACTTTATTCAGACAATAATATGGTTGCCGGTCTACATGGAGACTTTGATCCGGCGAAAGGCGAGGTCATTCGAAAGGCCACGGGTGTTCCCTTCAATGGCCTAGCATAGAACCTCGGATGAGCTCAAGGCCTGGACGGAAACTCACGGCGACAAATTTGATGACGGTGATCTCATGTCAGCGATCTTGACAAACATATAAGGAGCCGAGTCTAAGTGAGTCTGCGGTGGGCGAGAAGCGACATTGTCAAAAAGCAATGGACGATTAAGTCGATTCAAATAGGTTTCTCCTGATGCATTTGCAACGACATGATTAATTGATGGTGACAATAGGCCAAGACATGCAAGAGGTTTTCCAGGTAAGTCGTCCCATGCATGGGATCTATCTATCTTCCAATGAAGATCGAATTTGTAACTTATTTTTGTTCCATATTTAGAATTCAACCTAGAAAGTATGCTTTCTTATCCACCTAATAAGAAATTTATCTACTATAGGTTTCGAAGTACACTTATCATGAACCAAAATTATAATTATTTTCAACTGTGTTAACAATAAAATAATGTTTCTATTAAATGATGAATTCATCTACATGCTAAAATATATAATTGGTTGATACCTGAGATTTAAATTTCTAATGTACTCCCTCCGTTCGGAAAAGGATGACCATTTTTGTAACATCCTTTTCCGAATGGAGGGAGTACATGATAATAGGGTGCTGTGTATTCTTTGGCGCCCTCCACTCTGTCCACTCGGAAGTCAACTCGGTGTGCTGATTTTATCAGGAAAAGATGATACTGGGAAAAATGGCGACCTACAAATTTGGGTCATCAACTTGCAAAAAACTGGTGGTACACACTCGGTTGAAAAAATCTGGCAGGGGCTACTCTGCTGTATCCGTACAGCCCAGTGCAAGTTCCAGGATAAATTTCTCCTCTCTACTAAATCCAATATGCTAATAATTTGAAATATTTTGTTTTACTTTATTCAGACAATAATTTTGTTGCCGGTCTACATGGAGACTTTGATCCGGCGAGAGGCGACGTCATCAGAAAGCCATGGGTGTCCCCTGCAATCGCCCAGCATAGAACCTCCGATGAGCTCAAGGCGTGGACGGCAATCAGCAAAGAACCGACATTGTCAAAACGCAATGGATTGATGCCGACAATTTTTTCCGAACTGATTGCAATGCATCAAGTCGATTCAAATAGGTTTCTCCAGAAGCATTTGCAACCACATGATTAATTGATGGTGACCATAGGCCGAGAGATGCAAGAGATTTTCCATGCAAGTCAGCCCATGCATGGGACGATCAATATATCTATCTATCTTCCAATGAAGATCGAACTTGCTAACTTATTATTTTTTAAATATTTTGAATTCCACATAGAAAGTATGCCTTCTAAGAAATTTATCCACTATAGGTTTCAAAGTACACTTATCATGAACCAAATTTGCAGTTATTTTCAACAGTGTTAACAATAGAATAGTGTTTCTGTTAAATGATGAACTCATACATGCTAAAATATATAATTGGTTGATTTCGAATTTTACCTGGGATTTAAAATTCTAATGTACATGATAGTAGGGACATATAACTGGACTATCTAGGCTGCCACTCACGACCTATGCATTTTCAGCCGTGATCTTGCCCCCTGTAAGTTTTTGGTCGTCAGATCTCCACTCATATCAGCGTTGGGCCGAATGTCCCTCAGTGAAGCTGCTCTGGAGGTAAAATCATCCACTTGAAGTCTTGGTCGCCACGCGCCAGTTCGAGCCCGTGAAAGAGTCAAACTGCAGATATCAGTTCGGTTCATGCATGCACGTTGAGCTAAAAAAAGGCACATGTACGCATTGGACGCCTACATGCTAATGGAAGATCAACAAGCAACAAGACAGTACATGCCCTGTAGGTTGAAAGGAAACAAGTGCATGCATGAATTTACTTATACATGCTAATGGAATACGAATGAAGAGGACAATAGGATGGACTGGATTGTTGTTGTAGTCCACCACCACACGGTTCACTATGAAGATATAGTTGGTCAATTTGGGAAAAAATCACCTTCTTCCCGAGCAGAGGGTCCACTGCATATATATATGACACCACAATCTTGATACATGGACTGATCAGTGATCCATTTACGTGCAAGGTTTTAGTAGCGCGCATGAAGCAAAGCGGCAGCTAGGTTCACCGATGAATTTAATTAGCAAGCAGTTCAGAAGTTAGCATTTACATATGTGGTATTATTCAAGATGCATATTCAGATATTCAGATGAACTATTTTACTACATTTTAATGTAATTGATTGATCGAGTTTGGCGAAAGAATAGAGTTGAATGTCATTGTCCTCTTATGCACAATAGAACTTACAAGAATTAAAATTGAATTTACTCAGTTTTACCATTTAAAACATGGGAAAATTATCACCCAAAATTGAAAAGAGTGAGTCGTTGTAGAAAGGCTCGGTAATTGAAATCTGACATAAACTTTCTTTTCACTTATTATTGGTCTTAAATGTTCAAAAAATGGTATAAAAATAACATAAATACAGTACAATAGAACTTACAAGAATTAAAACTGAATTTACTCAGTTTTACCATTTATAACATGGGAAAAGTATCACCCAAAATTGAAAAGAGTGAGTTGTAGAAAGGCTCGGTAATTGAAATCTTACATAAACTTTCTTTTCACTTATTATTGGTCTTAAAATGTTCAAAAAATGGTACAAAACATAACATAAAAAGTTCAAAAAATGGTATAAAAATAGCATAAATACAGTAGATGTTGATTCAAAAAGTCTCATTGCTAGCCGCGCAATTTTGCGCGGGCCACCCAGCTAGTTCTTGTAGTAAAGCAAACTGACAAGATGTTCAGCAAGTAGCAACAGAACAGAGATGATGCCTTATGAAAACGTTGACAGGAAGTGTTTACCTGAATTTAAACTTATTATACTGCTAGAACATTAGATTTTTCTCTTTGCTTTTCTTTCATTCATCCAGCCACCCATTAGATCCGATGTTTCCTACATGTTTCTTTGTTAAGAAAAGCTGCATTTATTTCTTCTGATGATTCATAGATATTTGGATCTTTATTTTTCTTCTTCGCCTACTCTTGGCCAGAGTGTGCGAGCATGTGTTGATTAGCTGTAGTTTGCACTTATTGCTTTATATGTGGTGCACAAGCTCAGCTTAACAAGTAAAGGGAAATGAAAAAATTGTGACGACGGTTGAACAAGCAATTTGGTTTAGCTATGTATTCAACCAAATCTATGTCCATCCCTTGTTTAAACAAATAAAGTATTATCCACACAGTATGAAGGATGATGCATTGGACATGGATACAATTTCTAAGATGCAACATTGAACCCTTTATTTAGCCATCAGTTATTTAGCTATTTAGCGTATGTTTTACCTCGGGATATGCATATATTCGAATTACTTGTCTTGAAACAAAAGGTATACGGGGTACTAATGTATGAGCATATTCACTTCATTCGCTTGAATAACTCTACCTTTTCGACAAATTCAACCTATCTGAACCGCAAAGATCACAAATGCATGATGTATCTAAATCTAGGATCGAAACGAAGATAGTGTTCCGCTTCCCCTAATTAGGACATAAATCAAGCAGTATAGTCTTGTTTTTCCATCTTCACAATCAACAAAGTACTATTCGTATGAAACCACAATGTCATAGAAGTTTGTTCATTTGTATTTTCTTTTATTCTATTCAATTTGCATACTTAGTAGATTTTGGAGAATATATCTGGACGTGTAGTCGCACGGGTCCAGGACAAATGACCAACAGCCACGAAGCGGTTATGGAGAGCTTATATTTCTTCGGTTATGTGGATAGTATTTTCAAACTGGTACATGCTTTATTAGAGTAGTACACATAGCTTATTGTGAAATTCACTTTGGCATCCATATGCATATGTAGCTTATTTCTATTGTGTCGTAAGCTAGCTGCGTATCTTTTGGTAGCTGAGAATGTATTGAAGAAAAATGGTGTAGTTCACTGCTAATAAAACCATTGTGTGCATACAGGTAAATTTTGTTGAAAAGATAAGTTATTCAAGTGAATGAAGTGAACCTTCTACAAATGGGGATAAATACTAAAACGTCTATTTGTACATTATTCTTAATGATTTATATCTTATTTGACCTAGAGTTTGCTTATATTATTTCTCTATTTTCCTGCAAGCGCTAAACTTCAGCTTGTAATGTTCTCTTTAAAATATATACTGCAGTTGGGAGAGACGTAATCTTGTATGAAGCTTTTACTTTTTTTACCTTCTGGTCGTGAGGACTTCATTCTTAATTATATTGTGCGACTTAGCATTGTGGCCTTTCTTTTGTAGAACATATTTTACATTAGCATTTAGAGTCGCATCAAATTCTGGATGGAAATATATTTCATGGGTGAATTCACCGCATTATCTTTTAATAAGTAAATGCTTCCTACCCCGCTGAAGATTTTAAGTTATTAAACTCTTCGGTTGAAGATAAATGGTCTCATGCAAGATGTTAAAGATGGTGTTGAATCATGGATTCATGATAGTGATCTCTCCGGCGCGGCAAAGCGCGCCAGGTCCTTCTAGTAGTATTCAATATTCATCGGATCCCAGCAAACACAACATGTAGCATTACAATAAGATGATCTTGATCATGATAGGCAGCTCACAAGATCTAAACCTGGGCCCGTAGTCCAAATTTGAACTACTCACGCATCACTCACGTATCACTCCGGAGGCAGGCATGGTGATATTATCAGTGTAAAAGAATGGACCGGGGTCCATAGTTCACTAGTGGTGTCTCTCCATAAAAGATAACTAACATGCTGGGTGAACAAATTACAGCTGGGCAATTGACAAAATATTGAGCGCATGACAATGCATATATATGACATGATGATTACTATGATATTCATGTGGGCATTACGACAAAATACATAGACCGTTATCCAACAGCGTCTATGACTAATAATCCACCTCCAGATTGTCATACCGAGTTCCCCGTTGGTATTAAGTTGCAAGCAACGGATAATCGCATTAAGTAATGTGCGTAATGTAAACACATGCATTAGACCTAACGACGCACCCTTAAGGTAAGCATCGGTTATTTTATCCCTAGTGGCAACAGCACATCCACAATCTTAGAAGTTGCTGTCACTCTCCCAGATTATCGGAGGCATGAACCCATTATCTAGCATAAATACTAACTCTTGGAGTTACAAGCATCTACTTGGCCAAAGCATCGACTAGTAACGGAAAACATGCAAGATCATAAATAACATATAAGATAGATTGATAATCAACTTGACATAGTATTCAATATTCATCGGATCCCAGCAAACACAACATGTAGCATTACAATAAGATGATCTTGATCATGATAGGCAGCTCACAAGATCTAAACATGATAGCATAAAGTGGAGAGACAACCATCTAGCTACTGCTATGGGCCCGTAGTCCAAAGATGAACTACCCATGCATCACTCCGGAGGCAGGCATGGTGATGTAGAGCCCTCCGGTGATGATTCCCCTCTCCGGCAGGGTGCCGGGGAGAGCTTCTGAACCCTCCCGAGCTAGGGTTGACGGCGGCGGCGTCTCTGAAACTTTTCGTGGATAATGGCTCGGGTGTCTAGGGTTTTCCCGTGAAGATGAATAAATAGGCGAAAGGGCGGCGGCTGGAGCGACCCGAGGGGCCCACACCACACTGCGGCGCGGTTGGAGGTGGGGCCGCGCCGCCCTATGGTGTGGCGCCTTCCTCGGTCGCCTCCGTCTCTCTTTCGGACTTTCGTGTACGTGTTGGAAAAATAGGAGGTCCTGTCCAGGTTTCGTCCAATTCCGAGAATATTTCCAAACAAGCTTTTCTGGAATACAAAAACCGCAGAAAACATGAACTGGCACCGTGGCATCTTGTTAATAGGTTAGTCCCAGAAAATGCATAAAAATGCTATGATGTGTATGTAAAACATGTAACAATTGGTATAATATCAACATGGAACATCAGAAATTATAGATACGTTTGAGACGTATCATTGTACTGGAGGGTTTTGGCTAAACAGGTTTAAGCTAAGCGAGTTTAGGTCCCGCCAAACCGTGCGTCTAGAGCGCGACGCGAGCGGCATCGTCGCGTTCCCTGTGACTCGGAGGTCCAAAAGGAAAACGGATTGCACCACTGGGTTCACAAGGACAAGACCAACACAACCAATCTGCCCACACTCCAGAGCTCAACACTTTGCAGACTAGATTTTCCAGAAAACGTAATGCATAGAAGGTGCTCGATGAAAAGATAGGGGTCTTGCCCTTCTCAGAAAAATCCCCAAAAATTACCACTAAGTATTTGTGGCATAAGGAGGGTGTCTATGGAGTTTGGGCTCAAATGGGTACTGGTAAACTGGGTTTTGACAAGATGTCCCAAAATGGACACAATGGCATGGTCATGGCAAAGTGATTTTTCACTCTTCACCTTGGGGTGATTTTCTGGATATGTGTGTCTATGGACCATGTGGTCAATGTGACCAAGTCTCATGGTCATAGGATTTGTCTAGGTATAGGTTTGCTTGAAGATCCCAAAAGGGCACCATTTCGGGCTTACAAAGGAAGTGGTAGATAGGTTGACCAAATAATTTTGGTCCCAAAAGGAGAAGTGTTGGGAATGGAAAATTATTCCTTCCCTGAATTTATGAGTATTTTTGGAGAGGTATAGCTTGACTCAAACATCTATGGATCAGAAATGGCATTTTGGAAAATAATGCCCAACTTGGAAATATTGCATTGAAGTATGCAATATTTTTGCATGGATTGTCTTCATATGGATATGGGAGTCCTCTGGTATTTTTAGTGGAATTTTTCTAGCTATGGAAATAGGCTTCCCTTTGGTAGGTGGGGAAAAGGGTTTAAAAGGTTCGATAATTAGGGCTAGAGTTTTCGAGGGAAAACCTAAGAACCAAAATTATCACGGTGATGGAGTGGTTCGTGGATTACTGGGAAATTCTTGAGGGAGCAATTTCCAAGTCAAATCATCCTCAAAAGATTTGAAGAAACACCTAGGAAAAGAGAAAAAGTTTTTCAGGTGTCATAAAACACCACTAAAATTAGGTTTCAATTTTCGGGGTGTCACAGTAGTATTTAATGGTTTGATATTTAAGTTGTGGTGCTACTATTCTAGTGGTATTGTGTTAACGTCGACTACATGACATTTCACCTTTATGGGCCTAGGGGAATGCATTGTGTATTTAGTTTGCTTGTGCGGTGGTTGCGGGACTGACAGAAACCTAAACCCCCGCCAGTGAATTAATGCACAAGGGAGTGTAGGATCTCAGAGTTTAAAGTTGTGGTTAGTTAATTCTTAATTACTTTCTTGCAATTGTGGAAGCTTGTAGAAAAGTGTAATCACAAGTGTGTACTGGTCCAAGTAAGGACGGTTCATTAGCATAGGTTCACCCACACAACACTTAGCAAAACGTTAAACATTAATCAGCGGTATGAAGCGAAAGTGACTTGACATAATTCCTGTGTGTCCTCAGGAACATTTTAGCCATCATAAGTAACACCACCGGCTTGTCCTTTGTGCTAAGAAGGATTGAGCCACTTGCTGCAATTATTATTGCACTCTTTTATTTACTCGCACTTTATTTATCTGTTATTATAAAAACCCATAAAAACTTGTCTGTTATTATTTGCAGTGAAACCTTGCGTGAATCTACAAGCCAACACCTTCTTCTCCTCGTTGGGTTTGCCACTCTTATTTATCGAAAGTACTACTATAGATCCCCTATACTTATGGGTTATCAATCTCTCGCATCATCACATTGGTCCTCTCAACACTATCCTCAAGACTTTTTTGACCATACATTTTCTGCAATATCGCCAAAGAGTTAAGCATGGTAAGAACGAAATTTCTCAGCATGAGCTAAACAAAGATCTTGACTTTTTGTGGAATTTTGAGCTTCGAGGGGAACTTGTAAGGGAACGCTCCATTTGATCTCAAATAGAGATACAGACTGATAAGGACATTCCAACCAACAACACCACCCCAACTACCAATAGACCTATGACAATAAACCGAGCTAAACAAATAAGTGAACATGTGAACGCTAGCTTAGTTTATCTTATAAACTTGGCGATACATTTCTTCTTTCATCCCCATTGTTGTTGGTTGACTGTCGCGTCGCACGATCACCAGGGGTAAAGGATATCCCCTTTTATTTGGTTCGGTATGGGGCGCAGAGGAGGCTTATGATCTTCTGCCCCCAGGAGGAAGCTTGAGGGGAGATTGCTAGCACGACAGAGACATGAGGGGACTACCCAGGTTCAGTCCACCCGGAGGCTAAAAACCCTACGCCTGCATGTCTGGATTGATGTGTTCATCATAGTGTGGCTACAAGGTGTTCTCCGGGTAAATCCCGGAGAAGGCGGTGGCTGGAGGAAGAAGTCGAGCAGATCCTGACCCGGAGGAGATCACCTCTTGCTTCAGCCTACCAAGCTTAACTTGCTCCTGCAACCTTCTCTTGCTCTGACCTAATTTGCCTCCACCCTCCTTGGTGACCTCGGCCCTCCCTTTATAGGCCAGGGAGCGACCACAGGTGGTCACGCAAGAGGTGTGAGGGGTTTTGGCGGGAAAACCCCTTGGCGGTGGCTTAGCAGGCGACGTGGCTTTTCCTTCCTTGCCGGTTTGGTGAGTCCTTCCGCCTTTGGGGGAAAGCATGGCAGGCGGAACTGACACCCCCACCATGGCTATGCCTTGACGACGTCAACCATGACGTACTCTGGCGCCTCCATCTTCTTGGCGCCCAAGTATTTCTTGATCTTTTCATCTGTCTGATGCTGGCATGCTTATCTTTGGTTGGGGCGAAGGAGATAATTCTTTCCATGCCTGAACATGGAAAGGGCCTTATGCGTCCTTCGGGTACTTCATCTCCGCGGGTCTTGGTCGTGGTCCCGGGAGGTCTCCCGGGTTTTAGGTCCTTAGCCGCCTGGATGTCGATGCTGATCTTGCCGTTTTGCCCTGGGGCAGATGGGCTAGCCCGTTGAAACAAATAAGACACCCAAGTCCATACAAATATGAAATGGCTTAATGATTGTGGATCGCTGCGAGTAAGTAACATGGTCACACTTCAACTTTCAATTGGAAAGTATCAAGATCAAGTGGAATGTGACGTGGTGCCAAGGCAAGCATGCCAATTTTTGTAGGGAAGACCTTGGTTGTTTGATTATGATGTGCAAATCAGGAGTCGAGCTAGTCGTCTCTCGTTCCAATACAAAGGAGAGCGCATATCTTTGCTCCCTTTAACACTTTAAAAAATATTGATGGATGATCTGAAACAGAAAGGGAGAGTGAGTGAGAAACACTTGAGTGAGATCCACATACATAGTGAGCGAGAGAATCCAAAGCCAAATAAAACCCCACAACTTAAATTGACAAAGACATGAAAAATAAGGATTAGTTATGATGGCTAGGAAAAGGGACATGAGGGTTGTGAGAACTCAATGCAGTGTTATTTCTACTTTTATACAAGGACAGTTATCTTTCTACTAATGACTTACCCTCTACCACTCCTAGTGTTGCTATTGAAAATTTGCATAGGTATAAAGATGAATTCCCTGAGGAAGTACCACTGGGACTACCGCTGTAAAGAGGCATTGAACACCAAGTTGATTTGATCTCGGGTGCTCTTTTACCAAAACCGTCCACCATACGACACAAACCCGAAGGAAACCAGATTCATCAGCAGGTTCTTGGCCTACTTGAGAGAACCAAATGTCGTCGACACTACCTGGCTGTTGTCTATTAACGAGTCAAGAGGATTTTCCCGGGAAGCTTGGATGTACGGATTGCATGCACATGGAGTGAAAGAACAGTCCATTTGTTTGGCACGAGCAAGACAAGGGACATGTTGGAGAGCGCACAATCACAATTGAAGTTGTGTCATCACAAGATATGTGAATTTGACACACTTTCCCGGCATGACAGGTTCTCACAATGATATCAACATGTTTCAGTGCTCACAGTATTGTCTCGGCTTGTGGAAGACAATTCTCCAATGGTCCACTTTGAGATCAATGGCCACCCAAACACCAAGGTGTATTATCTAGCCGATGATATCTATTCTCCATGATCTATATTTATGACGACAATTCGCAATCCTAAAAGAGAGAAAACTAGTAGGTTTCTAAACAACAAGAGACTGTTAGAAAGTATGTGGAGCGAGCATTTGGTGTGATTCAATCTTGTTGGGCTATCGCTCGACATCCTGGTAGAAGTTTAAAGCCCAAACAATGTGGGAGATGTGGACTGCTTGTTTGATCATGCATAACATGATAGTTGAGATGAGCGCGATGATAACTTATATGATCAAGGGTGGGAATTTTAGAGTGAACTGATTGAGCCCGCGTCTGGACCGACATGTTTCGGTAGTACGTCCATGTGTTTCAAGAGATTTGTGATCCAGCGACTTACGATCAACTTCAAATTCAAAATGATTTGGTTAATCATATGTGGGCTCACATACACATAGCAAACCACTAGTCATTTCTCTTATTTTTTAATTGTGCGAACTATGTTGTTTAATTATCAGCTACATTGTTTTTATTATTATGAACTATTTACATGCACGATTTTGTTTCACAAATAGCCGAAATAGTGAAAATGGACAAAAAAAAGGCTAGCCCCGAACCAAACGGGCTTCCGTTGTTCACCCCCATCAGGTACGGACACGGGGCTCTGTCCCGCGATTGAACGGCCCAAATCGCTGAGACCGTGAGAGAGCTCCCTATTGGGCAGATCCTACCAACCTTTGCACACCCCTGCGCTGACATGGGCCTGACCCGTTAGTGTTGGCGAGAAAGAAGAAAAGGGAGGCGATGGTGGCTGCCGGAGATGAGGAAGAGGAAAGCGAGGCGAGGAAGGCGGCCGGAGAAGAAGATGCCGGAGACGGAGCCGACCTTGCCGCTGACGGGGACGGCGCCGCCCCGTCGCTGGCCAGGCGAGGAATGGACCTCGCCGTAGCCGGTGGTGACGCGGCTCGCCGCGGTGGCACAGTTGGAGGTGAGGCAGAGACTTAACGCGCGCGCGCGGGGGGGGGGGGGGGGAGTCGGGTGCGTGGTCGCCGGAGTTAGGGCTAGGGTGTAGTTCGATGGGGCTTAGAGGGAAGGTCGGCGGTGGTGGACCGGCGAGGCCGTGGTTCGAGCAGGGCGGGCGCCGGGCGAGGGTGGCGGCAGCAGGCGGAAACGACCGACAGTGGTGGCGGGGGAGCGACGGAGGCGGAGAAGAAGAAAAGATTGGAGGAACGGTGGAACGGAGAAAGAAGATGATGCTAGCGGGAGGTCGTGGGCCGTGGCCCATAACTGTGTGCACGTAGGCGGAGGCTGCGCTATTGTCGACCAGGTCGATAACTAGGAGCTCCCTCCCTATTGTGTCAGTTTTAAGGTCCTGAGTTCTGTCAGAAACAGAAAAAACGTCCAACCATTCGGTCCACGGCCCAACTCGCCGCTCGCGGCCCTTCATTTGCCCGGTCGGACAGGCCCAAAGAAGCCCATATGCGTTGCTATTAAAAGAAGCCATTCTCCCACAACTCCGTATCCAAGCTCGCGCCGCGCCGCGCCGCCAAAGCTTCGAAGCCGCTATCTAGGGTTTATCTCACCCACCCTGCTCAAGCAAGCGCCTCGTTAGGGTTTGGTTTTGCGGCGAGATGCTGCGGCGGAACACGCGGCTGCGCCGGGAGTACCTCTACCGGAAGAGCCTTGAGGGGAAAGAACGGCAGCACTACGAGAAGAAGCGCCGCGTCCGGGAGGCGCTCGAGGAGGGCAAGCCCATCCCCACCGAGCTCCGCAACGAGGAGCAAGCCCTCCGCCGCGAGATCGACCTCGACGACCAGGACCGCGCAGGTTCTGCCTCATCCCTCGCCGCGTCCCCCCGCCTTCCCATTTCCTTGTGTTTTGTACCTCTTCTTTTCTCATGGTTGGTTGGTTGGTTGATCGATTGCAGTTCCGAGGAGCATCATAGATGACGAGTACGCCGGCTCCACGCTCCGCGAGCCCAAGATTCTCTTGACCACATCCCGCAACCCGAGCGCGCCCCTTACTCAGTTCGTAAAGGTGTGTTTAGGCTTTTAATTTGAAGATGTCTCGACCGGTTAAAATGGTGCATTATTGCATCGACTTGACTTGTTGATTTTTGTTCATTTGCTAGGAGCTCAAAGTCGTGTTTCCAAACTCGCAGAGGATGAACCGTGGTGGTCAGGTATACTGCAAAAATATTCCATGTTGTCTTTACCTTGGTATCAGAATGCACATTTTATATAAGATTTGGACGATATGAAAGTGAACAATATTTGGTTGGACTGTAAAAATTCATGCTTACCATTTTTTCTGAGGTGTTGTGCTTCTTATTGATCAATTTTTTCTATGGGCAGGTGATATCAGAAATCGTTGAGTCCTGCCGATCACATGAGATCACTGATCTTATTTTGGTGCATGAACATCGTGGTCAGCCTGATGGTTTGATTGTCTGCCATCTACCATTAGGTCCAACTGCATACTTTGGGTTACTCAATGTGGTAAGTGTCCATGTCTGTTTTATTCATGACAACCTGAGGCGTTGTACAACATGGGACACCATATCTGGTGTTAACTTGTGGTTCCATTTCGGGCAGGTAACACGACATGATATCAAAGATAGGAAGTCCATGGGCAAAATGTCAGAAGCTTACCCTCATTTGATAATGGACAACTTCACAACCAAGGTAATACAGACTTAAGCTTTTGAGCTCCTTTGTTCTATGTAATGCATCTGTGAATGTTCACCTCATGCAAACAGAGAACAGTTAGCAATAGTGTTCGTGATTTATTTATGTTCATTGTAATTGTTCCACCGTGTGTGCCTGGAAAGTAGTTTTGTGTTAGCATCCATGTTACAGAGTTAGGATCAACAAATTGTCGCATTCATTTGTTTTTGTTTGTGGATTTCTCCCAACCTACCATGTAACAGTAGTCCATTCACACATGCATATGTGCTTACACTGGAACTCGAGGCTGCTGTGATGATTCTGTCTTTGCGAGGATTGCCTCTCTCTCTTTCTCATATGTTCTCACACATGTATTCTCAAGAAGAGTATCCGTGATAGCAACTTGTTGCGCAAATATTGCTATTTATGACGAATTGATGATGCTTCCATGATTGTTCATCACATTTCACCAACTCTTCTGCTTTTTTTGTTGATGGAATATTTGCTATTCTCGTTTCCTCTGCAACTTGTCATCTTTGTTTCTAATTGTGGCTGTGTTACATGCATAACTAACCACACTACTAGTTGTAGTTTGCTTCTTATCTTTGTCGGCTGCAATGATGGCTTTCTCGTTAACCTGAGACCTACTATGAGGACAATATATCCATTCAAAACTATTTAACTGAGCAGCTTTGGTTCCAGTTGTCCTTTATTGTCGAAAACTTTATAGCTGCAGCTATTGGTTTGTTTTGCTTGTCTTCGGAGAACCTCCAGTTCCACCGACTCTTCTGTTAATGTTGTTGCTGGAATATTTGTTCGTCTCGTTTCCTCTGCAACTTGTCGCTTGGTCACTATTTGTGGTTTTCTTACATGCATAACTACTCACACTGCAAGTAGTAGGTTGGTTCTTATCTTTGTCGGCTGCAATGATGGTTTTCTCGTTAACCTGAGACCTACTATGAGGACAATATATCCATTCAAAACTATTTAACTGAGCAGCTTTGGTACCAGTTGTCCGTTATTGTTGAAAACTTTATAGCTGCAGCTATTGGTTTGTTTGCTTATCTTTGGAGAACCTCCAGTTCCACCGACTCTTTTGTTAATGTTTTCGCTGGAATATTTGTCAGTCTCGTTTCCGCTCCAACTTGTTGCTTTGTCACTATTTGTGGTTTTCTTACATGCATAACTACTGACACTGCAAGCAGTAGGTTGTTTCTTATCTTTCCCGGCTGCAATGATGGTTTTCTCGTTAACCTGAGACCTACAATGAGGACAATATATCCATTCAAAACTATTTAACTGAGCAGCTTTGGTAGCAGTTGTCCTTTATTGTTGAAAACTTTCAAGCTGCAGCTGTTTGTTACTTCTTGTTAACCTGGGACCTACTATGAGGATAAAATATTCAGCTTTTTTATTGGCAAACTTTCCTGGTACATATACTTGGTTGCTTATTTAGCTAAAAAGTTGGTGATACCTATAATTCGGTGGCTGCGTGCAACGTTGGTCTTCGCGTTAACCTGAGACCTACGAGGATAATATCTGCCCATTCAAAACTACATATCAGAGCAGCTTCGTTTATGGTAGTTTTTCTCGTTAACCTGAGAATTGCTTACTAATATGAAAATAAACTCAAACCATTCAAAACATTAAACTGGCTCCCTTTTTCTAGTCTTTGCTTAGAAAAAGAAAACCTTTTTTGTTATGTTACTTTTAAGCTTGTTACGAAATTTGGAGGCTGCAGTGATGTTTTTCTCGTTAACCTGAGAAGTACTTACTATTGTGAAGACAAACTTGAACCATTCAAAACTATTAAACTGAGCGCTTCCAGTTCTACTATTGCATAGAACATAAATCATTCTTGTTCTGTTCCTTTCTGTATCTGCTTAAAGTTTTTTTACGAGATTTGGAGGCCGGGGTGATGCTTTTCTCTATAAACTGAGAAGTGCTTACTAGTATGAAGACAAACTCAAACCATTCAAAACTATTAAATGAGCGCCTCCACTTCTATTCTTGCTTAGATAAAAATTCGTTTTTGTTCAGTTCCTTTTCTGTTTATGATTTCAGTTTTTTACGAAGTTTGGAGGCCACAGTGATGTTTTTCTCGTTAACCTGAGAAGTGCTTACTATTATGAAGACAAACTCAAACCATTCAAAACTATGAAACTGAGTGCCTCCACTTCTACTCCTGCTTTATAAATTGTTTTCTGTTCAGTTCCTTTTCTGTTTATGGTTACATTTTTTTACGAAATTTAGAGGCCGCGGTGATGTTTTTCTCCTTAACCTGAGAAGTGTGTACTATTATGAAGAGAAACTCAAACCATTCAAAACTTTTGAAGTGACGGCCTCCAGTTCTATTCTTGCTTAGAATAAAGATTCTTGGTTCACCTCTATTCTTTCTTAGAAAAAAGTTCTTGGTTGTTCACTTCCTTTTCTGTTTATGATTTCAGTTTTTTACGAAATTTGGAGGATGCTGTGATGTTTTTCTCGTTAACCTGAGAAGTGCTTACTAATGTGAAGTCAACCTCAACCTCAAACCATTCAAAACTATTAAACTGAGCACCTCCACTTGTACAGTTGCTTAGAAAAATAAATCCTTTTTGTTCTGTTCCTTCTCTGTTTGGGATTCAGCTGTGCTACGATATTTGGAAGTCTCTGATGTTCTCGTCAACCTCAGATGTGTTTACTGATCTGAAGACAAACTCACACCATTTATAACTATTTATCATTTCTAGTCTTCGCTTATTTGGCTTGAAGCCATTTTGTCATTAACACTATAAATTCTGTTAGGATTTTTTCTCTCCTTGGTCCTAAAATAATTTCGTTCGGCCTCTTGCATTATTTGATATTGTATCAGTCTATCTTACTATCTTATATTCAATTAGACAAACTCTTGTTGAGTTCACTTCACTGGAACAGCTTGCTTTTTAACCATAGTTTCCTTTGCTATCTTTCTACTTTTGCTTTATTGAGAAATGCAAGTTGTCTCTGTTTGACTAATTTCAATAATTGCAGACTGGTGAAAGGACGGCTAACATAATGAAGCATCTGTTTCCTGTGCCGAAGCCGGAATCGAAGCGACTAATCACCTTTGCCAATAGAGATGACTACATCTCTTTCAGGTTAACATCTTACTCTGTTATATTTTTATGATGTCAGTAGTTGCTTCAGTAGGTGCATAGTACGAACTCGCAAATTCTTTTAGTCCAGAAAATCTGTAGACTCCCCATGTATCTGAAATTTCTTTCCATGAAACACACCATGATCTGACACTCTTGGCTGTGTTGTAATCTTTGTGTTGGGCATGTCAGACATCACATCTTCGAGAAACATGGTGGCCCCAAATCCATCGACCTTAAGGAGGTTGGCCCCCGTTTCGAGTTGCGACTCTACCAGGTGAAGAAATGCCTCCATCCGGCCATCGTTGTACTATTAGAATAATTATGGGTCTCGCGCTGACTATCCATATCTTGCTGTTTGTCGGAACAGATCAAGCGAGGAACCATGGACCAAATTGAAGCGCAGAACGAGTATGTGCTACGGCCGTACATCAATACTGCTAAGAAGCAGAAATCTCTTGGGGTCTGAGTTGATTTTGGCTTGAACAGCAGTTGTGAGTTATGATTTGTCCTTGTCCACTGTCTTCGTAACATTATAGCCTGATGGTTTTGACGCATCCACAAAATCTTCCTCCATTTAAAGGATGTTCAAAGCTTAGTTGGGGTGTTGAGTTATGATGTTTATCTGGGAGAGAATGTGGAGCATTTGTCGTTCTGGTATTTGACGATCCAGCAGAAGATGGTGTTTCTGTACAATGAGTATATGTATATTACTGCTGGCCGCCCAGTACTGGCCAGTATATAAGCACATCTAAAAGCATTTCAGTGCGTTTTCAACAAAAATGATTACTGGAGCTCATAGATTTCCATATCCTTCTGATGTTACAGCACTTGTTAAATAATAGACTATTTTTGATAGAGATATCTGCTTTATAGGCATATCCAATTTTTTCTTTATAAAGAATCTTAGGAATCATGCTATTAGAATCAAATTTCATACTACTAAAGCTTCGTTTAGTTAAAATAATCTTAGGAATCTTGCTACTGGAATTGAGGGCTCTCGGTTCTGATTGTACTGTGCCTGCCAATTGTCGCTATAATAATTCAGATTCATCGGATTATAGCCAATCCAGGATTTTGCCAAACGATAGTTGCAGACATGAAAAGATCAGAAAGGAAAAATGAAATTAAACGAATCTCACATCATGTTTTGTTACCTTCAGTGCCATTGCATTTGATTGTGGCCTTGTTGCAAGCCTTGATTTTTCCGGAACAAGAAAAGGAAGAAGAGAAAACACGAGAAAGAGATTTGAGTAGGTACTTTGGTGGATGGAGGAAAAAACTGAAACAACTTTTTTTATTGTGCATCAATGGCAGAATCCAAGCTCAGGAACCTTGCAGCCTGTACTTCGTTGTCGAATAGCCCAAGATATATGTACCTGCACCCAAGCATGCATGGCGTTTGAGGAACTCCATATCCATTGCCTACTATTTTCTTTCTTCTTGATCATCATCTATGCATCTTTTTTTACAACTATGCATCTTATTTACCTATCTATAGCTAACTAACTTTTAAATACATTTGCTTTTGTCGGTTCGGTCTATGTTCATTTTTTTTTTCTATATTTGTTTCTGCTCCATAAAAAAAAAAAAAGCATCCGTTCTGTTTTTTTCTTTTTAATAACGAAATGGGGAACATTAACTCATTTTATCTATGGTTTCTATTACACTTACAACCATGACCGACCCATTTCTCAGAAATGCCATTTGACTGATAGAATTCTTACAAATGCCACTACTCTGTTAGAGCATCTCAATAGACGGTCCCAAAATATGTTGACCTAATTTTCTTCGCAAATACAAGACATTTATACGTAAAATATCTAGAATACAATCATATACTCCCTCTGATCCGGAAAAAAGTGTCGGACCAACTAGTACAAAGTCAATTTACAGAAAGGTCCTTCAAGATTACAGAATTGTCAGACCGCCTCCTGCAATTATGCCGCCTGCTGCAGCAGCAAGCGAGTTTTTGGCCTTGTCGGGGAGTACACGCTTGATGTCGAGCACGTCAACCTCACCTTCACAGACGGACTTGAGGCCGCCTTGTACGCCGTCGAGCTGCCCCAGGAGCACCGGCCACCTCCCCCGTTGCATCGTGAACCTCAACGACCTCCTTGCGTCCGACCTCGTAGGCGCAACCACCGGATCCGTGCGTCCCGCCTCGCAGTCATCGGATCTGGCCTCGCCGACCACGGATCCGGCGATTCGTCATCGGCTTGGACCAATCTTGTTGGATGGGAGCGAGGCGAGCGGATGCGACAGCGAGGGAAGGTGGAGGAGAACAAGGCGAGGGAGGGTGGAGCGGAGACGACGACGAAGCGAGGGGAACAACGGCGACGCGAATGGGCTCGACAGCGATGAGAGCGGGGCAGAGAGAGGCAGCGCGGCGAGCGGAGAGAGGGAAAGTGGAGTGCGGACGGTGGATTGCGGGTTGAAAAAAAGGAAACACGAGGACTATTTTGCAAAAGCTTAGGTCACAACACTTTTTCCGGATCGGAGGGAGTAACATAGTTTTGAACATATAAAATTGTTCCATGATAAAAATAAATAATCCATACAATAATTCAAATTAAATTAAATCGCACACTAAATTGGGGCTGGCAGCTTGTCCTTTGCGTGTCCACAGATGCGCAACTAGATCATTTTGCAGCTGGTTGTGAGTGTCTTCGTTTCGGATTTCAGCATTAATGATGAGGAAATTGATATGGACTAGCAATCCAACAAGGCAAGTGATTATCGCTAAGTGCTCACCAACCCCGACAGTTGCGGTGGGATGGGCTTGGAGCATAGCACCGGCCATCTTCAGCTCGTCGTCTCTATGCATATCCATCTATTAAATAAGCTAGGTAATTAAAAAACCACTATGTATTTTATCTAAGAAAAAATTCAAGGAAAACCGACCTTCACAAAGCGACGAACACCTTGCGCGCGAGGTGGTCCTGGGAGACGACGTAGAGATGGACCAAGTACTTTGGATGGAAGGAGAGGAGACGACGGCGAGAGGGACGGCCGTAGCGTGGGAGGGCAGTGGCAAGAGAATAGCGCTTGGTGGGGCAGCGTCGAAAGGGGGCAGCGGCGATTCAGTGGAGGTGGGATAGGAGACGAGTAGAAGTGACAGTGGGGACGAAAAGGCATTGCCGTGGTTGCTGGCACTCTCACCTGCCCCCTATGGACCCGGTACGAAACGGGCTTGCCGAAGGCGCTAATGGGCATGTTCGGTAATTTTGTCGCTATGGAAGTGATATGTCTCAAAAGTATCTGTAATTTTTTATTGTTCCATGCTTGTTATATGTCATTGCCACATGTTTTTTATAATGTTTTCATATCATTTTGGCATATTTTATGGAACTAACCTATTAACAAGATGACCAGTGCCAGTCCCTGTTTTCTGCTGTTTTTTGTTTCAGAAAAGCTAGTCGGGAAAGTTTCTCCGAATCGCCTGCAAATTTACGTGAATTATTTTTACATGGAAACAAAGAAAGAGCCGGAAGGGGAGCTGCAAGGGGGCCCCACATCACCCAGACGCCACCCAGCCGTGACCCAGGCCTTGCTGGGGCCCACCTGGCGCCCTCCGGGGTCCTCTCGAGTCGCCCTTTCGCCTATAAATGGCCTTCGTCCCGAAAACCCTCGGTACCCGATCACTTTTCCAGAAATACGTCCGAGGTCGCCGCTGTCGCCAACCCTAGATCGGGAGGGTTTTGAAACTCTTCCTGGCACCCTGCCGGAGGGGGAGATCGTCACCGGAGACATCTACACCACCATGCCTGCCTCCGGAGTGATGCGTGAGTAACCACGGGACTACGGGTTCATGACAGTAGCTAGATGGTTGTCTCTATTCCTTGTACTCCATTGTTTAGATCTTGTGAGCTGCCTAACATGATCAAGATCATCTATTTGTAATGCTACATGTTGTGTTTGCGGGGATCCAATGAGTATGAAGTCATGACATTATTGTTCAGTTTATTTATGACATGTTTTATTTATGATCTTGCATGCTCTCCGATGCTTGTGTATGCTTTGGCCGAAATAATTACCTGTGTCTTTAGAGGGATTATTTATGCTAGATAGTGGGTTCATGCCTCTCTTGTCTGAGTTCGAGTTGACAGAAACGATTAAGGCTTGAGATGTGCTGTTGCTACTAGGGGTAAAACAACGGTGTTTATTGCTATATGTTGTAGCCATTGCTTACATTACACACCATGCTTATTGCAATTATCTGTTGCTTACAACTTAATACTTTCGGGGGACATGCTGGATAGCGATCCCGGGATGGACTATTTGTCATAGATGCAGTTGGATAACGGTCTTTGTATTTTGACGTAATGCCCATATTAAATGAAACAGTGCACTTTGTGTCATGATAGTATTGTTATACGCCCAAAGGTCAATTGCCCCGCTGTAATTTATTTACCCAACATGTTTATCTTTTGGAGAGACACCACTAGTGAACTGTGGACCCCGGTCCTATTTTCTTATATTGTTTACAACCGTTTCCATAGCTTTTCCTAGACATTTCTCGGTGGTAATTTTTGCTCTCATATTATTTACACACATACATTTAATTCTTTGTATTCAGCAAGCCGGAGAGATTGACAACCTCGGGCAAAGTAGTTTGTTTGTGACTGTGTGCAGGTCCACGTCAACAATCATAAACAACACCGTTGACACCAAGCCGAACCCTTCTCCAAGTCCTGCTAGATCGACAAACCTTGGTTTTGTATCAAGAGAAAATTGCCACTACACTGCATCATACCTTCTTCTTGGGGTTCCCAGCAAACGTGTGATCCACGCCATCAGGAAGCAGCCGGTGAGGGGCTTTTTCATACTGGCGCTGGAGATGCTCTGAGTGTGACAATCAGGATTGTCATTTCGTCATCTCCACAGTTAGTATGTCATCAGTTTTGCCATTTGAGAGAGGTGACAGTTGTGGGCTGAATTTTATCATGATATGTTAATCATGACCTTACAACATGCGATGCTGCAAGCCTTTGGCGGATCTGCAAAACACAACATGCGCTGCTGCAAGTGATTACCGGCGAGCTGGAAGCGGCCTGCAAAGCAGAGTTGCTGATACTACAAGTCACTAGCATCTGATAATCGAGCTGCAAAGTACAACGCAACCACCGATGCTGCAGCGACCACCGTGTTGTTGCATCGACGATGCTGCGACAAGCATTTTCTCCAGCGATAGCCAAATCCAATAGAGAGGAGCGACCCCGGCACGTAACTTGCGTAAGTTGTGAGGACGGGGTGGGGAAGAGAGAGCGAAGAGGGGGATGCACATGACAACCCTCAGTGCAGGGAGCGATATATGGGGGAAGACGCTTTGGTTGATTTATGATCTAATGGTTACGAGCGCTCTTATCTGATGGCTGGGGAGAAGGATGAGCGAACTTCCCATTGTCCGGAAACCGGCTAGCGTCCTCTCGGTCAAAATGCCGATTAATACGGGAAAGTAGCCTTAAACATGGGGGTATATGCTCCTGGTATGAAAAAATATTTTTTAAATGTCTAAAATTTCTGAAAAAAGTTACGCGCGTAGATTTGCATGTTCCATGTACACATAGAAAGTTTCGGGGAGAAACATAGTTGGCCTATGTAAAAAAAAGTCACATGATTACTACTACGTAGCACCGAAACTTTCTCTTTCTTACGGAGATAAAGTAAATAGTAATTTCGTTACGAAACTCATGTGCAGGGCACATGTTTTGCGAGACCTATGCATAGAATTTTTGTTTCAAATTTTGTGTACATGTTGTTGACATCTTTTTGGCATTTCGGGAGCATATGCGGATATGCCCATGTTCACAATCACTCTCGATTAATACTCTTTACTCTTTCTTGCGCAAGTGGACTTCATTCATGAGATTCTGTACACATATTAACTGTGCATGCATTGACCAATAGGTGTCCCGTAGCCGGCCATTCATCCATGTCGCGTGCAAGGGATCAAGGATTCAAGGAGGAAGGGGTAGCTTGGTTTGGTCTGGCCCGCCACTCTCTCCAAATCCCAAGATTTCTAGTTATCAAAACCCTAGGTAGCTAAAAAAAAAAACCTACGTAGCGCTACCATCCCTAGTATCCATCCGTGACCAGTGACCGACCACGTAGTATCACCGGATTAATCATGTTTTCACGTAAGAAAGGAAAATTAATTTCAGCTACCGCAGTTCTGGTACAATCGTTATTGAGAATATGTTAGAAAAATGACATAGATGCTACAGTGGAAATTTAGCATATTATACTTTCCGGTTCTAAAGAAGAAACGCTCTACAAAAGTTAGCAAGAAACGGATTAATTTTTCTTAGAACATAAACGATGTATTTGAACTATTGGATTTACCTAAAACTTTATACCCACTCCCTCAACACGTGTAACACCTTCCAATTATAGAATTGCTGCACTAGCCATCTAGATCAAAAGTCCGAACTGATGGAAAGGGGCTAGACAATATATTTATATTCAACACCCCCTCACGTCTAGGCTATTTTAGTCCTTAGCGTGGAATAGGAGCGGGCCGCATGATCTTTTTTTTCCTTTTCTTAATCCGCGTGAGCGGGTCTCGAACTCGAGACCTCTTGGCTCTGATACCATATAGAATTGCTGCACTAACCATCTAGACCAAAAGTCCGAACTGATGGAAAGGGGCTAGGCAATATATTTATATTCAACACCAATAAACCCCTCCTTCTCATGCAACTCACAACACAATAGCCCCTTTCTCGTTATATTTACCGTAGGCACTGACCCAGCACTCACCTTGTTGGACGTCCAGCGAAACTACCATGGTCTTGCCACACGACCGCTAACCGCCATCTCTCGTATCCCCCCCCCCCCCCCTAACCTACTCCTCTCGCATCACACCACAACCTTTGACCTCTTGCAAGGTAATGATTAACATATCCACCTTTTTCGCCACTCTGTATCAGCTTCAACTCTGCTTGCTTGTAATTGACCATCGACATTGTGAGATTGAAGAAAGTGAATCGACTATGAAAAAAAAACTAAATGCCTCCAAGAGTTGGCCTGTCATCCTTCCGTGGTCAGGGAGCATAGGTCTACTGGTGATTTAATGATAAGCACCCCTACCCTAAACCCAAATCACTTACACTACACTGTGGCACTAGAATCCCCATAGATCATACGTCGCTTTCCTTCTTTGGGGCATCGACTTGAAGAACTTGCTTCCATCCGCGCTTCCGGCGGGCTGGCCGCGCACGGCTTTGTGGTCGGCAGCTGTCCGGTGGGCGAAGTTGAGTGTTGTGTGTTGGTTTGTGCAACAACGACAATGTTGATGGGAAATGGTTTGGTCGCGGCAACGACTTCGTAGTCGGCTTTGTTCGGCGTGTCCAAGTGTCTTCGTGTTGGTCCCTCCAAGCCGTGAAGTCGAGCCGCTACATTCTCAAGCTACTACCTTCTGAGCGGTGTACGATGACCTGCAAGGGGTGGCCCGGTGGTAAAGATCTTCTTCGGCGCAGGCCTTGCGCATATCCCCTCGAGAGCTCACCATCAGAATCGAAGTTGCCCGCCTCTACGCGAAGAGCCATCTGTTTGGCATAGGTCGGGTGGGCTTCTCGACGTCGCTTCGGTGATGGTCACCTAGGTGGGTTCTTGTGAAGTCGGAGTTGCTGCAGGCGTGCAGCTTGACGACGACGATGACACGGGGGCAACCTCGACGATAACTCTAGCTTCGGTGGTGTGTGTGCAGTTCATGTGGGTAGACAGGGTGGCTGTGTGTGCCCTCGTGACGGTCGTGTTTCATGACGGTCGTTGAGGGTGTTGTTCCGGTTTTAGGCCAGTTTCCCATTAATTAACCGGCCAACTCCCACTTCGTCTTAATTAATGAAAATGACAAGTCTTTTGCCTCGGTTCAAAAAGAAACCTCACCTTTATCTCATATTATTGCCCTTGGCTGGTGTAGTGTAGTGCATGAGCCCAAACCTCTTCATTGAGGTCCTCATCCTCGTCTCTCCTTGTTTCGGCTCATAATCTATAAACATCAGCTCATAGTCCACCGTCGATTGACACAATTGCCAAAAGAAAGTTGTCGCCTACCTAAGGAAAAAGGAAACCAATTATTTAAGTCAGCAACATGGTGTATAAAGTGAACCTTTTTCTCAAGCAAAATGCACAATGAGAATGCATCATGACATAATCACCACACTCTCTTCATTACTGTTCCACATAACTTGGTGGAATAAGGGGAGCCATGCATGCATATATAGCACCAATGAGACCATAAACACTACTACTAAGAAGTAAATTAATCTATATATATATATATACTCGAGATAGAGACGATCATCTAGTTGTGTTGCTAATAGAACTTGTCGTCATCATCGAGGACCATCTAGTTGTGTGACGGAGGGTGCGTCTCGGGCGTAACGTAGTCGGTGCCGATGTCAACCGCATCGCTCTCCGGTTGATCATCGGTGATCAGATCGGACGATCCTCCCACGCCGCCGACGGCATCTGCAGCCCCTTCAGCTTCCTTAGCCCCACCGTCATACCCTCGTGGCGGCGGCGGTGGCGTCATTACCATCATGGCCGCGCTCTCCTGCTCCGCCGGTGGGATGCCACCCTCCTCGACGGCGTCGCTGGACAGATTCACGCCAGGTTGTGGCGGCCGAGAAGGCCCCTGCTGCCGCGTCGTCGTGTCTTGCACATGCGCGATGTAGGAGGAGGACGACGAGTGCTGCAGGATACACATGATCACGTGATGCACAAACACAACAATGTAAGGAAGTCGCTTGCATTGCACTTTTTTTTTTAGATAAAGGCTTGCATTGCACTGCATGCATCATGAAGTGAATGAGCGTGCGCTCGTCCTACCATTGTATCGCGGAGAAGGCGACGGGACGTCGTCGGGGCTGGTGCGCCGATAGGGGCGGCGGCAGTGTGGATGAGCTGGTGGTTCCGGCTGGTGACGCCCAGGCGGCGGAGGAAAGATAGAGGAGGAAGAGGAGGTGGACCAAGTGCATGGCTGCCGGTCCTTGTTTCTCCTCGACTCCCTGGCCCTTTTCTCCACGGAGTTATGGTCCCTTGATTTCTCCACGGATTTCTGTGTCTTGATTTATCTTTTATACGTGATGTGTTTGGAGTTGGGACTTGAAGTGATGACTTTTTAAGGGTTCGGAGGAGGAGACGTATTTGTAGAGGTTTAGGGACTCAGAAATCAAGTACTCCCTCCGACCCGAATTAATGGGCGGAGGTGTGTTTTAAATATATTTTACAAAAAACCCCGCGAGACCACGCACCCACCCAACCCGCCCATCTCTCTCACCACGCGCACGCACCACCCACCCTCCTCCCCGATCCAGATGCGCCGTCGCGCCGTAGCCGCCGATTTCCTCATATCAGCTCTCGCGCGCCAGCTCGGAACCGGGAATTCGGGCAGCCTAATCGTTGGAGCAGCTGGGGATCTTGGGAGTAGCCTACTTCCCTCTCTGCCTATTGCCCACCCACAGCAGCGCGCGATAATCATCAGCAGGAAAGGGAACGAAGGAGGATGGGGCGGGCGCGCACGCACCAGCATGAAGTCGTTGGAGCAGCCGGGGATCTTGGGGGCGTCGTCGTCCTGGTGGACGATGTCGCCGGCGAAGGCCGCCCCCGCGAGCGCCGCCAGAAGCAGCAGCAGGGCCGTCACCGACCAGGCGCCCATCACCGCCGGCCGGCGCGGGGAGGAAGCAGACGGCGCCACGCGATAGGATTGGCTGGGCGCGCGCAATTGAAGGATGAAGAAGCTGTCGCGGTCGCAGCAGGAGCAGGGTTGGGAAGGAAGTGTTGGGGACGGCGGGATGGGGCCGGTGAGGGACGAATCCATGGCCGCCACGAGCTGCGGCGTCCTCCCGTACCTCTCCCTGCAAACGGAGCCAAGCTGGGATGGCGGGGGTGACGAGATCGACGCCGTCTTCTTCGTCACCGGTAGAGAGCCGCCGCGCTCGATTTGCGGCCTTCTTCCCTTGACCTCGAGCTCGCCGTCCTTGCCTCCACTTCGTCTTCGAGGCGGCCGTCGCGTGCTCGCCGTCCTCGTCTCCACTTCGTCTTCGAGGCGGCCGTCGCGTGCTCGCCGTCCTCGTCTCCACTTCGTCTTCAAGCGGCCGCCGCGAGTTTGACCAGTGGGAGGACGTTTCCCCTTCAGGTGAAAAAGAGCCGGGTTGTTTTTGCAAAACAACCCCGCGACCAATAATTCGGATCGGAGGGAGTACTAGTAAAGGTTAGCTGTGTGTACTTTATTTTTCTTGTGGGGTAGCTTGTGTCCTGTATATCTATTCATGAGACACCTAAGATTCGTACCTCCTAATTTAAGGAGTTTAATCAAGAATTTAGTCCCACTGTGTTTTCATAAAGTACTAGAGGGTAACTTCAGGCGCCGTTGGATCTCCAAGGCAAATAGAAAATTCTAAACCCAAAGAAGACTACAAAAAATTAAGAGTAGCCAAATCTTAAAGTCTTGTGCTGGTCGACCATTCATGTTTACATGAGCTTATGATTCTCTCCAAAGAAGTCTCCTCAGAGGGTTTCTCTATAAAAAAGCTTCCGAAAAAAGAACAAAAGCAAATCTAGACTGAATCTCGATTGATCGGTTAATATAAGAGTCCTTCTGTTCTTTTTCAGAAGTTTTTCTATAGAGAAACTTCTTTATTAGCGGAGGTCCCTGTACACTAAACAACGTTGTTGTTTTTCAAATGGGTTCGGCCACCTCGTTGGAACGCGACTTGGTACTGTGTTAGGAAAGCTTCATAAGAAAAGGCCCTTCTTACATGATTTGGGCCATCGTGAACTTTATGTGTGTCAACTCTAGGCACTCCTCACGTCGACGTTGGCCCAAATCATCATGATCTTCACGGGTCCAACACTAGAGCTTCCCCTCATGAACTTGGAGCTCCAGCCCTCTCCCCTGAGTTGTAAGTGAGAGTGAATATTTACACATCCCATGGGGGTCTATTTAGAGGCTAGTGAGGCTTGCCAAATGACTAAGGATGCCCTCCTACCTCTCATGTGGGAGGGTAGTTGCGGTCTTTTGTGGTCCACTAGTCCACGGTGGAATGTATATTCCATTACGGATTAGCCCACCTAACACTACATACTAATGGGATTCTTCCTCTTGGGACCTCATGTTTGACTTATTTTTTCTTTGACTTGTTGACTTTACTTGAGGTTTGTACTGGGATTGACTTTCTGTTTTGACCTTGCCACGTAGAACCGAGGGGGTTCCCTTGGTAGGCGTTTTGTCATTACTACAACATGAGTCCCCCTTGAGCCATATTCACAAATGTCCTCGTTGTGGCTTCAGGGAAAATAATTGTGATCCTTGATATATGAGTCCCCCTTGAGCCATAGTCACAAGAGATCCTAGGCCTTTCTGAGGAGCGTTACTTTTTCATCTCGGGGTCTTGAAAGGATTGACGTGGTGATCATTGGGAGCTTGTGAGTCTGTTTCCCCGCAAAGGCTAAGAGAACAGAGGCAGATAGAACTAGAAATCAAGAGATGGAGGGTTCAGATCACCGTAGTACCCTTCGATTGAAGTATTATCCAATATTTACCAAACTAGCAAAAGGGCGAGCGTCTTCCCTTTCCGAATTTTAGAATCACTTATTTTAACCCTATTTGCATCCAAGAAAATGCTTGGAAATAATCTACTAAGTATTTTCTTTTACCATATGAAGTAAACAAAGATAAGGTAAAATAAAGCTAGAGCCAAAAGCTAATAAAATAAAATAAAATAAAGACACACCACCAACACTAAATAAAACATAGAGTATTACAAGTTTCTAGACTAGAGGCTACCTAAACATACGATGGTCTACAAGGTAAGGAAATTTAGAGAGTAAAGCCAGATCTATGTGCACCACAGTACCTCATGCATGCACCATACCATTATCTCCTACGGTCATACATCACATTATATTGTTGTAGGATGATAACTAAGGATTTCCCGTATGTGCGGCTTAAATAGAATGGATATTTGTGATTCTCCTAAAACAACCATCAAAGATCTTGGACAGCTTGTATCACTGGCATTACCCATCACGTCTAATTGTTACAAATGCTATGTGGCTCCTCCATATGCGTGCACTTGTACGATGACACAAATGACTTGATATAAATATAGCCATACATGATTGCAAACCAAGATGTTAGAGTTGCCAAGGCCTAGAAGAATCCACTCACTCAAACACAATCTTCGTAAACATAAAAATTAGGCTCCAGTTATAGCTTAACATTGATTTGGGAGAGAAGGGAGCATGGAGGTAATGGAGTTTGTGGCGACCGGGTTGACGTCACCATGTCGGTGTCAACAAGGATGGCACCATCTCTTAGGCCGACACGGGTGTTGGTGGTGACTCCCTCCTCCTACTTGTTCTTCCCCTTTCTGTAAGGTGGAATATGATATTGGAGATTTTTTGATGGCGATGGCAGTTGCGTGTGCGGATGTGGAGGAGATGCTTAGGGTCGGCTCCCCCTCATCACCATTTAAACGTTCGTTAACTCATCTCTCTCTCTCTCTCTCTCTCTCTCTCTCATACTACTACAAGTGTCACAAAATTTGCATATTCTGTTAATTCCACTCTTGGTGATTTGTGTCGATGATTTGACCAATGATTATTTAGAAGACCTCAGATTGAGATGATCCAAATATAAATGTTAATTGTCTCTGTGAGGTGCACAATTTATTAGTATTTCTTCATTTTAGGTCGTCTTGATGAAGTTCCTTGTATTTTACCAAATGAAACCATTGTTTCTGCCCGTTTAAAGCTCCAAATTTGGTGGTGATGACGTGAAGATTCACATGGGAGATAAATTCCACCTAAAAACCTACAAGACACAAAAATTGATAATTAGTAAATATAGCCAGTAAGAGTAATAATTTGCGGAAATCCAATTCGGCTCCAAGCTCATATGCTACTGGTACAATAAAAAATTAAAACAAATATCAAAACATTTCAAAGAATTCTGAAAAAATGGAGACGAGCATATACAAATGTTCTATATACGTGTTAAGTTTCGTAGTGAAATAACATCTCAGCTGTCCTGTGCAAAAAAGACAAATCTGTGGCCAAAATGGGATTTCAAAAATTTGTTTTGAGAGCAAATTTTTTGTTATTTTTGCACAGAGCACCACACAATGTCATTTCATCACGAAACTTGAAACGAATTTAGAAAACATGTATATGTTCGTCACCAATTTTTTCAGAATTGTTTGAAATGTTTTACTATTTTTAATTTTTTAATTTACCAGGAGCATGTGAACTCGAGAGCCAAAACGCCTTCCTCAATAATTTGGTTATACATATAGTAGAATTCATAAAAAGGACATGACCAAAGTGGACAGACAACTGGTGTGATGAACACATCACTCATCAGATGGGGTTTCCTGAGCAGAGTATCTGGTTACTCCTTAAAGCCCTAGTGGTTGTTGCGCTTCACCGCACCAAATATATGACGTAAAATCTGTTAGGTGCGCACGCTCGATTCTGCCGGTAGAGAGTGCTCACATCTCCGACGCGTCCGATCGGGATCTTCTGTGAAAGCTAGAACCAACTCTACGAGGAAAGCGGAAGCAAACTGATAGAGGCCTCGTTGCTGGTAGTAGCATGTAGTTTTGCTTCCCCCGGGGAGTAAGTTTTTTACCCATAACTGTATCTTTTCTTATGTTTCCGTATGTTGTTTACATCCTGTGTTTTCTTACATTTGCTGGTAGTAGCATTCTGAAGTTTTTGGGAAAACATAGAAGTTTTTGCAAGTAGGGGATGTTTTTTTTTGAGGGGGGAGGGCGGGGTGTGGGAGAGAGGGTGGTGAGTGGAGTTACATGATACTGTGTAAATCTGGGTTTCTGTTCTAAGTTAGGATGTATTTTTTGATCTGATTTTCCTCCTCCTGTGGTGATATGAGTTTCAGTACCAGTTTTCAGTTTTTGGGATCAGGTCCTGCTCTAGAAAGGGAAAGACCAGGACACCTTTTCCATTTCGGGTTTGATTTCGACAGGGGGCACCGCGGGAGACACGTCACTCCGTAGCCACGTCATTGAAAGTTTAGTTAGAGTTTTCTGTTTGTGTGCATTTTTTCTTTCTGTAAAATAACCGAGAGAAATAAACCAACTATCTGTTCATCTTCTCTTCTTGCACAATAAGTGTTGTTCCTACATTTTTGTAGCACCATGCTTTTCCTGAATGTTTTTGACATTGCAGGCTAGCATCAGCAGATGAAATATAAGTACCAGAAGAAGAAAGACATCATGAAGTTGATGACATGTTTTTCTATGCCATAGTAGTTAAAGTAGAAACATCTCCATGACTCATGCATGTTTTGCGACTACAAGATCCATGCAAATGGTTATTGTGTGTCTGAATGCTTACAACATACTCCGTATATTGCAACTCCGTGATCATTGAACTACTATCGTATCGATCTGAACATGGATATATCACAACTCACAATATCATGCGTTATTATCACAAGTTACTTCTAAAGTTCTAGTTGCATATAATATTTTTTTTGTGCCTCCTTTTAATTATGAATCAGAATTTACTTTAATACATGAAGATACTACACTGGTTCTGCATGCTACTGTTTATTTTTCATTCATCTTTTCTATGTGTAGCTAATTTTTGTCTATAACTTTGTGCATACAATTACTAGGTTTTCTCCAACTTAGATTTCTCTATTTTTACTACCATAAGATACATGTAGGAGCAATATGTACTTTGATTAGGTGTGATTTTCTTGAATTTTATCCCTTTTTTTGCAAATCTGCCAAAGTTACATACAAAACCAGTGGTTGAAGCTAATATATGAGGACACACAAAGCACAATTATCTCTGGATCTTTGAAAAAGTTATATCGAAAGAATTACATTTAAAACAAATATCAATAGAGTTTTCCTTCAGAAGTTACATGTACATCTGGCCATCTGGGGCATTGTGGTCCGAACTGGAAATACCTTAAGAATTTACATCCATCTCGTTGCTCTGATCAGCAAAGTCACGTGAAAGCAGAGTCGCAGTTGTTTCTTCTGCCCGTGATGTTTCTTTTTAGCTGATAGCTCTAACGGCCAGCTGCTCAGGAGCTAATCGCATGAAGTTTTTGCTGGTCGGCAGCGCTAGAATAGTTCGGGGTAGGGACTTTTCATGTGGTGACAAAAAGACTGGGCCGTTACGCGCGTGCCGCGCGGGATGTGGCCGTTTTTCCGTTTCTGGAAGGATCAGCGTTCGGACAGGGGGCACCCTGTAGCGCATAATCTGGCCCGCGTATGTGTTCCTGAGAGAAGTACTTTTTTGAAGGGATCCACACTGCGAATTTAACACAAATTACAAGATAAGAACAGGAAAACGCAGAAGAACAAGCCGATGAAGCCCAGCACAACAGCGTCGCCAGAAGAACCTGACGCTGAACCGCCGCATCGCCTGGAGAAGAACTTCATCGCCGAACAACGCCGGAGAGGAAGACCCGGCCGCCACCATCCACGGGAAAGGGAGCACCCCACTCATGAAGAAGAAGACCGCAGGAGCCGCCCACCGCAAGTGACGGAACCGGAGAACGCTGAACGAGCACGGCCATGGCGCCTCCTCCCCGCAACCACCCCTCTTCCAACTCTCCCTGCGCTGAGCACGAACATGGCTTGCCGGAAACGCTGCCGAAAGCCCGCCTTGAGCACACCTTTTCCCTCGCCACCACGGCCGGCCGGAGAAGGAAGGAGCAAGGCGATGTTGAAGCAGAGCACACTGACAGAAGCAGCCCAACCCACGCCACCATGGCCGGCCGAAGAAGCCAGAACAACGCACCAAAAGTCGGCGAAGAACTCCGAGATCCCAGAGAAACTATTCCTGTACAGGCGGAGGAGGCAGCCAGCGCCAGGCACCAGCTCCCCGCCGCACCCCCAGAGCCTCCACAGCAAGGCCAGAAGCCACCTTACCAAGACGAAGACGAGGCCGAGGGACAAAAGCTCAAGAGAAAGGCCGCCACCTTCGCCGCGGAGACCACGCCCAGAGCACCAACTCCCACCAGATCGACGGATCTGGGGGCACCAAACGCCAGATGCTTCACGGCTCCGCCAGACATGGCCTCGCCATGATGGGGAAGAAGCACCGGCCACCTTATTCCACACCACCGCCGCCACCACCACCCTGCCAGCGTCGATGGGGAGCCTTACCCTACTATCTACAAACCTCGGGCACAAATCGACGGCCCCTCCACCCTCCCGCCGCCACAAGGACAGCCGGAGAGGGAGGCGACCGGCGATCCGGCCGTCGGCGGAGCAAGGGATCTCGGCGCCCTTCCTTTCGCCTCTGACGAGTACTGTTCACGAGAGGGGAAAGTTGGAAACGGAAACGTCTATTTTTAGCGGACAAGTGTTGGCTGACTAAGAGAAGTAATTTGTCCTGATGTTTCGAGGTCTCAAAAAAAGGAGCTCTCTCGAATTTTCGTAGTTGCTGCGTCCTATATATGATTCCGTCTGTATAACATAAAGCATATGTACTATGACGGACGACGATGACTCAAACTCTGTTTGTGTAAAAGAGCGGATGTCGAGCGCACGCGCCCCCCCTCTCCCCGCCGCCGACGGCCGCTCCGGCCCCGGCGACCACCCACCCGTCGCCCGCCGCTCCGGGCGCGACGGCCACTCACCTCCTCTCAGCGGGATGCATACGGGTTGGCGCGATAGTCCTCTCGACGGGAGAGCCGAACCCGGGGTCGTCGTCCTCGGCGAGGCCCGTGGTCTCCGGGCTGGATCTGTCGGAGGCGCTCTCCTCCTCCTCGTCGGAGGCGCAATCAAGCAGGAGCTCGGAGGCAAGCTCTGGTCGGAGGGAATCTCAGGTGGCCGCGGTGGCGAATCTGGCGGAGACCGGAAGAAGGGTGCAAGACAGGCTGGTGTGGATGAAACCTAAGCTATCAAGGAAGGCGAAGTGGAGGTGCAGGAAGTAGTGGCAGCGGGCGCAGGAAGCTAGCACGTCGGCGGCAAGGCAGGTGACGCCGGGCATGGCCGGAAAGTGCTTCCGATGTCTCCAAAAGGGGCACTTCAAATTGTAATGAACAAGTGTGCATCCGGTGTGGTGACGAGGGCCATGGCTCGGGCGGCTGCAAGCGGCCGCGCAGCCCGGACTCGGAGGATGAACTACGGAGGCAAGCCATGGAAGCGGTGGAGAGAAGGACTCGGGCAGCTGCGGAAAGGGGACGGCTTGTGCAGCCTGGTGGCCGAGGTCGGGGTACGCCTGCTGCTGGTCAGCCTGGTGCACCGGATCGGCGGACGCCTGCTGCACAACCGGGCTCTTCCCGCATGGCATGGTGCCGCGCGCAGGACAGACGACGGCCGGCGGCATGGTACCGCAGGATTCGATGGCCAGGTCGGGGTGCGCCTGCTGCTCGTCAGCCTGGTGCACCGGTCGGAGGGCGTTGGTTTCCCAACCTGGCCCGTCTCGCGCAGTGGAGATGCCGCATGTCTCAGAGCGGCCGCCGGCGCGCTCGGGTGAGCCGGTGGGGGAGGAAATCTGGTCTACGAGTGTGCTGGGCACGTCGGAGGCGCGGGGACCGCCGGTCTGCATCATCCGCCGGACGGCGCAGATGGAGGACATGGAGCACAGGCTGCAATTCGCGTTGGTGGCCTACGTGGGCGGCGCACGGCCGGCGGTGACACGTGAGCAGGCAGAGGAAGCGATCATTACTCAAGCAAACATACCGAGGGGCGCGTTCTCGGTTCATGTGTTCATGCCGGAGGACTTTCTGTTCGTGTTCAACTCGGAAGAACATCGACGCTCTGTGGCGGCAAGGCCGTTCGTTCAACATGATGGGTTCAAGCTCTTTTTCCGTCAATGGACACGGCAGGCTCAGGCGAAGCAGGTGCTGATGAGAGCCAAGGTGAGATCGCTGTGGAGGGCATCCCGCCGCATGCCTGGGAGACAGATACCGTGCAGAGCCTCTTGGGCACGTCGGCGTCGGTAGAGGCAGTGGCGCAGGAGACAGCTGATCGTCGGACATGGGTACGTTTCGAGCGGACGCGTGGACGGCAGACCCGGAGTCCATCCCGCCGTTGAGCTTGCTCTGGGTGCCGGAGCCGGCGGCTGGCGTCCCGTTTCCGCCGCCGGTTGACAGGCTGAAGGAGCTAGGGCTACTGCAGTATCGTGTTCTCACCCACATTGAGAGAGTGGAGGAGTTTTGTCTGCTTGAGGACCCGGGGTTCCGGATGCGAGGCTCGCCGGGCAGTGACAGGGACGGGCTGCCGGAAGAAGACGACCGGGTGCACGACGGCGAGGGGTTCTGGACAGCGAGCGACCGGCCATGGAGGTCGGGGGTGCCGGATAATAGGGGACCTTTCGCTGGCAGTGATGGGCATGGCCATGTGCAGAGCAGACACGGCGGCGCTCACCGGCGGCAGTGCGGGACGGCAGCCATGGCAGCATCTGGCCAGCTGCAATCTGGGCCGCTCGATTGGAGGCTGCCAGGTTTAGACGGAAGGATCTCGTCGAGGAAAGGGATGCAGTCAAAAAGCTCGAAAGGCCTGGGGCAACCTCTGATCGCTCAGCAAGGCCTAGCAGACAGTGCAGCTTTTTTGGAAGCAGCGGATCCCGAGGCGCGCAGGCTAGCCCATTCAGTGGGTGCGGTTGCAACGGATACTGAAAGTGGAGCTCTCACGAGCGCTCGGGCCAATGAGGAGGCGACACGCTCGGGCCCGGGCATGGCGGTCTCTGGTGAAGAGGACAAGGAGGCGCAGAGGTTGGTTGCGGAAGCGACGCCCACACCGAATGAAGGCGTGACAGCTGTCGAGTGCGTACAGGTGGAACCCCCACCAGGCGACAAGACGCTGTTGTCACCGCAGTCTTTGGACATGGCGGTGGATTCAAATGTGGCGCAGGAAAGTGGCTTCTCCAGCACGGCAACCACACCTTCGCTGGGGGACCCACTGACAGAGGATCAGGAGTCCGTTGCAGACGGTGCGGCCCCATACATACATGTCTCTTTGACCCAGTCCACTGGCAGCAGCCAGCCTGCGCAAGGAGATGGGCCTGACGTCGGTCCAGGGACAGAAATTGAGGCCCAGGATGGGATCCCACAGGCTGAGGACGGGGAGCCCATGAGCCAGGATTGCATGCTGGGTTCTTCTTCTGATGAAGCTGGATCAAGGTGCCAGGAGAGCATGGCGATGGGGAGGATGAGAGCCTTCTGCGCAAAAATCCTTAAAACCCTGGCGCCTCCATTGTTACGGGAAATTGAGGCGGCATCGCAGAAGCGAGAGGCAGTGCTTGTCACCCCCAGGCGGAGTGCAAGACTTATGACCACAGCACCGGTGACCCCAGCTACTGCAGTCAAGCCAAAGAAGGCTTCAGTCGCGGAATGTGCTCTCCTTAGAGCGCTAGGTATCTCACCGGTTGACCTGGCGGTTGAGGAGAAGGCACTGGATGATTTCAGACACCTGTTTGACTCGCCCTTGCGCGAGCCGCACGTCAGGGCACTTGCAGCTGTCTTTGGGAAGACAGTTCCTCCGCGAGATGAGATCATGCTGACAGGAGGGGGGATGATTGGCGCGCGCGCTTAGGCGCCGTCGATCCCTGGGAGTTCTGCTGCTTTCCTATGGATTTAAGCCCAGCGGTTTTGAGTTGGAATCCTCGAGGTCTGAATGACCCGGCCAAGAGAGATTCTGTTAGGGAGTTTGTGAGCACTTTATCAGTCAACGTAGTTTGTCTGCAGGAGACTAAATTGGAAACCATGGATCGCTTTGTTGTTAACCAATGTCTAGGACCGTCGTTTGACGAGTTTTTTTATTTGCCGGCTGTTGGCACGCGTGGTGGTGTGATGTTAGCTTGGGACACGACGATCTTGAGTATCTCGAGCTTGACATTAGACTCCTTTTCGATTACGGGAGAAGTCACTTGCAGAGAGGGTGGTTCCTGGTGGATCACGGTAGTTTATGGCCCGCAAGATAATGAGGCGAAGATACAGTTCCTTGCTGAGCTAGCAGAACGCCGTAGTCTTTGCCCAGGACCGTGGTTGGTGATTGGAGATTTCAACATGATCCTCAGAGCGGCTGACAAGAGCAATGGCAACCTGGATCGCACAAACATGAACAGATTTCGTGACTTTGTCAGCAACATGGAGCTCAAAGAAGTTTATATGCATGGTCGCATCTTTACCTGGAGCAACGAACGAAGCACCCCCACCATGACGAGAATTGACCGTGCTCTAGTGTCTATTGACTGGGAATTGCGCTACCCTGATGCACTTCTTCAGGCATTATCTACATCAGTCTCGGATCATGCTCCCCTCCATCTGTCGATGAGTGCGACAGATAGGCCGAAGCAAAGATTCAAGTTTGAGTTGTTTTGGCTTAAATTGGAGGGTTTTGAGGATGCGGTGAAGGAGGGCTGGCACTGCGATCCAAGCATCACCGATCCTTTTGTGCGCCTGGATGCATGTTTCCGCAGTCTAGCTGCGCACCTGCGCTCTTGGGGAGACCGGAAGGTGGGAAATCTGAAGTTGCAAATAGCAATGGCGAACATTTTGATCCACAAGTTCGATCAAGCGCAAGACCGTAGAGCCCTCTCCCCGGAAGAATGGTGGCTAAGAAGAACACTGAAGCATACGGTTTTAGCACTCTCTTCTCTCGAGAGGACCATGGCGAGACAGCGCTCCCGAATGCGATGGCTGAAGGAGGGTGATGCCAACACACGGTTATTCCATGCTGTCGCCAATGGAAGGAGAATAAAGAATTTCATCCCGGCAATCAGGCACAATGGGGAGCTGATCACTAACCAGCAGAAAAAAGAGGAGGTGTTCTTCGAGGCATACAACAATCTGCTAGGAAACATCGAGAGCAGAGAGACCACACTGGATCTGGATGAGTTGGGTGTGGTAACCGAAGACCTGTCAGACTTAAGTGAGATTTTCACAGAGGAGGAGATCTGGAGCGTGATCAAAGAGCTGCCACCTGATAGAGCGCCAGGCCCTGATGGATTTGTTGGTGCCTTCTATCACAGAGCCTGGCCCATCATCAAAAATGAGATAATGGCTGCGGTATACAAGCTGTATGTTGGAGATGGCCGAAACTTTGGGAGACTGAATAGAGCCATCATCACACTCATTCCAAAGAAGCCGGGGGCCGAGGAAGTGGGGGACTTTCGGCCCATAAGCCTCGTCCACAGTTTTGCGAAACTATTCACCAAAGTGTTGTCGAATCGCCTAAGACCCAAACTGGAAAAATTGGTAAGTGTAAACCAGTCAGCTTTCATCAAAGGGAGAATGCTTCATGACAATTTCATGTTAGTCCGCCAGTTAGCGAGGAAAATCAACAAGCGCAGAGAGACCGGTCTATTGCTGAAGCTTGACATCTCACGAGCCTTCGACACCTTGTCATGGGCTTTCTTGTTCGAGGTTCTGAGAAAAATGGGGTTGCCGGAGGAGTTTCTACGATGGCTAGCGATTTGCATGCGCACTGCCAGCACCAAAGTAGTGTGAACGGGGTGCCTGGAGAGCGAATTGTGCAGGCGAGAGGGCTGCGACAGGGCGATCCACTCTCGCCGCAACTTTTTGTGCTTGCTATGGAGACGATCACGCGGCTGATTCTGAGAGCGACAGAGTTTCAACTTCTGCAACCAATTGGAAACTCCATGCCACTGCAGAGAATTTCCATTTATGCCGACGATGTGGTGCTGTTCCTGAAACCGGAAGCACAAGATCTGATAGCCATAAGAGAGATCCTCACGATATTTGGGAGAGTGTCAGGTCTGCATGTCAACTTTCAGAAAACATCTGCCACCTTGATCAGGGCAGGAGAGCAGGAAAAGGAGTTGGTAGCCGCCACGCTTCGCTGCCCTGTGGTCGACTTCCCGATTCGATACCTAGGGTTACAGCTCGCTTTGAGGCCGCTAACCAGGAACCAGTGGCAGCCCATGGTTGACGCAGCGACCAAGATTGCACCGACATGGCAGAGAGGACTGATTGCTAAGCAAGGGAGGCTCACGTTGGTAAAGGCGGTCATGTCAGCGCGACCAATCCATCATTTGCTAGTCGCGGATGCGCCGGTGTGGGTTTTCGAGGAGCTAGAGAAATGTTTCCGTGGCTTTTTCTGGGTGGCCAAAGACAGGGCCAACGGTGGTCAGTGTCTTGTGGCATGGGATCGTATTTGCAGACCACACGAGTTCGGGGGGCTTGGTGTCAGAGATCTTCGGCTCCACGGCCTAGCACTCAGAACTCGTTGGGAGTGGCTACGCCGAGCAGAGGATGAACGCCCTTGGCAGGGGCTACCAATGCTGAGGGACACGGCTGCCCGGGAAGTGTTCGAGGGCTTGGTACGCATTACAGCGGCGGATGGACAGAGGGTCCTCTTTTGGTCAGACCGTTGGATCAACGGGAAAACTGCCGGGCAAGAGCTAGGAACTCCAGGACGGTGGCACAAGGGATGACTGACAATGGTTGGTTGGCGGATGTCCCGGGAACGATGGCATACTTGGGAGCTCGGGAATGCATTTTGCTTTGGGCAGAGGTCAATAATGTGACGAGAAATCTGACGAATCGAGATACCTTCCACTGGCCTTGGACTAAGTCAGGCAAGTACTCGGCCAAGTCCACCTACAACATGTTGGTGCAAGGCCGGGAAAGGTTCGCTTTGGCTAAGCCCATCTGGAGAAACGGGGCAACACCGAAGAGCAAGCTGTTCATGTGGTTAGCAGCGCAACACAGAATCTGGACGTCGGATAGACACATGAGACACGGGCTACATGCACAAACTTCTGTGTGCTTTGTATGTCTTCAGGAGGAGGATACAGCGGAGCACATACTCATACAATGTGTGTTCGCGAGAGAGATGTGGCATCGATGCAGTATTGCACTTGGGGGTCATTTCACAGCGCCATCTCCAGAGTGTACGATCCAAGGATGGTGGATGCGTGAGAGAGTGAAGTTTCGAGACAAAGACAGGAAGAGGTTCGATGAGCTCGTGTGCCTTGGCTGTCATGCTTTATGGAAGAACAGGAATGCTTGGTGTTTTAACAACACTAGGAACCAATTGTCAGTTGAGAGGGTTACGGCGAACACGCTTGATGGACTCAGCTGCTTGGGAAGGCTTAGAAAGGGAGCCTTTGGTGTTGGTGTTGGAGTTCCAATAGTTGCGAGAGAGTAGGCTTAGTGAGTGTGTGGAGTGGTGTTCCTGTCCTCTTTGCTTCGGCTTTGGGCGACTGTCTTGTAAATGACTTTGCTCTCTTCTATAAAAATAAGGTACGCAATTTGCGTACTCTCTAAAAAAAAACATAAAGCATATGTCCATGGTGCGTGGGTTCTCCTATTTGTCGCATGTAGCGGGCAATAGGACTAGCTCGCCTACCATAGTTATGCAAGGGCTGAGACTAGGTGTAGCCCATTAACATGTATTTGTTTAATTTTTAGTTTAAAAGTTTATTTTTCTCATTTAACATATTAAAATTTCAGGTGTGGTGAAAAAGAAATATTCACAATTAAAAAACAAATATTTCTTTTGTTTGTTCTTTCTATTTTTTTCTAGGCCTTCTTAATAATAAAATTTCAGGTGTGGTGAAAAAGAAATGTTCACAATTAAAAAACAAATCTTGCTTTTGTTTGTTTGTTCTTTCTATTGTTGTTTCTAGGCCTTTTTTTTTTCTTAGTTCATCCTTATTTTACTTTGTTTTCCATTTTCAGTTGCCACCACTAAAGTCCTTAAATATTTCATTGAGTTTTTAGTAGTTCCTTGGTCTGCCTACCTTGTTATTTCGTACTGATTTATGAGTGTTGTTTCACTAGTTTGCACTACTCGATATGGAAATTTAGATGGACACAAGTTTACCACACAAATGTAGAATATTTTTTCACTATTATACTAATTATTCTCCATAAAGTGAAACCTTATCTTCTAACAACAAAATATTTTCCAAGAGCATGGCTAACATTTTTCGCAAGTACGGTGAATATTTTTATCGAGATTATCAGACTTTTTTTCACGGACAGTCAAATATTTTTAGTAGCATTGAAAAAAACTCTTCGAGCTATTGAAATAGAAGTGATATATATGTGGACATTTCTATGTTGTGAAAAAACTTTTTCTTGACGGTGTCATGAACATCTAAAACTTTATACTGTATATAACCAAATTCAACGTGAACACATGTTCATGCTACTGTGACAATATGTTCACGGTTGAATAAAAAATGTTCATACATGTATCAAATAATGTTTATGGTTCAACCAAAAATGTTCGGAGATGCACATTGAGCACAAAAAGTTTTTGAAATAAAGTGGTAGCCTCCATGGAGTGCTTCCACTGTTTTTTTTTTCGAATTTGAAGTCCCCAAATTTTGTCCCTCTATTTCTTTTAAGAAAAAAAAGAAGTTAGCTGGCTATACCATGTGACATTGAAACGGTCAAATCGGAACGAAGGTACGAGATTAAGGAGTAGCTTTGTTTTTGGAACAGGGGAAGGCGCCAAGCTATAGAGATGGTACAGGGGCTGTGCCTATGAGCTGAATTTGAGCTACTAAATATAGACTGAAAATATGCTTGTCTGATCGGCCTGATGAGCACATTGGGGAGGTACTGTCGTCGTTTAAATAGGCGTTCGCCCCGCTTTATAGATAGAACAACGACCATACAATTTCAGCATATAACTCAACACCACAACACACGCACCCGAGGCAAGGCAGGATACAAAGGTGAACATCTACCACACCCCAACACCGCGAGGAGACGACGATGGACTCCAGGTCAGCGCCTTTTAAAAAGGATCATGGTTTTCACCGGAGCAACACGAAGGGTCAGGAATGTGACTTCCTGCGTTTGGAGAAGGCTGGAAACCTTTGCCGCGAGAAGGAGAGCTGCAGCTTCCACCTGAGGAACTGACAGCACTGTCGGGATTTAAGCCGTGATCATGTCAGTCCTGATGGTGCCACCTTGTTCTGGAGCTCCAACTGTCAACTATGGTCGGTGGCCGTTCGCGTTCCTGTACCTGCAAAGAAGAAACATCGAGCCTCCATGATCGAGGCGTGGTAGCCAAGTGGACTCCTGGACCTGCAGATGTGATTAAGCAACCCGTTGAGTGATGGGGTTGTTTTTGTCACAGATAAAGTAAAATAAATCCCACCTAAGAAAATCACAATGATAATCTATACTTCTATACTACTATTAACTAGTTAATTGCCCGTGCGTTGCAACGGGGTATACATATTTCAATAATACCACGAACATGTAGTTTAGCAGTTTCATGCATATCAAACATCATTGTCAAGTTTTGAACAAAGGCATAATATTATTTCACATCGTGAATTTCAGCAAAGGCATGCTCACAATTGTTGGCTGCATCGCATCATCGTATCTGACACCAAGATATATTTGTATGCCAGGATATTGAGGAAGAGAGTTGTCAGTCCACGATATCGAGGAACCACATGCTCTTGTATATCCTAAACCTTTCGCGCGCACCATATTCGAACTTTAATTATTTCGGACTCGAGTTGTCTCGGGGAACAAAACTACAAATCATGCCTCGCAAATTAGTTTGATCAGCTCATTTTGGCCAAAATCTACAATTATGTTGTACTAATATGGCACGGTTAGTAAATGAGAGAAACCGCAACAAGATTTCTTATCAGGTATCTGATGCTTCATAATTTACATGAACATCTAGATGACATGAGCTTGGATATTCAAGCATTCGTTGCAAATTTGTAGCGAGCACTCTCCTTTTCAGCCTTGTATGAGGTCCAGACCGAGTAAAATCCTCAGTGGGATCCTCATTGCGCCTTTGCAGCAAGGACAGAGAGACATAAGGTCGTGCGTAACTACTTAATAGGCCTTACTCTGCCTTTCATATTGCAGGACAAATCGGATAAATGATACATGCCATCTCATCACTAACATGTGTGCTCCTCACATGAACAAAAGTGTAACAGAGGGGTGTAGGCTGATGGTTGTGTTCAAGCTCAGGTAGATGTGCAGCTGAATTGCTGGGCAAGGTCTCCTTTGGCAGGAGTTGCCCCATCCGACACCCGTGCCAGGGTTTACCGGGCAGGCTGCTGCTAATGGAAATTTGCCCCGGAATTCATCTGCACAAGCACACACACATAAAGTACTATTGTTAGCTAGGCCAAAGGTGAATGTACGTTATATCCTTTCTTAACATTTTGGATGTTTACATCTCATTAACATCTAGCACACCATTTACACATGAAAAAACTGAAAATCTTTGAGGTGCAGACACTGAGATATCAAACTACATGGCAGCTCTATCTAGGCGAAATTAGACTACAAGTATGGAAATTGTCGTTGCCCACTGCCTCTAGAAGTTTGTATCTCAGAGGCTTGTCGGAGCCTTTTCTTGAGTATTCTCTCCATCTCCTAGCAGCTTTTGCCGGGTCGCTCTCTCCTCTGCTTCTTCACCTGACAGTATCAAAGAATAGCAATCAGATTTGGCAATGTATTAATCGATTGACAGGTATAAGACACACATTTCTTTCGAAACTTCACTTTACAGAAGGAAAAGAGATGCAAATTTCTGACAGTCCAAAAGGTATCACGAGCATAATATGCTATCTATAGACTATAGTAGCATTACCATTGCCTTGGTAGCGCGCTTCATTTCAGTTCTGGTCAAGTATATGAAAGAGGAAACTTATCATATAATAATTCTCAAGGGCATATGGCATTATAAAGATGAACTAAAATGGAAGGAACTTATGCCAGCACTTTTGTTTGTCTCTTTTCCCAATGTGCAGTTGGCTGCCAAATAAAAAACATTTAGTAACAAGACAACAGCATATTCAAGCATCCAAATGCAATACATAGGACCTTTAGGTTCAGAAAAGAACTAAATTACATTTTTACATTTTTGGGAGCATACCTAGAGAGTAATTAGATAAGAAAAATAAAATCGCATGAAAGAAGATACTATTACCATTCTAAACACATTGATTGAAACCCGACATTCATCAGCCCAAACTGCCCAAAACTTGAAATCATCATTAGTATACTGAAAATAGCAATTGTCTGAAATAAAAAATCAGGACGAACACATGAAATTTCTGGTGTAGACTATATATTTAGGATTTCTGAGTAACAAACTTTTTGCCACCAAAGTAAACTACAAGGTCCTCACAAAAGTTGACCTGATCGTATACATATTAAAAATAAAGTATCTTACATTCACTCTCTATATTCTTCGCATTTCATCCTTGAGGAGTGAAAGTTGTGCAACAAATCAGTCCAATGAATACAGAACTGGACTGAAAATGGAAACATAAGAAAGTTCAGTGCAACAATCTTAGCATGTGCACCATATCATGAAAATGTCAATAATACTGTATTAAAATTCCGAAATAGGAACATCTTTCAAGATCACTTCAATATAGCGATGTGGATCATTGGCAGGGCATGTACCAGTTAAATGAAAAAGTCGGAATATTCAAGATAAATCGTGTATTTGCATCCATAAGCAGGTCAAAAGTTCACTAAAGGCCTTCAGTAAAATTAACTGGATGCCTAGGCATATTCAAGAACAACTGTGTATTTGCAACGCAGGTAGAAACTTTACTGAAGGCCTTCACTAAAATTAACTGGGCACCTAGGCTCGTACCATGTAAAACTCGTTGACGAACATGCAGAAGTTCCTTCACGAAGATCGGGGTGACACGTTTTCATGCAAGTGTAGGGTAGATCTTTCACCATGTCAGAGACTCACCCTGTCACAATAAGCGCATCTCAGCAAAACACAGTTATTTATATGCATGTGTTGTTATAGGAATATATATCAGGAAGGAACATCGGATGCAGTATGTTAACAATCCAAAACACCAAATGTCATACGTATATCTAGCTTGGAATCATATGAGCACTACGCTTCTCACAGAAAACACAAAATTGTACCATGCATCATCGTAACTTGGGAGATCCAGGCTATATAGTATAATACTCGGTACAAGAAAAAAAGCTAGAGCAGTTGTGATTCTGCTCCATAGGATGTAGAGGTAAGAATCAAGATGGGGTCTTTTGGGCAGGCAATTAGCAGGTACAGATGGCGTTGATTAAAGGAGAAGATGCAAATCGAGGGGAGGGTCTCACCTGCGTGGAGCCAAGTGAGGACGGCCGGTGGCAGGTCCTGGTGGAAGCCGGCAGCAGTAGCCCAGCAGGGCTTCAGATCTGGCGCGTGGGGCGCCCTCGGGAAGAGCTCGGCCGGCGGCCGGCGAGGAGCGCGGCGGTGGCGACTGCCACGACGCCGCCTGCTGCCGCGAGCACCTCCCACCGGCGCCACGACATGGGGAAGAACACCCGTCGCCGACCCCTGCTGCGGCGGCCATGGCCACGAGCACGTAGCACGCGAACGGGACCCCGAGCCTCCACGATGGGCGCAACGGTCTCCTCCACGGCGGTGGCCGCCCGCCCCCTCCGCCTTGACGGAGCGCGCCCAGCCGTCGTCGTCGACGACGGGAGAGATCACAAGCATGGCGGCCGCATCCGCGGCCCTGCCCAACCTTGCCGCTGGTCTCCCTGCGTCGCCGTTGGGGCCGTGCCCGTCGCGCGAGATCGAAGACCTTCCGTGGAAAGGCGGCGTCGGAACCCTAAGCTAGACTGAGAGAGAGGAGCCTGCGGGGGGAAATTTCTATGGGTGCGGGGCCCACATGTCGGCGCGCTCGGGAGAGCAGGCAGAAAATTTTGGCAGAAAACGGAGGGAGTACGAACGTACGGTGAACTCCCATTTAATCTCCACTACTAATAAACAACCAAACTTGGCAGGAAAATTAAATCTCAACCGTCCATGCAAACTGATCAAACGGCCCACACGCATTTGTTCTCCCCACCCCTCTTCAATTCCCTCACACCACGCCTGCAATATATGCACACAAGAAAAAAACTGTCCGCATGATTGATTCCCTTACATCACGCCTGCCATATATGCACGCAGGAAATAAAAAACTGTCCGCTTGATTGACGATCCAACCGTCCGTCCCGCCCACGACAAAGATGCCGGTGAGCAAGAGGACCAAGCACACGACACCGACGAGCAGGAGGTCCGCTCCCAGCCTCCCCATCTAAGTTTCATGCCACCCGTCTCTCCCACGAGCAGGAGGACGATGCACAGGACGCCGACGAGCAAAGTGTTGAATTGTAATATCTATACAAATAATAACTATGCTTTGTGGAGGATGCAACGTGTGTGGACTATATTGTCCGCACATTTTTACACGGTTTAAATATGAAATTTATTGCTCTGGTTTAGGAATGATATTTATATTTTTGAGACGTGCGTTGCACGTACACGGCTACTAGTAGTAAAGAAAGAGCAAACTTGTGTTGTGATGTGTTGATACATTAAATCATAACCGTCCAATCTAATCAACGCTCCGGATCCAATCCCAATCCCGAAACGGTACGTAACCGTGTCGCCGCCGTCGCCCCGGGGTTCACCCTCTCCTCCCTCCGCCTCTCTCTTTACCGGCCTCTTCTCCAGTGTCCTGCGCTAGATCGATCCGTCCGTCCTAGGTAAGAACCCAAGCTCGCTGACCGCGCAACTCGAATCCGCTAAGGTGAGCGTCCGCTGCTTCTCAATCCGTTCCTCGGCCGCCAGCCTTTCCCGAGTTTCTGATGTTGGGGACAATGGAGGCGCCGCCGCCATCTCCACTTCCGGCCTTCATCCGTCGCCTCCCCGGCCCATGCCCCTGGAGTTCATCCGTCGCCTCCCCGGCCCATGCCCCTGGAGTTCATCTGCCGCCTCCCCCGCCCATGTCCCTGGAGCTTCACGCGGTTCAATTATTTTGTGTTGGTCAGTTAACTGGTTCAGCTTTATCTAAAAAAAGTTAACTGGTTCAGAGTACCAACTTCAGATTCCAGCATATCAACATATGTATCGATCCTTGTTTTGCTCTGTCTTGTACGCCCAGCGGCCGGCCGCGGCGCCGGACGGCCGGAGGTACCTCTACCGTGATGATTGCCGGCAGCCTCAGCGAAGTGCAATCTTCTGGGATGATGAGATCTGAGTTGGAGATTTTCTGCCCGTTTTAGCAATGAAATATGACCGCCGGCGGTTGGAGCTGGACGTGTTTTGCCCCTGTTTTTGGCGCCGTAGAACAAAGAGAGAAAATGGAGCAGCAGGCGCCTTAGCTGCCTCCTTGCCCCCGGCGGCCAAACGGCAAAGGGGAGGAAGCCGGAAGGCAACAAGGACTGCAGCGATCTCGGCAGCAGAGATCTCGGCAGGAGCACAACTTCGTTTGATCCAACCGCTGTTGCCAGGTTGTGGAGGGCGTGGACGGTCGACTTGGTCGGCGCCGCCGGGAATGCCAACAATGTCCACCGTGAGCGCGAGCGACATCGCCCCCCTGGTCCGCCCCTACCCCCGCCGTCCTTCACCGCTAGCTCGACCATGGGTGTTTGTGATTTTGCTACCTCTCCGACATCCCTGCGACAACTAGAGGTCAGCCATCTCCATGCTTGCGACCTCCCGTTCTGCTCCAAGCTCGTGACCTCGAGTGGCACGGAAGCCTACAGACGCAGTCCTCTGTTCTCCTGCCTAGAGTGTCCTGAAGCCCAAGGCCTTGGTGCATTGAGCAGGCACTGGGCAGGAGAGCTACTGTTCTATGTTGCTTCCTTGCTCATCGTGGCTACGAAATTCAGGCTAGAATAGCTTACTGATTGTTTTGCCGCTAATTACCGTGACCTGTAAAATGATGGTGTCGCCAGACTTTAATATTCCTTCTATGGCTGTCGCGGAAAAGTTGATCGGAGCAAGAAAAGATAACCATAATTACGCCAATACACTGCAGTAAGAGTTTTGGTAAAAAACAGTTACTTGTAATATTTGGCCCTGTTGTCATGGTGCTAATTTGCTTCTCTGTCTTCTTACGGTTGTTTTACCTGCTGACACATGACACGTCTATTAATTGGTGATGCCGATGTGTGGCTGTAATTAATCCCCTTCTTGTAATTGTACAAATTTCTCTACCCAATATATGAAAAAAGATGCAGGTGGAGGGGCCCCGGTGACTGTAAAAATAATAATATATTTTTTTTTTTTTGAGGAAGAATCTGATACATATAAAAGGAGGCTCCACACTTTTACAGCAAGGTCCAGAAAGGAAACAGAAACTACAAAAGGACCCTGAAAAGTGCACGAAGCACCCTAAGCCACCGGGAAGAAGCACAATCAGATCCTCGACGCGCCCAAAAGCACCTAGTCGCCGGCGAGGTCGCCGTACCGCTTGCCGTCGGGGAGAGGGCGCCGCCACATCATGTAGTCGGCCGCAGGAGCCGTCCGCCGCCGCGCGACGGAGCTGAGACGCGCTGAACGAGCACGGCCACAGCGCCCAGTTCCCGACTCCGCCCATCCACCAACCGAACCGCCGTCGACCAGGTCCACCACCGCCACCACCGCACCACCTCCTGACGCCGCTCCCTGTCCACCATGGCCATCCAGAGCAGAGTCGTCGAAGAGGCAAACCACCAGAGCCACCTGCAACAAAACGGGACGCCGACCTCCACCCGCTCCTCCCTCGCCGCCTCGGCCGGCCGGAGGAGCACAGAGGAAGGACCACGCCCGACGAACAACCTCCACTGCCTCCCCGGCGACGAGGCCGGGACGGGAAGGAGGGGGAGGACAATGCCCTATTCACCAGCGCCACCACCACCGTCACCGGCGACGCCACGCGGGCACGCACACCTATACCCCAAGGACCTAACCTACTCACCCGGACGGAGCCGAGGCTCCCCCCCACCTCGCGGCGCCGAAAACCGGCGGCCGGAGGCGGAGGGGAGCAGCTGACTCGCCGGCGAAACGCTCGCCTCGCAGTCGCCTCCTTATCGCCTCAGGGGCACTGTAGCAGAGGATAAGGAGAGCCACACCAAGCTATAATAATAATATATTAATTGGGCGATCATCTTGTGCTATTAATTGGGAATTGACACTTAAAAGTTTGTCCTCTTTTGGTAATGACTGAACCATATTAAACCAATAAAAATGTTCTTTCAGTTGTGTATTCTTAAGTTTTTAAAGCTTATCAATTTTCAAACAATTTCTTTGTTGAATATATGTTATACACGTAAGTAATATATATTTTCATATATCTGGGGAAATTTTCACGAGCTTTGAGCCTTGCTTTGAGCCTCGGGATTTTTCGTCAGGACAGGCTAAGGTTATATAGATGGATCGACTTTGGGGTGCAAAATATGGATAGTAACGATGTTTTGTAACCAGAAGTTTATCTTTTTTCACCTCGACTATCATTACTCTTTCTGCAGCTGACGAGAATATGGTAGCATATTGTGAGTTATCTGTGATGCTATTGGCTTGACAAAAAATAAGAATCCATGTAAAACCTGATACTGTTTTTTTACTTGTTAATGGTCCCTTTAATTATAGACGTGCGTTGCACGTACATGCCAACTAGTCTATACTACTATTAAAAGAGCAAACATGTGTTGATACATTAAATCTTATCTCTTCAATATTTGATGAACGTACTAGATCGCTCCAATGTTTGACAACTCAACACGCCTTTTCGTTTTCGTGATAATTACGAGGATTGCCACCGCTGAAAGAAACTTCCCAACTCCTGGTACGAAAAACCGGATCGGAGTCCGTTATTCATCCTTGTATGAGAACCTGCCAAATTTGTCTCTGTCCCAGTCCAACGCAATCGATTTCGATCCCTATAATCCACGCTCCTTCCGGCCATGGTCTCGCGTACGTCGGCGAGATGGGTGATCGAAAGATGCTGAAAATGTACAACCAGATCGATTTGGAGAACCCACGGCAACGACAGCCATGCATGATGCTCATCAGATCGATTTGGAGAACCCACGGCAACGACAGCCATGCATGATGCTCCTGATTAGCATCGGACCACCCTCCACTGTTAGCCACGCGCGTCGACTTCGAGGCCGACCCGCCCGTGCAGACGCTCCCGGACCTACTCGGCGCGCTCTGGGACTTCCGACACATCTCACGGGCGACGCCGTCGTCTTCATACGCCGCCCCGACGGGGACCTGGTCATTGGGGTGCGCCGCGTGCCCAGGTACCCCGCCGCCTCCCAGAGCGCTGCGGCAGGCCTGCGTGGGCACGGGTGCCGCCGCAGAAGGTGGACGATGCTACGCGGCTGGTGGCGGAGGGGAGGCCATTCACCGTCACGTACTACCCGCGGCAGGGCGCCGGGGAGTTCGTCATGCCGAGGAAGGATGCGATGGTCGCCAATTGGCAGCCCGGGTTGCAGGTGCGCATGAAGTTCCTTGACGCTGAGGAGCGCCGCCCAGAGTGGATCAATGGCGTTGTCAAGACCGTCGACCGGGGCATCTCGCGCATGCTCGAGGTCCGTATATGATCCATCGAATCGTTGCGTTAATTAATTGTTGAAGCCGCAATACTGATCGATCTCTGCTTGGTTCAGTTTGACAGCATGTTTGGTTCAGGTGTTTTGCTAGGTTATGCATGAATGAATAAGGAGTGGCAATTCATATTTAAGGTCTATATCGAGGATGGTTGAGGGACGCAGAGGTGTACTGACGGAAGTTTGAAGAAGGCAACATTCGAGTTTTGGCATGGTCGACAAAGTGTTCTTCACATGGCCCTTAATCCATAGAAAGGTGCACTTCGATTCACCACGTACTGAAGGTGTATCTTTGTCCCTTCTGCTGGACGAGATATCCATTGTCTTTTGCAGGTTAGCTAGGCTCAGCCAAGTCCATTGCCTGCAGGTTCTACGCGTAGTCAGGCTTGGCATATTACTCACCTCTGGCGTCAAGTTTCTCCTTGGGTCTCAGTTCAGTATCATCCTGAATTCCCGATCAACTCGCCACGGCTGCCTTCAGTTTTGCACATCAAATCGCGTCCGACCTCGACGAGTGACTATTTGGTTCATCCATCTGACATGGTATTCTAAAAAAGTATTACTACCTCCGGTCCGAATAAAGATTCGCGGACGGAGTACTGCGGAAGTACAAAATACTACTCTAGCTCACGTCAGTTTTTACGGATCGGAGGAGTATCCTTAATTTTATTTCAATGAAACTGAACAGCATCAACTGAGTATCCATTGACGTGCTGCTATCCCATGGCGGTTGTTGACTTTTTTGTCTTAAATTCACGAGTATTTTTTCTTGCAGATTTCAGTAATTAAGGGACAAACATATCTAAGCATGGAAAACAATAACCAGCGTCCGACCTTATCAGTCTTATGTTTTTTCTTATGTATGCTTAGATAATGATGGCTTTATATTGAGAAAGATGCAGATTTTAGTAATTAAGTGACAAACATATCTAAGCATGGAAATCACTGAACATCATCCGATCTTCAGATGCGAGCATGACAAAGTGGTCAGCGCACAGGAAAATTCAGTACATTGGCATGTTCAGCACCCTATGGAAATTGCAGATTTATATTATCCATTCACTTATCTAATATCAGATGATTGTATCGTTTTTCTTGATCATGTGCAGGTTACTTTGGCCTCTCTGGATGAATCTGAAGGTCAGTACATATGGTTAGATTCAAGAATAAAATTTGAAGGATCTCTATACAAAATTAAGAGGCACGACAACTTCCAAATTGTTGTTTCTATAGGCTGGGCACAAAATTTATTCCCAGAGGCCTGTTCACCTTGATAAATGAGATTAGCCATTTTGATAATTTGTCCTAATATTATACGTGTGGTGCACATGTAAGCTTATATGTGTCATTTGGAAATATTTGCTGTTGGGAACTTGGGATATACAGATGTCCATTGTTTGTACATGCTCTGATCAGATCAGGGGCTGTTATTTAGTTTATGCTTACATAGGAAATCTAGAAATAACATACATTTACAACTTTTTTATGCAATTGCCGTATAAATGCCATCACATAATGGCACCTGAAACTGCCTCTATGTTAATCGGACATCGCATCGCGTTTTAGATAATTCCTTTTGAATCAAAAGCCAGTTCACACAAGATTTAAATATTTCATTTATATTCACAATTTTAAATAAAATCGTCTCGAATGGAGCAGTACTTCACACAAGATTAGACATGATAAAAAGTAGCTCCACTCATTTGTCATAAAAAATGTGGTAATTGAACATATGCATGCCAAAAGAAAATTGCAAATTTCAACCAATTAAAATAGACGTCATATTCAGTATTGTCTTAAGTAGACGTGCATTGCACGTGCACGTCAACTAGTACTATTAAAAGAGCAAACTTGTGTTGTGCTGTGTTGATACATTAAATTTGAACCGTTCAATATTGATCGATGACTCAGATCGTTCCGTGTCCACTTTTTACCATCTTGCCCTCCCACCAAATTACATATTACGAGTAAAATGCCATATTACCGTTTTCCTTTTATTCTTCTAAAAACTATCGAAGGGACGAATCCCCAATATCTTCCCCGGCGGGGAGGCTGCGCAGAGCGCGCCGGCCACGATTCCTCCGGCGACAGCCCGCCTGCGGACGCCGCGGAGGTGGATGCAGCCCCAGCACGCGCACGCCAGCCCCAAATCATCCGGAGACCACGATGCACCCGCCGGACACCGTCCCGCGCGAGCCGCGCTCGGCGGATAGGAGCTCGGCAACGAACTGCGACGTCCTCGCTGGCCGAGCGGCGCCCGGATGCAGCCAACCTGCTAGGCGGATAGGATATCGGCGCTGAGCATTCGCCTCCTCGCCGGCAAGCGATGCGCGGGTGCTCAATCTCTCCAACAAGGTCGAGGGATCATCTGGCTGTTCCCGCAGCCGATTCTACGGCCCGACCCCGTAAGCCTTAATCTCGGACGCGCCGCCGCCTGCATCACGCGCCGCTCGGGCTGCTCTCTCTGCTCCGTCCTCTAGCTCGTCGCCGGCCGTTCCGAGGTCCAGCGCCCGGCCCTTTCCGAATCCCGCGAGGCCCGTGCATCTCTGTACTCCATCTCGACGCCGTCGCCCACTGCTTCCCCGACCTCCAGCTCCATGCCGCCGACGGCCCTTCCCCGACCTTTAGCTGCGAGCCGTTAGTTCCCCATCATGCGTAGGCACGTGCAGCTGGCTCAGCTGTGCGCCATCAACGGCCTTCCCCGACATGCAGCTGTGCGCTCAATCCCCATCTGTTCTGTTTATAGGCTGCAGAGTACTGTTTGCTCTGTTTCTATATAGCAAATTTTGTTCTAGCAGTTAATTAGCATCTGAAGTCTGAACTCAATCGTACAGTCGTAATGTGAAGCAATAAAAACCAGATTTCTAGCATTCTTGTGTGTACAAGAGATATTCGAAGTGAAAGACAACCCAGCCTGTAGCCCTGTAGTAGCTATTGCTCTCGGCCAAAAGCACGGATCAGAAACAAAGATCAACCAGTATACGTGAGCTAGCATAAATGGAGAAGAAACGATCAGCTTTAGTTGGAGGATTTATTTTGAATATGTTTGTAAACTGTTGAAACTTAATTTCAGATGGTTGTGGTATCTTACCATTTTAGAGAGGAGGTAATCACATCTTACCGCATACAATATACCGAAAGGAACAGGAAAAAATTACAAGGAATATATACTTACACAGATAGGTGGAGAGCTAATTCAAATTTCTACGTATTGGCCTGCGAGCATGCCGAGCTCGAGCACATCCTCGAGCTCTTCGATGCCCGGAGAAGGAGGCCAGTGGAGAACATACGGCGTGTTTATATTATAATAAATTATAAGACGTGCGTTGCACGTGCACGGCTACTAGTAATAAATAAATCACCAAACGATTATAGAAATTGTAGAACCCTAATAATTGTTTTTTTGTATTGATCTGACCCTCGTGGGGATTATATAGGAGTACAAAACTTGGGAGGCAAGAAGCCAATGACTTGGAGTACAAGATGACCTCTAATTCCTATTCCTATCCGTACACATATTCTAACATTCCCCCTCAGTCATAGCGGGAGTGAAACGGACGATAGCGACTGGCTTTGAAGTCTTGCGCTTTCGTCGTCTTCTCCTCTCCGTCATCATCAACTGCTTCTCTGATGGTCTTCCTCTCTACCCTCCCGCAGTCACAGCGGGACTGGCGTGGACGCAAGTGACGACGCGGACGGTGTTGACTGGAGTTCTTGAGTTGCTGTATACGTTGTTCTTGATGTCGATGTCGAGATAGTCGGTCGTGATGTAGCCGTGGTCGATGTTGTCGTAGTCGTGGTTGTTGTAGCCGATAGCGCCAGAGGCGCAAATAAAATTGCGCGGTTTTGGTCGTAGTGTCTTAGGTTTTGTGTGGCGGCGGCAAGGATTTGCGGCGGCGGCAGGAATCTTGGTCATAGTGCGGCGGCGACAGAGATCTGCGACGGCGGCGGGTTTTTCTGTGCGGCGGCGGCAGGGATCTGCGGCGGCGGCGGCAAGTTTTTGGGTCATTGGGCGGCGGCGGCAGGGATCTGCGGCGGCATCGAGTTTTTGTGTCATTATGCGGCGGCGGCAGGGATCTGCGGCGGCGGCGGGATTTTGGGTCATTGGGCAGCGGCGGACCACGTGTATGTAGACCTTGGCGATGATTGTGTTGGCGATGTAGAACTCGACGATGATCTTGATGTAGTCGTACAGCTTGATGTAGCTCGATGTCGTGGTTCGGCTCGGTGTAGTCCGGTCGATGCAGTGTAGATCGATGTGGCTTGATGTAGACCGCGTGTTGGAGCTGGCATGTGGATGGTCGATGAAATCTGGCGTAGCCTGCAATTTCAAGCTAACCTCATCATGTTCCATGTAGCCTGGAGAGCTGCTGAAGACCGCGCATGACGTGCTGGTTCATGCGTCGATCAGATTGGAAGGCTTGTAGATCGAGCTTGGTCTTGGACTGGCGTATGTGTGCGTGATGAAATCCTCCACGCGCGTCTCTGCGGCTGCGTGTCGTCGTCCTGTAGCCGCTGCCTGGTCCGCAGTGGCCGTGTTGACGTAGAGCCGGATGTTGCCCGCTGCACCGCGGGGATCATAGGGATTTATTTGGCTAACTGGATCTAATCTATGAACTGGAAATTCGAAATTTGATCTAATCTAGACTAAAGAACCGATCAGATCTTTAATCTAGACCGGGTGCCGCGCCCCCGAGGAGAGGAGATTGATCTCTCCGGGGGCGGCGCGCGATGCAGAAGTGGTGGGAAGTCCTAAGATCGGCGTCGTGAGACTAACCGATCTGATACCATATAGAAATTGTAGAACCCTAATATTTTTTTTTGTATTGATCTGACCCTCGTGGGGATTATATAGGAGAACAAAACTTGGGAGGCAAGAAGCCAATGACTTGGAGTACAAGATGACCTCTAATTCTTATTCCTATCCGTACACATATTCTAACAACGACATCATGCATTTTTTTCAACATAGATGGATGAGATGGATATACATAACAGCTAGCAACGTTGACCCAGTTAGTTGCTCGTCACGTATGTACTTAAACCACTGTTTAAATAAATATGATGCTCCAACCTGTATGCGTTGCAACTTTTGACCCTTGGAGAAGAAGCTGTTGACATTCTGAAATTCTGACGCCTCGTATCAATCTACTAAACCGTGTTGTCCCAAAACAGAAGAAGATGCGTATTCCCTGCTACATGGCCACTAGGCATGCATCAGCACCACACTTTCTTTCTTGAACCCTTGTTCAAGAAATGCTAGCTCCAAATGCACAAATTTTAATCTGTTCGCCATCAGACACGTTCGCGCCACAGACATATAAATGTCCCTCCATCCATGGCGCCATATCTATCTCGCTCACTACTCACTCTTAATTAGTTCTAGTGCTTCATTTCCAACTGAAAGAAGACAGGTCAGTACTAGCTCAGTGCCATGGTTTGTTTCCGGCTGTTCCCGTTCCTGCTCGGCACCGCCTTCGGAGTGTACGCGGCGCAGAACTACAAGGTCCCCAACCTCCGCCACCTCGCCTGCCACGGCGCCGACACCGCCAAGCGTTACGAGGAGGAGTACCGCAAGAAGAAGTCCGACGACGCCGGCGCCGTAGCTGGCGGCAGGAAGACCAAGAAGGTGATGGTGGAGATCGACGATGACGAGCAGTAGCTCCAGTCCAGAGTCCAGACCGTGTTGTATGTTGCAGTGAATTCTGTCGTCTGTATGGCCACGGCTAGTGGTTTTTTTATTATCAGTGTACCCTTATACATACATGCTGTGGATGTGTTGACTGAATAATAACGGAATTTTCAGTTTAAAAAAGTATACTGTTTACATACGGTGACAAGTGATAATAATAGTGTGTTTTTTAGACACTAGCAAGAATTCAAGAAACATATCCTAATCTCTCAATTGTTGGTAGCAAATCGGACGGATCGTATGATCCCAAAACATCCATCTACTGGTTTGTTTATACTGTATGATAGAAGCAATTAGTCCACTAAAATGTTTAACCAGTTTTTAGAGGGTATTTAATAAGTTGACAATTGATGATTCCCACTTCGATGGTTTTTAAAGGTATTCTGTAGTAATAATGCTGACTTTTCAGCAAAAGCAATGTTGATGATCTTCATAAAGAAGCGCAGATCTAATCCCAGTGTGTGAGGAAAATGACGTGTCCAGAATAGATATTGTAAACTTACCTCTGTTTTGGACCTCATCACAGGAGGCGGCGATTTGGGTAGTAGGTGTAGATGAACCTATTATGTAAAATATTTTTGATTTTTTTCAAAATGTCAAAAAAATCATAATTTAATTTTTTTGGATATACATTAGAACATTTTGTGTTAGCACAAAAAATGTCGTGAAGAAAAAATATTTTTTGTGACCTGTGCAAAAAAGACAAACGTAACTTTGTGTGCTAACGTAAAATGTCTTGAACTATATGCGAAATTTTTATTTTGAATTTCAAATTTTGTTTTTTGGGTAGTGGGTGTATCTGCACCTGCTACCCGTTATGGATTTCCGCTCATCACAACACTATTAGTCTTTACATGTAAAGGTGCCAAGTAAAGTTTTTTTTCCCCTTTTCAATAGATTTCTTGTGTTCAGAAGTAAGGATAAAGATGGCTTAACCGACTAAAGCAGAACGATGCGCGCAAAACATCCATCACCCAGATGCAAGACAGGAGACATTAATGGGATAGCTTAATTGTTTCAGTTGTACAAGCAATAAAACCAGCAAACCTTTCCCCAAGAGAAAAGAAAAGCAAACCCATTTTACCAAAGTACTTCTGAAAGATGTACTCACAACCAACAGTGGCAAGTCTATTTAGGTCGCAGTAACATTAATTGGTTATCAACGACCTGCCTTGATTATGTCAAAAGCAACAACTCAAATAGATCATGGAAGATAGCATCCATCCAGAATCGCCTGAACCAGACCACTGAAAAATGCACCTCACCTGTCACTGAAGATTGGGAAGCCAAATCATGATGTTCTAAGGAAAATGAAAAGAAGAATGTGAATGAATTAATGTTAGATATGATAATCCAGATATGCAATTTGGTCATCAAAGCTGCATTCCAGTTGGCAAAACATCATGCTATTTTGCCAAAGCGAACAGATGCTTAACACGATGGAAGAGAACTACACACTTACACAGATCTGCGAGCTACAGAAGAGGTTTCGTCAACTGTGACCATCACCCCATAAATATAACCGACAATAATAAGGTGAAACCAAATCAATCTACAAAGAAATGCCTTCATTACTCTATAACTAGACCTCCCTCTTCGAAATGGCCTGTTACGGTTGATCAACAAAGCAACAGGTCACAAAGTCTGAACTTAAAATGGCAGACGGTTTCCGTGTTTTCAGCTGATCTTGGCATTTCATTAGAAGTTGTGTTGCAAGTACAGGTCCTCCTGTGGTGAGGCCGGGCCGATCTCTTCCTCCAGTGACCGCAGACCATCTCCTATGCTGCTCCCGACGTTCCTCCCATCTGTGGTTGTTCGGCCATCCAGGTCAGCTTCCGATGCTGATGATTTCCTCCTCTGTGACGAGGTCACACTTGGAAAAGTTATCCAAGATGGTGCCCTGTACTCAATCCGCTGGTCGTCCCCCTCAACAAGCTCATTCTCTGAGCATGACTGGTTAGATGACCTCTGTGATACTTTCTTGTTCATTCGATTACTCCCAAGAACAACTTCAGTTGGCAGAATGGGCTGCTCAACGCATGGGCTACCCATCAGGAGCGCAAGTGCACCCTCTAGTGACGTTGTCACCTTGTCCATGGAAGGCCGGTCTTTGCCTCGCATTCTGACACACTTGCATGCAACAGCTGCGATCTTCTTGAGAGCCTCCAGATCAGAGGGAGGAGATAAGGCTGGATCAAGGATGTCAGAAATGTCCCCAGCTTGATCAACGGGGCTGCCCATTCAACAATATTCCCTTCCTCAAGCTGCATGTCAATGGCTTTCCTGCCACTTAGTATTTCCAGAAGAACAACTCCGAAGCTGTAGACATCGGACTTTGTCGTCAAGTAATGGAGACGGTAGTACTCAGGGTCAAGGTAGCCAAGTGTCCCTGCTGGCAGCTCAGAGAGTGGAGTGCCGCTGTCTACAGGGCCCATTATAGATAGACCAAAGTCGGCAACACGCGCATTGTGATCCTCATCAATCAATATGTTTGAGGACTTAATGTCTCGGTGAATAACCGGTGGACAAGCATAACCATGCAAGTACTCGATTCCACGAGCAGCCTGGACAGCAATGGTAACCCGCCTGGTCCAATTCAGTTGCTTCTTCAAGTTTGAATCTTTGCCATGCAGATGCTGGTACAGGGATCCATGAGCCATGAACTCATAAACCAAGAGCCTCTCACTGCCATCCTCACAGTAACCAAGCAGGTCGAGCAAATGTGCATGGTTGAGCCTGGAGAGGAGGTCAAGTTCAGTATGGAACTCCTTTGAGCTTTTCTTCGCATCCGATACTTTTATTGCACGCTTCACAGCAACGACAGTCCCATCTCTCAGGATGCCCTTGAATACACATGAAAAGCTGCCTTTGCCAACTTGTGAATCCTCCGAGAAGCCACCGGTTGCTTGTTCCAATTCTCCATAGGAGAATTCCTGAGCTCTCCTGATCTTCAGATCTTCCACGTCAGGCTGGATTTTCGTATTATCCTTTCGAAAAGAGTATGTTGTACCCTTTACCAGCCTCAGCTGGCTCTTTGAACATCGGCAATCTCGAAGCTTGTGCCGGACATATATACAAGCAATGGCTGTAACAGTGAAAACCAATATGATAGCAAATGCAATCTCTGCCACAAAAATGCGCATCTGAAAAGCCATGAACTTATTGTTCTTGGTCCACTTCTGGGATGAGCAGACTGATGTGCACTCATCCGAGGCACACCTCGAGCAATCAAACTGGCACACACGGTCAGCCGTGGCATTGCAGGGTGATGACTCATACGAGTCGTCCGGGCAGCCAGCACTGCAGGGCAAGCAGAGTCTAGAGTTTCCAGGCTTACACGCCTTGCTGCCGCCAACCTCACCATGGTCCACATACTCATAGTACCCAGGGCTGCATGCAGCAGATACACAAATCCCAGGGGATACCGCCATTGGCAGTGCCAATGGTCCACTATTGCCCCAGCACCTTGGCTTCAGCGATGTCTCAGCAGGCACCCCACAAGTAAAGTAATCCCCGCCACTATTGCATACAACCTGAGACCTTTCGGTGCTGCCGTGCTGTTCTGAAGTTGGAAACCCCAGCAAGCTACTTGGTGATCAAGGCTCCTGATGCCACAGGCATGGAATCGCCCGCCGACGACAGAGACCATTGCATCCATCGGCACTATGCTCACGTCGCCTGCACCGATAGCACCGGTTGGTGACACCTGCTGCATCTCCAAGCTCCTTCCCCAGCAGAAGACTTGTGCATTCTCCAGCACCCCACAAACATGGTAACCCCTGCTCCTATGGACTGGAACTTCACATTCCTCGGCGCCAGCCCAATCACTCCACTCACCGTTTCATCACCCCAGCAGAACACCGTCCTGTTCCGCGAAAACAAGCCACAATTGAAAACCGAACCGGCTGAGATGGTTGACACGGCTCCAGCGACAACATGTGTTGCAGTCATGTTGTAGCCCCAGCAATCAATCAGTGATGTATCAGGGCTAGCAACACGAGGAGTCCCCTTGTCAGGCAATCGCAGGGCGCATAGGTGGTTGTCCCCAGCACTGAGCTCAGAATACATGGCGCCCTCGACCATGGGCTGCGGCACCCCAATCTTGACATAGGCGTTGCTCCCCCAACAGTAAGGCTGGCTGGTGTCAAGCAAGAGACCGCAAGCAAACCCATCCCCCGCTGTGAGGCCGAGGAACGGGATCCTCAGGGGAGCACCGTACACGACGGAGGCGTCGCGCCGGAGCATGCGACCAAGTGGGAGCCGTCCGCTGAGTCCGCAGAACACCGGGCCGTCCTCGCCGTAGGACACCGAGATGGATCCCATGGAGCCGAGGCCATAGGCGGAGCTTGGAAGCAAGACTAGGCAGCACAATGCGAGAGCTAGCACGGTGCCCATTCCTTGAAGCTTGGAGCTAATGCCGGAGAGATGCCTGCCAGGATTGCAAAAGTTTAGGCCTTTTTGGTAGCTAACCCCGATCCCGACCGATCCATCGATCTAGATCGGGGCTCCCCCGATTCGCTGTCCGATTCTCCACTACAGGGCACAGAGCAGGAGCTGCTTACCGCGAATAGCTTCGTCGGCGCAGTCGTCACCGTCGCCTCTCGGCCACCAGCATGTCGGCGCCCCTTCCCCAGATGCCTGCCGACATTGGTCCCGTTGCTGAGGGAGGGCGGCGCAGGGGAAGGTGGACGTCGGGGCGGAGAATCTGGAAGTGTGCGGCGCCTCGGCGGAGGAGCAGGGAGGCGGAGCGCCGGGGTGCGGCGCGGCGGGGCGGGAGGAGCGCGGCGGAGGCGGCGAGGCGGAGGGGAGTGGAGACTGGAGAGGAGAGGACTGATGCCGTCACGTGGGCGGTAGCTTCTTTTTTTTTCGCTCACTTCAAATAAGATCTTTTTGTTTAACGGGAAAAGGTAAAGAGGGCGTGTGCTCTTGGGAGTGTTAAACAAAGACGAGAAAGGCCACGATACTTTGCTTTTCTCACAGTTCACAAAAACGGGCTCACTCTCGTACTTGATGGTTATTGCTGATACTCTGGAGGAAGCCATCGTAAAAAAAAAATCCTTCTAAGCTGACAGTAGCTTGTCTGGGGTGTCGGATATGTGTCCGCCCATGTTTTTGACCGCGTTCACAGCGGCGCACCCTAAACGTCCGCCCCCCAAACGCGAGCAAATCATCGAACACCTTACGGACGGAAACTTGTGTCGGTCGCGGCATTCGAACTATTTTTAAAACATACAAATTTAAATTAAACCGATACAAATTGCAAACTTAGGCTAACACGTTTGCAAACTTAGACTAACACATTTGCAAAGTAAAATTAAAACGATAACTAAAGCCTAATCTAAACGCCGCCGCTCGGGCCAACCTCGTCGTCGTGCCCGGCCTTGGCTAAGCGGGAGCGCACACGTCTCTCCTGCCGGAGCTGACTCGCCGCCCGGCGCATGGCATCCCTCTCGGCCGCGTCTGGTTCAGCTCGTCGTGCGCGTCCCGCTCGGCGCATCTGGTTCAGCTCCTCCGCCTGGGCGATGAGCTGTTGCTGCGTGGGCTCCTCCGCCTGGACGTTGAGCTGCTCGTACGCCGCCCGCTCGGCGCCCATGAAGGCGCGACAACACTCGTCGCGCTCCGCGGTCAGGATGGAGGCCTGGATGATTGCGGCCTCCACGGCGTCCCCAGCCGCCTCGTAGCCAAGCCTGACCTGGCGGCTTGCCTGCTCGTTGCGCCAGCTCTCAAACGAGTTGGCGGCAACCACCTGGTCAGGCCACAGCGGCGGCGGGAGCGGCTGCTGCGGCGCCGGCGGTGCCTCGTCGAGCTCTGGCGGCGGCTCCTGGCCGGGGTACGGGTCCTGCACCGGCTCCTGCTCATCGACGTCGACGTCGTCCACATCCGCCCAGTCGAACGGCTGTTCGTCGGCGGCGGCGGCGTCCTCCTGCGCCATGCCGTGAGCGCGGCGCGCTGCCTGGGTGAGCGTGGGCCATGAGGTGGCGAGGCATGGCTATGTGCTCAACTGGCTACGGCTGGACTATGTGCTCAAATGGCTATCGGCGAGCGTCGGTGCTGGTGTGGCGAAATGGCTGCACGGCAGGGGCCTCTTTATAGCCTGCCCAATGTCTCGGCGGGAAGCGGTGGCTCAGGGCGGGAAGCGTCGGGTGGGTAAGCACGCGTCGCGTCGGAGTTAATGGCGGTGACACGTCTCCGCCACTGCGCCGCTTGGGAAGCCGAGAAAGGCTGGATGCTCAGCAGGCGCCGCCGTAAATGCGAGGCGTGCGGGAGACGCATCGCCGTCCCGTCCCTTCGTCGCCTGCGGAAACGCGCCGCCATAACGTGGGCGGAACGGCCTCTTGCACGGCGCCTTAAACCCATGGCGAGGCGGGCGCTGTCTCTATGACGGGCGGGCCACCCATATCAGAGCCCATGTCGGGGCAATGTCCGGCACCCCCCAAGAGGCCTCCAGGTGCCGGACATGTTTTTGCTCGGGGTGACCCTTTGGAGGGTGCCGCTGGTGGCGTTTTTGGCCGTCCGGACCCCCAATGGGCCTTTGGGGGGTCACTTGGAGGCTCCCGGTGGAGATGCTCTAAGTCTATTGGTAATTCTAGATTAGGTAGGATTTGGATTGGTGTCCAAATGTATCTTGCCAATTTTTTGGGCATGACCAAAAATATGCTTATTGTTTGAATGATTACCAATTGTTTGGCAATTGGCATGCCAATGTTTCCTTGTCCATCCTAGTTCATTTTTATTGTCATATTGGTCAAACTCATGATCAAGCAAAATCTTCACCAAATATTTTGGTTGGGCAAGTTTGGGCTACAAAACAACACATCCTTAGATTGTTTCTTTCTTAACCATTGCTCTTAAGTTGAAGAAAAAGTTAATAATTTTAAGATTGTGTTGAGATTAAATGTAGAATTGAAACACGGGTAAAAAACAATCCTTGAATGATAAAATCTCACTAGATAAATACACATATCAGATTGTTTGATTTTACTAGATTGTTATCTTCATATGGTAGTCAAATATGGAAACTGGTTCTAGACCAAAAACAATGGCGACTTTGGGGAGGACTGATATTGAGAGACGAGAGTGGTCGGGCAAAGAGGAGGTAGAGAACGAAGAAAGGGAGAGTAGAAGGGAAGATCATAACGACCTTGATCGGCCTTAGGTCCAAACTCGGTGGTGTCAATGTTACTCATGTTAGCGACTACAGATGGCCTATCACTGCCGACATTTTTTTTACCTTTGTCGTCTAGTTGGTCCCCCGTTTCACTGTCGCTGACAAACCATCGACTCACCCTTCTTAGTCCTCCACCTTAAACATACCCTTCCTCATTGTCTACTACCGCTCATCGCTCTACTCGTCGCACCAGGATAGAATGGATGATAGTGATAGGTGCCCGAAACGAAAGGCTCACCTCTTGGCCTCCAGATCAACGTCAACAAGCAGAGTACATTAGATAGAGATCAAGCCTTCTTCTTCTTCTGCAACAACCCCTTCAATAAGGGATAACACACTTGTGAACTCGTCTCCATGTTCGGCCGGAAACGCCGAGGAGAAAGATTTTCATTCTAAATGTTGGGTCCAACAAATCAAGGATAGATCATTGGCACATATACAACAACGTCAACAAGGTAAAGGCGCAAGTTCGTCGTTGTTGGGTCTGTCCATCAAAGGACAGAACATGAATTCTCACCCATATGTCAAGTGGTCACTAGTAGGAAAACGGTTATAGGTGGAACCACTTTCTGTGGCGCACCAATATTGCCATGCGCCACAAAATATATTCAGTGGCGCACAGGAGGTGGTGCGCCACAGAATTTGACCTCTTTCTGTGGCGCATCCTTTGCCAATGCGCCACTGAATGTTTGCTTTCTCTGGCGCATGTAACCACATGCGTCACAGAAATATGGTGGGGCCTGTCACCAATGATTGGCTTTCAACTTTCTGTGCCTTTTCTGTGGCGCATATGACCACATGCGCCACAGAAATGGTGTTATTTCTGTGGCGCATTAGACCACATGCGCCACAAAAATTATCTTTCTGTGGCACATATGGGCAAATGCGCAACATAAATTTTTGAACTCAGATCCCACCCACCCCCTCGTGGATCGCCTTTTCAGTTTTGCAAAAAAGAGAAGAAAATGATAAAATCTTCAATAAATAAAATCCTTTGAGATATAGTTAGGTTTTAGTGTCTAGTTGGTATAGAAATTTTGAAATATGAATTTTGACCTTTTTTTGCCAAAAACAGAAGAAAAAAATTAGAACGGCCATAACTTTTGCATACGACGTCGAAAAAATACGTTTATATAAAAAAAAACTAGAGAAAAATTGGAGCTCGATTTCACCTGGGTTTACCCGGTGAATTTTTCTCAGATCCTCGAAATTCCCAAAGGAAAAAAATTTATTTCAAAAAGAAGATTTTTTTCTACAAAATCAAAAAAAAATTGGGGAAGAAATTATGTGGCACATATCTACATATGCGCCATAGAATTATTGGGCGGGATTCGAATTTTGAATCCGCCGACGTCCCCCTTCTCCTTCTCTTTTCTCCTTCTCTCCTTCTCTCCTCTCATTGACTCCTCCTCCTCCTCTCCTTCACTTCTCCTTTCCCCTTCTCCTCCACTTCTCCTCTCCCGTTCTCCTCCCTCCTCCTTCTCAACTCAACCCCGGCGACCTCCTCCTCCTCCACCACCTCCGGCGATCTCCTCCTCCACCACCTCCGACGACCTCCTCCTCCTCCACCACCTCCGGTGACCCCCTCCTCCACCACCTCCGGCGACATCCTCCTCCTCCTCCACCATCTCCAGCGACCCCCATCCTCCACCCACCCACCTCCGGTGACCCCCTCCTCCACCCACCTTCGACCAAGCCACCTACGGCCATGGCCACGGGCGCCACGGCCTCCGACGAGCTACGACGAAATTCCGGCGAAATTCCGGCGGCGCTAGATCCAGATCTCAGATCCAGATCTAGATCTGGCCGTCTTTTTTTAAAATTCAAAAAAACAATTCTATGACGCATGCCTGGGTGATGCACCACTGAAATATTTATGTGGCGCACGGTGGTGGGTGCGCCACAGAATCTTGGTCTTTCTGTGGCATATCTGGGCGTGCGGTGCGCCACAGAATGCTAAAAGTGGTGCGCCACTGATAGCCTATTTCCTAGTAGTGGGTTTTCGAGTCACCATCTTGACGGTGAATTTTTTTATAGCCACGTAATCAATACTCTGCACACCGCACTCTGGTGTACATCCACCAGACATAGATATAAGCAGGACGCCAGCAAAACTCCTAGTGCTCATGCACCAGCGCAGGCCCTGATCAAAGATTGCGATCCATTTCTAGTCCTCTTCTTCTCATGAACGGGAGGTGGAATGGCCACTAGACGCACATGGATCCGCTGATCCAGATGTAGTTGTGACCGCATCAGTGATGTTATTGCAGATGAGAGCATGTACACCAGACCTCTCTATCGCCACCATGAGACAACGCATGCCCAAAGTGAGCAACCAAGCCGACCGTCTAAGGGGTCGTCAGCGGCGACAATAGGAGGGTGTGGCGTCATATAAGGTTGGGCGGGATGTCTAGTGCCCTAACACCACTACCACAGTTGATGGTAATCCACTAGACTCGCATCGCAGATCGGGTTAGCTGCCACCGAAACATGAGTCTTCCATGCCCGAGCCGTCTGGCCAACCAAGTCGAAATAGTCGATGTTGGAAGACGCATGCACCAGACAATTGCTCCAACCCCACAACTTGTTTTTCAGGTGTTTTTCTCCGAAATGAACCTTTCTTTTATCCACGCTTCCAAAAAAATTGACTGTTTTTCCTTATTACTAAACCGAAAATGAATCATAACCTTTTTCTTCTTCTTTTTCTTGCGTTTAGAGACAGAACTTTCTTTTCTTTATTTCTTGTCTTCCTTTCTGTGGGAGACGGGATATCGGGAGTTGGGATACGCGCATGTACAATGGTTGATAAGAAGATCTTATCTTAAACCCGCCATGTAATATAGATATGACAATAAAACATGTTGTACAATGGGTTATCTTCTAGTCTTATCTCTATTAACCAGATATCCTAAAATTGTGGTGAGACAATTATTGCTAAGAGATCATATCTTAACTAAGAGAAGACACGTCTTTTTTTTTTGTTTTCTCTGTCATCGAACTCAACAATCATTTTACGTGGCGTTGCTAAAATAAGACCATTGTACATGCTCTAAACAACCCTCACCAACTCTTTTATAAACTATGACCGACTGTAGATTCTCCCAGACACTAAGATGCTCGTGAGCAACTTTGACCCCTTGGGAAGAAGTTGTTTCCAAACAGTGTGAGGTAACCACACAACTTGTTTGCAACTATATATAAACCTGGTCGAAGAGGAAGTGAGGAACCCAATATTCCTCGCAACTAGTAGTAGTATATAGTGATGTGACATATACCTCACGCGCACTAGCTTATTTCTTTCTTGCACCCTTGTGCAAGAAAAGCTCCAACTTGATTAACCAAGTGAAATCTTACCCACACGTATAAATAAAAATGCAAGGCGCAAGGCCGCAAGCTCACCTACTCCAGACCATACATTAGACAGAACCAACTGATTAAGAAGAGCAGTCATTATACATTTCGAAGTATGTAGTAGTGTCTAGCTCGGTTCTAGCTGCCATGGCTTGCTTCCGGCTGTTCCCGTTCCTGCTGGGCACGGGCATCGGCGTGTACGCGGCGCAGAACTACAAAGTTCCCAACCTCCGCCACCTCGCCAAGCGCTACGAGGAGGAGTACCGCAAGAAGAAGTGTGACGACGCCAGCATCGGAGCTGCCGCTAAGATCGACGAAGACAAGCAGTAGATCAATATACACCCGCACTAGATCTTCGAGCTGCGCATGTCAATACGCGTGGGTGATTAAGCTTGTGAGGTCTGGTACTTAATAATGGAATACACGAGTGGAGATGTAATCTGATGATGAATCAATATATTAAGCACTGTTGGAATGCATATCCAATGAACGAGTTATGATGTTTTGTCATTTGACACTTCGACGCGCACCTTAATTGCAAGCTATTTCGTACCTTGTGGCTTGTAATACTTGCAAGATCACGCTCGGTTACCTTATCAATTATCATATTTGGTCAATGTGATTTCAACTCAACTCAATTTACTATTTAGTCTTGTGCGCGCCATGCCTTTCATAATAGGTTTAAACAAAACTCTGCCAATTAGGTACATTATAGGGGCATCAGTTTGCCGGATTGACTTTGCAACCGAAGGAGCCGCCTCCTAACCCTAACCTCCTTCCGCCTCCGCGCGGCGGCGCCGCGCCGGGGCGCCCGCCCCTCCCCGTCTCTAGGCCCTCTCCCCCCCGACTACCCCTCCCGCCGCCGCCGCCGAGGGCGTCGCCCGGCAAGTTGGGTTGCGTGGTGGCGGCGGCGGACATCCTCGGCCTGAGAGCGGCCTGTCGCGGCGGCGACCGCTAGGGTGGTTCGACGGCAAGACGGCGGAGAAGCGGCGACGAGGTGGATCGGGTGGCTGGCGGCGTGGTCGGCTAGGCCTCGGGCCGAGGCTGTTCTGACGTTGGTTCCCGCGATCCTCGGCTTCGTTCGATCTTGAGGAAGTCCGTGGCTCTGATCTCGGCAGGAAGGTGGTGTCTTCCTTCTTCGCCAGAGGAGGTCGGCCCGTTGGTCACGACGGCGAGTTGGGAGGTGCAGTTGCCGGTGAAAACCGAGCCTCGACTCCGGTCATGGCGGGCGATGGCGGTGTTTCCTCACCGTTAACTTGTTGAAGGCATCGCCCTTGCAACCTGCGCCTACTCAATCGTGCTGCTCTGGGGGAAACCCTAGATTCGGATATCCGGATCGGACGATGAAGGCGCTTCGGCATCTTTCTTCCTCTTGGGGCATCGTTTTTGGAGCAGCAATTGAATGGAGGAGGCAAGAAGTGGAGCGGTGTACATCTATTGCGTTGTCGACGACAAGTCTCGGCGGCGCGGTGCAGCGGAGTCTTGGCGACGGGCGTATGACGATGGACTCGTGAAGGATGGTGGAGCTGTTTGGCGCCATGGCGGTGCCGATGGCAGGCCTTGCAAGGTCATCACGTTGATCGCTCCTGAAGATGGGATGGCGGAGGTTGGTGGCAGTGACTTCTGTTGTGCGCATGCGGCGTACATTGAAGATCGGCTGGACCGGTTTGTGCTTCTGGCGCGCTGTCGGGCGGCCTGGTTGAAGCCTCCGGATTTAGATGATGTGCGTTGGTGTGTGAGGTCAGGGCATCGGTTCTGATTGTTCCACCCCCTTCATCAGGGTTGTAGGTGTAGCGAACTTGTCGCTAGTTTGGTGGTTCGCTTCAGGTTGATATTTGTATTTCTTTGTAAGGTGTTGATGAATAATTGCGGAAAGCTGTGTGCATCACTCGATGCAGAGGCCGGGGATCCGCACCCCCTTTTCTAAAAAAATAAAAAATAATAATAGGTACATTATAACTAATCCAAAGAGGACGCCTCCTACACCCTCAACGATTTTGGTCGTACGACTGCGTCATCTGACAATTTCTAGCCGTTGGATTTGCCTTCAATTTCCGCACTGGGCCAGCTGTCCAACGGGAGTGTTACTAACTTACTATGGAGGTCAAATTGACCTGGTGTGGTGAATTGGGCCAAAAATAATAATACCTGAAGCCCATGTACCCTGGACCGAGCTGAAAGAAATGCGCTTGCCATCCGCTGATATTACTCTGCTAGCGTACACGCCAAATCATATCGAGAGAAGGACGAAGGAGATGCATTTGCGGCTAAACACATGCGCGATTCCGCTCCGCGCACCCCCTGTCGTTTATGGGCCAGGCCCGTTATCGGCTCCGGCGACCGGAGAAGTGGAAGACGAGGTTGTTGGTGCCCTACGGATAAGACGCTGCACACGGCGGCGACCGACCACGCCGGAAACGAGGACGGCGCAACTGGCCGCGAAGTTGCCAGCGAGGCGAGAAATGGACCTCACCATAGCTGGCGACGTAGATGTAAGGAAGAGACTTAACAGGTGGGGGTGCGGGTGCGGTGGACTTCACCGGTGTTTGACAAGAGGGGTAGAGGGAAGGTCGGGTAGGCGGTAGACCTGTGACGGCGGCTCGAGCAGGGCGGGGCGGCGAGGCGGTGCGGAAGCGGAGCCGGTCGCGAGTGGCAGGACCAGGCGGTTAGGGCCGGTGCTGGAGGGCGGTTAACGGCAACTATGGCGATGACGATGGTGGAGGATGGTGACTGCAGTAGTAGCGCTGATACGTCTCAAACATATCTATAATTTTTGATTGTTTTATGCTTGTTATATATCATTGCCACATGCTTTTATAAAGTTTTTATATCATTTTGACATATTTTATGAAACTAACCTATTAAACAAGATGCCCAGTGTCAGTTCCTGTTTTATGTTGTCTTTTTGTTTTAGAAAACTTAGTCGGAGAAGTTTCTCCGAACCGCCTAAAAATTTACGGGAATTATTATACATGAAAACAAAGCCAGAGCCGGGAGGGGAGCTGCAGGGGGCCCATAGCCCCCAGACGCCACCCAGCCGTGGCCCAAGGCTTGGTCGTGGCTGTGGCCTACCTGGCGCCCTTGATACGTCTTAAACGTATCTATAATTTTCTATGTTCCATGCTTGTTTTATACCAATTGCTACATGTTTTGCATCTACTTTATATCACTTTTATACATTTTTTGGGACTAACCTATTAACAAGATGCCGAAGTGCCAGTTCCTGTTTTCTGATGTTTTTGTATTCCAGAAAAGCTAGTCTGAAAATATTCTCGAAATTGGACGAAACTTCACGGGGATCCCTATTTTACCAGAACACACCTGAAGGACCAAAGGAGCAGCAGAGGAGAGCCACCAGGGCCCCACACGCCACTAGGGCACGGGTCCCCCCTGGCGCGCCCTAGGGTGGTGTGGGCCCCTCAGGAGTCGTCAGCCGCCGCCCTTTCGCCTACTTATTCCCCCCGACGCGAAAACCCTAAGGGCCTGAGCCAATATCCACGAAAAGTTCCAGAGACGCCGCCGCCGTCAACCCTAGCTCGGGAGGGTCCAGAACCTCTTCCCGGCACCCTGCCGGAGAGGGGAATCGTCACCGGAGGCTTCTACATCGCCATGCCTGCCTCCGGAGTGATGCGTGAGTAGTTCATCCTTGGACTACGGGTCCATAGCAGTAGCTAGATGGTTGTCTCTCCAATTTATGCCATCATGTTTAGATCTTGTGAGCTGCCCTACATGATCAAGATCATATTATTGTAATGCTACATGTTGTGTTTGCTGGGATCCGATGAATATTGAATACTATGTCAAGTTGATTATAAATCTATGCCCTATGTTATTTAAGATCTTGCATTCTTTCCGTTACTCGTAGATGTTTTGGCCAAGTAGATGCTTGTAACTCCAAGAGAGAGTATTTATGCTAGATAGTGGGTTCATGCCTCCGGTAATCTGGGAGAGTGACAGCAACTTCTAAGGTTGCGGATGTGCTGTTGCCACTAGGGATAACCTAACAATACTATGTCCACGGTCATATGTATTTGTTTACATTACGCACTTTACTTAATGCAATTATCCGTTGCTTGCAACTTAATACCAACGGGGGACTCGGATGACAACCCGGCGGTGGATTATTAGTCATAGACGCTGTTGGATGACGGTCTATGTATTATGTCGTAATGCCCAACTAAATATCATAGTAATCATCATGTCATATATATATGCATTGTCATGCGCTCACTATTTGTTAATTGCCCAGCTATAATTTGTTCACCCAACATGTTAGTTATCTTTTATGGAGAGACACCACTAGTGAACTGTGGACCCCGGTCCATTCTTTTACACTGATTAAACCACCACAAACTGCAAACTGTTCCTTTTTCATTCTCTGCAATTTAATACTCATTTTCCACACCATACGTTTAATCCTTTGTTTTCAGCAAGCCGGTGAGATTGACAACCTCACTGTTTCGTTGGGGCAAAGTAGTTTGATTGTGTTGTGTGCAGATTCCACGTTGGTGATCGTGTTGCGCCGCGTGAGCCACCAACAACCTTCTGAAGAGTTGCTGCTCCTACTGGTTCGATAACCTTGGTTTCTTTCTGAGGGAAAACTTGCTGCTGAACTGCATCATACCTTCCTCTTGGGGTCTCCCAAGGAACGTGTGATTCACGCCATCAAGCTCTTTTGCTGACGCCGTTGCCGGGGAAGTACTCATCATCACCATCATCATCATCCTCAAATACTCTCCCGTCAACCAGGCGCCAGCATCTTTTTCTGGCGCCGTTGCCGGGGAGACAACAGTCTTCTGCAAGGGGAGTTTCACGCTTCCAATCTCTTTACTTTGTTTTTGTCTTGCTTAGTTTATTTTATTTTATCTTGTTTGTTTTCAATTATCAAAAACACAAAAAAATTAGTTACTTGCATCTAGTTTACTTTCAAGTTATTTTCTGTCCTGTTTTTAATTCTGCTAAAATGAGTACTCCTGAGAACACTAAGTTGTGTGATTTCACTAGCACAAACAACAATGATTTCATATGCACACCTATTGCTCCACCTGCTGCTTCAGCAGAGTTTTACGAAATTAAACCTGCACTTTTAAATCTTGTTATGAAAGAGCTGTTAGTACTGATGATGCTGCTGTTCACCTTAATAACTTTGTTAAACTTTGTGAAATGCAAAAGGTCAAGGAAGTAGATGGTGATATTATTAAACTGAAACTTTTTCCTTTCTCCTTGAAAGGACGTGCTAAAGAATGGTTGCTATCTTTGCCTAGAAATAATATTGATTCATGGACTAAATGCAAAGATGCTTTTATTGGAAAATATTATCCTCCTGCTAATATTATTTCTTTGAGAAGTAGCATAATGAATTTTAAGCAATTTGATAATGAACATGTCGCTCAAGCATGGGAGAGAATGAAATCATTGGTTAAAAATTGTCCCACTCACGGACTGACTACTTGGATGATCATCCAAACCTTCTATGCAGGATTAAATTTTTCTTCAAGGAATTTATTGGATTCGGCCGCTGGAAGTACCTTTATGTCCATCACTTTGGGTGCTGCAACGAAGCTTCTAGATGATATGATGATTAATTATTCTGAGTGGCACACCGAGAGAGCTCCAACAGGTGCTATTATTGAAATGAAAGAAGGGAATATAAAATATCAATTTCCTCTCAAGAAAGGTATGGAACACTTTCCTAGGAAGAAGATTAAGCCACCTTATGATTCTATTGTTCGAACAAATTACAATGTTGATGCTTCTTCACTTGGTAATACTTGATGCATGCTTTGTGCCTAGCTAAAAGGCGTTAAAGAAAAGCGCTTATGGGAGGCAACCCATTTTTTTTCTGCAATTTTTCTTTTATTGAGTCAAGGAGGATGTTTACTTCTGTAGCAACTCCTTTGTATCTTTATTTTCTCGCATTGTTGTGCCAAGAGTAGCCTCTAATGTTAAGATGATGCTTAATTTTGATTGCTGCGCAGAAACAGATTTTTGCTGTTCACTGTACGAAATTCCTAAAATCACCAGATTGTTAATTAAATCTGAAATTTTTGTGCGTAATCTTTATGAATGTCTGAATCTTTCATTAGTTCAAGTTTTCGATCTGAGCGTCGTAAGTGCCTCGAAAAAATTCGTCTTTGCGGACTGTTCTGTTTTAGACAGATTATGCCTTTTTATTTTGCATTCTCTCTTTTACTAGTGTTGAGTGAAATTCTTTTTTGGGTGGAAGAGCTTCACATAACATCAGTGGCTGTAGCTAATGTTTAAAGTAACAATCATATTGCGTCTTTATAGAACATGTGATTTTTGATTATGCACTAACCCTCTAATGAGATCTACTTTGAGTTTGGTGTGACGGAAGTTTTCAAGGGTCAAGAGAGAAGGATGATATAATAGGATCAAGAAGAGTGAAGAGCTTAAGCTTGGGGAGGCTCCCATGGATCTCCCCAGCATATTTCAAGAAGACTCAAGCGTCTAAGCTTGGGGATGCCCAAGGCATCCCCTTCTTCATCGTCAAAATTATCAGGTCATCTCTAGTGAAACTATATTTTAATTCTTTCACATCATATGTGCTTTTCTTGGAGCGTCTGTGTGCTTTTATTTTCAGTATTGCACTTTTATTTTCAATAAAGCTTGACTGGACCCTAGCATTCTTGATTGGGAGAGAGACACGCTCCGCTTTTTCATGAGAATACTCCTATTCTTCACTTATATTTGTTGAGTATTCATATCTAGCGCTGTTCAGCTTTTAGCTCTTGTTTTCATGTATCTCTTGTCAGAGCTATTAGCTTTCTTTTGTAGAAAGTACTCTCTTGCTTCACTTATATTTGTTTGGAGAGTTGATTAAATAAATTGATTGGTGTTTGGTTGGTTCAGAAAATGTTGCATGTGGTAATTGGTATAAGGAAAAACTTGCTTAATCTTGTAGATCACTAATGGATAACTTGATGCTTGTCAATTGTTTTGAGTTAACAAGTAGATCATGATTAAATTGTGCATCACATGAGTTAAGCCTATTAGTGAAGAACTACCGTAAAGCTTGTTGAAAATTTGGTTTGCATCGGTGGTATCTCTAAGGTCTAGATATTTTCTAATAACAGGGTTTGGTTAACAAGGAAGACGGTATGAAGTCTTATAACGTTTGCAATATGTTTGTCATATAAAACTTGGTGTACGGGTTGATATTCTTGTTTGCTTACATAACCTTGCTAGCCTAAACTCTGTACTGAGAGGGAATGCTTCTCGTGCATCCAAATCCTTGAGCCAAAATCCATGCCATTTGTGTCCACCATAACTACCTATATGTGGTATTTCCTTGCCACTCCAAGTAAATTTTTCATGTGCTACCTTTAAATTATTCAAAATGTTATTATTCCCTTTTTGTGTCAATGTTTACTAGCTCATGAGGAATTAGTGTGGTTATTCTTTATTCTATTTGTCAATGGACTTTTACACCTGGACTAGTGGCATATACATCCGCTTATCCAATTTGCAAAAAGAGCTGGCAACGGGGTGCCCAGTCCCAATTAATTACAACTTTAACCAATTAATTCTCTTCACACTTTTGCCCTGATTCATCAGTAAGCAATGACAAACAGTGAAATACCTGAATGTGTGTAAACCAAAGAGAAAGAGGGATGATCTGCCTTGCTGGTAGAAATAACGTCCTTCATGGGAGCCGCTCTTAAAAGTCCGTTGACAGGTAGAATACTGTTCTCACCCGCTACCATTCGTTGACAATTAACAAACACCTCTCAAAAATAGATACTCCTCCATGGTATGTGATTGATGGAAGGCACCCGAGGATTCGGTTAGCCATGGCTTGTGTTAGCAAGGTTGGGAGGAGTATCAAATATTTTATGCAATCTCTATATGCTTTCAAAAACCTAAAAGCTCTAGCACATGATTTAATCCCTGCTTCCCTCTGCGAAGGGCCTTTCTTTTACTTTTATGTTGAGTCAGTTTTCCTATTCTTTCTGTCTTCCACAAGCAAACACTAGTGTCAACTTTGTTACAACATGCGTTATATGCAATGTATTGGACTTGTTATACTACTTTGTGTTGACAATATCCATGAGATAAATATGTTGAAAGTTGAAGCAAATGCTGAAACTAATTCTTCCTTTGTGTTGATTAAATACCTTTTATTAGAAACTATTGCTTTATGAGTTAACACTTATGCAAAACTGTTTGATGCTTGTCTCGAAAGTACTATTCATGAAAACGTTTAGCTTGTGTGATTCATTGTTTACTCATTATCTATTTGGTAGCAAATTATAGACCATTGACTTGGATCACTTCATTCATTTACATGTGCCTTGCAATATTATATGATCAAGATTATGATGGTAGCATGTCACCTCAAAAATTATTTTGTTTTTATCGTTTACCTACTCGAGGACGAGTAGGAACTAAGCTTGGGGATGCTGATACGTCTCAAACGTATCTATAATTTTTGATGTTCCATGCTTGTTTTATACCAATTGCTACATGTTTTGCATCTACTTTATATCACTTTTATACATTTTTTGGGACTAACCTATTAACAAGATGCCGAAGTGCCAGTTCCTGTTTTCTGCTGTTTTTGTATTCCAGAAAAGCTAGTCTGGAAATATTCTCGGAATTGGACGAAACTCACGGGGTCCCTATTTTACCAGAACACACCTGAGGGCAAAGAGCAGCAGAGGAGCCACCAGGGCCCCACACGCACTAGGGCGGGGCCCCCCTGCGCGCCCTAGGGTGGTGTGGGCCCCTCGGGGGTCGCAGCCGCCGCCCTTTCGCCTACTTATTCCCCCCGACGCGAAAACCCTAAGCCTGAGCAAATATCCACGAAAAGTTCCAGAGACGCCGCCGCCGTCAACCCTAGCTCGGGAGGGTTCAGAACCTCTTCCCGGCACCCTGCCGGAGAGGGGAATCGTCACCGGAGGCTTCTACATCGCCATGCCTGCCTCCGGAGTGATGCGTGAGTAGTTCATCCTTGGACTACGGGTCCATAGCAGTAGCTAGATGGTTGTCTCTCCACTTTGTGCCATCATGTTTAGATCTTGTGAGCTGCCCTACATGATCAAGATCATATTATTGTAATGCTACATGTTGTGTTTGCTGGGATCCGATGAATATTGAATACTATGTCAAGTTGATTATCAATCTATCTATGTTATTTAAGATCTTGCATGCTTTCCGTTACTCGTAGATGCTTTGGCCAAGTAGATGCTTGTAACTCCGGTAATCTGGGAGAGTGACAACAACTTCTAAGGTTGCGGATGTGCTGTTGCCACTAGGGATAACCTAACAATGCTATGTCCACGGTCATATATTTGTTTACATTACACACTTTACTTAATGCAATTATCCGTTGCTTGCAACTTAATACCAACGGGGGACTCAGATGACAACCCGGCGGTGGATTATTAGTCATAGACGCTGTTGGATGACGGTCTATGTATTATGTCGTAATGCCCAATTAAATATCATAGTAGTCATCATGTCATATATGCATTGTCATGCGCTCACTATTTCTCAATTGCCCAGCTGTAATTTGTTCACCCAACATGTTAGTTATCTTTTATGGAGAGACACCACTAGTGAACTGTGGACCCCGGTCCATTCTTTTACACTGATTAAACCACCACAAACTGCAAACTGTTCCTTTTTCATTCTCTGCAATTTAATACTCATTTTCCACACCATACGTTTAATCCTTTGTTTTCAGCAAGCCGGTGAGATTGACAACCTCACTGTTTCGTTGGGGCAAAATAGTTTGATTGTGTTGTGTGCAGATTCCACGTTGGTGATCGTGTTGCGCCGCGCGAGCCACCAACAACCTTCTGAAGAGTTGCTGCTCCTACTGGTTCGATAACCTTGGTTTCTTTCTGAGGGAAAACTTGCTGCTGAACTGCATCATACCTTACTCTTGGGGTCTCCCAACGAACGTGTGATTCACGTCATCAATCTCTTTTGCTGGCGCCGTTGCCGGGGAAGTACTCATCATCACCATCATCATCATCCTCAAATACTCTCCTGTCAACCAGGCGCCAGCAGCCCTCCGGTGCATCCTCGAGTCGCCCTTTCACCTATAATCGTCTTCATCCAAAACCCTCGATACCCGATCATATTTTTCAGAAAACATCTGAGGCCGCCGCCGTCGCCAACCCTAGATCGGGAGGGTTCTGAAGCTCTCCCCGACACCCTGCCGGATGGGGAGATCGTCACCAGAGACATCTACACCACCATGCCTGCCTCCGGAGTGATGCGTGAGTAGTCCACCACGGGACTACGGGTCCATGGCAGTAGGTAGATGGTTATCTCTCCCTTGTACTCCATTGTTTAGATCTTGTGAGCTGTCTAACATGATCAAGATCATCTATTTGTAATGCTACATGTTGTGTTTGCGGGGATCGATGAATTATGGAGTCATGACATTATTGTTCAGTTTATTTATCATATATTTTATTTATGATCTTGCATGCTCTCCGATGCTTGTGGATGCTTTGGCCGAAATAATTTCTAGTATCTTAGAGGGGGTATAAATGCTAGATAGTGGGTTCATGCCTCTTGTCGGAGCTCAAGTTGACAGAAACGATTAAGACTTGAGATGTGATGTTGCTACTAGGGATAAAACAGCGGTGTTTATTGCTATATGTTGTAACCACTGCTTACATTACACACCATGGTTATTGCAATTATCTGTTGCTTGCAACTTAATATTTTCGGGTGACAGGCTGGATAGCGATCCCGGGGTGGATTATTAGTCATAGATGCAGTTGGATAACGGTCTATGTATTTTGTCGTAATGCCCATATTATATGAAACGGTGAACTTTGTGTCATGATAGTATTGTGTTGCGCCCATGTTTGTCAATTGTCTCGCTATAATTTGTGTACCCAACATATTTATCTTTTGGAGAGACGCCACTAATGAACTGTAGACCCCGGTCCTATTTTCCTATATTGTTTACAACCGTTCGTTTTAATAGCTTTTCCTAGTCATTTGCTCACTGGTCAGTTTTGCTCTCATATTATTTTACACACATACATTTAATTCTTTGTGTTCAGCAAGCTGGAGAGATTGACAACATCTATGTTTCGCTAGAGCAAAGTAGTTTGCTTGTGTGTGCGCAGGTCCACGTTTACCTCCTAGCGCCAGGGGAGGGAGACACCTTTCTGAAGCCTTCTCCAAGTCCTACTGGATCGATAAACGTTGGTTTTGTAAGAAGCGAAAATTGCCACTACGTTGCATCATACCTTCCTCTCGTGTGATCCACGCCATCAAGCGCCGACCACGCCGGAAAAGTCGACGACAGGGCTGGCCGCGAAGTCGCCAGCCAGGGGAGAAATGGACTTCACCACAGCGGCGACGTCGCGGCTTGATACGTCTCCAACGTATCTATAATTTCTTATGTTCCATGCTTATATTATACCATTTGTACATGTTTTATATACACTTTATATCACTTTTATGCATTTTCTGGGACTAACCTATTAACAAGATGCCACAGTGCCAGTTCCCTATTTTCTGCTGTTTTTTGTTTCAGAAAACTACTTCTGCAAATATTCTCGGAATTGCACGAAACAAAAGGCCACGTCCCTATTTTTCCAACACGTACACGGAGTCCGAAGGAGAGACGAAGTCGAGCCACGAGGTGGCCAAACCATAGGCCGGCGCAGCAGGGGGGCCCACCGCGCGCGCCAGGTGGTTTGACCCCTCGGGGGTCCGCCGACATCGCCCCTTCGCCTATTTATTCCCCCCGACGTGAAAACCCTAAAATAATAATCCAATTTCCACGAAGAGTTCCGCAGCGCCGCCGCCATCGATGACAAGTTTCGGGGGATAGAAGTCTCTGTTCTGGCACGCCGCCGGGACGGGGAATTGCCCCCGGAGTCATCTCCATCGACACCACCGCCATCTTCATCGCCGCTGCTGACTCCCATGATGAGGAGGGAGTAGTTCTCCCCGAGGCTGAGGGCTCTACCGGTAGCTATGTGGTTTATCTCTCTCTCCCATGGTGTGATCTTTATGTGATCATGAGTATTGCTAGTATCGCTGAATTCATATGTAATGTTTATGCTACTCAAGTGATTGTATCTAGTTTCTGGAGTCATTGTGACAACACGGTATCAAGGTGACAGTGTGGGTACTTGTGTGACTCTATGAATAATTTAGACATTTATCATGGTTTATTCTTGGGAATTGTGGTGTTTGTTTACTCAGACTTTGAGGAGTGCTTTTGCAGCCCTACACATAGTACTCTTGTGTTATCAAGAAGGAGAATAATCCCGAGTATCATTTACTTGCATTCAGTTGTGCTAACATGTTGAGAGGTACCACTAGTGAAAGTATGATCCCTAGGCCTTGTTTCTAAGCATTGAAACACCGTTTACATCAAGTTCTGCTACATGTTTGCTTGCTGCCATCTTTATTTCAGATTGCATTACTACTTAATCATCCATATACTTGTATTTCACTATCTCTTCGCCGAACTAGTGCACCTATACATCTGACAAGTGTATTGGGTGTGTTGGGGACACAAGAGACTTCTTGTATCTTAATTGCAGGGTTGCTTGAGAGGGATATCTTTGACCTCTACCTCCCTGAGTTCGATAAACCTTGGGTGATTCACTTAAGGGAAACTTGCTGCTGTTCTACAAACCTCTGCTCTTGGAGGCCCAACACTGTCTACAAGAATAGAAGCACACGTAGACATCATTTTCTGGCGCCGTTGCCGGGGAGGTAAGCGTTGGAAGGTATCTCCTTTAGATTCTGCAATTATTTCTTTTTGTTTCTTGTTTTTATTTTCACTAGTTAGGCTTAATGGAAAACAACAAAAAAATTAGAGATCTCTATGAACTTTATATGGAATTAGGACATGATGCTTTTGAAGAGAAAATTAAAAAACCTATGGAGGCTTGTTTGCATAATAGTGGTAGTAATGTTATTAGTATAAATTCTTTGGACACCATTATTGCTAAGGCTGTGGAAAAGCCTAAGCTTGGGGAAGCTAGTTTATATGAAAATAATCTTTTTTGCTCCTCAGCTATGGAGGAATTATTTTGCCTTGATAATGCTTTGTCTCCAATATGTGATAATTCTAATGATGTTTGTGATATTCCAAATCCACCTGTTGAAAGTATTTCTTTTAAAATACCTATGAAAATTGTTGAAAGGGTTATGAATGATCAGTATGCAGGGGATGGATCAATCCATCCAAGTGCTCACTTGTCGAAACTTACAGAACTTTGTGAGTTATTTAAGGTTGCAGGTTTATCAAGAGAAAATGTCATGAGGAAACTATTTCCATTGTCACTTAAGGACAAAGCAAAGGAATGGTATAGGCTGCTGGATGAACAACCTTCGAATTGGAAACAGCTTGAATCTCTCTTTTACTCTAAATTTTATCCTCTTCGTGAAGTGCATCTAGATAGGAATTACATTTATAATTTTTACCCTCATGATGGAGAAAGCATTGCTCAAGCTTGGGGAAGGCTGAAAACATTAATACTCAAATGTCCTAACCATGAGCTTTCTGAGGAAATAATTGTTACTAATTTTTATGCAAGGCTTTCAGGTCATTACAAGGATTATGTAGATGCATGTTCACATGGTTCTTTCACAAGCAAGAAGGTTGAAGCTAGATGGGATATTCTTGAAAGAATTCAAAACAATGCTGAGGATTGGGAGAATGACAAAGGTAAAGAATCAGGTATAAACTATGAATATGATTGCATTAAGTCTTTCGTTGAAACTGCTAGTTTTCAAAGCTTAGTGCTAAATATGGTCTTGATTCTCAAATTATTGTTGATTGTTTTAGAACCTTTGCTTCTCATATTAATGTTCCTAAAGAAAATTGGGACGTGTATCATGAACCTTTCAAAGACACTTGCATGGAAAATGAAATTGTTGTTAATGATTGCAATAAACATGCTCAAACTTCTGAAAATACTATTTCTTATAAGCATGTTAATTTTTGTGGAATGCATAGACCTTGTGGAATTAATCAAATCGAAGATGAATATTGTATCCATCATAGGAATGAAAAAACTAGAACGTGGTACAAGGCTCTAAGAGATCTTGGTGAAAAAGTTTGTGACCTCCATCCTTTTATTTGTGAACTTTGCTATGAAGTGGGTCATTTTAATTTTCAATGTTCAGGTCATGATAATAGCCTTTCGAATCCAATTACTGCAAATTTGTATTGTGATAACATGATCACTCCTAATCAACATGATGAACTTACATTATTTTTGGGGTGTGAAGAGTTATCAAGAAAAACTTCCTTGTTAGATATGAGTGATCTTGATATGAATAGTGTGTTGCATGGATGTTATCTCTATTGTGTTAATAATTGCCATGCTAACACCTACATACAAAATATTATAAAGGATGAGACTTTACCAAAGTATGACAGGACTAATATGTGTTTTGTTCTCATTAATGAAAGAGAGGAGTCCCCCAAGTTTCTTCCATTGTCTCTAATACTAAACCAGGTTATGTGGAGGAGCTTCCTTTCAAACCTCTCCCTCCTAAAGAAAAAGAAGAGGGGAAGAGAAGAAGAAGAAGAAGAAGAAGAAGAAGAAGAGGAGTAAAAGGAGAGAGGAAACGGTATCTTCTCCCAAACTTGTTGCTCCTGTTACAATTGATACTTATAATTCTGAATTCGATGATTCTGAACTTGATGATGAACCTATTTTATATTAGTGATCATGATTGGGAAAATGAAACTACTTTTGATATTGAAAATCTTTGGGGTACCAATTCTGAAAATGATGATATTAATGATTGCCATACTATTAGTACTATCCATGTTTCTTCCAATGATGATATGAAAAGCTCTAAGCTTGGGGATGAGGTGTTTGAAAATCCTTTTGCTAGTAATAATTATATATATGAGACCTCTTCTCCTAGTGATGTGTTTGAAAATCTTTTGCTTTGCTGATTATATGTTGATACATCTCCTTCTATTAAAAATAATGATATGTTTACGAATGAACACAGTTTGGAAGATGACTATTCTATTGCTTATGATGATACTATGCCTCCAGTCTTTGATAATTATTATAAAGAATACTATGACATAGGTTATAATTACATCATCCTCATGAAACTTGTCATAGTTATGGAGAGATTACCCAAAACCATCCCTTTAATATACAACTTGTCTATCATGTTAGAGTTCTTTATGATGATCCTCCCATTGTTATTAAGGAGAAGAACTTTTCTTGTGTGGAAAATATTGATACTTTTGTGCATATGAATCATGGTAAGAATGTTTCATGTGATGGTTATATTGTGGATTTTATCAATGATGCTACTGAAAGTTTTTATGAGAGAGGGATACATGGATTCATATATCTCAATAATATAAGTCTCTCTCTTTTGTTGAAATTTTTGAAGTTGCACTTGTTTTGTCTTTCTATGCTAGTACTTCATGCTTTATATTTGTTTTCTTACAAGATTCTTTGCATAGGAAGTGGGTTAGACTTAAATGTGTTTGGTATTTGCTTTTTGATGCTCTCTTATATTCAATCTTATACATATGAGAGCATTATCAAAATCACTATGCCTAGCTAAAAGGCTTTAAGAAAAGCGCTTATGGGAGACAACCCATTGTTTTATTTTCTGTTATTTTTATTTTCTTTGAGTCAAGGAGTTTTGTCACTTCTGTAGCAACTCCTTTGTATCTTTATTTTATCGCATTGTTGTGCCAAGTAAAGTTCTATATTGAAAGTTGATGCAAGATTTGGATTTCTGCGCAGTAACAGATTTTTGGCTGTCACGAATTTGAGCTTTTCTCCCTGTAGAAAATTCGAAAAATTCTACGAAAAATCACGCATCTTCCTGAGATATGTACGCAACTTTCATTATTTTGGGCCAGATCCATCTGAGAAACTTAAGTGTCTCGAAAAAATTCGTCTTACAGACTGTTCTGTTTTTGACAGATTCTGCCTTTTGTTTTGCATTCGCTCTTTTACGATGTTTGTGTGGATTTCTTTGCTCCACAAAGCATTGGTGGCTGTAGCTAATGTCCAGAAGCTTTGGGAATGATTGTATCATTACAGAATATATGAATTTTTGATTATGCACTAACCCTCTAATGAGAACTGTTTCGAGTTTGGTGTGAAGGAAGTTTTCAAGGATCAAGCGAGAAGGGTGATATTATGTGATCAAGAAGAGTGAAAAGCTAAGCTTGGGGATGCCCCGTGGTTCATCCCCAACCATATTCAGAGAGACTCAAGCGTCTAAGCTTGGGGATGCCTAGTGAAACTATATTTTAATTCTTTCACATCTTATGCGCTTTACTTGGAGCGTCTGTGTGCTTTTATTTTGTTTTTGTTTGAATAAATTCGGATCCTAGCAATCCTTGTGTGGGAGAGAGACACGCTCCGCTTTTTCATGTGAATACTCATGTTCTTCACTTATATTTGTTGAGTATTCTTAACTAGCTACTGCAGTGCTTTTAACTCCTGTTTTTCATGCATCTCTTCGAGCTGTTAGCACTTGTTTATAAATACTCTCTTGCTGCATTATATTATCATTTGGAGAGTTTATGTTTAAATAAATTGATTGGTGTTTGTTTGGAAGAAAGAAAATGCTACATGTAGTAGTTGGTATTGGAAAAGACATATGCATTCTTGTAGATCATTGTCTTGTTTCGATTTGATACTTTGCAATTGTTTTGAGCTCTCAAGTAGATCATGTTTAAGCTCTTGCATCATGTAGTTAAAGCCTAGTAGTGGAGAACTACCGTAGAGCTTGTTGAAACTTGGATTGCTTATTTGTTTTCTCTAAGGTCTAGATATTTTCTGGTAAAATGTTTGAGCAACAAGGAAACAGTGTAGAGTCTTATAATACTTGCAATATGTTTTTATTTGAGTCTCGCTGTACCGGTTTATACTTGTGTTTGCTTCAAACAACCTTGCTAGCCTAAACTCTGTACTGAGAGGGAATGCTTCTCGTGCATCCAAACCTTGAGCCAAAACTCATGCCATTTGTGTTCACCATAACTACCTACTATGTGGTATTTCCTGCCATTCCAAGTAAATACTTCATGTGCTACCTTTAAACTATTCAAAACTTTATTACTCCTTATTTGTGTCAATGTTTTATAGCTCATGAGGAAGTATGTGGTATTTTATCTTTCAATCTTGTCATTTACTTCTGACAGACTTTCAACCAATGGACTAGTGGCATATACATCCGCTTATCCAATAATTTGCAAAAAGAGCTGGCAACGGGGTGTCCAGCCCCAATTAATTGCAACTTTCATTAATAATTTTCTTCACATGTTTTGCCCTGATTTATCAGTAAGCAACTTAATTTGCAAATAGACACTCCTCCATGGTATGTGAATGTTGGAAGGCACCCGAGGATTCGGTTAGCCATGGCTTGTGTAAGCAGAAGGTTGGGAGGAGTGTCAACTATAAAAAACTAAAATACATGTGTAAACAATAGAGAAGAGGGATGATCTACCTTGCTGGTAGAGATAACGTCCTTCATGGGAGCCGCTCTTGAAAGTCTGGTTGACAAGGGGGTTAGATGCCCACTACCATTCGTTGACAACAACAAACACCTCTCAAATACTTATTTTGTGCTCTCTATATGCTTTCGAAAACTTAAAAAGCTCTAGCACATGATTTAATCCCTGCTTCCCTCTGCGAAGGGCCTATCTTTTACTTTATGTTGAGTCAGTTTACCTACTCCTTTCTATCTTAGAAGCAAACACTTGTGTCAACTTTGTGTGCATTGATTCTTACATGTTTACTTATTGCACTTGTTATATTGCTTTATGTTGACAACTATCCATGAGATATACATGTTACAAGTTGAAAGCAAATGCTGAAAATTAATCATCCTTTGTGTTGCTTCAATGTCTTTTACTTTGAATCTATTGCTTTATGAGTTACCTCTTATGCAAAACTTTTTGATGCTTGTCTTGAAAGTACTATTCATGAAAAGTTTTTGCTTATATGATTCATTGTTTACTCTTTATCTATCTGTTAGCAAACTATAGACCATTGCTTTGAGTCACTTCATTCATGACATGAGCCTTGCAATATATTGATCAAGATTGTGTGAAAGCATGTCTCCTCAGAAATTATTTGTTGTTATCGTTTTACCTACTCGAGGACGAGTAGAACTAAGCTTGGGGATGCTTGATACGTCTCCAACGTATCTATAATTTCTGATGTTCCATGATTATATTATACCATTTGCTACATGTTTTATATACACTTTATATCACTTTTATGCATTTTCTGGGACTAACCTATTAATAAGATGCCACAGTGCCAGTTCCCTGTTTTCTGCTGTTTTTGGTTTCAGAAAAATACTTCTGCAAATATTCTCGGAATTGCACGAAACAAAAGGCCACGTCCCTATTTTTCCAACACGTACACGGTGTCCGAAGGAGAGACGAAGTCGAGCCACGAGGTGGCCAAACCATAGGCCGGCGCGGCAGGGGGGCCCACCGCGCCGCCAGGTGGTTTGACCCCCTCGGGGGTCCGCCGACATCGCCCCTTCGCATATTTATTCCCCCCGACGTGAAAACCCTAAAATAATAAGCCAATTTCCACGAAGAGTTCCGCAGCACCGCCGCCATCGACGACAAGTTTCGGGGGACAGAAGTCTCTGTTCCGGCACGCCGCCGGGACGGGGAATTGCCCCCGGAGTCATCTCCATCGACACCACCGCCATCTTCATCGCCGCTGCTGACTCCCATGATGAGGAGGGAGTAGTTCTCCCCCGAGGCTGAGGGCTCTACCGGTAGCTTTGTGGTTTATCTCTTCTCTCCCATGGTGTGATCTTTATGTGATCATGAGTATTGCTAGTATCGCTGAATTCATATGTAATGTTTATGCTACTCAAGTGATTGTATCTAGTTTCTGGAGTCATTGTGACACACGGTATCAAGGTGACAGTGTGGGTACTTGTGTGACTCTATGAATAATTTAGACATTTATCATGGTTTATTCTTGGGAATTGTGGTGTTTGTTTACTCAGACTTTGAGGAGTGCTTTTGCAGCCCTACACATAGTACTCTTGTGCTATCAAGAAGGAGAATAATCCCGAGTATCATTTACTTGCATTCAGTTGTGCTAACATGTTGAGAGGTATCACTAGTGAAAGTATGATCCCTAGGCCTTGTTTCTAAGCATTGAAACACCGTTTACATCAAGTTCTGCTACATGTTTGCTTGCTGCCATCTTTATTTCAGATTGCAATTACTACTTGCAATCATCCATATCACTTGTATTTCACTATCTCTTCGCCGAACTAGTGCACATATACATCTGACAAGTGTATTGGGTGTGTTGGGGACACAAGAGACTTTTTGTATCTTAATTGCAGGGTTGCTTGAGAGGGATATCTTTGACCTCTACCTCCCTGAGTTCGATAAACCTTGGGTGATTCACTTAAGGGAAACTTGCTGCTGTTCTACAAACCTCTGCTCTTGGAGGCCCAACACTGTCTACAAGAATAGAAGCACACGTAGACATCACGGCTCGCCACGTCGGCACGTGTAAGGAAGAGGCTTAACATGTGGGGTTGCGGGTGCGGTAGACTTCGCCGGTGTTTGGGAACAGGGGTGGGGGTAGAGGGATGGTCGGGTCGGCGGTAGACCGGTGGGGGCGGCTCGAGCATGGCGGGGCGGCGAGGCGGTGCGGAAGCGGAGCCGGCCGCGACTGGCAGGACCTACCGGTTGGGGCCGGTGCTGGATGGCGATTAGCGACAACTATGGCGATGGCGGTGGTGGAGGATGGTGACTACAGCAGTAGCGCTCGATGTGGTAGGCGATGATGGTGGGCCAGCCCATATGCAGCTTTCTTTTGGCTTTGATGCGTTTAGACCACACTAAACATGTTTTATTTCGTGAAACACAGTACAACGCAGACGCTCACATACACATGCACACACTCATCTCTCTGAACGCACGCACACACACCCTACCCCTATGAGCACGTCCGAAAGACTGAGCCGGCGGTCGGATCTTTAGATTGACGAAGTCACCACATGCGCCTCGCTGTCGACGAGAACGTCGCCTCGCACTGAAGAATATTGCTTCTAAATGAAAACACCATTGTCAAACCTAGGTTTTAAACTCTGATGGACTGGACGTACAATCACCCTCCTAACCATCATTCTCAGCACACTAAACACGTTGAATAGGAGCACTAGATGCAAGAGATAGATACACGATGCGGCGAGCGACACAACCTACGCGATGCAATTAGGCGCCATAAACTGATTTCAGACGATTTTCTTTTTCTGAGAGTGGTAACTTTTTTTGAGATTTTTTGGAGAGTGATAACTATCAAACAGGGCCAAAGTAGGCGGCTCGTACTCGATTCCGTCCTGTATGCAATTAGGCGCCATAAACTGATTTCAGACGATTTTCTTTTTCTGAGAGTGGTAACTTTTTTTGAGAGATTTTTTGGAGAGTGATAACTATCAAACAGGGCCAAAGTAGGCGGCTCGTACTCGATTCCGTCCTGTGTGAGATTTTTTTCTGCGAGTGGTAACTTCCCGTTAAAAAAGGGAAGGCCCATGCGTCTCGTGTGTAGGTTACGTTTCTGTCTGGTCGAGAAGTTTTCTGGCGGATGCCGTGTCTCTCTCTCTCCCTCTTCCCTTCTAGAAGGTTCTAGTCTTCGCCGCTGGCTCTCTCCGCCGCCGGTAGCATCCTGGCTGCCGGCAGAAACTCCAGTCCTCCCACCCCTTTCGTCTCCCCTTGGTCTCTTTTCCCTTTAAGGCACGCCTCCGACGTCCGACCGTCGGGTGTTGGACCTGCTGGCGAACTCGGCCCCGGGGATCTCTCGGCTCCCCCGAGGGTGGTGCTCGGGCGCCTTGTTTTGGCTTCGATGGATCTGGAAGGATTGAAGGGGCGGGCGCGGCAAATTGTCCGCAAATCGCGTGACCCTGCATGTTGCCTGCCAGGAGTTTTCTGTACCAATGGAGTCAGTGCCGGTCTCCTTGCCAAGAATTTTGCCCTCTCCTCCAAAGGATGCTGAAGACCTGGATTTTGTCCCAGGGGCTACCAAGATGCCCCTGTTCGAAGAAACAGTTATTGCGAAGGTTTATTGCAGAATTGATATGGTGATGCTGAAGCCTGCGACTATGGTTGGTGGATTGAGCAAATTTCAGGCTGTGAGATGCTTCCAGGACATGGCACCGAAGGCTACAGCTACAGGTTCTATTATTCCTAATCCTTTTATGCGATGTGATATGGATTTTGTTGCGGGAAACCTTGGGATGGCTCTGTTTGTTGTTGTTTTGTTCAGTATTGGGTTGTCGTTGTTACGTGTTGATGAGGAGCCTCCGGACCCAGGGATAGCATTTCCTCATGTTGAGAAAGAGCAGTTTAAAGAATTCAAATGCCATAAGAATCGGAACAGGGCAGAGTTGAATAGTGTGAATGGAGGAAAAGAAAAGGATGCAAAAGAAATAAATAGAGCTCTTGAGGTGGATGACGATCAAATGGATGTTGATCCGAAAATAAAGAAGAACAGGATTTCGTATGAACGTGATGTTACTACCAAATTGATAAACGCGGGGCTGTCGGAACAGCTCCGCGAGTCCCAATGAAGCTTTGTGGCTGGAACAGCCGGGGGATGGGGAACGGGCCGGCCGTTCAAGGTCTTCTGAGACTTCAGAAGAAGGAGGACCCTGATGTGCTTTTTTTATCTGAAACAAAGTTGGACAAGAAAGGAATTGAAAAGTTGAGGTATAAGATTGGAATGCCCTATGTGGTGTTCAAAGAATGTGTGGGAAGAAGTGGAGGTTTGGCGCTGTTTTGGAAACGTAACATAAATCTGAGCCTGCGATGGATGGGACGTATGCATATTGACGTGGACATCAATGAGGTGGATGGTTTCAAGTGGAGATTCACGGGCATCTATGGCGAGCCGAGAGTGGATAAGAGGGAAGAGACGTGGAAGCTTTTACGTACGTTGCATCTTCAGGAGAAGCTACCATGGGTGTGCATGGGTGACTTCAATGAGATTCTGTATAGTTTTGAGAAACAAGGTGGGGCACAAAAACCTTAGATCCAAATGGAACGCTTTAGAAATGCACTAAACTTTTATAATCTGAATGATCTTGGATTTGAGGGTGATATATTCACTTGGCGTAATAATAATTATCGAGTCGATGGTTATATTCGTGAAAGGCTTGATCGAGCTGTTGCAAATCCGGAATGGTGCGCAAGATTTCCAAACTATAAGGTCGTGAACGGTTGCCCTGAGCATTCAGATCATCGACCGGTCTTTCTCTCGATTGATGGCCCATGCAGGGGGGCTCGACCACGGCACCCTGTTTTGAACAAGAGGTTTGAAGCCCGCCGGTTATTAGAGGAGGAATGTGAGCATGTGGTCAATTCAGCATGGAAAGATGCCGCTGAGTTGGGAGCCTCGAAGACAATGGATCTGCTGAAATCAGTGTCAAAAGACCTACATGTTTGGAGTAGGGACGTGTTAGGTGATCTTCAGCAACGCATTAAAAAAACTCGTAAAGAGTTGGAGGACATTCGGCGAGGTGATGTGACAGAAACAAATGTTCGAAAGGAACAAGTTGCTCGGTACAAGCTGGAGAGATTGGAGAATCAGCTTGATGTTTTCTGGAAGCAGCGGGCGCATGCGCATTGGTTGGAGAAGGGGGACCGAAATACCAGCTATTTTCATGCCTATGCATCCGAGAGGAAAAAGAGGAATACCTTATAGAAACTAAAGGGGATGATGGAGTGGTGGTGGAAGGGGAGGAGGGACTGAAGGCTCTCATTTCTAACCATTTCTCCTCTTTATTTACCCCCATGGCAGGTCCGGACCTAAGCGGCGTTCTAAACTCGATTACGCCTCGAGTTACAAATCAAATGAACGATCACCTCACAACTGAATATTCGGAGGAGGAGATTAAAAAGGCACTGGATGAAATGGGTGATCTCAAGGCCCCTGGAGCTGATGGTATGCCAACAATTTTCTATAAAAGGTTCTGGGGGACGGTTGGCGAGACAGTGGTAAAGGAGGTTTTACACGTGTTGTGTGGCGGCAGTATACCGGAGGGATGGAATGAGACTATTGTCGTGCTTATCCCAAAGGTTCAGAACCCTGATCGTTTAAAAGATCTTCGCCCTATTAGCCTATGCAATGTGGTGTATAAACTCATTTCCAAAGTTATCGCAAACCGTCTAAAGGTCATTCTTGGGGATATTGTTTCCCCAAATCAGAGTGCGTTTGTTCCAGGAAGGTTAATCTCGGACAACACTATCCTTGCTTATGAGATGTCACATTTTATGAGGAGAAAAAGGAAAGGAAAGGATGTCTACATGGCGCTAAAGCTAGATATGAGTAAGGCATATGACAGAGTGGAATGGCCTTTTTTGGAAGGAATGATGAGGCGTATGGGTTTCAATGAGAGCTTTGTTCAGTTGGTTATGAAGTGTGTCACTACTGTTTCATATCGATTCCGAGTAAATGGTGACCTAACCGATGTTGTGACTCCAGGGAGAGGCTTGAGACAGGGGGATCCAATCTCACCTTATCTTTTCCTTTTGTGCGCAGAAGGTTTTTCGGCTATGCTAAGTAAAGCTGAAAGTGATGGGTTGATCAAGGGTATTAAACTTGCATCAACGGCGCCACGAGTTAATCATCTCTTATTTGCGGATGATTCCCTGTTACTTTTGGAGGCGAATGTGCAAACAGTTGAGACAGTCAAAATGATCCTACAAATTTATGAAGAGTGCTCAGGCCAATTTATAAATATAGATAAGTCTTCTGTTATGTTCAGTTCCAATGCAAAAGTTAATACAAAATTTTTATTATTGCAAGTGCTTGAGCTTGGTGTGGAGGCCACTGGTGGCAAATATTTGGGACTGCCAACTTATGTCGGAAGGTCAAAAACTCAGTGTTTTGCATATATTAAGGAGAGGATTTGGAAAAGAATTCAGGGGTGGAAGGAGAAGCTTATGTCCATAGCCGCAAAGGAAATTTTAATAAAAGCCGTAGCACAAGCTATTCCCACATATGCCATGGCATGTTTTGATTTGACCAAGAGTTTATGTGATGATATAAGTAAGATGGTGTGCCAATACTGGTGGTCGCAAAATGATGAACTGAAGAAGATGCACTGAGTTGGTTGGGAGAAAATGAAATTACGAAAGGAGGAGGGAGGACTGGGGTTTAGAGATTTATATTCTTTCAACCTTGCCATGTTAGCTAGACAAAGCTGGCGTCTTTTACAAGCACCTGACTCTTTGTGTGCGAGAGTTTTGCGAGCCAAATATTTTCCGGAGGGTGACCTAATGGAAGCAAAACCAATTGTTGGCATGAGTTATGTTTGGAGAAGCATCTTAAAAGGGCTCGATGTTTTGAAAGAGGGGATCATATGGAGGATTGGCGATGGTTCCCAAGTTAAGGTATGGACTGATCCATGGTTACCTCGGGGTATTACTAGGCGACCAGTGACAATACGAGGGAACTGTGACATTGAGCGTGTATCTGAGCTGATTGATGAGACAACAATGACTTGGAAACGAGAATTGGTTGAACAGACTTTTCATCACGATGATGCAGAGGTGATAATGGCTATTCCATTGCGAGCAAATTCTGAAGATTTCATTTCCTGGCACCAAGATAGTAAAGGGATGTTTACGGTTAAGTCTGCATATAAGCTGCATGTTGAACTCGAGAGACTAGCAGATGCTAGGCAGGAGGGACAGGGATCCGAAACTACTGCTATTAAATATGAAGTTTTTAAAAAGTTGTGGAAGGTTCAGTGTCCACCAAAGGTCCACCATTTTCTCTGGAGATTAGCACATAACAGTCATCCTATGTACATGAATATAGCTAGAAAAGGAGTTGATCTGGATACAAGGTGCGCTGTTTGCCACAAATACTTTGAAGATGGAGGCCATCTGTTTCTGAAATGTAAACTTGCGAAACAACGGTGGCGTGCCATGCTTTTGGAGGATGTCAGACTAAAGCTACTACCTTGTGCCAATGCGTTGGAACTGTTACAGGAAGTTCTAAACCTGTCGACTGACGAGCAACTAATGACTGTTGCTTTTCTTTGGAGCTGGTGGAATGTACGCAACAAAGGTAATCATGGTGAAAAACATCAGCCGATTGATCAATTTCAGTTCATTGTTACAAGGCACAGGGATGATTGGAAACAATTTCTGGGCAAGAAGGAATCAACTGAAACTCAGCCTGTGTGCGTTTGGGAGCCACCAACAGTGGATTTCGTGAAAATAAACACTGACGCTTCTTTCCGTGCGAATGTTAAAGCTGGTGGTTGGGGTGCAATCTGTAGAGATAGCCATGGAGACATATGTTTTGCTGCAGCTGGAAATTTGTGTTCGGTAACTGATGCCTTTTATGCAGAAACTTTGGCACTCTCACATGCAGTTCAGTTTGCTGATCAGTTTGGAGTGGGGCGAGCTGTGTTCGAAACAGATTGTATCAATCTGAAAATAGCCATGAATACTACCGATTATGATCTGGGCCCTCTTGGTATTCTCATTAGAGACATCAGACATCGTCTCAGATTTAATTTCATAGATGCTTGAGTGGTGTATGCCCCTAGAGGATGTAATAAGCCTGCACATGTTTTAGCAGGTTTGGGTGTTGGTTTAGCTCAGGATGAAATTTGTTTGTGGACATCGAGCTATCCAATCTCTGTAACTCGTCTAGATACCGGCGTTTCTGCCGTGTATTAATGGAATATGTGTGTTTCTATCGATCTTCCACTTGCGAGCGGACAGAGCAGCTCTTGCATCATGCAAAAAAAGAAATACTCACGGATGCAAAAGCCGGGTGCAGGGGCCGGCGTGGTGGGTGGCGATGGAGTGCAGGGATGAGGACGACGCCGGTGCGGGAGTCTCGGCCGGAGCGGGCGCGGTGTCGGCAGGCGCGGTAGGGACGCGCCGTCGACAGGCGCGGGAGAGGACGACCGGAGGACCGCCTCGATCCCCTTGGCGCCGAAGGCAGACGACCCGACGGAGAGCTTGCGGAGGTTTATAGCGGTGGAGGCGAGCGCGTCGACCCCGACGTCGGTGACGGCGCGGAGGGAGCGGAGCTTGAGGCGGCGCAGGGCCGGGCCAAGCCGGTGCGCGACGAAGAGCAGGGCCGGATCGCAAACGCTGTCGGCGCGGCGGTCGTACTTGAGCGCGAGCTTGGATAAGCCTGAGAAGTGGTCGAGGATCCCGACGGCGCGGCGAGAAGCGGGGCCCACGCGTGGAGGGCGAGACGGAGGAGCGAGGCGGCCTGGGTGGCGAGCCAGCGGCGGCACAGGAAGGAGCAGGGGAAAAGCGGCGGGGTGTGGCGCTGGCACCGCTTTGGGCGATATTTTTTTCTTTTTAGTGTGACATGAAGCTGGCAGATGGGACCCACGCAAGGACTGTAGAACACTGTAGTTAGCAACAGTTTAGCTACAGTGCGTGGGGGCTGTCAGCTCGCCATTTCCCATTGCCTTGATATAGTTAGTTAGTTAGTTAGTAATGTGTGTTCCCGTTAAAAAAAAAACTTCCCGTTAAAAAAAAGACCACCAACGTACACACCTTATTCGTTTATTAGAGCATCTCCAACAGACGCCTGAGAAACGACGGGCGCCAAATATCGGCCTTTCGCACGCGGGGGCGGTTTCGCTCGCTCCAGCAGAGGCGGGAAAAGAGCGCGCGCGTCAGAAACCGTAGCGCGCGCTGGCCAAAGCGGTACTCTCCGCGTTATATACCATGCCGCGCGGCCAGCGCGTGCTACTCCATGCGTCTCTCCTTTCTCTCCCCAACCGCTTTTCCTCTCCCGCGCGTGCTCGGAATCAGCCACCGCCAGCCGGAGCTTCCGCGCCACGCACCATCGCCACAATGCCTCCGCGCCGCAGGAGCCAGTCCGGCTATAGCGGCGTGCGCGCGCGACCGAACGGCGCCTTCTACGCGGAGATCCGCGCCGGGACGAGCGGATCTCCCTTGGGACGTTCGAAACGGCGTACGAGGCCGCCCGTGCCTACGACGCGGCAGCGTGGCGCCTAAATCGGCCCCGGCGCCAGATGAACTTCGCGGACGTCCGAACCGCGCAGCAGGCGCAGGATCTGGCGCCGCCGCCGCGCCTCGTCACCGCCGAAGAGCGGAGCGCCCACCGCCGGACCCAGGCCCGCCTCCTCGTCGCGGACAGGGACGAGCAAATGGTGGCGGACTGGCGCCGGTGCCACCCGAAAGAAGCCACCGCCGAGGAGGAGTTTTGGGCTACGCAAGCGGCGGAGCGAGCGGAGCGGAGGTTGGAGTGGGCGGAGCTCCGGGCCGAGCGGCGGAGGCGCAGCTCAACAACACTACCTGGGCCGAGGAAGACCCCAGGTGGGAGCATTTGTTCTCTGACATCTCCGACACATCCGAGGACTCGGACTTCGACTCTGACTTCGACTATTAGTTTAGTTTAGTTCGAGTCTATCAGATTAGTGTAGTTTAATCGAGTCTATTCTATGTTTAGTTTAGTTATCTAGTCTGCTCTATGTTTAGAAGTTCAAACTTGTCAACGAACGTGCGTATGTTCTATCAATAAAATTTTATTTTCAGCCAATTTTTTGATCTTCTATTCGTTTGCAAAGACAACAAAACGTATTTGCGGCGCGCTATTTTTGCGCGTCTCAAAAAGCAGCTATTCGGCGTGCTAAATTATAGCACCTCTGTTAAAGCAAAACAGGCGCCCAGCGCGCTAAAATGTTATTTTGGCGATGCAAAAAGAAATTAGCGCGCCGGAGCGTAGCGCCGCTGTTGGAGATGCTCTTAGGATGTGGTCGCTTCGCTCCGCTTGAAAGTATCCATTCAACCCCTTTCTTCTTCATTTTTATACTACCTTCAATATAATATAAGTGTCGCGGTTTTGAATTAAGCCCGGTTTAAAACTGTTGACACTTATTTTGGATAGAGGGAGTATGTTTATCTTATTTCCTTTGTTTTTTCCTTTCTCCCTTTTTTATTTTACATTTTTCTTTTGTATTTTATGTTTTTCTTTCTTTTTCCTATTTTGTATTAAAAAAATTCACATTGTAGAAAATGTTTTCATATTTAAAAAAAAAATTGTGCATGGTTAAACAAATGTTCATGATGGAAAATGTGTGGTTCAAAAATGCTCTTAATATTAAACAAAATATTTTCACGAGATTAAAAATGTTCAACGATTCAAAAATAATTTCATGAGGTTTGAAAACCGTTCACCGGTTCCATTTTGTACAATAATGATCTGAATTTAAAAATAAGTAAAAACTGATCAATTTTTAAAAATACTCCCTCTGTTCCGTAATGTAAGGCGTATAGTTTTTGAGAAAAAATTCCAAAATATAGGGTAGATTACAATTTATGAATAATTTTACACATCAAAAAATGAGTTTAAATCCATAACGGAGAGATTTAAAAAATTGTTTTCAATTTGTGATCTTTAGAGACTCCTCTCTCCAAAAAATTCTAAGTAAAATAATTCCACTAGGCAAAATTCACACGTGTTGATATTCGTCTAAAAAACAATACACTTTACATTTATCTCTACTACTAATAAAAGAGCAAACATATTCTTCTCTACGGCCACCCCAACAAATGTACACGGACAGACTTCCACCACACGAGACCTGGCTAACTAAAATTGACCACCCAGATTAACCAGTGTACCGCAGTGTGTGCACATAGCAATTAAACTAGGCGGACGAAAACTCTGCCGAAAACGCTAATCGCCCCCATCATCGCTATCGTCGCTGAAAAAAAGGAAATGAAAACCCCGCGCCGCCGCAGCTACTGCTTCCGCCGCCGCCGCTCCAACCTCCTCTCCCTGTGATGGAAGTATGGCCGCCTCTCGCCATGCCACCGGCGTCGCAGCTCTACTCCTCCTGCCCCCGCCGCGGTCGGCTGTGCGGTCCATTGGGCGTGGGGAGATGCCGTGACGGCGCGGCGGGAGACGATGGCAAAGAAGTCGAGGCGGGAGATGCTAGCGTCCATACGGAGAGCGACGAGCGCATATTGCGTCCAGGAGCACTCCAGTTAGCGAGGGGCGAGTGGGCACCGAGCGAAGTACGACATCGTCGGATCCGGCCACCGGGGAGAATACAACGCCTTGAATCCTGATTCCTCACCGCCTCCGCGCCATCTGCCGCCTCCAATGCATCCGGCAACAATGCATCCGCCGGGAACTTCTTTGCTACCTCCTCTCCCAACTCCGGTGCAGGTAGTGTACATAAGGTACCTCATGTTTTTGTGTTCTGCCTGCTCATGGACCGACTCGACCCGCTGCACACAATCGCCCGTCACTGGTGGTGTGCGAGTAAGCAAAGTATATTGTGGCGGATTTGTTAGAAGCGCAGCAAGTGGAGAGATTGGTTGCTCGATCATGTGCTTAGTAAATCTGCTGATTTCTTTCGCATGTTGCAGCCTTGTTGGGTTGCATTCAGAAGTCCAACGAGTGTGCATTGATGTCGCCCAGCAGCTCTGATTACATGTGCTTCTTATCTCCCCTTTGCAACCAGGGTTCAGGAAAAGCATACTCCTATCAGTCTGTCGTGGTTCACAACAATGCGTCTAGAGTCACGATGTTATTTACCTAAGGCTATTGTGTTAGTGTTCATGCCTATATCAGTGCTTCCAGTACATCATTGGCTCGCGGACTTGAAGTACACATATTTCTTCAGACTTTAGATGTGCAAATTGTTCAATTTATTGCCGTAGTAAGCATATATTTTTCAGACATTACGAGCGGGAGAATACCTATACATAGAAGCCTTATATCAAATGTTGATTTGATATGTTTGTTCGGAAGTATATATCAGATGCAAGCTAATGTTTATTATTGGTTTAATTTTCCGGTCTTCTTTTTCCCGCGGGAATGCGTATATGTCTCATGGTAAGCTAATTAACACCCATTACTTCTAAGTTCCTACTGTTCTTGGTTCTTTTTAAAGTGTCAAATATATTTTTAAAGTCGTCTGGCTCTGAAAAATATATGGCATCACACAACAAGTTGTTTACTCTTCTTCTGGGACACATAATGCAGGCACCTTATTTAAGAACCGTGTTTCACATGGAATTACTAATATTGCTCTGAACGAAAAGACTAATTGCTCATAGGGTTCCAGTCCAGTTCTACTATTCATATAGAATTTATAATGCAGCATCTTGCACATTTGTAGTTTAGTAAAGTACAAGAATATTTAAACTGCTGGAATTTATGAAGTATGAACAATATTCAATGTTGTTTATAGTTAGGGTATGCATAGGCTTCAAGGCCGCTTCAATCTGAAGTCATCCACATTTGACGATGGTTTAAATTTGTATTTAACTATATATGGAATATTTCTTTTTCATCCTCCAACACTCGGGTAAATCTGTTTTCAAATTGATCTGAGCACCAATTTGAAGATTGTGCCATCGTTTATACATTGTGAACATAAAATTTCATTAACCATCACTTATTTATTTTCACGCGAAAATTTCATTTATAGTATTCTTTGTAAGTTACTAATCTATGTTTCTTCTGTTTGATGGTATGATTTTGTAGTTGGTATTGTCGTTGAGGAGAAAAACTTTCCCCTTTTGCTACCTATCCACCACGACATTGCCTATTATATCCGAGTCTCTGACGTCAAGCACGCCCACAACGTTATGGTCATTATGCATTTCGAGAGGCAAGGTTAGCAACCTCTACATCTCTGCCATGAGGCTTTTTGTAGTATACTAAATCTGAGTACCATATATGACATGTTCAGCAACATTCGAAAGGTTCAATTGGGTGAGACAACCCAAGTGTGAATATCCCATCTGGTTTGTGCCCTGAAGGATGGAATGAGGATCTCATCTGGTTATTTGATATTGTTTGCCTAAAAGGGTGAACATTGTTCAATTTGTGCAATTTTTATTTGCTAAACTATGGTGGGGTATTCTTGATTCTTGTTTGTAATCTCCTATTTCTAGAGGAAACCGCTTGCTCCACACTCAACCCTCGGAAGAGTCAACTTCTAGATGGAAAATGATGTCATCTAACGATTCTTCAGCATCAGCCACGAAGGTGGTAAGGTAAGGATGGATGAAGAATTGTAATTGACTACCGTAGTGTAGCCACATTGTTTTTTGAAGAGATAATAAGTAGGTACAAAAATTGTGTATCTGCATATTTATATCATTTTTCGTGAAGTTGTCTTCACATTGCTATGCTTCACCCTTTTGGTCTTGTGTGGACTTAATTTGCCATACTTGTATAAAACATATTGAAACTACATAAAAAGTAACACGTTAAGAAGGGGAAAGCCAGTCAAAAGAACGTATGTTGTGTTATATCTTATAGACGTGCATTGCACGTGCAAAGCAACTAGTGAATGAAGGGAGTAGCATTTTGGAACATTCCACGAAACCACCCATTAGGAGGTGCGTGCGCCGCTACAGGTTGCCTCTATATGTCACGCAGGGCGAGTTTCTTTTTGTTTTGCGAAAGTCACGTAGAGCGAGTTGGGAGATTGACTCACCTGCATGATTCCCCCACATGGGCCGGCTCACATATGGGTTTTATTTCCATTTCTTTTTTGTTTTACTTTATCTTTATTTATCGTAGAAAAATTGAACAAAATTTATTTAGTTTCTTATTTCGCCTTTTTGCATGAATTGTTATGAACCTGCCACATGAACATTTTTTTGAACCCCGTGAACAAATTTTCCAACCTTAATGATTTTTTTTGAAAATACATGAACTTTTTTTGTATATGTGAGCGCTTTTCTTTGATCCCTGGCATATTTTTGTTGAACCTCGCAAACTTTTTTCCAAAACGGTGAACATTTTTTTTGACCTCCTTAAGCATTTTCATTAAAATAAACTTTCTAGAAAAATATTGATTTTTAAAAAAAGGTTCGCTCATTACTAAAAAATGCTCGAAATTTTCTGCATTTTTGTTTTTAAGGATTCAGAGAAATGGTTGAAATTTTCTGCATTTTTGTTTTTACGGATTCAGAGAAATCTTCATTGATGAATTATTTTGCAGGCTTGAAAGAGGTACTCATGCTTTACTAAAGAAACAAAAATGGAAAATTAAACCCAAAATATCTACTACTCAAAAACTAAATTTAAAATAAAAATATAAAAGGAAGAACACAACAAAAAAGAAAAACTAAAAAGAAAGGAAATAAAAGACCCCGACAAGGAAAACTGAACATAATACTAGGCCAGGGCCCATTCCGAATTGCTTCGAGCGAGCGCAGGCTTCGACTCGCTATTAGCGATAGGTAGTTCCTGCGCGGCTGCCGGCGGTGTATAGGATCGCCCGCTATGACATGGCTCGTCAGGCCGCACGGTGCCGCTCCGAAGGGGAGACCGGAAGTCCAAACAAAGGAATTGCTGTCCCATTTTGATTTAGGAGGCCTGGCCTACTCGAGAAAAGCCCAAATTGGCTGCAGCAAGAATTGCCCGCCTGAGAGAAATACTTTTTTTCTTTCCTTTTGGACAGGGGCTTTGCGGGGAAGCTAACCGAAAGGGAGAGCAGTGAAGAAACGCCATGACACAGTTAGAGAGATCGTCTACCTGCCGGGCAACGGCCCAACGGAACCGATCCCAGGTCACTCGGCCGCCGCTTTCCGTTCCCAGAGCAGCTTCCGTCGGCGGCGTCGTTCTCCGGCCGGCCGTCCAGGATGGGCCACAAGCGCAAAGCACGAAAACGTACTACAAACCGACACCCAAAAAGGGCGCTCAGCTAGCAACGATGCATCGACATCAGCCATCTTTGTCCCGGGAGGCAGCCAGCCGACTTGCTCACGCGGCGGCGGCGCCCACCGTATAGTATCATGCAATCAATCCTCCTGTTTGTGGCAGCAGCTGTTTCACTGGCCGTTTTGGTTTGTTTCTCTCCAGCGCAGACATCAGTAGGAATTAATTAGAGGCCATGCGTGAGCGTGGCCTTGCCTACGTCGGCAGCCAACGGAACGGGGAACAAGTGGCCGCCGGAAGATGACCTGCACGGAGCCTCGCAGCCACTCACGAAACCTCGATCGCTTGTATCCAAGAACCAAAAGCGCGCGACCGATCGGTAATTTGCGTGCCACGAAACCGGCATGTCACCCGTCCTGGCTATACAGCTCCATCGATCCTCACCACAAGATCTCTACTTGCAGGATCTCTACTTATCGATTAACCAGATAACTCGAAATTACAATATGCATCCAGAAGCAGCACTGCTGTTCCCAACTTTACAGAAAAGACCCTAAAATAAAAAATTTACAACCAGGACCCTGGGATCTTCTCTGCACGGGCAAATCCGCCGCCGCTCGATCTGCCGCCGTCGCGCCACCGGAGAGGAAGGCGAAGACGTCCGAAGCCGCAGCTGTGTCGCCGGAAACGAACCTGTAGAGGAAACACCTCGTTGAAGTCGCCGCAGTGCCCGCCCGTCGCGAACGGCGGGATCTGGGATCGTTGCTGTCTCCATCGGCGGGGGCGACGCCCCGATTCGACCCGGCGGTCAGGCCGCAGCCGCCGGCCGAGGCCAACCTGCAGGCCCGCAAGCAAACCCTAAAGAACAGCAAAGGAAAAGCTCCTCCTCCATCTCCTGTGCACCGCCGGAGCACACGCCGTCCAGATCAAGATTCGAGCACCAGATCCAATAGATGGCCTCCACACTCCACCACCACGACGGCCTCCACAGATCCATCTAGAAGAAACTGGAACTCGCCGAACCTCGAGCTTATTACGGAGACACCAGCCTCGCTCCTCCAGCTTGCTGCAACACCTCGCCACCGTCGCCAGAGAGGAAGAAGCCGTAGACCACCAGGCGCCGCTCGAAAGCGCCAGCGGAGAGCTCCAAACCGCATTAAGCCAAACGCCATCAAGGCAAACTCTAAACCTAGACCTAGATCTACTATATACAGAGCACCGGCACCTCACCAGCACCAGCGCCAGCTACTCGATTAAACGCATATATGGATAAAGTTGGGCCCCTAGCCAGTGGCGGACGCAGGACAAAACCACAGGGGGTGCCAACTCAGTGTTCATAGCTTAAATATGTCATGTATAATTATTTTATCACATTTAATACACAAGGAATAAGTCTAGTAGTTGATCACTAGATAAAAGAGTGTGCATTTTTTAGGGGGTGTGGCACCCATGGCAACCCCACTGGATACGCCACTGCGTGTAGCTGACAAACACTGTTATCTTAGCTAGTTTAGTGTCGGCCAAATTTCTACTTGCACTTACCACTACTAGAAACAGGACCATTAGTCCCGGGTGGTAGGGGTCTCTGGTACCGGATTCCCACCCGGGACGCCGTATTCGGGACTAGAGGTCCCCCTCTAGTCCTAGGTGGCTTACGACCCCGGACTAGAGAGCTCCACGCGGGTCGCTGACATCGCGCGTGGTCGAGGACCTCTAGTCCCGTCTCGTAAGATGACCCGGGACTAGAGACCATTTTTCCGAAATATTTTTTTTGAATTTTTTCGATTTTTTTTATTTTTTCTATATTTCAAATCTTTGAATTATTTGTCAGTTTAATCTCTAATCGCCCCTCCCAGCACGTTATGCCCCCATCCTCGCACTACTGATCAAACTTCCCGATCGGGCTCGCCCCTAATATCAAGTCCCAGCACGCTTTGCCCCCATCCTCGCACTAGTGATCAAACTTCCCGATCGGTCTCGCCCCTAATATCAAATCCCAGCACGCTTTGCCCCCATCCTCGCACTAGTGATCAAACTTCCCGATCGGTCACCCATCCCCACACTACTCCACCCCCAGCACGCTTAACTTTTGAGTTCCTTTCCAATTAGCTTCCAAGATTGCACTGAGAACATACTCGCACTACTGATCAAACTTCCCGATCGGGCTCGCCCCTAATATCAAGTCCCAGCACGCTTTGCCCCCATCCTCGCACTAGTGATCAAACTTCCCGATCGGTCTCGCCCCTAATATCAAATCCCAGCACGCTTTGCCCCCATCCTCGCACTAGTGATCAAACTTCCTGATCGGTCACCCATCCTCACACTGCTCCACCCTGATAATACTATGGTATCAATCTCATTATCCTCTAGACTTTGATATCACATGATATTATTTTTTGAATTCTAAACCTATATTAACATAAATATTAATGATTAAGTACTAATAGTTTTGAATTCAAATAACAAAAAAATTAATTATACATTATTATTGTCATTTTTAATTTAATATGGAAATATTCATATCTTTAAACCGGTAAATCGAAATTCGACAAATAATATGTATAAATCGATCAGAAAAATGATAGGAATCTAAATATTGTGTCCATGTCATCTTTTGCATAAATATTAATAATTAAGTAATAATAATTATTAATTCATTTTTTTTGTTATTTGTAGAGAAAAATCATATTATTTTTTTGAATTCCAAACCTATCTTAACATAAATATTAATGATTAAGTACTAATAGTTTTGAATTCAAATAACAAAAAAATTAATTATATATTATTATTGTCATTTTCAATTTAATATGGAAATATTCATATCTTTAAACCGGTAAATCAAAATTCGACAAATAATATGTATAAATCGATCAGAAAAATGATAGGAATCTAAATATTGTGTCCATAACATCTTTTGCATAAATATTAATGATTAAGTAATAATAGTTATTAATTCATTTTTTTGTTATTTGTAGAGAAAAATCATATTATTTTTTTGAACTCCAAACCTATGTTAACATAAACATTAATGATTAAGTACTAATAGTTTTGAATTCAAATAACAAGAAAATTAATTTCACATTATTATTGTAATTTTCAATTTAATATGGAAATATTCATATTTAAACCGTTAAATCGAAATTCGATAAATAATATGTATAAATCGATCAGAAAAATGATAGGAATCTAAATATTGTGTCCATATCATCTTTTGTATAAATGTTAATGATTAAGTAATAATAATTATTAATTCATTTTTTGTCATTTGTAGAGCAAAATCATATTTTTTTTTGAATTCCAAACCTATGTTAACATAAATATTAATGATTAAGTACTAATAGTTTTGAATTCAAATAACAAGAAAATTAATTTTACATTATTATTGTCATTTTCAATTTAGTATGGAAATATTCATATCTTTAAACCGGTAAATCGAAATTCGACAAATAATATGTGTAAATCGATCAGAAAAATGATAGGAATCTAAATATTGTGCCCATATCATCTTTTGCATAAATATTAATGATTAAGTAATAATAATTAGTAATTCATTTTTTTGTTATTTGTAGATAAAAATCATATTATTTTTTTGAATTCCAAACCTATGTTAACATAAACATTAATGATTAAGTACTAATAGTTTTGAATTCAAATAACAAAAAAATTAATTATACATTATTATTGTCATTTTCAATTTAATATGGAAATATTCATATCTTTAAACCGGTAAATCAAAATTCGACAAATAATATGTATAAATCGATCAGAAAAATGATAGGAATCTAAATATTGTGTCCATATCATCTTTTGCATAAATATTAATGATTAAGTATAGTAATTATTAATTCATTTTTTTGTTATTTGTAGAGAAAAATCATATTATTTTTTTGAATTCCAAACCTATGTTTACATAAACATTAATGATTAAGTACTAATAGTTTTGAATTCAAATAACAAGAAAATTAATTTACATTATTATTGTAATTTTCAATTTAATATGGAAATATTCATATCTTTAAATCGTTAAATCGAAATTCGACAAATAATATGTATGAATCGATCAGAAAAATGATAGGAATCCAAATATTTCGGTCATTAGTTTTAGGTAACCGAATGGACCGAATTGACCGAATACATGAGAACACACAATGGGAGCACACACACATCACTATGTAGCTAGTCTACTCATCAACGACATTAAGACGATCGTCATTGGTATTATAGCCAGGTAGACTATCCCACTTCCGTGCAATCTCGAAACCGAGGCGAGCGTCCAGAGCGGCATACAAGACTTGATCGTAGCTCAATGGAACGTTGCCCCATCCGAAAATTCGGAGGTCTTCTAAGTCGTCGTCCTTGCCCTTCTTCTCGTCCTTCTTCTTGTTGTTCTTCTTCTTCTCAAGTTTTGTCCCAATGATAGCATTGGAGAGAGCATAGAGACTCGGAGTAGGATTGTCGGTTGGGTTCCGGCTATCCCTCTGGAGGACGACCGCGGACGGAATAACAATTTCGTAGTAGCGCAGCATCCGCACGTCATTGTGGATAGCCACGCCGTAGAATTTGATGGTCTTGTCACCTAAGAAATCCACGAGGAGCTGCGGTACCCTATTAGCCTTGCAGATCTGGAAGACAAGAGTCTCGGACGCCACCGAGAGTTGAAGGACGGCGGCGCCCTGCCTTTTCTCGGTGGAAGATCCCTCTGTAGACCCAGGAGAGGGTCGGTGAACTCGCAGTCGAGTCCAACGCACTTGATCGGTGCGGCGTCGAGGAAAAACTTCTTCACGTCGCGGATCCACCTCTCCACGCGTGATGCACAGAGGGTGACCCATACCTTGAAGTGCATATCTTCTTTGATGAAATAGTACAACCGAGACGGAGGTACGCGCGCGAGTGGCTCCATTAGAATAGAAGAGAAGGATCGAGAGAGAGTTTCTGCAAGGATTAGAGAGAGATTAGGTGTGCTTAAGGCCATGGATTAGTGTAGCTTATATAGGGAGGAGAGGGAGGCCGGCGGACAGAGGGAGGCTGGCAGGCGGCGGAAGTGATTAAATTCCGGGCTGATCATCTTCCAAAGTGCAATCAAAACACCGGTCTGATCATCTTCCAAAGGGCAATCAAAACGCTGGGCTGATCATCTTCCAAAGCGCACCGTCGGCGGGAGATTTACAGTTTAAAGACAGACCTCTAGTACTGACTCGTAATACGAGCCGGTACTAGAGGTGTCTCGCACGTGGTCCTGCCGAGCCAGACACCTCTAGTACCGGTTCGTATTACGAACCGGGATTAGAGGTCCCTTACGATCCGGAACTAGTCTGTTGCGGCCTCGTAGCTTTTGAACAGGGACTAGTCCCCCCCTTTAGTCCCGGTTCGTAACCCAGCCGGGACTGGAGCCCGATGTGGCTCTGGACGAAAGCCCTTGTTTCTACTAGTGTACACTTCACTTTCACGCGCAAACGGTCGACCGATGCGCATCCTGCCAAGCACTTTGTTTATCGACTTTGTCAAACATTTTGGTTTCATTGCAGCGTCGTTTAACGAAGTTATAAAGAACAATGTGCCTTTTCTTTGGGGTGATGCATTGAGAACCAAGCGATGACTTGGTGTTTGGCGCCCCGGTGTGGAGCCGGCCAGCCCGGGTTCGAGTCCCAGCTGCGTGTGCTCGAATCAACCGGGTGTCTCACCTAGCTAACAACGTATAACCAAGGGAGGGATCATTCCCCCGTTGGCAACTTTTTCCTTTTTGGTGATGCACAATAGGACGATTTCATGTTGTTGAAAAATAAGTTGACACATGCTTCTTTGCTACAACTTACTGATTTTAGTTAATAAATTTTGAGCTTGTATAAGATGCTAGTGGAATTGAGTTGAGAAATGTTATTATTACAAGAGGACAACATGTTGTATATTTTAGTGAAAAAATAGTGGACCAAGTATTTATGATGAGAAATTATATGCTCTTGTGCGGACATATTTATGGCCTAACGAATATGTTATACAGTGTGATCATATTTTTTTAAAGAATATTCCTAGTCAAGCTAAACTGAATCGTCGGTGTGCTAAGTGGGTTGAATTTATCGAGTCTTTTCCATATGCCATTAAAAACAAAAATGGCAAAAACAATATTATTTATGATGCTTTGTCTCGACGTTATACCATGCATGTCATCTCAAGCTTTGGCATGACTTCCAATTTTTTTGGCTAGGAAACCATTAAATAACAATATGTGCATGATGTTGAATTTAAAAATGTATTGCAGGATTGTGAAGAAGGGAGAACATGGAACAAGCTCGTGATTAATGATGGATTCATATTCCATGCTAACAAGCTAGACATTCCAGATAGCTCGGTTCATTTTTTATTGTTGCAGGAGGCACATGGAACATGATTGATGGGTCGCTTTAGCGTGAATTAGACGGATGACGTCCTTGCGCTGCACACTACTTTTGGCCAAGAATGCGTAGGGGAGCTGAGATATTTATTGCTCGCTACCCTACATGTCAAAAAGCTAACTCACGCCTTAATCCACATGTTTATATATGCCACTTTCTATTTCTCTAGTGTACCTTGGGAGGATATATCGACGGATTTTGTTTTTGGATTACCTCATACACAGAAGGGAGAGATACAATTTTTGTTGTTGTGGATAGATTTTACAAAATGACACATTTTATTTTATTCTCACAAGAGTGATGATGTTACACATGTTGTTGATTTATTCTTTCGTGAAATTTGTCGTTTGTATGGTGTGCCAAATACTAGGGTTACACATCGTGACACTAATTTTCTTAGCGAGATGTTTATGGGCTTAGTTGGGGACTAAATTATTCTTTAGTACTACATGTCATCCCCAAACTGGTGGACATACTGAAGTAGTCAATAGAACTTTGTCTACTATGTTATAAGGGTTGTCTTAAAGAAAAACTTAATAATGTGGGAAGAGTGTTTACCTCATGTTCAGTCTGCTTATAATCTTTCGCTCCATTCTACCACTAAGTTATGTCCTTTTGAAATTGTGTATGATTATCTTCCTCGTGCACCTATTGATTTGTTGCCTCTTCACCATTGGTAAAAAGAAATTTGATGCTGAGCAACGTGCTGCACTTATTGTCAAGATGCATGGGACCACTAAGGAAAACATAGAACACATGAATGCTAAATATAAAATTGTTGGAGATAAAGGAAGAACACATATTGTGTTTGAACCTGGAGATCTTGTTTTGTTGAATTTGCGCAAAGATTGTTTTCCTGATTTGCACAAGTCAAAGTTAATGCCACAAGCTGGTCCTTTCAAGGTTTTGAAGAAACTAAATGATAATGCATATAAACTTGAGTTACCTGCAGAGTTTGGGGTTAGTCCCACCTTTAACATTACAGATTTGAAGCCACACTTTGGCGAACATCATGAGATGGCGTCGAGCATGACTTGAATTCAAAAAGGGGAGGATGATGAGGACATCTCTGCTATAGAGATACACCCGCTGCCACTACACCTACATAAATGCAAGGACCATTAACTAGAGCTCATGTCTGACAACTCAATCACCTAGGTACTTTCGTTTCTAGGAGCTAATTTTAATATACATGAGAATACGATGTTGCCTAAATCAATAGTTTTTGTTTTACTTACAAATTACGGGCCTAGCATGGACGAGCATTGCAGTATGATCGTGCATTGATATGGCATTAGCATGCAAGGATTGAAGATGACGTTACAAGTGGATATTTCAGGACTTTGAAACCGCCATAATACTGCAAGAAGACTTGGATGAAATATTCAAATTCCAACTCATTATTTCATTCATAGCTTTATATGGTGCCGCGTCACCTCAATTTTTTCCAGGCCCATATAATTTTCCGACCAAAATATTTAGTCAGATCTTAGTCTTTGTATAGGGAGGAAAATTTACGTAAGGTTCGATTCGTCCACACACACTTGGTTGACCAAAACCCTTCCTATCCTCCTTAAATAGGCTGCTTAGCCATCATATTAGACTTCCATTTTGTTTAGTTAAAAAAATTAGTCTCCGATGCCATTCCGTGTACTCGATTTTTGTCGAACAACCAGATCAAGACCGCTTATGGAATCCCACCTTTTCAATAAAGCTTTCATCTTAATTTTTAATATCTTGATTGCATTTTTAGTTCTTACTCGTTCCTCGATTGCCGATAGGGATTCCTTTTTTTTTTAGAAAGAAGGGTTCAGTGGGTGTTAAGACCATCGTGGTCAGGTTGATAGTGCATCTGCAAGATCGGTAACCTCCAGGAGATTGGAATAACGATTGCCTTAGCACAACGTTCTCGCACGTTGCAGTTGGGTCGCCCAGTTTGACCTCCACCAATCGATGTATCGCCTCTCATCAAAGATCGGGACACCCCCTATCAATAGCTCACCCACATCGGTAGCTCGCTATTCTCCCTTCACTCACGGGGTTATGGAAAGGAGCCATTTCCACCCCCAAGAACTTTGTTGGCTACCTTGTCGAAATCATATTCTTTGTCGTGCCACCAACCTGACTCAAGTGGGGGGAAATCTTGGTCACACATACACACACACACCTTCTGCCAGCATATTAAGTTATATAAATTTTTGATATCTTGCACCCTAAAGAAAATGCATTCTTAGATCTTGCTTCGCTTGAGCTACATGACCCTAATAATTCCATGTACATTAATATAGTACAACCCCTTTGCCTGTTATTTACACCCTAAAGAAAATGCATTCTTAGATGTAAATTTCTGTTATGTCACAACCTCTTTGTCTGTTCATGTTGTACATTTTTTACATTAAGTAATTAAAGTTACCATTTTCATAGGTCCTCAACTGATACCAAATTTGTTCAATTGTTTCAGGATAAACTGAGGATATGTTGCCGACTGGACATGCCTACATCCAAAAACAAGGTGATATTTCATAAATTTCCTAAGCGCTTTCTAGAGCCTCCTTTCAGGATAAATGGATTAATCTGTTGAAAGTTGGCGTGGACATGCCTACCTCCAAAAAAAATGTGACAACTCATAAATTTGCTTAACTCTTTCTCGAGCACCACTGGTTTTCATTAAATTCAAGTGAAGTGAAACTCTTGATTAGAATTGGTTGAGAAGATCCAGAGGTTAGGTAATATCCATAGTCTAGGTAAGGTCAAAGGATGGGCAAGATGTAACTCCCGTTGGGCGAAGTAGTTTTTGGCCAAGCAAACTCTCAGTTGAAGCAAGTTTATTCACGGAGTTTCCAGGATATGCGCCCATGAAGCCCAGGCAGTTGCACTTAGCGACAAGAGTTATGTTGTTAGTACAACGGAGCATAATACACCGTGTGGCTGTGCAATTCGCGGCAGCAACGTCTAGCAACTTGCACATCGGTCTCATATATAGGATGGATAAACCCAGCCAACCAAACGGAATAAAAATACACAGGGTTCTGAAGTTGACATCACGGCGCCGGCCAGCCAGTCGTACTCGCGTAATTGTTAGGAGAAACACCGCCCCCAGATCGACCGGCGAGCGAGCGGCGCCCCTCGCTCGTATCCAAGCACCAAAAGCCGGCAGCGGTTTTGACCCTGACCACGCACTTCACCGGCCGCTCCTGTCGATCGATTGGACGACGCCGGACGCTTTTCCGTTCCGTCGACTTGCCATGAGATGAGCTCCCTGGCTTCTAGCTGTTGGTTAATGCGAGCTAGGCGACGACTACGATCGTAATTTCGCCTAGAATTGAAATGTCTTATTCAAATTACAAGACGATGACTGTTGGACTATTCAATTCGTCCGATCGTGCATGATCTGCATGATGCGATACGTGCGCCATTGTCAACACCAATCGATCTCGATCGATCGATCGACAACATCGCCACAGTTAGCTATTGTATCCGTGTCGCCCTGCGGTTGGAGAGCTGACTAAGTACTCCGTAGATGTGTACGTTTCGGGTATATAAGATCCAGCCTCGAAGTGTCTGGACTGGCCACCTCATTGCGTATTGCTACTCTATCGGGTAGTCATTATTACTTCTTGTGGTCACGGCGTCACTTGATTTCAAGTCAAGCTCCAGATCGATCGCGGCCGCGTCACGAAACAGATGTGTATTAACTTACATCTTATCAATCATCAAGCAACCATCACCGTTTTTTTAGATAAATGAATTTTATTATTTTAGAGTTTTAAGCATTACATCCGACCTCTGCATAACGAGGATGCACACAGCCAAAAGTTCAAGCAACCATCACCGATGATTTATGGTATACTGGAACCACGTACATACGTATACGTGTGCGCGCCAGCTGCTCGATCTGTAGAGAATGTCTACTGATCTAATCGGATGAGCTACCATCTGTTGGCGTGTCTCACTTCTGGAATTATTTGAACAGTCATATTCTGATGATCACACTTTGCTATCGACCCATGCATCTAATAATCTTATCGGACAGAACAGTGTAGGGATACGGTGTATATATCCTGCACTAGCATGCGCTACCACAAAATCTAAGTAATCACTGCACTGGATTAACAACTCGCATTCGAAAATATGAGTGAAGTCAATTTGTCTTGTTTTCGCGGACAAACACAGTAACGTGTACCCTAGATCTCGAGACAACATCACCCTTGGAGACCGACTGAAAGCACAATACACAAAACAACTTAGTCAACGTTTTTGAAACCCGAAACCCCACTTGTTTCATACTCTGCCTCAAAATCAACGCATAAAATGAGTAGCAAGTAGACGTGGAACACTTAAACCATGAGTTGTGGATTATTTCACACTCCCCCTCGAAGTCAATGCATAATATGCTCACTTGGCTATATTTTCAGAGTTTAAACATGCTTAGTTTCATTCAGCTTTATCTTTACACATGTAAACCGACTCAATTCATCTGTAACCCTAGACCCGACTACGTATATAAGGCCACAGAGTAATCGCGAACCCTCTTGAGATCGCATCGGATCACCTGATATAATAGACAACAAAGCCACACACATGAGTAGTATTTTTATCGGACGACTGCTTACTTGGGCCTCAAATTGTATAAATCTTGTCTCCAACTGATACCATCGAGTTATGCCCCCTCCCCCCTAATTATCATACAAAAAGGGACACAATACACGTGGTCTAAAAACACTAAACTATGGAAAACGTGGGACATTTCCTTTGACCTTTTGAGAAATGTGAGAAATTGTTGGAATTCTATGAAATAGTTGTAGGAGTCAGGATGCAAGCCAATTTCATACGACCTGGTTAGAGTGGCACAAATGTCATTTGGTTTATGTCGAGACATTAATTCCTTCACCCAACAATATACTTATCGTATCGACGAAACCAAAGTTTATTTTATTGAGAAAATGATTTTTTTTAAGAAGTTTGAGTAGATGTTGTTTTCTATATTAAAATATAATCCATAGGAATCATAGGAAGATACTGTAGTTTAATTATAGAAATCGAATAGTTTATATAGATTTTTCATCTAAAAGTTCTAAGAGCATCTTCATCGGCACTCACAATAGCGCTCCCAATAGGGTTGTTGGGCATGCCTGCACGATTTAGTCGCCCAGTCGCGGACCCAATAGCGGCAAAGTTGCCAGACGGGCCCAATACCGTGTCCAACTGATACCATCGAGCTATGCCCCCCCCCCCCCCAAATTATCATACAAAAAGGAACACAACACATGTGGTCTAAAAACACTAAACTATGGAAAACGTGGGACAGTTCCTTTGGCCTATTGAGGAATGTGAGAAATTGTTGGAATTCTATGAAATAGTCGTAGGAGTCCGGATGCATGCCAGTTTCATCCGACCTGGTTGGAGTGGCACAAATGTCATTTGGTTTATGTCGAGATATTAATTCCTTCACCCAACAATATACTTCTCGTATCGACGAAACCGAAGTTTATTTTATTGAGAAAATGATTTTTTAAGAAGTTTGAGTAGATGTTATTTTCTATACTAAAATATAATCTAGAGGAATCATAGGAACATATTGTAATTTAATTACAGAAATCAAATAGTTTATATAGATTTTTCATCTAAAAGTTCTAAGAGCATCTCCATCGGCACTCACAATAGCGCTCCCAATAGGGTTGTTGGGCGCGCTGATACGTCTCAAACGTATCTATAATTTCTGATGTTCCATGTTGATATTATACCAATTGTTACATGTTTTATATACACTTCATAACATTTTTATGCATTTTCTGGGACTAACCTATTAACAACATGCCACAGTGTCAGTTCCTGTTTTCTGTTGTTTTTGTATTCCAGAAAAGCTAGTCTGGAAATCTTCTCGGAATTGGACGAAACTTTTACAGAACCTCCTATTTTTCCAACACGTACACGGAGTCCAAAGGAGATGCGGAGGGGAGCCACGAGGCAGCCACACCATGGGGCCGCGCGGGCCCCCCTGCCACGCCGTGGGGTGGTGTGGGCCCCACGGGCGTCTCCAGTCGCCGCCCTTTCGCCTATTTATTCGTCCCGACGCGAAAATCCTAAATACCGGCCATTATCCACGAAAAGTTCCAGAGACGCCGCCGCCGTCAACCCTAGCTCGGGAGGGTTCAGAAGCTCTTCCCGGCACTCTGCCGGAGAGGGAATAATCACCGGAGGGCTCTACATCACCATGCCTGCCTCCGGAGTGATGTGTGAGTAGTTCATCCTTGGACTACGGGTCCATAGCAGTAGCTAGATGGTTGTCTCTCCACTTTATGCATCATGTTTAGATCTTGTGAGCTGCCTATCATGATCAAGATCATCTTATTGTAATGCGCATGTTGTGTTTGCTGGGATCCGATGAATATTGAATACTATGTCAAGTTGATTATCAATCTATCTTATATGTTATTTATGATCTTGCATGCTTTCCGTTACTAGTAGATGCTTTGGCCAAGTAGATGCTTGTAACTCCAAGAGTGAGTATTTATGCTAGATAGTGGGTTCATGCCTCCGGTAATCTGGGAGAGTGACAATAACTTCTAAGATTGTGGATGTGCTGTTGCCACTAGGGATAAAATAACCGATGCTTAGCTTAAGGGTGCGCCGTTAGGTCTAATGCATTTGTTTACATTACGCACATTACTTAATGCGATTATCCGTTGCTTGCAACTTAATACCAACGGGGAACTCGGATGACAACCTGGAGGTGGATTATTAGTCATAGACGCTGTTGGATAACGGTCTATGTATTTTGTCGTAATGCCCACATGAATATCATAGTAATCATCATGTCATATATATGCATTGTCATGCGCTCAATATTTTGTCAATTGCCCAGCTGTAATTTGTTCACCCAGCATGTTAGTTATCTTTTATGGAGAGACACCACTAGTGAACTGTGGACCCCGGTCCATTCTTTTACACTGATAATACAACCAACTGCAAACATTGTTCCTTTTCATTCTCTGCAATTTACTACTGTTTTCCACACCATACGTTTAATCCTTTGTTTTCAGCAAGCCGGTGAGATTGACAACCTCACTGTTTCGTTGGGGCAAAGTAGTTTGATTGTGTTGTGTGCAGGTTCCACGTAGCCGATTCCCTGGTGTTGCGCCGTGCCATTCCGCCACCAACAACCTTCAGAAGTGATTTCTTGCTCCTACTGGTCGATTAAACCTTGGTTTCATACTGAGGGAAACTGCTGCTACACTGCTTCATACCTTCCTCTTGGGGTCTCCCAACGAACGTGTGATCCACGTCATCAAGCAATTTTTCTGGCGCCGTTGCCGGGGAGCAAGAGGATTTCTGCAAGGGGAGTTTCACGCTTCCAATCTCTTTACTTTGTTATTGTCTTGCTTAGTTTATTTTTATCTTGTCTTGTTTGCTTTATTTATCAAAAACACAAAAAAATTAGTTTTCTGCATCTAGTTTATTTCGGTTTGTTATTATGTCTAGTTGTTTACTTGATATCAATGGTTCTCTCTTTGAAACAAAATCGTGTTGGCTAAGTGGGTTCACGATGATCAACAAAATTATTATAAGGAATACCGCTTTTCTAAAAAAGGGTACATTTATGGAAACAAATAAGTACATTGAATTATTTTGCTAAGAACTTGTGCTCTACTTATGATGAATCCTACTGCTTTAATGAATCATTATGTTGTAGAAGGCATAAACACCTCCCTTTCCAATGTGATTATAATGATAATGAAACCTTGGCTGCTTATGCTAAAGGAAACTATGACTTTGGTAATCTTGAACAAACTGAAGAATTTTTTTTTTAAGGTGCCTATGAAATTGCTGGTTATATTCACGATGATGATTCTCCTTATAAATCTGAAATTTTGCTATACTTGGTTATTGCCTTGAATATTACAATGATAATCCTTATATCACTGAATTTCTTGAGAAAACTTATTCTCCAGAACAACTTGCTACCTTTCAGGAACCTGTGGGAGAAGAAATGCTGAAACTGAAAGCTCATTGATGAAAAAGAGGAAGAGAGTGATGAACAAAAGGAGGATCTACCTTCTAATGATAGTAACTCTTTAACTCTTACATTATATGATTACCCTCCATGCCTACCTAAGGAGGAAAATGCTATATTGTTGAATGTCATGATTCTATTGAAATATCTCCTTTTGATAAATTTGAAGTAACAACTCCTTGACTCAAGAAAAGGAAATTGCAGAAAGTAAAAATGTGCTCCCTAATGTTTATATGATAATGCTCTTGATGATGGTCCTATATTGCCTAATGATATTTTTATACTACTATTGTCAAAAGTGGGTTTAATGACCCCACTGTTTTTGAGCTTAATAAAAATTATGTGTTTGTAGATCATGAAAAGCATGCTTTATGTGATAGTTATATTGTTGAGTTTGTTCATGATGCTACTGAAAGTTATTATGAGAGAGGAAAATATGGTTGTAAAAGTTTTCAAGTCGCTAAAAACCTCTCTTTATGTTGAAAGTTTTGAAGTTTATTTGTTTCATCTTTCTATGCTAGTTGCTTTATGCTTCAATAATTTATTTTGTTACAAGATTCCTTTGCATAGAAGTGGGTTAGACTTAAATGTGTTTGATATTTGCCTCTTGATGCTCTCTTTGTTTTTCAACTCTTATTCTTATGAGAGCATCATTAAAATCTTCAAGCCTAGCTAAAAGGCATTAAAGAAAGCGCTTTTGGGAGGCAACCCATTATCTTTTGTTTTCAGTTTTTAGTCAAGGAGTTGTTTACTTCTGTAACAATTCCTTTGTATCTTTATTTTATCGCATTGTTGTGCCAAGTAGCCTCTAATAGGAAGATGATGCTAGATTTGGATTTCTGCGCAGGAACAGATTTCTGCTGTTCACCGTTTTATTCTGTAAAATCACAGAAAAATTATTTAAATCTGAAATTTTTGTGCGTGATCCTCAGATATGTACGCATCTTTCGTTAGTTTTGTTTTTCGATCTGAGCAACGTAAGTGCCTCGAAAAAATTCGTCTTTGCGACTGTTCTGTTTAGACAGATTCTGTCTTTTATTTTTCGCATTCTCTCTTTTACTAGTGTTGAGTGGAATTCTTTTTTAGGGTGAAGAGCTTCACATAACATCAGTGGCAGTAGTAATGTTAAAAGTAACGGTCATGTTTGTGTCCTTATAGAACATGTGAGTTTTTGATTGTGCACTAACCCTCTAATGAGAATTACTTGAGTTTGGTGTGGCGGAAGTTTTCAAGGGTCAAGAGAGAAGGATGATATAATGTGATCAAGAAGAGTGAAGAGCTTAAGCTTGGGGATGCTCCCATGGATCACCCCAGCATATTTCAAGAAGACTCAAGCGTCTAAGCTTGGGGATGCCCAAGGCATCCCCTTCTTCATCAGCAACTTATCAGGTCATCTCTAGTGAAACTATATTTTAATTCTTTCACATCATATGTGCTTTACTTGGAGCGTCTGTGTGCTTTTATTTTCAGTATTTTATTTTTCTTATGGTCAACTTGATTGGACCCTAGCATTCTTGATTGGGAGAGAGACACGCTCCGCTTTTTCATATGAATACTCCTATTCTTCACTTATACTTGTTGAGTATTCTTATCTAGCTATTGCTATGCTTTTAGCTCCTGTTTTGCATGCATCTCTTATTCAGAGCTGTTAGTTCTTTTAAAGAAAGTACTCTCTTGCTTCACTTATAATTGTTTGGAGAGTTTATGTTGAAATAAATTGATTGGTGTTTGGTTGGAACAGAAAATGTTGCATGTGGTAGATGGTATAATGGAAAAAGCTTACATATTCTTGTAGATCACTGTATTGGATAATTTGATACTTGTCAATTGTTTTGAGTTATCAAGTAGTTCATGTTTAAGCTTTTGTATCATGTAGTTAAAACCTATTAATGAAGAACTACCGTAAAGCTCGTTGAAATTTGGTTTGCATGATTGGTATCTCTAAGGTCTAGATATTTTCTAGTAAAAGGGTTTGGTTAACAAGGAAGACAGTGTAGAGTCTTATAATGCTTGCAATATGTTTTCATATAAGTCTTGCTGTGTCGGTTGATATCCTGTGTTTGCTTCAAATAACCTTGCTAGCCTAAACTCTGTACTGAGAGGGAATGCTTCTCGTGCATCCAAAACCTTGAGCCAAAATCCATGCCATCTGTGTCCACCATAACTACCTATATGTGGTATTTCCTTGCCATTCCAAGTAAATTTTTCATGTGCTACCTTTAAACTATTCAAAAATTATTACTCCTATTTTGTGTCAATGTTTACCAAGCTCATGAGGACGGGGTGGATGTCTTTATGTCAACTGTCAAACAGACTTTACCACCGGACTAGCGGCATATACATCCGCTTATCCATTAATTTTGCAAAAAGAGCTGGCAAATGGGGTGCCCAGTCCCAATTAATTACAACTTTAACCGCTTAATTCTCTTCACATTTTTGCCCTGATTTATCAGTCAAGCAATGACAAACAGTGAAATATCTGCATGTGTAAACAAAAGAGAAGAGGGATGATCTGCCTTGCTGGTAGAAATAACGTCCTTCATGGGAGCCGCTCTTAAAAGTCTGGTTGGCAGGGGTCATATTGTACTTTCCATTTTCTGATTCGTTGACAATTAACAAACACCTCCAAAACTTATTTTTACTCTCTATATGATTTCAAAAACTTAAAAAGCTCTAGCACATGATTTAATCCCTGCTTCCCTCTGCGAAGGGCCTTTCTTTTACTTTTATGTTGAGTCAGTTTTCCTACTTCTTTCTATCTTAGAAGCAAACACTAGTGTCAACTTTGGTGCAACAATTTTTATATGCTTGTATATTGCACTTATTATATTGCTTTGTGTTGACAAATATCCATGAGATATATATGTTGAAAGTTGAAAGCAATTGCTGAAGCTTAAATCTTCCTTTGTGTTGGTTAAATACCTTTTACTTAGAATCTATTGCTTTATGAGTTAACTCTTATGCAAAACTCTTTGATGCTTGTCTCGAAAGTACTATTCATGAAAAGTTTTTGCTTATATGATTCAGTTGTTTGCTCATTATCTACTTGCTAGCAAACTATAGACCATTGACCTGGATCACTTCATTCATAACATGTGCTTTACAATACTATTTGATCAAGATTATGATTGTAGCATGTCACCTCAGAAATTATTTTGTTTTTATCGTTTTACCTACTCGAGGACGAGTAGAACTAAGCTTGGGGATGCTTGATACGTCTCAAACGTATCTATAATTTCTGATGTTCCATGTTGATATTATACCAATTGTTACATGTTTTATATACACTTCATAGCATTTTTATGCATTTTCTGGGACTAACCTATTAACAAGATGCCACAGTGCCAGTTCCTGTTTTCTGCTGTTTTTGTATTCCAGAAAAGCTAGTCTGGAAATATTCTCGGAATTGGACGAAACTTGGACAGAACCTCCTATTTTTCCAACACGTACACGGAGTCCAAGGAGAGACGGAGGGGAGCCACGAGGCAGCCACACCATGGGGCCGCGCGGCCCCCCTGCCCGCCGTGGGGTGGTGTGGGCCCACGGGCGTCTCCAGCCGCCGCCCTTTCGCCTATTTATTCCTCCCGACGCGAAAACCCTAAATACCCGAGCCATTATCCACGAAAAGTTCCAGAGACGCCGCCGTCGTCAACCCTAGCTCGGGAGGGTTCAGAAGCTCTTCCCGGCACCCTGCCGGAGAGGGGAATCATCACCGGAGGGCTCTACATCACCATGCCTGCCTCCGGAGTGATGCGTGAGTAGTTCATCCTTGGACTACGGGTCCATAGCAGTAGCTAGATGGTTGTCTCTCCACTTTATGCTATCATGTTTAGATCTTGTGAGCTGCCTATCATGATCAAGATCATCTTATTGTAATGCTACATGTTGTGTTTGCTGGGATCCGATGAATATTGAATACTATGTCAAGTTGATTATCAATCTATCTTATATGTTATTTATGATCTTGCATGCTTTCCGTTACTAGTAGATGCTTTGGCCAAGTAGATGCTTGTAACTCCAAGAGTGAGTATTTATGCTAGATAGTGGGTTCATGCCTCCGGTAATCTGGGAGAGTGACAATAACTTCTAAGATTGTGGATGTGCTGTTGCCACTAGGGATAAAATAACCGATGCTTAGCTTAAGGGTGCGCCGTTAGGTCTAATGCATTTGTTTACATTACGCACATTACTTAATGCAATTATCCGTTGCTTGCAACTTAATACCAACGGGGAACTCGGATGACAACCTGGAGGTGGATTATTAGTCATAGACGCTGTTGGATAACGGTCTATGTATTTTGTCGTAATGCCCACATGAATATCATAGTAATCATCATGTCATATATATGCATTGTCATGCGCTCAATATTTTGTCAATTGCCCAGCTGTAATTTGTTCACCCAGCATGTTAGTTATCTTTTATGAGACACCACTAGTGAACTGTGGACCCCGGTCCATTCTTTTACACTGATAATACAACCAACTGCAAACATTGTTCCTTTTCATTCTCTGCAATTTACTACTGTTTTCCACACCATACGTTTAATCCTTTGTTTTCAGCAAGCCGGTGAGATTGACAACCTCACTGTTTCGTTGGGGCAAAGTAGTTTGATTGTGTTGTGTGCAGTTCCACGTCAGTTGCCGGATTCCCTGGTGTTGCGCCGTGCCATATTCCGCCACCAACAACCTTCAGAAGTGATTTCTTGCTCCTACTGGTCGATTAAACCTTGGTTTCATACTGAGGGAAACTACTGCTACACTGCCTCATACCTTCCTCTTGGGGTCTCCCAACGAACGTGTGATCCACGTCATCAAGCACGCGCCCGCATGATTTCGTCGCCCAGTCACGGACCCAATAGTGGCAAAGTTGCCGGACGGGCCCAATACGGCGTCCGGCAACCCCACTACGGCCCCGGTCCATAGGGGTGGGGAGTGGGAGTGCCGACAGCCACGACAACCAACGCCACGTAGGATACCGATAGGAGGGTCCCACCTTGAAGGGGATCGTAGGCAGAAAACAAAAAAAATCCTAACAACGATAACCTTAAACTACTTATGATCTATTACTATGCAGATATACCGTAACGGAGAGGATCGATGTACATACCCTTGTAGACCGAAAAGCGGGGATTACACTCCTGCACAAGCGTTGTCGATGAAGCCGACGTTGCCGACCTCAAGGTCATGAAGATGAACTCCTCCAAGTGCCGCACACGTAGCACCTCGTAGCTCTACACACGTACGGTGTAGACGACGACCTCCGGGCTCCGATCCAGCAAAGCAGCGGAAGTTGAAGACTTGGACCGAAGAAGACCAGCAACACGGCGGTGTGCATATGGTAGAGAAAACCTCAACCTAAGCGCAACCCGAATTGCGGAGTCACGTTCGAAGGTGAGAGAGAGGAATTTCTGGGTCAATTTCCAAGCCATGGGGGCACCCCTATTTAAAGGTGGAGGAGGGGTGTCACCCTTGGTGGCTAAGCCATGTGGGACTATTCCCACATGGCCAGCCGGCCAAGGGTGGTGCGTCGGCCCTAGGTGGGCCCCATGTGGCCCACCCAGGCCGGCCGGTCCTCCCCTCCTTTGTGGGGGTGCGGTCCCCCCCCCCAAATGGGCCTTTGACCTCCGGTCAAAGCCCATTTAAGGTGGGCTGCCAATTAAATTCAAAATAAAATAAAATAAAATTATATTATATTTAACTATTAATTACATTAATTAATATTAAATATGCTTTATTTAATTTATTCGAACTCTGAAACATCTTTCGTTGCCCTCCGAACTACATCGGATATGTCCCGGAACACTTCCGGTGTTCTTCTCTCTATTTTCCCTTCTGCTTCCAATCTAAATAAACATCGCCTACCCTTAAGTGTGCCACCCTATGGTTCGGGACTACTCCAGACATGATCGAGACCCGTTCTCCAATCAATGACTAACAGCGGGGTCTTGGATACCCATGATAGCCCCTGTGCGTCCACGAATATCTTTGTCGTTTGAACCTTAGACGTCAAGTTTCAAACCTTTTGCCTAGCGATACTTAGTTTGTCCGAGACTCGTTATACGGTATCCTGATACCTAGCTTGATCTCGTCATTGATAATACTATCTTTACTCGTCTGCGATATCACATCCTCGTGACCTAGTCACATGCTTGCAAGCTCACTGATGTAATCTCACCGAGTGGGCTCAAAGTATCTATCCTGCTATATGGATTGGCAAATCCCGCTCTTGATCATACGCCTCAACATATTTCTTTCGGATACCCGAGAGGGACACCTTTATTGTCATCCTATGTAAGGAGTGACGTTTGATGCAATCAAACTATCTTCTGAAAATAGCAATTAAATATGATCTCACGGTCAAAGGCGTGAATACTACGTTATATATATATATATAGGGCAGGTATATTCAACAACCAGTTGTAGATTAAGGATCTACAACCATCGCCTCCCTATATAGGGCGCGGAGCGCCTCAGACCGATAGGTCCGACCCAGTCTTTCCCCACCCTAGCGCACCTTCTTCCTGCCGGTGCGGGCGAGTGAGCGGCGGCGGTAGCCGACGTGAGGGAGCCCGCGCCGGCCGTGTCTCGACGCCGTCCTTCTTCTCCGGCGGGCCCTTGCGCCGCCCACGGCGAGCTCCCCAGCAAGAGGACCTTCTACTCCGGCGGGCCGTGCGAGCGAGCGATGCGCTGGAAAATTTCCCAAATCCTCCTCACCTTCTTCGTTGCGGTGCGGCCATGCCCAACTCCTGCCCACCTTCTTCCCATTTGGTGCGGGCGTACCACCACCGAGGCCGGCGCCGCCTCCGACCGCCGGCCGTCCTGGCTCCGCCACAGGACATCCTGCTCCAACCCGCCCCTGTGGCCTCACACCCATCCCCCGCGCCTCTCCACCATCTCGTTCGCCGGTGGTCCAACGCCAATCAAACCATCCCCGCCGCCGGCAGCCCCACGCCGCTACACCATCCCCGCCGTAACAGATCCACGCCGCCCCACCATCACCTAGGACGGCAGCCAATTCCCCGCCGTCGGCCCATGCGCTTCGCGTGTCCTTGTTCCCTCGTCGCGGCAGCCCGCAGGTGAACAACGCTGCTCCTAGATCCCCGTGCGCAGCCAGCTCTGCTTCCCAGGCTGCCTGACGCGTGCCTCCGCTAGCCGCTGATCCCCACTTCCATGGTGCCGGCCGCCATCTGAAGCTCTCGCTGCATGCAAAAGGGCGCGGCTCTGCTCCCTCCGGCAACGGCCCGCCTTCCCCGCAGCTCCAATTCCCGGTGCCACCCCGCCTTTCTCGCCGCCGGCTGGACCCTGCACCACCCTTGAGGTCGCCGGACAAGCAGGTTCGACCGACAGCCATCATGGTCCTCCAATGCCATCTCGCGAGCGAACCTCCTGGTACTGCCCTCCGCACCGGCCGGACATGGAGCTCATGACCCTGGTTCTTCACCTCGTTGGCTTCTCCTCCAGTGTCGTGCCTGGGAGCGGGCAGCCACAACCGCGGGCTGAGTCATTCTCCTTTCCTGCAAAATTCGGATGTGTTGGGCAGTACAGGGGCACTGAGAAAGGAAGTGCAGGTAAAACGAAAATATGGGGGTGCCAACGCACCAGTGGAATCAGTTCAGTTAATATGTGCTCCGACCACACGCCATCGATTTGCTCCAATTTCTTGCTGTTCTCCTTGACTCCTCTCCTGCCGTGCATCACAGAACAGGTGCAGCCACATGGGAGATGTTCGAGGAGCTGGACAAGCGCTCCATTTCGGTAGCACTGATCATTCCTTCCCAGCAGAATTGGTATCTCTGCCCTGTGATTTGAGGAGGATTAGATCATCGACATGGTTCTCAGCTGATTCATGCTTTCAGTACTAGATGTGTTCTGTTTGGGGAGCGACAAAGCAGTGCAGCAGAATGTGCAGCGGCACCGAAAATGATCTCTGTTCGATTGCAACGCGTGGTTCAACGCTTCCAAAACATTTGAGAAAGAGGAAGACTGAGTCCACACAGAAAAAAGCTGGCATATCAAAAGGATGATCGGCATAAATATCGGGAGCTGGCATAAAGCAACTTATCGGCTGTCAAATTTTCTCTTGTCCTGTCAGAATTTTCATAGCTGAAACAGATTTGCGGGATGTGTAAAACACTCCTCCATGTGGTTGCCAATTTTTGCCTTTGTTTCCATAACGTGTTTGTCTAATACAGTACCTGACAAGAACTGCTATACATTAACTGAATTGCTGTACCCTGATTCTCTGTCTTTATTTTATGTTAAATCGCTCGGAAGTACAGATCGGTTTAGAAAACATATGTTGTTGCTCTACGTTCTCTCACATTATTTGCTCTCTTCTACTTTTTGAACAAGAATTTATCTGCTCAGTTTATCTGTTCGGCAGTGCAAACAGTTCAGAAAAGAAGTGCAACTACACAATTAAGAGAAGTACATACGGTTAACTCGGGAATTACACAACTTTGGGCCGTGAAGTTCAGATCTCGATGCAAACTTCACGAAAATAATAAAATCACACCTAGAAGTACACATAAAAAATCTGGGAAGTACAAACTCACTTTCGAGAAGTACAAAATGTGATATGAACATGTTTCATTGAATAATACTCAAAATTGTGCTATACATATATTTTTATTTTCATTTTTGAGTATATAGTCCCCGACTTCATCGTTCCAATGCAACAAAAATAGCTCAATTCCGAAGTCAGATGGGTTGCCAAATAATTTATCAAACGGGTAAAAAAAGGTTTGACCGAACTTTGACCGCAGAAAAGCACACTTAGAAATCGATTTTTGAGATTTTCGTTACCTATTTTACTGATAAATTTAATAGATGTGTCTTCTTTGGCAAAACATATTGAGTGGTCATACACCTGAAACGCACACCTTATGAGAAATTTATCTCTGATTTACTTAACAATAATTGCGAAAATACCCCGTCGACAGTACACACGCATCCACCGAGAAGTTCAGATATCTTTCGAAGGAAGTTCAGGTATTTAGTTTGTGAATTTCACATCCCACCGCAAAGTTTAACAAAATAGTAAATGTCTCTTCTAGCAGTACACACTCTCTTTCAGGAAGTGCATATGCGATATGAACATGTTTTAGTGAATAATACTCTCAATTCTTGTATACACAAATTTTCTTTTTTTGAGTAGATAGTCCGTGACCGAACTTTGACCGTGAAAAAACCCACTTAGAAATTGATTTTTGAGATTTTTGTTACCGGTTTTATGGTTAAAATTTAATAGATGTGCCTTTTCGACAAGACATTTCAAGTGGTTATACGCCTGAAACGGACGCCGTATAAGAAAGTTGCCGTGGATTTACTAATCACTAATCATGAAATAGATGCAACCGAACAAGGTATGCACTTAAACAGATGCATCATTTTAGTCGGATCATTCTTAGCGGTCATAGATCTGAAACGGCATCGTATGAGAAATTTATCGCTGTTTTATTAAACACTAATGACGAAAATACACCCTTGGTAGTACAAACGACAGAGAAGTTTAAGTATGTTGCCAAGAAAGTACAGATATGTTGTTTGTGAATTTCACATCCCGCTGGGAAGTTTAACAAAATAGTAAAAGTCAAGACTAGAAGTACACATAAATAATCCGGGAAGTACAACGCTTATTTTCGGGAAGTACAAGTGTGGTATGAACAAGTTTTAGTGAATAATAGTCGATATTTTATTACACATATTTTTTTTATTCATTTTTAATAAATAGTCATTGACTTTATCTTTCCAACGCAACCAGAATCACTTAATTCTGAGCTCGGATGGGAAGTACAAACAGTGACGTCGGGAAGAACAAATCTAAAATATTGGGAAGTACACAGTTCTCGTGAAGTACAGAATTTTTTCCGGTTGGAAGTACAAACAGTGACGTAGGGAAGTACAAATGTTCAGCTCTAGGAAGTACACGAAAGCCCCTAAAGTTTAATAAATATAATGAATTGACTTGAAAATTATGAAGGACAGCACAATATTCATGCCAGGAAGTACGGATAATAGTATCGGGAAGTACACAATTCTGATTTGTGAAGTACATATTACAATCGCGGGGGGGGGGGGGGGGGGTTCGGTATGTGCACTCTGAACAAAAAAATGTATCATGACAAAATGCAAAAAATATTTACCCCACTGTGTTCTTTTGTACTTCCAAATTGTGCAATTGTACTGCTCCTTTTAGCGAATAAAAGAAAAGCAAAATGGAAGAAGAAAAAAAACGCATAGCGCATGTTCTTTTTCATATCCTTTATTATCTTCTCTACCGCATGTATATTTTGTCTCTCTCCTTTGATTTTTCCCTCGTGTGACCGATTCCACACACAGGAAGTAGAGCGGATAGCATCAACAACTTCAAATTGAATGAATAAAGAAAAGAGGAGCAGAGAGCAGTAGTAGCATCTTAGTCTGAATGTTAAATTGATGTGTTCTGCTAATGTCTGAATATCTGCACTTCTATAGCCTTCGATCTGAATCGAAATTGCGAGCACTGTACTTCCTCTCGATAAACTCAATGCTTATGATTCTTCAAAAAAATAAGAAAAGAAAACAGAATTTCAATTTGGGCTGGCTCTTTTAGAAGCCTGCAGGCTAGGCATGGACGTGCTGGTGGTGTGTGTCTCCCGCCGGCGGAGGTGACGGCGGCCTAGTCACTAGCGGCAGTCACTGGATTCCTTGTAGCAGCAGCCTAGAAGCTAGCAGGGAAGGGTGAGATGGCCAGCGAACACAAGGCTATAGCTCGTGCTTTCTTGTACTTCTTGTTATCGTGTGGTTATACTTCTTATCTCAGCTGCTTGTACTGACGAGCAGAGCAGTTCCAAGAAAAGAAGAAATTAGAGACGGAGAGGAACAGAGCTGGCCCGATGTGGCCATGTAGCGAGGGAATCTGCGAGACAGCCAGCCACGAACGCGGGAGCCTGCGAGTGTCAGCGCAAGAGCTGCACGGAAGCTGGGTGGCTGACTACGGCATCAGAGCTTGGCGGCGCAGGGTCGTGGCTGACCGCGGCCACGCCGGCGATGGGGGTAGACCAGGGAACGGCCGCGCTGGAGGCTAGGGGATGGGGGATGGGCGGCCGTACGAGTTGGTCGGGTGGGACAGAACGGCAGAGGAACGTCAGCGGCGGCGCCCAAAGTAGTGGGAGATGCGGCGCGATTCGAGACTGCAGGCGGCGGTGGGGAAAAGCTCGCGCGCGGGTTGAGGCTGGCATATATTCTACCTGGTAGCGTTGGGATCCAGGTAGATCAGAGGCCATCGCCGGCGTAAATGACATGAGGCCGCGCTGGGCCTCGCCCGGCCGGACGCGGGCGGAGGAAGCCAGGCCGTAGTAGAAAATCCACGCCAGCGACGGAGCTAGAGGTGGGAAGCAGCGCCGGTGGCCGTCAGCCGCGCCGACGACAGGTATCCACGACGGAGCGAGCGGGTGGAAGCAGTGGTCGACGGCGCGCTCCTCCTACACATCACGGCAAGGCTTGAGGTGGCATGCGCGGACGGGGACGACGTCGGCGGATGGCCATGGCGCTCCGGCGCATAATCTCGATGAGCTCGTTCACGGAAAGCAATTTCGAGTCTTTAATTTACCGATAAATGTTCTAAAACACAAGAATCGCAACCGCAATCAACGATTAAAAGACGAAAAACACACCTGTACTTCTCAATCATACACAGTACAAATAGAACAACATGGCAGTACAGGTTCGGTTGTAGATCCTTATTCTACAACCGGTTATAGAATAGCTGACAGCTATTATATATATATTCCAGCTATTCAAGAACCAGTTTCTGAATAACTATTCAGAGCACCTTTTCTGAACTTCCGGTGTTTGAGACCGTTAACTTCCTTCTCGACGGACGGTTTTTCCATCATAACTTTTCAACCACTAATCGGATTGATGCAAATAATATACCGTTGGAAAGCTGTTAATATTGCACATCTTTGCTATCCCTGTCACTTTTTCGAAATTCGTTACCGATGTTTAGCAGATTTTAAAATACATATTTCTGTTTTCCGTACGTGTATAACGAGCGGACTGTATTTTGGCCATAATTTTCAAACCACTTATCGGAATGACACAAATGATATTGCGTTGGAAAGATAATGGTTAGGCGCATCTTTTTCGTGTATAATTTTTTTTCAAATTCGTCACGGTTTTTGATTAATTTTTAAAATACTATACTAAGTTTTCAAGTTTTTCTTCGTTTTCGTACTGTTATTTGGGTGCCATTTTCGCACCGTTTATCCGATTAATGCAAACGATACGCCGTTGGAAAGTTATGGAAAATACGAGTCTTCGATATCGCTAGATTTAAAAATACAGAATTCTGTTTTTTAGATTTTTAGGTCCAGCGGACACTATTTTGTCAATTAATTTCAAACCGCTTATCCAAATGTAACAAATGATACGGCGTTGGAAAGATATTGACTAGACGCAACTTTTTCATATAGAAATGTTTTGAAATTCCTTACAGTTTTTGATTAATTTTGAAAATACAAAAAACGGAGGAACAAGATGACATTGGAATAGATTTAAAATTGGCACGTTTATAAAATTCGGAATGGACGAATCATCATGGGAGAGTCAAATTAGACTCATATCATTGCCAATTGCACGTAGCGGTGATCGATTTGGACAAACAGAAATCATATCAATGATTTCTATGCGTAGGATTTCCGCCCAGGAAAAACGAGCATCCGAACTTCCTCTTACACGTTGGTAAACTTCCGGGTGTGCGATAGTGAACTTCCGATCGCGAATTCTTTATTCCATAACCTGCACTGTTTTTGTTGTAGTTTTTAAACCGTTTGTCCAAACGATGCAAATGATATACCGTTGGAAAGGTATGGAAATTGCGCATACTACTGTGTGGACCATTTTTTTAAATTATATATGGTTTAAAAGCAGTTTTAAATATACGAACTGCTGTATTTTTAGATTTTTCTATTTGGACTAGATTTCGAGATTTGTATACTTTGAACTTGCAATTTTATGAGAGTAAACTTCTATAAATTGTGAACTTCACGAGAAAAAATTTCTAACCTTTTTTCCAATCTCTGGATTTGAATTTTTTTACCGACATAAAGGTAAACTTGCAGCGTATTCGAGCTGAACTTCCGACACGTTTAAAGTTAACTTCCGATTTGTTCAAATCGAACTCCCAACAAAGATGTAACGTACAAGGCATTTTCATATGAACCGCCGACACATCCAAGGTGAACTTCTGTTCGGTACAAAGTTATTTTTTTGACATATTCCCGACTTGCTCAAAGCGAACTCCCGAAAATGAAGTAACGTCCACGGCATTTTAATATGAAATTCCGACGCGTTCGAGGTGAACTTCCGAGAGAAAGGTAATAATCCTACGCGGCCGAGAATAAGTTCTGACGTTTTTAAATTGTTTCTACGTTTTTTAGAATGTACTCCCCCCTCCCAATGCAAAGGGAACTTCCAACTGGTTAAGATAACTCCCAATTAAAAGGTAAACTTCCGACGCGGTTGAGATGAACTTCTGCACCTTTAAAGTGAACTCCGGGCGCGGCCAAGGTGAACTTCCCATAAGTAATAAATCATATCTTGCATCTAAACTTCTCCTAACAAGCATAGCAGCAGAAAACAAACTGAAAAAAAATCTGATAAACAAACAATTATTTGAAGTAGTGTGCTTGGAGCAAAACACATCAGCAGCTCATTTCCTTGTCTCAAACTATATAGCAGTTCGTCAAAAAAAATAACATCCATGCAGTTTAGTACACCGCACAACATTTCTTTTCTTTCTCTATCTCTCCACCGCACAGCAGTTTAGCACACCGTCCGGTCAAAAAAGTTTAGTACACCGCTAGAGTAGTAGTACTGAACTTTCCCATATCCAATAACTAAACTACACGAAACACTGACGAAACAGAACTGAGAAAACAAAAGTGAGAACAACAATCGCGACATCAGCAGAAACGACAGATTAAGCTCCATTTAGCGACAACAATTCGTGCCAGCAAGCAATGGGGACTAGATGCACGGTTTGATGTAACTTCACGGCTAAAATAAGTAAACCTCCAAAATAGACAAAAGTGAACCTTAGACGTGGCTTAAATGAAACTCCGTAAAATAATCTGAATATATCTTCTATTTACGAGCACCACTACATTATTTTAGCTCCGTCTTCAGACTATACAGCAGCCCATATCTTCTCCGAAAAATAACTCCGTACATGTGTACATTCCATGATTTAGATCGTACTCTACAAGAGAGAGAAACAATAAGACCTCATAGCAGCCCGACAGCAAGTCTTCGCCTCACTTCAGACTATACAGCAGCCCATTGCTTGAAGAAATTCACAGAAGGTGAACTTCAGCGATGGCGCCCATTGAACTCCGACGGCCAGAGCCAGAACCACATCAGGAGAAATTAGCTTCACGCATCCTCCAACGGCGCCGCCGGCCGGCCGGCCGGTCTAGATGCAGGCGGGGATTGCGGGAATGGGAACCGGGCGGACCAATACGAGCAGGCTGACGAGGGATTTGGGGCGAGGAAGCCATGGATTTTCCACCTCCATGTTTTTCAGAGAGGGTCAGCGAGGAAATCAGATAAGGAGCTCAGAAGGGCCTTGCCATGTACGCACTGCGAGGTGAACTCCCGACGGACAAATTGCTGCAGGAGAGGGCCCGATGTGGAGCGGCGCCGCTGACCGTGTGCGCAGCAGGAGCGGAACACACGCAAGCTTGATGCCGGGAGGGACGGCAGTGCTTGTTGGAGGCGAGGCGGGGCGGGGTCCTCGACCTCCTTGCGGCGCTAGCGCTGAGGGGGCCTCGACCTCCTTGGTGACGGCAGCGGTGAGGGGACCCGATCTCCCGTGGCGACGGCGGCGTGGCGTTGACGACAGCTCGAGGTGCCGTTGGACCGCGGGATGCAGGCGAACTGCGGGGATCCGCGTCGATTGGGCGCCGCCAGGGATCCGCAACGTGCAGGTGATGGCGGGGTACAGAAGCAAGACGGCGTCCTTCCAGTCGTCCGGCGGCGTGGGGGAACGGGGCACAGCGGCGGCGGCCTTCCAGCTGGGTCAGGGGCACGTGATCCAGTTTCGGCGGCGCGCAGTGGTGCGGCTAGCCGGGGCGCCGCGGTGGGGTGGATCTGGGCGGCGGCCGCCTGGCCGGAGCGTGGGTGGGGCAGGCCGCGTCGGAGGTGGAAGAGGGAGGCGCGGTGTCCCGTCGGCGCGTGCAGAGGTGAAGAGGGTTGCGCGGTTCCCTGCCGCCGCGAGTCGGGAGGTCGGAGATGGTGGAGCGGTGACCCGCCGCCGCGCGTGAACTTGGGAAGGGGCGCCCTTGGCCGGGGATGGAGGCTCGGTGGCCCACCGACGCGTAGGAGGTGGGGTGGTGGCCTGCCGGTGGTGTGGGTGGTGGGGAGGGAGCGGGTTGGTGCGGGACCGCGGGGTAGGTACGGGATAAGGTCTCTGATGGGTTTGTTCGGGATAAGAAACTGTTTTTGGTAAAAAGGTGCTCTAAATATATATATATATATATATATATATATATACCTATATATATATATATATATATATATATATATATATATATATACTAGCAAACGTGCCCGTGCGTTGCTACGGGCGAACTATGAGGTGGCTTGTGGTGCGAGGATTTGATAAATTGGTCATTACTCTGATAATTGACGCGGGCATGCTGCTCTTCTCCCCTCCCTTTAATGAATGTGACTGTCATTTCTTGTCATGTGTACATGCTTGGTCTCGCTAATTTTTTAAAATAATACACGAAAATTATTTAATTCTGGAAATATTACGCGATTTTTATTTTTTTCAAAAATATTCCTCAGTCGGTCGCGACGAAACCGATAGGAGGTTCTCGTCTTCGGCGAGGACGAGTACGGTGTACTCGGTTCTGACGAAGCCGACAACGCGTACTCGGCCACGTGGAGACCGATTACTGGACGGGCCACGTCGCCCTGGGCACTGTCGTCTTGGGCTGGCTTGTCGTGCTCGCCGACGCCGACTAGTGGGCCCAGTCGGTCACGCCGGAGCCGACAAGGCCCTGCATGGCGTCGAGCGCAGGCAGGAGCGGCCCCTTCTCTTCTCTTTCTTCTTTCTTCTTCCTTGCCCGTGCTGTGTTCTTCCTTTCCTCTCTCCACTCCTCACACAAACTGAATTAAACCAGTGATTTTGACCAACAATCTTCACGTTTGACACCATAAATCGGTGCTAGAAGATAGAGGGAGGCCAAGGAACTTCCGATCTCCTGATGGGATAGCTCGTGGTGGTGGCGGTGATGGTTGGCGGGTGGTGGTGGTGATGGTGGTGGTGGTGCTGGAGGGCTGCGTGGTGGTCGTGCTGGAGAGCTGCATTGTGGTGGTGCTGCTCGTGTTGATGCGCCGTTGATTCGAGACCGTTGGACGCCGTCACCTCTCACGCTTCTAGGGTATGATTCGATTTTTCAATATTGTAGTGCTATATTTGTTACATGTATGAACATGTGTTGTTAAAAAATAGATTGTGACGGTAGTAAATATTGTAGCTATATTTGTAAGTTCATTTGAAAAAATGTAGCTATATTTGTAGGTTCATTCGGGAAAATGTAGATATATATTGGTTGTGGCGGTAGTAAATAATGTAGGTATCTATGTAGTTTAATTAAATATGTGTAGTATTAATTTTAAAAAACATGGTGTAGGTAGTTGGTGCTGTTATATGCGGAATAATATTAACGATGGTCAATATTTATTTATGTCAGCGGAGATGTCTGATTTAGTGAAGATCCGATTTTTCTATGGTCCTGGTAGAGTCCAAATGTGTGATACGGGAGCTGATCTGAGCCAGTTTGATTCTATAGATGTCGACATGCCAGCTCCTCAAACATGGTCTCTAAGTCAGGTTAAAGATTGGTTGACAGAAAGTTTAGGGTTTGATAGTCGGACACAGACCGTCAGTGTTCATGCTTGGTGGAGCCATTCAAGGACAAATATTTACTTCATTTTGAGACCACTGGAGTGTGATTCTGATTGGGTGCGATGGTTAAAAGGCTGCGCAAAAAGGAATTGCTTTCCTTGTGCCCTAGTTCTTCCCGCCTTGAACGATGTCAGTGCCCCTGAGTCCGACTTTAGTGCCCATGAAGGTGAGGGTGCTTATGAGCCTGGCCAGGGAAGTGAAGAGATGAACATATCTTTGTCAAATTATGGGTCTGATTTTGGTGGTGGTGGTAACGAGTCGGGGCAGAGCAGTCAAGTACAAGGAGGGGACATTGACAGTGGGGAGGCGGATGGCGACGAGGTAGGCGGGCACATGCAGAACGAGATGGAAGATGAAGATGCAGATGGCTACAGTGCTGAAGGCGATGATTCCGATGAGTCAGACGGGGAAGAGAACGCAGATGAGGTACCTAATCCTGCAGCCTGGAATCAGGACCACTCTTCGGCGATGACCGTAAACGATGGTCATGATTCGGCATGGCAATATCATGAGAACAACATTGCGAAGGGTGCTTTGTATACTGACAAGCAAGCTTTGAGGGATGCAGTCGTTAAATGGGCATTGTCCACCCACAGGGTTATGAAAACTACCGTGTCAAGTCAAAAATATTTGACAATGGAATGCGAGACAATAACTTGTCCCGGCAGGGTGCATGGACATCTCCCAAAGAATGGCTATAGTTGGAGGATAAGTGACTTCGTACCTCACTCCTGTCGAATTGAAAATATCCCTGCAGAGCACCGTAATCTTTCTTCCACGCTTATAGCTCGGTTGCTGTACAGGGAGATAGTGTCCTGCGCATCGATGGAAGTGAGTGCCCTCCAGACAAAAGTGGCTGTCACATTTAAGTACGAAATATCATATGGCAAGGCTTGGAGGGCTAAAAATACGGCGCTTGAGAACAGATTTGGTTCATATTTGGACGCATATGACTCTGTTATCCGGCTGCTGCATACTCTGCAGTACCGGAATCCAGGCACCTATGTAGATATCCAAGATTTGTTCAGGCCAGAGTTCCCAACTGTGAGGGTGCTGCATCGAGTGTTTTTCTCATTCGGCGTATGCATCGAGGCTTTCAGACATTGCCGTCCGGTGATATGTGTAGATGGCACCTTTCTCACAGGCAAGTATAGGGGACAGATCCTGACTGCAATTGGTCAAGACGGTAACAATATGGTTGTGCCCCTCGCATTTGCTTTTGTGGAGAGCGAGAACATTGACAGTTGGACTTGGTTCTTCAGGCAACTGAAAATAGCAGTTGTGAAGGATAAGCCGAACGTGTGCATCCTTCATGACAGGCATGCAGGTATACTCAACGCGATAAAGACACTCACACACTCACCAATCCTGTGCCTGAGGAACAGACTCCATGGCAGGACATGCAGAGCCGTTGGTGCATGCGCCATCTAGGTGCCAACTTCTTCTCGCAGTTTAGAAATAAGGACCTGATGAACCTATTCAAGAAACTCTGCAAGCAGAACCAAGAATGGAAGTACACGAAGATACGTGAAAGACTTGATTTGTGCACGCAGAGACATGTTCGGGACAGGAAGAGGGCACGAGCAGCAGCTGTTCTTGCACATGCAGAAGCTGTTGCTGCACAACTAGCTACCGGACCACCTGCCGAGGAGGACGAGCCTGTTGGTCTTTGCGACCTACCCGGATTTGACCCGCCTGGAACTAGGAGAAGAGGTGGGAGGACAATTAAAACTTTTCAGCAGTGGATAGAGCATGAACCTTTAGAGAGGTGGTCTTTGTTGCACGACACACATGGAGCAAGATACGGTGTCATGACAACGAACCTGGCTGAAACATACAACTTTGTCCTCAGAGGAAACCGTGCCTTGCCACTAACAGCCATCGTGGAGGGTATTTTCTATGGCACATTGAAATATTTCAGAGATAGACGTGAAAGAGCTGAGAAGCATATGATGGACAACCCGACCTCGCCTTATTGTGAGAAGGTTACGAAGTACATGAATGAGAAGCTGGCAAAATGTTGCTCCCACAGTGTAACTGCCGTTGGGAATCAAGAAAGGAGATTTGAGGTCCGCTTAGCCCACAACAAGTTCGGATGTGCAAACGAGGTGAGGACGCATGAGGTGAAGATTGGTAATGAGGTTTGGCCAACTTGCGAGTGCACCTGCAACAAACCAAAATTGCTTCACCTTCCTTGCTCCCATGTCCTCGCTGCCTGCAGGCAGTTACGGTTGAACGCAATCTCCTTCGTGTCTCCATATTATATGAAAGAGGCAGTTATCAATACTTGGACAGGTGAGATGATGGGATTTCGATCAATGGGTAACTTCAACACTGTAACCCCTGGTGAGAGGGAGTACATTCCAGCTCCTGAGCTATTGCGTGATGGGGTAGGCAGACGGCAGTGTCGTCGCATCAGGAATGATATGGATGAATCTGAAGCCGGAGGCCCCACAATTCAATGCCTTCACTGCAACAGATTTGGCCATAGGGAGGCTGATTGTCCCACTTATCCTGGAGAGAGACCTCCCGTGCGTGCGCGGGGTAACGGGCGTGGGCGAGGACGAAGAGCGAGAGGAAGAAACTAGGTGGCACTATGTTTACATATGTATTACGTATATTGTTTTCATATTTCAATTCGGACTGTGTATTACTTATGTACTAATGATTCCATCTGTAGGACACTATGGCTATTACACGGCTACGTCCGGACACCAGGGGTCTGGATCTGGATCAGGGTGGGGGAGTGAGCACGAGGCTCGGCTACACGCGGGGGAGGAAATGTCCAGCTGGATGAGCATTTTCGACACGCCAATTTACCCCACGCAGCAGACACATGGTCCCATTCAGCAGACTCCTCCACCATACCCCACACATGATACACAGGATGACGTGGACATGACAGTGCCTCGTCAAAACAGGGCACCACACAGGTATATGTGGTCCACGCCCATCTAGCCCCCTCCTCGTGATCCTCGACCACGTAGGGGTCAGTGATATCTTCGGGACATATTCGTACTTAGGTGTATCAGACATATCTGTCGGTTTCTATTTGTATGTGAGACATATTCATATTTTTGTTCGTATGAGACATATTATTATTATCTATGTATGAGACATATTTATGTTCGTATGTACGACACATATTATTATCTATGTACGAGACATATTATTATCTATGTATGAAACATTCCACATTGCATAAATTAATTTAACATACAGCACTACACGTCCACGTTACAACTTCACTAGTTCTAAACACAGCATAGAACAACTACTGGTACAAATATTACATGCAACTCAACGATAACTAATTCAAATCAATGACTTCACTTCCCTCTGCCACGTGCTCGTGTTGGAGGCATGAAGTCGTCATCACTATTTTCATCGACGACAGCCTTGGATGCACCAACACTCTTCAACTTACGTCTAGAGTTGCCTCGTTTAGGAGGCATGAAATCATCATCACTATCATCTTGAACGGCTTTCTTGGATGATCCACCACTCTTCGCCTTTGATATAGCCCTCTTCACTGTTTCAGCGTGAAGGAGATTTCCAGGCCCAGCACGACATGCGCCAAAAAGCATTTCCATCCAACCAAAATGAGGGATCTCTTTGTTCACAAGCTGTCCATCGGCAGGCCAGTGCTGGACATTCACAAAATCAGGGGAAAAAAGTTAGTACGATAACACTAGATTCGAACATAATATAAATTCGGTACTCAGTTACCTTCACGTGAAATGCATAGGCCTCCGGCGAAAAATGGATTATCTTTGACTTAGGTGTCATAGGCATGTTCCTAAGCCCTGCCTCAATAGCTTTTAGCTCATTAATTCTCTGCCACTTCCACCGCCACCCATCAATTTCATCTGAAATTTCTTCAGGGGTCATCTGGATTTTATTTTTTTGGCTATAATTTCTCCCAGCTCACGAATGTTGCCCCACTCACTAACTAGCTCCCTATAACAGCTCTTGGGCCTACACTCCCTAATACTACCTTCAGTCCATATTGCGGCGTGATACAGAACACACCAGGACCTATGCTCCGAACTAGGACCCGAACTACCAGACATCGTTCCTATGCGACTGAGGAAATAACCACGCACCACACCCCTCCTGCATCACAAAATCTGATGGGGTATATATAGGCTCACCCGGGAGAAGAAGAGCGGGAGAAAAAAGGCGGGAGGAAAATGGCGCGAGAACTATGGCGGGAGAATTAGGGCGGGAGAAGAAGGGCGGGAGGAAAATCGCGCGAGAATTAGGGCGGGAAAAAGCGGGGAGCGCGTTCATGCACTAATCGGCTTTAACAGAAACGAATGGTTCCTGTCGTCCTCGTCGAAGCCGACTACGGCATGCTCCCAGGGACGACAGGCCTATCGTCCTCGACGGGACCGACTGGTCCGTATTGGCTCCGACGAAACCGAGTAGGAGCTGTCGGCTCCGACGAAACCGACTGAGGAATATTTCTGAAAAAAATAAAAATGCGTAATATTTCCGGAATTAATTAATTTTCGTGTATTATTTAAAAAAAATTAGCCTTGGTCTCTCCCTTCTCTTGGATATTTAGAGCAAGTCCAAGGAGGCTCTAAAAAATTTCCACTCTCTTATTCTCTTCGGCTCTCCAAATAGCAGTCTATATCCTATTTGAGTGACATGCAATTTATTTTAAACACACAAACATTTAATACAATCTCTACACGACAGAATAATATAAATAAAATGATAAATAGTGAATAAACCATGTTGCTTTTGGCGGCCTTGTTTATCTTGAAAGCCTATCAATAATATCACGCAGGTAACAAGAAAATGGTGATTAATGAAATATCGATTGAGTACTTCAGTCATCAGGTCAAACTTCAAACCTTTTAATTGTTCTCAATAAAAAATCATCATTGTCTATTTCGCTATCCTACAAATTTCTTTAACCTATATATAATAAACAAACCCCTGAATTTTATATAAAAGACCCTAACGTTTACAAATAGGTCCCTAACGAAAAATTGAAAACAGGCCCCCAATCGTTCTTGGAGCTAGCTAGCCGCTGTGTTCTGTGCAGCACACCATGGAATCGCCGCCCGCGTCTTTGCCCACGGCGCCGCAGGCAGTGCGCGAGAACGCCTCCGCCCGGCCGCCGTTGTGCATCCGCCGCTGCTCCTCGCCGGCCCGTCCTCTGCTGCTCACCAGCACGGAGGCTGCCGTTGTGCCTCCGCCGCTGCTCGCCTCCATGGAATCCCCTAGCACCGCCGCCGGTTAGCGGTCCGGCCGTCTCACGGAGTCTCGCACAGTCGTGCTCTCCACAGTTCATGTGGAGGTCGCCGCTGTTCACCCACTCGCCGACTTCCGGCCGCGCGTCAAGCGCCGACAGCAGGGAGGCTAGGCGAAAGTAGGCGAGGAGGTGATTTCCATATCTGTTTGACGAAACGGTACGATGGCATGACTATGTAATATGTGATTTGGTGGGATGGCAGAACCGGAAAGAAAAAAACGTACCATCACCTCAAGCCATATTATATAGTAGAGATAAATTGTTGGCATATCATGCATTATGTTTATATCATACTACAGGAATAAACTTGGAACCAACAATCTGAAACGAGGTATTGTAAACAAACTACTGAAACATGAAACATGACAGGAAGTCAAAACAATATATGATATATGAACTTAGGTGTAACCAAATCATAGCAAGAAAAGTTTAATTTTGTAAGAGCGTATAGGGTAGGCACACAACAAGGTGGAAAGTGGGTGTCATTTGCTCCAGAGCGCACATCCCAAGGGGTGGACAATAGATGAAATGAAATCAACAAGAGGTTATGAGTTTTACACAGCATAGCTATATTTTAGCAGCTCAACCATTATTAACGAATAATAATTGTTTTTCGATTTGTACTGAAATGAAATAAAGTACATGCATGCAACCTGCTGCTAGCTAGTATGCTCACTGTCGGAGTTCAACCAGATGCAATGCGGTGATACTTGGATAATGGCAGACTGCTCCACCCACTGCCGGTTTGTGGAATTGGTGAAGGTAAACAGATCAATTCCCTTCACGTAAGAACAACAATTTTACCACCAATCGAAGTCGAGTTCCCAGGCTCATCCACGGCGCAACTCGCGGAGCCAAGTAAAGGTGCTGCTGACGGCCACTGGCGAGAGCCGAGAGGCAGCTTCTCTGAATAAATTAGACCATGAATAAATTGGTAATAACAGGAGGAATTTCAGTAGTGACATTTACCCATTTTCTCTCCTTTTTCCGTCTCCAAGTCCACCGAATTACCCCTGTGCAAGCCCCAATCCCTATCTTCGCTATCATTTATCTGCAACAGACTGAGATTAATAGGAATTGCAGACATTGAAGGGGAAGGATTCAAGATTTAGAGGAGCTCAGAAGGCAGCGCATGGGCCGGCAACTTGGGACGATGAACTGAGAGCTGCTGGCCGCTGACCGGAAGCCTGGTCGCCTTGCCGGACCAACTCAATCCAGCAATTCCTCAATACCGAGCAGCGCAACACCAGGCCGCCGTCCGGGCGCATCAATACTTGATCTCGTCATCTCGGCTTGACTTTCGCCTGCCCACGCGAGGTCGCAGAGCACCCCGTCGATGGTGCGTAGATTGAGGCCTTGAGGGCGAGGACGGTTGTTCTCCGGTCGAGCGCACCTCCGCCATGAAGTAGAAGGCTTGGCGGCCGGAGTATCGATGCGCTCGGTGAGGTCCATGGAGGCTCGCGGACAGGAAGTTTTTTTTTTTTTTTTTTGAGATTCGGACAGGAAGTTGGGACGTCGCGTCGGAACAGACTGACGGATGATGAATCTCGCCGGTAGGGGCGGCCGCTGTATCTGGATTCAGGCAGTTGCGATGGGGAAGAACCAGAGGGTCGACGCGCCCAATGACGCTCGGGGAGACGACAGAAAGAAAAAAAGTCCAATCGTTTTTTCACTTATGGATGGCAGGACTAAATAGGAACCTACCTTTAAGAGTTCCTATTTAGTTTAAGTAGGAACTATTCTATTTTTAGACACCCACCATAGAAACCAACAGAACAAAACCCGACCCGACCCCACAACCCTGCACCTAACTTCCCACCCCCGATCCATCTCACCCATCGATCCCCACCGAAGCTCGGCCACCCTCCCGCCGGCGCGCCTCCGCCGGCCGCCTCCCTCCGGCGCGCTCCCCACCACCTCGCGCGCTCGCCTGGCCGGCGACCCCCACGCGCCGCTCCCGGTCGGTGCCCTACCTCGAGCACCTTCTTCCTCCGTTCATGCCGCGCCGCCGCTCTCGGAAGCCACCGCGCCGCGCCCCCCTGAATCCGCCCACGCCACCGGCCCCCGGGATCCATGGCGGATCCGGAGGTTCCCGACTCGGCCCTGCCCCTGTCGTCCACTGGCTCGCCGACGGGCCTTGCATCCGTCCTCGACGGGCTTGCCGTTCTGCCCCCCATTGGCTTGCCGTTCTGCTTCCCCGCGGTGCGGCCCTGCTCCACCATCTAGGACGCTGTCGACCAGGGGCCCGGTTCCCTCCTCCGTCGACCCCAGCGACCTCCTGGTGAACTTCCACTGTGCACGCTGACGTGCTCGCCCGCGTCCATCGACAACCTCCAGCGCGCGTGACCCTGGTGCTCCTCGACCTCCATGGGCTGGACTCGAGCCCTTGCTTGCCTGTGACGAGCCCCTTGCTTGTCTGTGACGCCTCGGTGAGCAGCTCCAGACGTGGTGGCAGCCCAGGTTGGTTTGCTCCGAGCACGTCTGAACCTCCTCCGAGCGAGCGTCTGAACGTATCTGCCTCATCTGTTCAGAGTTCAGTGTGTGGCCGAAAAGCCAGCCTCCCCCACTTCGTGTTGGATGGAAAGCTCGCCAAATGAGAGGGGAAAAGTTCAGTAAAATAATACACCAGCTAATATGTCAGTGGTGCAGTTAGTGATTAGCTGATGGATGCTACTGATAAATGATGGTGTATGGTGCACGTCATTCATAAAAAGTTCACTCCGTTAAAAAAAAAGTTCACTTCATTCATAAAAAAATGTTCACTTGGTACAGGAAAAAAGTTCATGTGCAGTTCCGAAAAAAAGTTTACCTCGTTCCAATAAAATGTTCAGGAAAAAAGTTCACTTCATGTTCCGTTTGAAGGTTCACATGTCATGCGCGAGAAGGTTCACTTGGTACAGAAAACAAGTTCATGTGCAATTGCGAAAAAAAGTTCACCTTGTTCCAAAAAAATGTTCAGGAAAAAAAGTTCACTTCATGTGCCGTCTGAAAGGTTCACATGTCATGCACGAGAAGGTTCACTTGGTAAAGAAAAAAGTTCATGTGCAATTGCGAAAAAAAGTTCAGGAAAAAAGTTCACTTCATGTTCCGTCTGAAGGTTCACATGTCATGCCCGAGAAGGTTCACTTGGTACCGAAAAAAAGTTCACCTCAGTTCCAAAAAATGTTCAGGAAAAAAGTTCACTTCCATGTTCCGTCTGAAAGTTCACATGTCATGCGTGAGAAGGTTCACTTAGCATATCCGAGAAGGTTCAGAAAGTTCCTGTTTAGCTTAAACAGGAATAGGTTCCTTTTTAGCTGAGGTATATATATATCGAAAATAGTGGCCTAACATGGGGGATAGCTCTGCATGCACATCCGGCCATTGGATCACGTATAGAGAGCACAAAGAAGGAATGCGGGAGCACGCGTCTAACGGCAACGGCGTCATACCAAGAGCACACGAATATACGGAGTAACTGTGATACTTGCCTCGCCACCTCCTACCCCAATTCTTTTTCCACACCACACCAGATCCCATCTCCACGATGCCCACCTCGCACCGAGCGAGACCGGCTGCTGTTGTTCCGTCGACCGTGAGGCCGAACTGCTGGCGCCCCTCCACCGCGCGGCACCGTTGGCCTCCACGCGTACGCCGCCTTCTCCCCTGGCCATCGTGGATTCCGGCGCCGCCCCCGGTTCCCCGTCACGCGCGCATACACCCCTCACTCTCCTCTGTACTTCCCCACCATCTGATGAACTGCCATGCCGCAGTGAAACTCCGTGGCTGCTGTTGGACCAGAAGGACACAGATGGAGAGGGGCGAGCCCTGAAAAGCAGTGCAGGGGTGGGCTCGGCGGCGGGGTATGGAGGTATTGTGGCGGTGGACGGTGGTCGAGCGGCCCGGGATGTTCGATTTTTGCCCCTCGCTCGGCTCCACGGTGGAGATGTCGCGTCTGCGCGACAGTGGCCGGGGCGGCTGGGCGCCAACAGTGGGACGGGTGGCGGCATTGCGGCTTGCCGGAGCTGGAGCTTCTCGGGCGCATCACCTCCGCCGCGCACGGCGTTGCGGCTTGCCGAAGCTGGAGCTTCTCGGACGCATCACCTCCGCCGCGCACGGCGGCAACGAAGGAGCCCACCGCGGAGGCTTACCTCTCCAGCCCGTGTCGCAGCGATGGCACCTCCCCTTGCTTTTGGTGCCGGCGTCAGGCGACGGATGCGTTGCAGGGGCAACCAGAGGCAGCCGTAGGAGTATGAATAGGGCCTCCATGTTCGTTTCTAATTTCTTTCCATGTTCTGTTCCATGTTTTTTCGATGTATGAATAGGGCTCCATGTTCTTTTCCAATTTCTTTCCCTGCTGCAATTTCTGGCATTCCAGTTTTGGTCCATGATGTACAAGCACCGTTCGGAATTCAGAGTAGGCACCGATTTTTGTTTGAATGGACTATGTTCCCTTTCTTGTGGTCCTGTATGCCGGTTGGGACTTGGGAGAGTAATCTGGTTATTGGCAATCTTGATTTATTTTGTAACTTATGGTAGTTTCTGCATAATCTTTTGGTCACTCGATCAATGTGAGATTGAGGAACTCTCTGATTTTGATGTGGTTGACTTCGGTTCAATGGTGATTTTTTTTTAATGGGTTTCTTTTCCTCTGAATAGTCATTTTCTGCCCGTGATTTTCTCTCCCATCTACGGCGTCGTCTCAGTTTTTCTCCGGTGACGTTGTTTTCTTTCTCCGGTGATGTTGTTTTCTTTCTCACGCATCGGAGTGAGGCCTGCACATAAATCGATCACCGGCAACAGCTGTGTCTCCTGCTCCGTTTCACCACTGTATGTCTTTTTTCGCCGTAGACTGTCCGCGTGCAGTGCGTTTATCGGAATTTGAGTGTTGTGCGATGCACGGACAGACGACATATTTTTTTAAATAGAAAACTCATTGTTCTCGCAAGGCCGTTTGTTAGTTTTCGTCATGTAAACTAGGACGTCCGGTGCAAAAATTAGATCGCCCTTGTTACAAAATCCTTGTCCCACGTTTCAGGGAACCCAGACAACTATACTTTGGCTAGTCACGGATGGAAGCAAGAAATCTAACGTCCCTAGCTCCTGTTGTGTTTGTTTTTCACGGAAAGAAACCATGAACGGCGTCCACAATTTTTTCACCTCCGTGTGTTTTTCTCGATACACGCCGCCACGCGTGCAGTGTGTATGTCAGAATTCGAATCATGGCTAATAAGAGAACGCATGCATTCTTCATATGCCGTTAGTTGGTTTGCGGCATGCAACCGGGACGCACGGTGAAGAAAATGACCTCGCACACGTCTCACTGACATTAGCTAGCTGTGCCCGTACGGGCTCGGACAGAAGCAAGCCACATAACGTCCCTACCTAACGGTGGAATGCTAAATCTTATTCGTCGGATTTTACAGCGACCACATGAGGATGATATCCAACGGCAATCTATCCATGCATTGCTATCACCCTTGTTAGGAAATCCGTGTCCATATATATATATATATATATATATATATATATATATATATATATATATATTGGGTGTGCGTCCATCACATCATTTACCTAATGATGTGACTCCATTATCAATTGGCGTCCAAGTTCATGATTAGGAAACCTTGATCATCTGTTGATCTCAATGGACTAGTAAAGAGGCTATTAAGGACCTGGTTGTTTACATACCACACGTGTATTAATGTGTCCAGTTAATACAGTTATAGCACGGTATAAAACATATTATGAACAATCGAGATATGACAAATAAAATATTTTTATTAATTGCCTCGAGGGCATATCTCCAACACACCTGTCATTGACTCACCCCGGTCAACTTAATTTATTGCGGGCGACGACGGCTGGTCTTCAGGTTTTAAGGGCGCAGTGGTTCGCCTGGCGCGGAGACGCGTCACCCCCCCGCTTTTACGACATGCTTCTCCGGCGTAATGACGCCTCAGGAACCGTCGCCGCCGTTTGGCGGGATCCCGCCTTCTCGCGATGCGTTCTCGCGCGCTTGCACTGGCTTTATAAGCCGCGGCGCGCACCGTCCCCCTCCATATCTCCACCGCCCGCTCTCCACCACCGTCTACCTCTCATGGATAACAATAACGAAACCGTGGCAGCAACGGCGGCAACATGTATAAGTCATGCCTCACGAAGGACGAGACGGCGGTGGTAGTCGAGAACGGTCTCCTCGTGCCGCCGAACTTGATGTTGTACCATGGCTGGAATATTAGCCTTTGGCGGACTACCATCCCGCCGCTCCCAAAACCGATATGGAGTGGCACAATGCTATCCCGGAACGTCAGTTTTGGCTCACGCCGGAGCATCTGGCGGATCCAGACTTCGAGGAGGCCAGCCCAGGTTGGCCGGAGATCATCTAGGTGGATCGGCAGGCGCCTTCGACCACTACAAGGGCCACGGGAGGCCCCCTCCGCCTGGAACAGGCTCGAGCGCCAGCGATGGTGGTAGACTCTACGACGTGCTGGCTCTACGGTTACTATCCACCACCGCGAGTGTCCTGGATCAGGTCGCCCCCCTTGACATTGTGTTCTTCATCGCGCTCCTTGTCCTCCTCGCATTCGTCGACCCCGTACGAGCGATGGCTCCCCTCCTCGTACCGAAGGAAGATGAGACTATTGGGTTACGCTTAGCAATTTAAATTTTTACATAACCTTGCCTCCAGGATCTATACTATGAAGATATGATGCACCCGTAATGCTAGATATAGAATACTTACAAACACCGTTGCGGAAGATCTTATGTTTGTCGAAGTAGATGTCGGTGAAACCTGATGAAGAATCTCACGTCCACGCCGGGAGGTGAGATTCTGTTCAATTCCGTCTTCGAGGAATTGCTTGCGCAACCCGCTCTTCAAGTATCCACATGTACGCCACGATAATCCGTCAGCGCTCCGCCGACTAGATCACCTGGCGCAGACGAAGAGAGACAGCCTTTCAGCGTAGTTTAGGTGGTGTAGATCTAATCAACTAGATTAGATCTATATGAGATTAGAGAGATGTCTAATTCTCAACACATGAGATCTAATTAGAGAGAGAGAGATTAGAGATATGTCTAATTGAGATCAATTAGAGCAAAATCTAATTCAGAATATCTCAGTAGAGAGGAACTTGTGATTTTCTGTTGTTGTATTCAACCCATGAGGGTTGGGGGGGTTTATAAAGGAGGACCATGGGGTAGGGAGGCTTGGGTGAGGGGTTGATCCCTCCCCTCCTTGGTGCGCCGGCCAAGGAGGAGGAGGAGTCCTCCTCCAACTCGGCCTCCGCCCTCCTCCCCCAACTGCCTCTCCCTATGGGCCCTAGGCCCACTAGGGTTTTGGCCAGGGGGAACTCCCCCCCCCATGCTCTTTGGCCCACTTGGGCCACCCGGCCCCGTTGCGGCTGCCTAGTGGGCCCAGTTGGCAGCCCCTTTGGTGGACTCTAAATAAAATCTTTTTATTTAATATTTTTCCAAATTAATTTCTAATTTAATATTTCCTTTTAGAAAATTCCCGGAATTAATTACTTATCATATAAACCTATTTATATGATCCGGGACACCCAGTGTCCGCCGACAAAACCTCTGGATAAATATTTCTCTCTTATGTAAACCCTCGGAATAAATCCGACAATAATAGAAACAATTCCTATTATCCCGAGATGTATAATGTCTACCTTCTCTTTCTCTATTCTTTCACTGGAACAAGTTCCTGTGACATCGGAGTGATTCCGACACTATCTCATAGCCAATAAAATCATAACTTAATTTATTCTTTCACTAAAAGATTGACTCACAGGTTAAGTGTGTGACTCGAAAGGTTTGGTAACACATAGACATGTCCGGGTGCTTACAAGACAATAACCACCATTGGGATCTAGACGTATGTACTGGCTCCTATGTATTCACGAGTGAATGGCAGAACCTCTTTTGTTTCTCATTACGCTAATTCCCTTACGTACACGATACCAATGATATCACGAGGTGAGACAATGTGCTCTAGTGTGATCAAAACCATTTGATCATAACACATATAAAACTCATTTCTGATATCGTTCTCTTTTCTCATTACGTATTCTCAATGTTCTGTGATAAATCACACTGTGTCTGGCCAGACGATTTGGGTGACATTGATGATACTGAGATGGCCTATAGGATGTATCTCTCCATCGCCTGGAAGAGTAAGTACCATTCTCGAACGAGCTCCGTTCCATTACGTATTCTAGTTCACACTCAAAAGCCACCAGTATGATCCCTAGTTACGTCCGGACGTTTGATAACGATCAAAGTGTGAGTGTCAAATACGCGGTCACTAGATGTTCTCATGGTACAGAAATATAGCTAAGGAAAACTCTATATGATCAATTGCTAATCTTCATCTGTGACGATTTGTCTCTTAGCAAGATCATATGATGGGTCGGTTCAGTTATATTATCATTTCGATAATAAACTCTTATAGTTGTGTGTCTTATGCAAAGTCCATGATCAGGAAAACGTGATCATCTAACAACAAGATAGGCTAGTTTTAGAGACAAGACTACAAACTCTTTTACTTTGTTCATATCTCTACACGTGCATTTGAGGTTTTCCTTTGAAGACCCACAATTCAATTGTCAATACAGTTGTAGCATAAAGATATAAACGTTTAATAATAAACTTAAAGATAAAATAATACTAAATATTATTGTCTTTAGGGCATATCTCCAACAGAGACGTCACCCTGGGTTGCGTCGCCTTCACGAGGGCCGACTCCCTCCCTAGCCAAGGTCAAGAAGGATGTACCCCGACCGGTGCTGCTGTGGAGGAGTAGTGGCATTGTCATCGGGAGCTGCAGCCCTCACACCGACGAGCTGTGACGCCCCTCCAGTCAAGGTCAAGAAGGAGAAGCCCTCGCCGCCGTGGGGCCTTCTCTTCATCCGCCCCGAGAAACAGAAGAGGGAAGCGCCCGCTCAGTCTCCTCCTCCACCGCCTCCGATGACGAAGGAGGAGGCTGAGGCTGAGTTCCAGCGTTAGCTTGTCATTGCCGAGCGCATGTCGTTCGAGATGGTCTAGACCGCCACCGAAGAACGGGCAGATGAGAGGTCGGTAGTAAAGTGCGGAATTTTGACGATCCGCGACTAAGACGGCGACGGCGGGGCGACGAAGGAGAGCCGAGGTCAAGGAGGTCGATCAGAAGCGGATGTACGACGTGTTTTATTACAATTACTGAAAAATCGATGGTTCGTTTATATTCATATTTTAATTATTTTGGAAAAATAGTATTGGGAGCGCATATGAGGGGAGGCGCTCCCAATAAATCGGCAATGCGTGCCGGAGTTCCAATGGCCCCGTCCGGCACACTTGTCGGGCGTTATCCGGTAGAGATCTCTAATCGTACTCAACAATCATTTGAATCGAAGAAGCAAAGGACGATAGCAGAAGTTCTCCGGATGAGAGTGAGACATGTGAATAGAAGAGTAGACAAGTCTACGTGGCCAGCGGGTCTCGGGATCAATTTCTGCGATGCCGGCGGGAGGCAAGGCAAAACGGTTGGATGAGGGCGTTCGAGGGTGATGCGGCGCAAGGAGGAAATCCGCACGGCACGCGTGGTATAATTCCCTTGGCGGGAAGGGAATATTCGGAGATCCTGCGCCTCCTTCCGCCGGCCTGGCTATGCACTGGCCATGATTTCTCGCTCTGCCCTTCGTATCATCCACTAATTACAGGACTCTGCCCTGGCGCATATAATTGGCGTTGTCCGCTTGTACAGCTCCGAGCATTATACACATACCAAAGCAGTTTAGGAAAAAAATCGCAGCCGAAAAAGACAAGAGTTTATAATGTACTCCGCATTCTCTTCTTCTAGAGTTTTGTAGAATTATTTTTCGCCCAATATTTTTTCTACCTTCCGTCTGGCTGTGTTTCAACATAAAAAGCTGCAACTAGTAGCGTGGGAGTTATAATTCTCTTTAAGAAACTGTCCCACACGTTTCATGAGGCGATTACAGAATAGACCGCATGTGTCACAGACCCACGCTTTATCCACACTAACACACTTTTTTTGCGGGCAACTTTAGCTACTAACTAGCTAGTTAGGTGTACCTTTCGACGAATGTTTGCAAACATTTTAAAATCACAAGTCAAAAATATACTAAGAAAGTGGAACCACATTGTTTCGTGATAACTGGAACTTTATCTTTGCCCACGTTTGGAATAAAGTTACCAAGATTCGGCTTCCTCCACTATGTTCAGGTTACACTCGTTCAGGTGGTATTCTTGTAGTGTTTCGGAAATCCATAACGGGTAGCAGATGCAGATGCACCCATTGCCCAAAAAACAAATTTAAAAATGTCAAAAAATTCAAAATAAATTTTTTGGACATATTTCAAGACATTTATGTTAGCACAAAAAGTTACGTGAAGAAAAAACTTTTTTGTGACCTGTGCAAAAAAGACTAATCCGGACGCTCCAAAATGATTTTATACGAGACATTTTTTGTCTTTTTTGTACAAGCCACAAAAAATGTTTTTTCTCCACGACATTTTTTGTGCTAACACAAAATGTTCTAATGTATATCTGAATTTTTTTCTATAATTTTTTGGCATTTTGAAAAATATTAAAAATGTTTTATATAATAGGTGCATCTGCACCTGCTACCCAACTACCCAAAACGCCGCCTCCTGTAGTGTTTGTCCTATATCCATTGACTTGTGCATTTTCGTAGTCATGCATCATTTGTAATTTGCCTTTTCATTTTCTTCTAGCTTTCCCTATTGGTTGTATGCATTCTAACTAGGCAGAATCTGGATGCAGACTTTTTGATTATGTTGTGAACATTTGAGTGTAATAAAAAAACGCTCTTTTCCGCAAAAATAAAAAGTCCTCCCCTGCGAAGCAAGTTTCAAATCGAACATGTGCAACCAAGTTTGTTATTAACTATGCACATCCTATAGATCTAGTCCTAATTAGTTGTGCTGTCTTTTCGTCCATCTCCTAGGACTGGCTGTATAATTTTTTTTTTCAGGGCGTGGGCCAGTCGCCGTTGTGGTCAGGAAAATTCGTGAGAAGAGAAAACCCGGGCCGTTCTTATTTTGTCCCAGAAAAGTTCGAGTTCCCGCGACTCCTAACCCTAGCTAGCTCCCGCGACTCCTAGGGCGTCGCCGGCCCGCCTCCGGCTCCTCCCCCGTCGCCGGCGCGGTTCCCCTCCCTCTCCTTCCCTCCTCCCCACCCGCCGCGTCCGCGCCGCCCCCGCGGCGGCCGGCGCGGCTCCAGACCTTCGCCGCTCATCTCCCCGCTCCTCTTCTTCCCTGTTGCCGTCGTCGGCGCGCCCGCCGAGCGCTGCTCAGGCTGGGGCCGCCGGCGGCGGTTCTCCTCTCCCCGCGCCGTAGGAGGCCTCGCGGGGCGGCTCTCCTCCGGCGGGGGTGATTCTTGGGCGGCGGCGGCCCGGCTCCGGCCGGGTGGTAGCAGGACGGCGGCGGCGTGCCTGCAACGGGGCGGCGTGGTCTGCGGGCGACGACGAGCAGCGGTGGCGGCCGGCCCTTGCGGCCCAGATCTGGGCCCGTCGGGCCCCATCTAGGTCAGGGCGGGCTGGCTTGACCTGTTGTGTGTTCTGCAGATGAAGGGGAGGTGGAAGATGCCGGGGACAGCGGCAACGGCGGCCGGCCTGTTGCAGCGTGGCGGCGAGCTTCACGGACCAATTCTGGGTCCGGCCTGATGAGGGGAGGATGCCTATTATTCCTGCCATCGCACCACCTCCATATATTTTGAAGATTGGACAATTCTGCTTTGAGGTTCCTCTCGAGGATGAGGTGAAGCCCAACTTTAGGACTCCACCGAGCTAGAGGCGTGACGTGGAGATTGAGGCGCTCCACATAGTCCTGTTATTTTTATTCCGTGTGTTTTATTTTAGTTGGTTCAAACCAGGTTTGGGTTCAGCCGGTTTGGGTTTGTGTTAGGTTCGGTTTGGGCCTGTCCAACCGAGTTAGGTTTTGAGTCACCCATATAATGGGTTCGGCAGCCGCCATGTATGGGGAGAAGATTTTCGAGATTAAGAGTATTGAGAGGTTCGTCCCATGATGGGTCGCCTCTGCGAGTATCTACTGGTTTTTGATTGCTGATCATCATTGATCTGTTGTTTGCTGCGTGCGTGGGATTGAATCCATCTATCCAACGTTGCTGTTCTTGGTTCGCCGTGAAAGATCGGGCCTAAAAACCCTTTGGATCACGTTGATCCATATCATCTTGGTATCAGATTCGTCGGGTTTGTCACGGTGATTCGTTTATGAGATTTATCTGCTGAGTTTGTTCTGCTGGTGAAGTTTTGTTTTGCTGCCGGATTGGAGGCGTTGGAATCTTACTACCGAAGCTTTGTCGCCGTATTACCGCTGGAGTTTTTTGCTGCTGACCGGTTCTGTTCGTCTGTAGCTGCTAGAGTTTTTCTGTCGGAAGAATTTGCGATCTGCTAGAATTTGCGATCTGCTGTTTCCGCCAGGACAGCTGAAACGTGGAGCGATCTGGTAAGGAGTCCTAGTTCATTACGTATTGGGAGTACTACTTGATCGTCTTGGGGTACTACTTGGACACGATTTGCTAGGGAGATTTAATTAGCTTGCCTGGTTAGCTCAAGTACGCCTTGGAGTCAGCCTGCTATACAGAGACCACCGCCGCGATCGTTCTTGATCGTCTTGCTGCTATTGGTTTCTGTCTGCCGAAGATTAGTTCAGTTTTCTGCCGCCGACGGAGAGCAACATTGTCTTCCGCCCTCTAGTGATCTGTTCTCTCATGCTGAATTGAGTCGTGATGTCGGACGATGCTGAATCCGCCGCCGCTGCTGCTGCTCGAGGAGGTCAACCGAAGGAGCTGCCTAAACTTGAATTTGCTGAAGGGTTAGACCCCCATGTTCGTGCAGGATTTGATGTGCTAGCTGCGCACATGAAAGATCTCGGCACACGGATGGATGCGCTGGTTGATCAGGTTGGTCTTTTGGCTGCACAACGCCAACCTGCTGCTCCACCTCTACCGATTGGACAACCACCACCTGTTGTCCAACAACATCTTGCTGTTCGTGAGCTTGGAGATGATGCTGATTACTTGCCTCGACAACGGCAATTTGCTGGTCGTGTGCAGCCACATGATCGGGTAGGTCATGATGTTCGTCTACCACTGGATGATGGAGGTATTGGGCGTGTTAAATTGACCATACCGTCGTTTTCTGGTGACCGTGGACCTGAGGAGTATTTGGAGTGGGAGATGCGCATGGAGCAAATTTTTTCTACCCACCGTCATTCTGAGGAGAGGAAGCTTCAACTTGCTGCAGTTGAGTTCACCGGATATGTGCTCGTTTGGTGGAGTCAAATTCTGCAGTTTCGTAATCGTCCAACGACATGGGCTGATATGAAAACCCTCATGCAAGGTCGTTTTGTCCCTCAAACCTACAAGCGAGATATGCATCATAAGTTACAGCGTCTCACTCAAGGTGTTAAAACTGTTGCTGAGTACTATAAGGAGATGGAGCTGCTATCTATACGTACAGGGACAAGAGAGGATCCGGAGGCTAAGATGTCTCGATTCTTTCATGGACTGAATTTGGAGATACAAGACCGTGTCGAGCTGACTCAATATTATGATCTAGAGGAGCTTTTGCACCAGGCTGAGCGTGCGGAACAACAGCTGCAACGTCGCAATGTGACACCCCCTACTAGTCCATGGCGTCGTTCATATAATGAGGCTGCTGGTCCTAGTTCCAAGTCGACACCTCCTACTCGTTCTACTTATAATTCCACTACTGAAGCGCCGAAGTCAAGCGTTTCCAAAGCTGCATCTACTCATACCACAGCCGGTATTGAGTGTTTCACTTGTGGAGGACGAGGACATATGAGGCGTGAATGTCCTAATAAGAAGAGGGTTATGCTCACGACAGATGGTTATGTGACGGATGAGGAGAATCTTAATGAGTCGTCTAGTGAAAAATCTGATGATGCGGACATATGCGAGGTGTATCCAAAGGACGCTGCTCCTAATTGCAAAAGTTTGATGGTGCAACGTGTGCCACAAGACCGCATAGAGGGACAAGGGCAGCGCTGGAATATATTTCAGACCCAATGCACAGTCAAGAACACCACTTGCAAGCTGATTATTGATAATGGCAGTTACACAAATATTGTTAGCAAGAGTTTGGTGGATTCTCTTGCATTGCCTACATGGAAGCACCCGCAGCCACATTGTGTTGAGTGGTTATACAACTCTGGAAAACTGAAAGTTACACATAAGGTGCGACTGAAATTTTCTGTAGGTAATTATGAGGACACAGTGGTATGCGATGTTTTGCCTATGGATGCATGTCATTTGCTGCTAGGCCGACCGTGGCAGTTTGATAAGCATTCCACTCATGAGGGGCGTACCAATGTTTATTCCTTGTGGCATTTGGGGAAGCGTCATGTGCTGCAGCCAATGCTTGACAAGGATATCAAAGTGGATGTCGTTGCTATGAAGAAGAAGGTCCAAATCATTAAGGCGAAACCGAGGACGGTTTCCATTCAAGTTGGGGGGGATGATGAGGGGAGGATGCCTATTATTCCTGCCATCGCACCACCTCCATATATTTTGAAGATTGGACAATTCTGCTTTGAGGTTCCTCTCGAGGATGAGGTGAAGCCCAACTTTAGGACTCCACCGAGCTAGAGGCGTGACGTGGAGATTGAGGCGCTCCACATAGTCCTGTTATTTTTATTCCGTGTGTTTTATTTTAGTTGGTTCAAACCATGTTTGGGTTCAGCCGGTTTGGGTTTGTGTTAGGTTCGGTTTGGGCCTGTCCAACCGAGTTAGGTTTTGAGTCACCCATATAATGGGTTCGGCAGCCGCCATGTATGGGGAGAAGATTTTCGAGATTAAGAGTATTGAGAGGTTCGTCCCATGATGGGTCGCCTTTGCGAGTATCTACTGGTTTTTGATTGCTGATCATCATTGATCTGTTGTTTGCTGCGTGCGTGGGATTGAATCCATCTATCCAACGTTGCTGTTCTTGGTTCACCGTGAAAGATCGGGCCTAAAAACCCTTTGGATCACGTTGATCCATATCACGGCCGGATCCTATTAGGACTGGTGTGCCCTTCGGGACTTTATGGGCCTGCTAGGCCCGGCCGGACTTGACGGGGACTGGTGTGCTCTGCGGCCGCGTCCGGTCGACTATCGTCTTCGGCGGTGGAGGTTGTTCCCTCCCGCGCAGCTGCGGTTCTGTTGACCCCAGGTCATACTCCTCATTTCGTCTTGTAGACCGTGTGTGACTGCTACTTCGGTGAGATGGCGACGGTGGCTGCGGGATCGTTTGGGCGCATGTTGGTGGGCGGCTCGTCTGGTGGTGTTGAGCCTTCTCCTCACGGGGCTCCTGTGCTACGGATCGCCCGGGGTTGTGGATGGGGTTTTCGGGAGAAATCCTTGTCGGTTCGTCCGACACCGACGTGGTGCCTCCTCCGGGGTGGCATCTTTCCTTCCTGAAGGGCGTCGTGGCTACCTTTCATCCGCTTCCCTCTGTGCCGGGGGAAACCCTAGGACCAGTGCGCTGGTCCGGGCAGTAGCGTGGTTTTCCTTCTTGAACGTGCTGCTTGGTACTCGTCGATTCGGTGCTAGTAGCGTGGTGGTACTTCTTCGGAGAGGGCGCAGCGGTTGCGGGTCACCATCGCTTAGTCGATCCGCTTATGTCTCCTTTTGTTTCTCTTCTTTTCTTCTCTTCCCCTTGCTTTGAGTGTATGTTTGCTGCCGTCCCATCATTTCGTGACTGTTGGTTGTATCGGGTTGTTGCTATATTTATATAGCGGGGCTACGGCCTATTTCGTCTGGCTGTATAATTTTACCAATCGACAAGCCAAAAGATACATTACGTGGTGTTTTAGTTGGACTTTGGACGCACCCCCCTAATGAGTATTGATGAAATATTGTGGCTGCTAGTGTAGCCCTTAATGTGGGATTCGTGGTGCGGAGCAGATGAGTACGAGGCAAGCCATCTTCATTGTTCATTGCCATGTCGCGAGGAAAAGTTGTTTCTCAAAATATTTGTTCATTGAGTAGAGACGAGAGAGTACAGACCTTTATCTTGCGAAAATCACCTGGCACATTTTCTGAGATTACATTAATAAAAAAATATAAACAGTGCCAACGAAGGACTTGCAGCAAACTACAGTACATGTGCTGGTCCACGGAGATCGCACCAAGGACTTCTATAACAGCGATTTTCTGAGATTACATTAATAAAAAAATAAAATAAACAGAAGTAACAACAAAGTAAAGTTAAAGGGCATTATGGTCCAGGGGTATCACCGTAAATACCTCCGGAGACTTAGCTTGCCATCTGAATAAATACGAGCGAGACTCCTCGAGCCACCCAAACTCTCAATCAAGAAACGAGAAACACAGGCAAAACACCGCACCAAGGGGGAAAGAAACGCCTTCCTTCCTTCCCCGGCAATCTAGTATCTCCTGCGCCTGCGCATTTCCTACTAAACCCCGATTGAACCTACTACGGCTCGTCGCCGCAGATCGGGAGAAGAGTCTCGTGTCCCCCCGAGGAGGCGTCAGGTGTGTTCTTGCCCCTAATCCCTGTTTCTTGATCTCCTTGTAACTTGCCGAATCATTAGGCTTTTGGGAGGTTTGGATTGGATTGGATTGGATTGGGCGCAGGGCAGGGGATTCAGGCCGAGGCTTCACGGGGAGAGAAAGGGGGTGATAATCTGTCCTGTATTATTTTCCTGAACTGGGAGCTGTATTTTGTCGATTGCGCTGCTTGGTAGCCGTGGATGGAGAATTTGAACAGTAGTGATTTTTGGATTTCGAATATTGGAATAGTTTAGTTACTGTGACGGAGACTCTGCATATTATATTTTATTCAGGGAGGTTGAGGTCATGTTAGCTTTTTACCTCCATCCACTTGGAAATCTCTGTACCTGCCCGGTTGCTGACGAATGCACTAGCAGTAAGAATAGCGGCGGTTGCTTATTTTATCACTATTACTTGGTGAATAGTTACAAATCGCTTTGATTTGTGGTGTTGGAGTAAGAATATTGTTCCATGTGCATAATCAAGTTCACAGATGGCCCGATCTTGATTATTGTGCGGAACAAGAGGAACAAATGTTTCTGCTTTCAGTGATCTAGTGGATATCTTGCACTTGCCATCACTGAACTGGGCTAGCCGACAGATGGATCAATTGTTTCCCAGCTTTGGATCATTAGATGCGTCAATTTTTGCCCATGTCTGCGTGCTAAGAAAATCGCACAGAGTCGCGTTAGGATTAGTGCCGTGGAGTCCGTTTCATAAAATGCGTGGATCACCGGAATTTTCCCCATATCTACGTAGTAGTAACCAACAAAGTTACATTTGAAGCAGTGTTTTCAAGTTTCATTTTAAAGCATGATTACTTGTGAATGCTACTAATTATTACACTGAGAGATGTATAGCCTCAATTATCAAACTTCACATATAATCGCTGGACTCCATTTGCCCATTGCTTACATCCTCTTTTGATGCTTTCAGGTGGTGATCATTCTTTTTAGCAGGAAGTGTGTGTCTGCTCTGGCCTCTGGCACTAGCTGCAGTTTAAACGGTACCGACGTTCCTGTGTTGTCATGGCTCAATCTCATGACACGACGAGCAGGAAACCTCCCGGCCTTCGGTTATTCAGAGGTGCCAAGGCACTAAGAAATTACCAGACGCTTGTCTTAGTCCTTACATTCTTGGCATATACTTGCTTCCATATGACTCGGAAGATAACAAGCATTGTCAAGAGTGAGCTTGATCCCCAGACAAGGGTTGGGTCTGCCTGGGGACGATTGCACACGCGCAATACTCTCAATGTCGGTTGGTATCCGTTTAACACCTCTGATGGTTCCGCTTTGCTTGGTGAGATAGATGTCGCATTCCTTGCGGTGTATTCTCTTGGGATGTTTTTCGCCGGGCATCTTGGTGACCGCATGGACTTACGGATAGTTCTGACAATTGGCATGATTGGGACTGCCATATTCACTGCCCTCTTTGGTGCTGGATATTGGTTAAATATTCACAGCTTCTACTACTTCCTGGTCTTTCAGATGATTGCTGGCTTATTTCAATCCTCCGGATGGCCTTCAGTTGTTGCAGTTGTTGGGAACTGGTTTGGGAAGAGCAAGAGAGGATTGATTATGGGTATATGGAATGCACATACTTCCATCGGAAACATATCCGGTTCACTGCTTGCTGCATCTCTGCTGAAGTTTGGATGGGGTTGGTCATTTGCCGTCCCCAGCTTTATCATGGCTCTTGTTGGGTTGGTAGTCTTCTTTTTCTTGCCGGTTAGTCCTGAGGTAATGGAGATAAAGATTGATGAGGGGGAGATAAACTCGGACAAGGATACTGCCAAGGAGCCCCTTTTGGAACCAGGCCAAGAAGTACAACATAAGCCAATTGGATTCTTAGAGGCATGGAGGATTCCTGGAGTTGCACCTTTTGCTCTCTGCCTCTTCTTCTCCAAGTTGGTCGCATACACCTTCCTGTATTGGCTACCATTCTACATCAGCCATACACGTGAGTCTTCTTATCCATCTTTCAAGTCTGTATGATTTCGTTATTTGACATACAAGTTTATGATTCTTTGATGTTCTGGTAGTGACTGGGATCCCCTTTTCTGTTATAACCAGAACAGTGCTTTATAGTGTTCATTCCTAATAGACCTTCACTTGTTTCAGCTATTGGCAACGAGTACCTCTCCGATGCGATGGCCGGCAGCTTGTCAACAATCTTCGATGTTGGAGGTGTGTTGGGAGGAATCCTTGCTGGTCACATCTCCGATCGCTTAAATGCACGAGCAATAACGGCTGCAAGCTTCATGTACTGTGCGATACCTGCCCTCTTCTTGTATCGCACATATGGAAGCATGTCAATGACGTGGAACATTTGCCTCATGTTCATCACTGGCATGTTTGTCAATGGTCCTTACGCCCTGATCACAACCGCAGTGTCAGCTGACCTTGCCACTCACAGCTCATTAAATGGTAATTCACGGGCACTGGCCACTGTGACAGCGATCATCGACGGGACAGGGTCGGTTGGCGCCGCGATTGGGCCATTGCTGACAGGATACATCTCGACAGAGAGCTGGAGCGCCGTGTTCACGATGTTGATGGCAGCAGCTCTTCTTGCTGGACTCCTCTTGACACATCTTGTCTGTGCTGAGCTAAAAGGAAAGCTGTCTTCCAATGTGGGCAAGTGCGTCGCGGATGCACAAGCTACCTGCTCGGATCAAGTGTAAGGTTGTAGGTACAGTCTGCGCATGCTCAAGATTGGGTCTGTGCATTGGAATCAATTTTTCTAGTTCCATCACCTTCTTGATCGCCTGCAGCGTGAGTATGATAAATAAAGCAAACGGCTTGCTGAGTGGCTTGCCCCATCCAAGCTCCAGGAGTGAGTAGCGGAGGGTAGAGAATGTTCAGATTTTTTTTTCCTTCGGGTTTACAGGATAGAGGTGAAAACACCTCAAAGTCTCTGAGCCCACACATAGGTTGTTATTTGGCGCCTTGTAAATACAAATTGGGCAATAAGGCTGGGCCTGTGTTTGCTTGTATTACTACATAATTAAGCTTGTACTATGTGATAGTCTAGTCGTTTAGGGTAGATAGAAGGGAACATCATCCCTTTATACAAGTAGAGACCTGAGTATATCTGTTGGGCATGTTTGGTCTCCTTTTGTACGTGTAAATGCAGAAACATCATCTAGTTGAGAAGATTGGTAAAATTAAGAATTGAGGTTTCATGACAGTATTGTTCTGGGACGAAATGGTGTGCGCCTATTTTATTTTCATTTGTTCTCTTTTTTTTTACACTAGTTGACGTGCACGTGCAACGCACGTCTACTTAAGACAATACTGAATATGACGTCTATTTTAATTGGTTGAAATTTGCAATTTTCTTTTGGCATGAATATGTTCAATTACCACATTTTTTATGACAAATGAGTGGAGCTACTTTTTATCATGTTAATCTTGTGTGAAGTACTGCTCCATTCGAGACGATTTTATTTAAAATTGTGAATATAAATGAAATATTTAAATCTTGTGTGAACTGGCTTTTGATTCAAAAGGAATTATCTAAAACGCGGTGCGATGTCCGATTAACATAGAGGTAGTTTCAGATGCCATTATGTGATGGCATTTATACGGCAATTGCATAAAAAAGTTGTAAATGTATGTTATTTCTAGATTTCCTATGTAAGCATAAACTAAATAACAGCCCCTGATCTGATCAGAGCATGTACAAACAATGGACATCTGTATATCCCAAGTTCCCAACAGCAAATATTTCCAAATGACACATATAAGCTTACACGTGCACCACACGTATAATATTAGGACAAATTATCAAAATGGCTCATCTCATTTATCAAGGTGAACAGGCCTCTGGGAATAAATTTTGTGCCCAGCCTATAGAAACAACAATTTGGAAGCTGTCCTGCCTCTTAATTTTGTATAGAGATCCTTCAAATTTTATTCTTGAATCTAACCATATGTACTGACCTTCAGATTCATCCAGAGAGGCCAAAGTAACCTGCACATGATCAAGAAAAACGATACAATCATCTAATATTAGATAAGTGAATGGATAATATAAATCTGCAATTTCCATAGGGTGATGAACATGCCAATGTACTGAATTTTCCTGTGCATTGACCACTTTGTCATGCTCGCATCTGAAGATCGGATGATGTTTAGTGATTTCCATGCTTAGATATGTTTGTCACTTAATTACTAAAATCTGCATCTTTCTCAATATAAAGCCATCATCATCTAAGCATACATAAGAAAAAACATAAGACTGATAAGGTCGGACGCTGGTTATTGTTTGCCATGCTTAGATATGTTTGTCCCTTAATTACTGAAATCTGCAAGAAAAAATACTCGTGAATTTAAGACAAAAAAGTCAACAACCGCCATGGGACAGCAGCACGTCAATGGATACTCAGTTGATGCTGTTCAGTTTCATTGAAAAAAAATAAGGATACGACTTTTTTAGAATACCATGTCAGATGGATGAACCAAATAGTCACTCGTCGAGGTCGGACGCGATTTGATGTGCAAAACTGAAGGCAGCCGTGGCGAGTTGATCGGGAATTCAGGATGATACTGAACTGAGACCCGAGGAGAAACTTGACGCCAGAGGTGAATAATATGCCAAGCCTGACTACGCGTAGAACCTGCAGGCAATGGACTTGGCTGAGCCTAGCTAACCTGCAAAAGACAATGGATATCTCCTCCAGCATAAGGGACAAAGATACACCTTCAGTACGTGGTGAATCGAAGTGCACCTTTCTATGGATTAAGGGCCATGTGAAGAACACTTTGTCGACCATGCCAAAACTCGAATGTTGCCTTCTTCAAACTTTTTTTAGAAAAGAACACTTTGTCGACCATGCCAAAACTCGAATGTTGCCTTCTTCAAACTTTTTTTAGAACAAAACGGGCAATATTGCCTCATTTTATTAAAAAAGTAGGAGGGGAATTGACCGGTTCATTAACGGGGAACCGGCCGAAAACCGTTACAAGTGCACCAATGTAGTCATGAAAACACCACATTATGCAGACCCGGCCAACCTGGCTACCCACACGAGACACACACGCCGCCGAGGAGAAAAACACCATCGAGGCCAACACCGAGCGTCATCGTCGTCACTCCTCCCCGAGCAAGCGATTCCGACTTCACCTTGGACGGCCACCGACGAAGCCTCGCCGCAGCAGACGCCGTAAACCAAGTCGGCCTATGCCAAGCAGTCAACCCAAAGCGTCGAGGAAGAGGCAGCTCCGACTTCGACGGAGACCTTCACCGGAGAAAGTTGCACACCTTGCATCGACGGAATCCGCGAGGCCACTGTAGAAAAAGTGTCATCGTTGCCAGCCTGTCCGCCCCGAGACACACAGCTCCGACTTCACACCTTCACAGCGGGACACAACACGGATTGTCGGTGACGAAGGACATGCCGTGACCCGGCTCCGCTCACCACCTCTGCGTCCCTCAACCATCCTCGATATAGACCTTAAATATGAATTGCCACTCCTCATTCATTCATGCATAACCTAGCAAAACACCTGAACCAAACATGATGTCAAAATGAACCAAGCAGAGATCGATCAGTATTGCGACTTCAACAATTAATTAACGCAACGATTCGATGGATCATATACGGACCTCGAGCATGCGCGAGATGCCCCGGTCGACGGTCTTGACAACGTCATTGATCCACTCTGGGCGGCGCTCCTCGGCGTCAAGGAACTTCATGCGCACCTGCAACCCGGGCTGCCAATTGGCGACCATCGCGTCCTTCCTCGGCATGACGAACTCCCGGCGCCCTGCCGCGGGTAGTACGTGACGGTGAATGGCCTCCCCTCCGCCGCCAGCCGCGTGGCGTCGTCCACCTTCTGCGGCGGCATCCGCGCCCACGCAGACCTGCCGCAGCGCTCTGGGAGGCGGCGGGGTACCTGGGCACGCGGCGCACCCCAATGACCAGGTCCCCGTCGGGCGGCGCATGAAGACGACGGCGTTGCCCGCGAGATGTGTCGGAAGTCCCAGAGCGCGCCGAGTAGGTCCGGGAGCGTCTGCACGGGTGGGTCGGCCTCGAAGTCGACGCGCGTGGCTGACCGTGGAGGATGGTCCGATGCTAATCAGGAGCATCATTCATGGCTGTCGTTGCCGTGGGTTCTCCAAATCGATCTGATGAGCATCATGCATGGCTGTCGTTGCCGCGGGTTCTCCAAATCGATCTGGTTGTACTTTTTCAGCATCTTTCGATCACCCATCTCGCCGACGTACGTGAGACCATGGCCGGAAGGAGCGTGGATTATAGGGATCGGAATCGATTGCGTTGGACTGGGATAGGAACAAGTTTGGCAGGTTCTCATATAAGGATGAATAACGGTCTCCGATTCGGTTTTTCGTACCAGGAGTTGGGAAGTTTCTTTCAGCGGTGGCAATCCTCGTAATTATCACGAAAACAAAAGGACGTGTTGAGTTATCAAACATTGGAGCGATCTAGTACGTTCATCAAATATTGAAGAGTTAAGATTTAATGTATCAACACATGTTTGCTCTTCTAATAGTAGTATATAGATGAAACACTCGTATTCCATTAAGACACGGCATATGCGCCGGTCACCAGACGGGGTTACATCAGTGGGATAGTGCATCGTCCATACAGATTGGTCTCCATGAACTCTACCCACACCCCAAGCGGCTAGATCATGAGCGAGCCTATTACATTTCTTGGCAGCACTAACTTCTATAAAATTCATCCGAGTTTTCGGCCGATTTTCCTCATAAACTGTCTAACTCTTTTCGACTTTATCAATCAAAGGCATTGCCGAGGTTCGAAAAAAAAATCATCCGAAGCTTATACTTCAAATCACTAATAAGGATGCCAATGGTTGAAAGTGAGTAGTCCGAGGATGTCATGGCGTGCTGAAGATTGAGGCAATCTGTCTCAAAAATAACCTTGCCCATTCCTAACTGATTGGCAATCTGGATAGCATTGGATAGGGCAAAGGCTTCCGCATGCATGGCATTAGAAATCGCCTGTAAAGAACCTGCAGCTGCCACACAAACCTCAGCTGAACAGTCCTGCCCAACGACCCCCCAGACACCATTTCATGAATCCTATTCGGGGGAGCCTCCCAATTTCTTTCCTGAATGATACCTTGTTTCTTTTCAGTAGTCAAATACCTCTTCCATTCATCAACATGCCGTGTATTAAAAGATTATGAGATTATAATAGCCTCCTGCTCCTACAACACCACCGACCCAACCTGGTACATGGATACCGGGGCCACCGACCACATCACCAACGACCTCGACCGCCTCCACATCCGTGAGCGCTATGATGGCAATGAGCAAGTTCACGTCGGCAATGGCGCAGGTTTGCATATCTCCCATGTTGGTCATAGTTCTATTAATACAAATGCCAATCCTATTCTTTTGCATAATATCCTTCATGTTCCACATATCACCAAAAACCTGCTTTCTGCTCACAAACTGACCAAAAACAATGAAGTTTTTATTGGAACACTTCCGGTGTTCTCCAGAAGTTTCTCCTAATATCCAATCTTTATAAAATCATCGCCTACCCTTAAGTGTGCCACCCTACGGTTCGGGATCACTCCAGACATGATCGAGACACGTTCTCCGATCAATGACTATCAGCGGTGGCTGGACTGCCGTGATAGTCCCTGTGCGTCCACGAATGTCTTTTTATCGTTTGAACCTTAGACGTCCAGTTTCAACCTTTTGCCTAGCGATATTTAGATTGTCCGACACTCGTTCTCCGGTATCACGATTACCGAGCTTGATCTCGTCACTTGACAATTCTATCTTTACTCATCTGTGATATTACATCCCCGTGATCTAGTCACATGCTTGCAAGCTCATTGATGTAATCTCACCGAGTGGTCCCAGAGTATCTATCCTGCTATGTGGATTGGCAAATCCCGCTCTCGAGCACTCGCCTCCCCACTTTCTTCGGATACCCAAAAGGCATACCTTTATTGTCACACTAGATAAGGCATGACGTTTAATGCAATCAAAGTATCTTCTAGAAGCAGCGATTAAGATATGATCTCACAGTCAAAGGTATGAACACTATGTTTCTATATATCTTGGTTGTGTGTCCATCACATCATTCACCTAATGATACAGTTATTAGGTATGATCATTTGTTGCACAATTGACTAGTCAAGAGGCTACTAGGGATCTGGTTGTTTACATACCACACGTGCATTAATGTTTCCGCTTAATACATTTATAGCATGGTACAAAACTTATTATGAACAATTGAGATATGACAAATAAAATATCTTTATTAATTGCCTCTAGGGCATATCTCCAACACGATGTCCTCTGTGTCCTCATCAGCAACGTCGTCCACCTCACCGGCTACTTCGTCCCCTGCACCTCCTGACCATCACCCGATGGTTACCCGTCTTCGTGACAACACCTGGAAGCAGTTGAAGCGCACGGAAGGCACTGTGACGTACACTGCAGTATGTGCACCTGAAGATGATGTCGAACCGGTGTCTACCGCTGCTGCCCTGCAGCAGCCTCGATGGAAAGCTGCTACGGACGCCGAATTTTCGGCCCTTCAGCAGAACCGGACATGGCGGCTTGTACCTCCTCGGCGTGGCCTCAATGTCATTGACAGCCGCTGGATCTTCAAGATCAAGCGCCGTCCTGACGGCACGGTGGATCGCTACAAAGCCCGTCTCGTCGCCAAGGGCTTCAAGCAGCGTCACGGCATCGACTATGATGACACCTACAGTCCCGTCGTCAAGCCCACGACTATACGTGTCATTATCTCTCTTGCGGTGACACGGGGGTGGCACATGCGGCAACTCGACGTTGACAATGCCTTTCTTCACGGCTTTCTTGACGAGGAGGTATACATGCTACAGCCACCTAGGTATGTTGATCCCAGTTATCCACATCACATCTGCAAATTGGAGAAGTCGCTTTATGGGCTTAAGCAGGTGCCGAGGGCATGGTTTGCAAGGTTGAGCAATAAACTTCACACACTTGGTTTTATTGCCTCCAAAGCTGATGTTTCTCTCTTTATCTACAAGGATAATTCAGTCACGATATATTTGCTTGTGTATGTTGACGATATTATTGTTGTTAGCTCAAGTGCAAGTGATGCTGATCAATTGCTCATGCAACTCAGATGTGAGTTTCCAGTAAAGGATCTTGGTCAGCTCGGCTACGTTCTAGGGATTGAAGTCAAGCATATGAAGGATGGAGTTCTTCTTTATCAGCAGAAGTATGTAACTGATTTGCTGAAGCGAACCAACATGCACAAGGCCAATCCTGTTTGCACTCCGATGGCATCATCAGACAAGCTGTCTCGGTATGAGGGTAAGCCACTACAAGCTGCGGACATCACTCAATATCGCAGTGTCGTTGGAGCACTGCAGTACCTTACTCTCACTTGGTCAGACATTGCTTTTAGTGTTAACAAGGTGTGTCAGTTTCTTCAGTCACCCACAGATGTGCATTGGACTGCAGTAAAGCGGATTTTGCGTTACCTACAACATACACCTTCACTTGGCCTGCTTATTCAGAAATACTCTTCACTTCTCCTTAGTGGCTTTGCGGATGCAGACTGGGCAGGATGCCCGGATGATCGGCGATCAACGGGTGGGCATGTTGTTTTCTTGGGAGGTAATCTTGTTGCTTGGAGCTCTAGAAAACAGCCCACGGTATCACGCTCAAGTACAGAAGCGGAGTATAAGTCAGTTGCTAATGCCACCGCGGAGATCATGTGGATTCAGGGGTTGTTACAAGAATTGGGTGTCTTCCTCAGCAGAGCACCGTGCTTGTGGTGTGACAATCTGGGTGATACGTACTTGTCAGTCAACCCGTGCTTGTGGTGTGACAATCTGGGTGCTACGTACTTGTCAGTCAACCCAGTATTTCATGCTCGAACAAAACACATCGAGGTGGATTACCATTTTGTTTGTGGGCATGTTGCACAAAAGGCCCTAGACATTCGATTCATCTCCACTCATGATCAGCTTGCCGATGTATTGACTAAACCCCTCTCAACACAATGGTTTGTCAGATTTAGACACAATCTCAACATGGCATTGCCACGTCCAGATCGAGGGGGGCTGTTAAATGGTAGGCAATCTAGTAAATGGTTGTAACGCATAGGAGATCAAGCACTAGCATTTAACACATAGGAGAGGAAGTGTCTAGCTAGTAATACACAGAAGCTCTAGCGTTCAAGCTTCTATCGATTGATATGCTGTACTCCACTACCGACCTGTATACATAGAGATGTACAAGGGATGTTTCCCTGTGTGGCAAAATTACATATTCAATTCTCATAATCTTTTGGTCCAAAGTATAAATTGAGTTTGTAGATAAATTATTGGTCAAAACCAATTTAGACAGTCACAATATACCATATATTCCTGAACAACGCAGTACTGGAGAAAAAACCTAGTTCTTCCACAGATTGGAGCAGAACATCACTGTGAGACACATCAGACTTTATTTTCCAAATGGCACACACATTCAACTATAGACTGACAATTCACAGCTACAACATAAAATGTGAACAAACGGATCAATGTGTTGTCTAAGTTAAGGCGTTAGCATAGCGCACAACTCACCAATGAAATTAACAACAAAATAAGCTTAAACTAGCTTAGCATTTCTCACACATGCACTACTATATTGACAAAACGGAAAGGAGAACTTGAAGACATTTGATTTCGAATGGTCTTTTCAAGTTCCCAAACATGACTAGCATGGACCGAGTCCAGTTCCCTTCGACACGACAAATTGATATCGGCTGAAAGAATTATGACTTCATCATATAGCCCAGGAAGATCCCGATCAAAGCTACAATTATGACAATTACAAATGAAAAGCCACCACCACGCCTCTTGCTGACTTCCCGTCTCATCACATCCTGCCATGTGAACAGAAACACATGATAAACTGAATCACAAATTCATGACAAAAGGGTAAGTCAGCAAATAAGAATTATTTCTTCAGGGGCCTAGATGCTAGAATCAGTGGTGGACCCACCATAGGGGCGAGCCAGGGCCGGGCTCCAGATTATAGCTAAGTACTGCCCCTACTTTCCTAGGCTTGCGCCATGCGGGCATGGTGCTCCGGGCTACAAGCTCTGATATGTAGACCCCGCGCTTTCTAGTCTCCCCTTGACGCTTCAAGGGACGTTTTTTTTTGTTTTTTTATGATAGTAGTATAACATACACGTTGAGAATATGTATCAAATTTGAGGCAATCGCATCGTTCCTATAGAGTTTTATGCTAAAAGTTCGCCCCTGCAAGCTTCAGATCCATGGTCCACCGCTGGCTAGAATAGCATATGAAGTCTCTATTTTAGGTAGGAATCACTATGTACAGTTATACAGCCTGAGAGTATGAGGTTCAACTCGTTGTCTATTGGCTTCATCGACGTGCCACTACTTTTATTTGCCATACACAGATTCTTCAGACAATCGTTCATATTAGCATGTAAAGATCTAAGACACCACAATAACGAATGACTTGTTCATTGAGCGAAGCTATTTCGCACTGCCACATGAGTTCATGAATTTGATATTTTAAGATGACCCTCAAAACCCCTGCATGGCTGCATCTTTCAGCTCTCTTGGGCAGTCCTTAGTTTATGTTCCATATCAGTTTACCATTACTAATAAGGATTTTAGTAGTTCAGGCAGTTTTAAATATCGGAAGATTAATCGCTACTCGGGGGTAGCAAATAAGATAACCTCGAATCGGCTCTGTTTATTGGTGGGGCCGATTTATCGTCTGACAAGCGATTAATCGGGAATCTCCCGATTAACCTGTCAGGCCCCTCAGTTTGTCCAATATTGTCTTTGTCTAAGCCGATTTATTGTCTTTGTCTAAGCTTACTCTTTTGTCCAATATTGTTTTTGTGTTCTGCCTACTCTTTGCATGCTTTACACTTCTAATTGTTAAATATAGCATATTTTAGTGCTGGGAAACCTGGGACTTACAGAAAAACTTGCCGATCAATAGTCGACAGATAAAATCAATTAAAATCAGCCCATTTCCGAAAAACTCTAATCCCAAGACGACTGAGGAATAAACGATAAGCGATATCCTGAACATTGGTTCAGGGTGCAAAGTATTCATATTGGTTTCTTGTATTGACATCAATGGTTGTTTGACAGAAGTACTAGTGAAGTTCCAGAAGTGTGTAACAGTGTAAGTGTGGTGGCTCTCAATGCAAACTGTTCTCCTCACTCTGATAGATCAAGACTGCAAGTACCAAAATTACAAATCCGTGCAATTTAAATCAAAATAACAAAGACAGGATCTGGTTTCAGGTTAAAATGCAAAAAAAAAAATCACTAAATAATAGATAAAGCAGCACATAAAGTTTGAGTTCGTAGGAAATTGGAATATAATTAATCTTCATAATACGGTAAATTAATTGAAAAGGAATCGGCTATCTTTGAAATGTATAAGTTGGAGGCGAACATTTTCCAGCATAACAATTGTCACAAGCTGAGGTACATGGTTTTTGAGTCGATGAGTCGACGAGTCATTTAGGGGTAACGACTCTTGACTAGTCTTGACTAGTCGAGACTCAAGTCGAGACTCATGTTAACTGTATATAACACTAGAAAGCTACAGAACCATGGGCAAAAGAGGAAGGACTTGGACACTCAACTAGTTTTATATACTTATTAATAGTCTAAAGGAGCAGGTCAGGAGCTAGGCGGGGTGCCATGGCCTTGTGGCGGTGCCGGCCGGCTGGATCTTGGGGCGACGGCAGCCAAGGAAGAGGGACGCGAGTGCCAGCCGCCAAAACAGTTTTGGCTCGGGGGGAAATTTGGTCGATTTAGGTTTTACGGGAGCTGGGCAAGGGATATTGGAAAAAAGATGACAGGTGGTGGCAACTTTAAGTCGCTGGTCGACTCAAAAACCTGGACTAGTCTCGAATCGCTCGACTCAAGCAATTAGTCGAGTCGAGAACCCGAGTCGGACTTCACTTTGAGACTCATCGACTAGTCGTCGACTAGTCGCGACTAGTCGCTCGACTCAAACCATGCTGAGGTAGCAAAAAAAACATAACAAACTGTTGATTATGTAGATTCCTTGGATATAATTTCCTTTTAAAAAGGGTAGAAGTTTTTTCATCTTTCCAGCTTTAGTATGGAATAGCAATTTTGGAGCTTTTGTATTCATCAATTTGAATATAACGTGGGCACGCTTCATTTTATTTACAGTTCCTACTTTGGAGCCTGTGTATTCACTAATTCAAATATAAACATGTGTACATCCATTGCCACAGGTGTTCCTTAATGTACAAAGCACAACAGTGATGTGCCTTTTGAGCTTCATTTCAGTTCAATCAAACTGCTTTATATTGTGCTCCCTCCGTTCCTAAATGTAAGATGTTTTAGCATTTTTCTTCGCATGTATCTAGACGGGTTTTAGTGTCTATTCACTCATTTCAGTCTGTGTGTAGTCCACATTGAAATATCTAAACATCTTATATTTAGGAACAGAGGTGGTAATAAATTGGTTAGTTTGGGCATCAATTCAAAATGTTTAATCAGTCAACTCATTAAGAAAATAAAAAGGAGAAATTTTCGACAACAGAAAATTATTCGCAGAATAAGAAAACTAAAACATTCACAAAAAAATCAATTTTTATGTTTCTCGTATCGCCAACTGAATTAGACCATTAAATTTCATATGATGGTAGCTATTTGGATTTCCTTTTTCTGTATGGATGTGATGCCAAAAAATGGTAGCATCTGGTAGGAGGTACAGTGCTAGATAAGTTCTAAAACATTAAACCAATAATATGTCCAATATGAAGACACAATACAATAGCTAGAAAGATAGCAAGCAGTACTGCACTCACAAGTTCCTGTCTAATTTTATGGTTCTGTTGAATTGCAGAATTCTTTTCTTCGGTCAACTTGGAGATCAATGCTCCAGCCTGCAGAACAAACTTGAGAACATAAGAGTTGTATACCACCAGATACTAAACAACATAGCCATTATTCAGAAAGATAAGAGAAGAGGTAAAACCACAGGAAAAGGCAAGAGAATAGCAATGACATTCTGTCATGATACAAAATGCCAGTTATCAAGTATAATAATATACCATATAGGGCAAAAACAGTAAGGGAGAATAACAAAACTACGAATCAACACATTATTGATGAGCTTATCATAAAGTCACATCCTAAAGAGAATAAGAATAACAACACAACTGACCTCTAGAGATTTTTCTTGAGGCTCAATGCGCTCTCGCAGTGCCTGCAATATGATTACAGAATCGAGTAAATTCCCCTCTTGAGGAAAGAACAAAAGGAAGCTAAACGGATGGGTGTAAGTTCAACAAGCATGACAACTCACTCTGGTGAATCCCCCAGCAGGACCATCTCCATTTTCTGATTCACCCCTAGATGGGGAGCCTTCTTCGGATTCTTCAGGAACTGGAGATGGTGGCTGTGGAGGAGCAACATAAGTGACTCGCAATTTCACCTCTTCAACCTTATTCCCAGATTCCTTCGTAAACTGCAAAGCAATCCGCAATCAATCAATTCAATAAAGGTGTACCACCAAAGTCGATTGAAAAAAATACTACGAAACAAGAAATTTCCAGCTCCATAGACTGATGGCTTGATCTCATATATGTTATGCCTTATTTGATTCTCTAAGAAAACATATCAAGGAGAGAAACATTACCATCTCTCCTGTGACATCCTTGACATTTATGCCAGAGGGTGCAATGACGCTCTGGACAAGGAACTTATCTTTGCACTGCATGTCCGAGGGGGCCTCCCGCTGTGCTTGCATTGTCACTGCAACAATATGTACACACAAATGTCAAAAAAAAGAAGGATGAGTTGATCATACCAAGAAAACTGGGAGGGGGGGGGGGGGGCAAAGTCTAAAAGTCACAGACCAACAACATCGCAGGTGGATCGTGGCAAGACTACCCCTGTGTTGGGCCGCACAGAGTACTTCTTTGGGCTCGTAGTTTTAACCTGAAACAGCGAAGAGAACAAAACAGACATATTAAACACAATACAGGATACAGCCTCTTTGAATCCATGATTTCTTGCAAGCTTTAGATTCCAGTGACACCACTGCAAACAGATCGAATGATTTCAGTGTCCTCAGGTAATTAAACACCAGAACGTTTCACTTCCAAGTTCTAACCATTTAATATCAAGGAGAACAATGAAATAACGTACTCTAGTTAAGAAAATACAATCAAGAATAAACCTATCCCAAGAGTCGCACCAATGGCCGTATTTTGACACAGATTAAACATTACATAAAAATGATGATTAGGATGCAGTAGTTGGTATGGTGCTGTATGACACAACATAACACCCTCCAAGGTGCATGCCGTCAATTCTAGAGTTCAAATTCCCCACACACAAAAATCTAGACTTTGGACAATGAATAACAGAGAGGCATGTACATCAAACCATAAGAAATACAACTGGATTTTAGAGAGAGAGAGCTCAAAACTATTTAAGCTACAAAATAAGCGAAAACAAATACAATTTCAAATATCAACGCGCACATAAATTCCTAGGCATCGTGACACAGAGCTATCTAGATCACATTTTTTTTCGATCACTGTCAGGTCAAATCCAACGATATGATTCACGGAATCAAAAAATTCGATGAATAACACCTGTGACATGTAGGTACATGATATACCACATCGAAACGTACAACGCATCAAGGCGCCCCTAGGATTTCTAGGGTTCCAGGACGATTCCGTGTGGAACAAAATATCAGACAGAGTTTGTGGAGAGGACAGACGAACCTTGAAGGCGATGTAGTCGTCGCTGAGATTCGATAGCTGCAGCGAGCACGAGATCTGCTTCTTCAACTCAACTGCTCAACAAAAACAACAGATGAAGATCACTGGCCTATCGATCCACGCCGGTCGAAGGAGAACAAAAAAAATCTTCTTTCGCAAGGGGGAAAGATAACGGGAGGTGCGGGTAAGGGGGCGTACAGGGGAATCGGAGCTCGATGGGATCGATGCGGAGAAGTTCGCCGGCGGGAGCTGGTCCGGGGGAGGCCATTGCCGGAGGCGGTGGAGAGGCAAAGGGAGATCTCGGGGGTCGGAGCGGTGGATGCGAAGACGGGAGGTGGTGGAGAGGCGAGAAAAAAAACACGAGGAAACAAATAAAGAGAGAAATACTGATTTGGCTCTCGTTTTTCTTCCAACTTTCGTCTTTGTAATTGCAGGCAGCCAAAGCACCTTTCATACTCCCAACAATATTAGAGTTGTGCATATTTTTCCTGACAACATTCTCAATATAGATTTTTGGCTCCCGAATTGCGGTGCTTCCTTTATTATATCAATAAATTTGAAAAGTAGTATTTTATAAGTTTCAAAAAAATAGTCTGCTCGTCCACCGCCGGGGCGAGGAGGTGAAAGTTAGGGCGTGTTTGGTTGCCCACGGAGGTCCGGAACATGGCCTTTCACCTTTTATCGGCATGTTTGGTTGGCTGCCCCGTTCCGCGAATCTGCACCTACACAGAACATAGAGCAACTCTAGCAGAACCCGCAAAAGGGGAAACCCGCACAATAACCGCCCAATGCGGATTGAAAACCGTAAAAAGGCAGAGAACAGAACCCGCAAAATTACCTGTCGGGGGCTGCCCCCGGGTAGGGCAAAGAGGTGGTGTTAAGAGCTGTAAAGAGGGGGCCGGATCAAGGCCAAGCCGGATCACTTGGGCCGGATCACTTGGGAAAGTCAGTTAGCTCTCAATCATGCTAAAGTGCAGGGAGAGACCGAAGGGGATCCGGCAAGAGGAAGGAATACCGGCTTAATTAGCCGGGTTGGTCAGGAAGGATCCGGCATAAGGCAATGTCGGATAATGCACAAAGGCCAAGTAATGTCAGTAAGTTCACGGGTCCTGCAGGCCTCCTGCCCGAGGCTCAGAGGACAGCCAGGTCGAGCCACGGATTTTCCGGGTCGCTAGGCCGTAGGCGCTGACTCGGCTAATTCGGGAAAGGGCAGTGGCCTAGGCTCCGGTGGGCTACGCTGGCTTAAGCTCAAAGAGGAAAAGATAGACCTGCCGTTGGACTGACAATGAGCTGGACTGAGTGACAGTAGCCAGAGCTTGTCCTGTTCCTCTTGTCCATGCCATTATCATCTCCGGCCAGGGGCAGAATGGTAATCCGGTTAGTGTATAAATAGACCAGCACATCCTCCAGGGCGAGGGACGACACAAGGAGAAGCCTCATTTCCCCCCTTGCTCCATCTTCCTCCTAGAGCTCTCACCATTGTTGCTTCATACAGCTCAAGGAGCACTTTGTATTGGTCACCATTGAGATATAAAGAGAGTAGGCTAGTGCTGCAGTAGGGGTGTTACCTCCACAAGAGGGCCCCGAAGCAGGGTACATCTTGGTGTGCTTTGGTCGTTCTTGGTTTTGCTCGTTCTTGCTTGTTCTTGCGTGTTCTTCGTTGTTCTTCATGCGTGCTTCTTGAGCGCGCACACCCTCCCCGGATCCCCCAACGTCCTAGCGAGCCCCCAACTTAAGCCATCCTATGGCATCTGCCGTGACACCACCACGACAGTTGGCGCCCACCGTGGGGCGAGCAGTGGCGTTGGCTGGGGTTTCCATCCGGACGGGTTCCGTCACCAGCTCCGGCGTGCGTGTGCTGTCCGGGCTCGTCTGCAACTACGGCAAATTCACCTTCATCAGCGACAACGCCGGCTGCTTCGCGGGAAGGCCATTCCGTGTGGATGGACGCTTCATCCAGTTCGGCAGCTTCCTCACCTACGTCACCACCGAGCTTGTCCGCGAGTACCCGGCGCAGGTGCTCATGGCCGAGGACCCTCCTTCTTTCCGCGCAGCTCTCGGACGGCGTAGCGCTCGCCCCGGGAGTAGCGTGGAGGTGATGATGACCGGACCAAGTGCTGGAGCAGGCAAAGGAGATGCCGGCAATAGCATGCCCGAGGAACTGGTCACGCCAACCGATCTGATTGACAAGCCGGCTCGGACGGCGAAGTTCCCAAAGGAGAAACCGGATCTGGTTGGCCCACTTGGCATGTCAAGTAGGGAGGCTCCCTTAGAGGATGTCCTGGAAAAGTTAGCTCGGCCAGTGGCACCTGGGGCAAACGTAGAGTTTACCATAGCTGAGTTAGAGGCAGAGCGCCTGAGGTTGCAAAGAGAAGCCCGGTTAGTGATAGAGTCTAGGCAAGCATTTGATAGAGACATGAGACAATATAATGCTGCCAATGGTATCACCGATGGTTTCACTCCGGTAGTGCCTTACCCACGCAAGAGAGCAGATTTGCGTAACAGGGGTAAGGACCTCAATGACGAGTTAGCTAGAGCCGCAAGATCGAGCTCGAGTAAGGCTGCTAGTCATAGATCGAGTACAGGCAAGCCGGTGTATAGCTCCCCGGCCAAGAATCTTAGGGCTGCAGCGGCAGCGCGAGCCGAGTTGACAACATTAACCGGGGATGCTTGGCGCAAGCAGGCAGAGAGGGTCAATGAGCTGGTAGATGTATGTAACCGGCAGAATGAGGCTTACCGGAAAGCTAATCCGGACGCTGGTGGTTCTCGGGTAGTAGTGTCGGCTAAGGCTGTTAGCCAGAAATCCAAGGGGCAAGCGTCATCCCCGCATGTCGGAGTTGACCGGGCCCAAAGCGTGAATTCGGGCAAGAGCAAACAGCTGCAGGCCTATGATGCTGAGTATGCCGGCAAGCAGCTAGCTGCTCAAGGAAGAGGTGGCCAGAGCAGAAACAATGGCGGTCAAGGCAATCCGGGAGCCGGAAGGGGTAATTCGGCTGGCCGAGGTCAACCACCTCGTCCTCCTGGGCAGAATCAACCCCGACAGGAGCAGCAAGTAATGGTGCAAGCGCAGCAGCAAGGTGGTGGCCAGGCGGGCTACCGCTATGATGATGGTAATTCGGCTATGGCGCGAGCCGGATACCAAATGTATGATAATGCACTTGCATCCAGACTGGGACCTCGGACATTGGATCCGGATGATCAGCGTCTCAAGTTGGATAGGATTTACCAGTCCGAGAAGCTGGAAGAGCAAGACCCACCAGGTCCTCCATGCTTTGGGTCTCGGATCATGAACGAACTGTAACATCCCAAAAATTTGGAATGCTTAAAAATCACTAAAAATCAAAACTTTTGATTTGGATAAAAAAATACATCAAAGCTTGAAGATGAAAATGAAAACAATACAATTGGGGGTTTAATAAACACTAAAACATTATGTACAAAATGTTTTAAAATATTTAAAGCTAATTTCATAAAATGGTTTTGATTTAAAATTTCGATTTTAGAATTGATTACGTGACATTATAAAATTTTATATATTTTAGCCTTGATATTTATAGCTCGAAACAAAAAAAATTATAAACCCAAAAGTATTGTATGGTTTATTTAAATATTTTATCATGCTCTAAAACATAAATGATATTCATAACTTACTCTATTTAAAAAAATGAATTCATTAAATTTTTATTTCATAATATTACTCTTAATATTTTCTGGAAAGTTATTTGAGATAAAGATCATAAAACCCTATTTTAATATATTTCATAAAAGTCACCTATAAGATTATTTGAATATTGATAACAAACTAAAATATTTTTGGAGGATAATGTTGGAAAATATATCCAATTTAAATGATATTAATAAATATATCATTATCATATTTTTCTGAAACTATTTGTTTTTTTTATTTGATCAAGATTGGAAGTTCAAATAATAAAACAGAAAAAGAAAAAGACAAAGACAAAAAAAAAGCCAAATGGGCCGAGCCCAGCAACAGCCGCGTGTCATCCCCAACCTCCTGCTCTGCCCACGACCTGAGCGAACTGCCCACTTCCCCACTCGCCCCTCTCTCCCCGAGCCCTCTTAGGCTCACCCTCTACAGAATTGGGTAGCCCCAACTCTCCTCTTCTTTTCCCCTCTCTTTTCTTCTCGAATCGTGCCCCCAGGCGGCCACAAAAGCTCGCCGGAGTTGCCTCGGCCGCCACCGCGTTTTTCCTCAATTCCGGCCAAGGTAGGCAAAGCGAGCCGCTACCTTTTGGTCCTCCTGCTTCCCATTGACCTAGCGCACCTACCTGAACCGCCTGTAATTTTTCTCGCAGCCACCACGACCGGAGCGAGCCCCCGAGTTCGCCGGAGCTTCCGCCACAAAAAATGCTCGCCGCCGTCGATAGGAGCGAGGAAGAGAAGGGGCAAGGACACCAGCGAGCTCCCCAAGACCTCCTCCGCCGATTTATGCCGTCTCCCAGCCCGCGGAAGCAGCCAAACGCTGCCGCGCCGTCCAAGCCCATCGCTGCCATCTTCACCGTCGTTCTGGTAGGAAAGTCTGAAACTTTTGCGTAATTCAGTTATCGTCGCGTCTATACCTCTTTTTAGTTTAGTTCTACAAGTATTCACATAACCGGGCGCAGTGGTTAGCGCGTTGCTTCGCACCCAGCAGATCCCAGGTTCGAATCCACCCAAAAGCCACATTTTTTTTATTTAAATCGAATTTCGGACAGGAGGTATACTGCACCTTGTAAAAATCATAACAATTAATCTACTAGGACAAATTTTACAAACTTTATACCAGTGTAAAGCCCTTGACATGTAAAATATTTTGCCTCTGCTAGTTTCCAATTTTTGTCTGGTTCAAATGTATTCAAATTTCAAATGAGTGATTTGAGTAAATTTGACTTAGATTAAAATTCATAAATCCTAAAACGCAAATAAAATATATCTGGAAACCTATTAACCTGTAGAACATCATACCACTGTTAGAAATAATATTCCATTAATGTTAAGTTCATTTATAAATTAGAGGCTCCATTTGAGTAATTTTGAGTAGCTAAAATTCTATAAACCTTTTTAATAAGACCCCTTTTTAAAAAAAATGTCACCAAAATTTGTCTATGTCTATGGAAACCGTAAGCAAATTTGGTTATGTCCTTATGGCATCTTATACTCGTGAACTTGAGTTAAAACCTTGTGATGCTATTAAATAGCAAACATAGTTTGAGAATTATATTATCCCTTTTGACAAAATCCTAGTGTGATCTTTTTGATCAAGACCAAACCATTAGAACCTTTGGAAGCCACCTCAATCTATTCAATTTTTAATGCAGACCATCCCTTGACAACAAATGGCAAACCCCAAGTCAAATCACATTAATTCTTTTGTAAGCTTAATTATGTGATAAGCCTTGAGCAGAAAGGAAATAATGTAAAACAATCTTGTAATGAACTCATTGTTGTCTTGTTTACTTTTATATGTTATGTGCTTGTTGAATTGTTTGTTTATTGTTATATTCTTTCAACGTATAGATTGAACAGAGTGCAACGTTCCTCGTTGAAAAGAGTGTGTGAGAGCAACAACAACTTTCAAAAGGCAAGTGACACCCCATAAAAGTCCTACTATTTCTACTATTCTGCATTTAGTGTTTTCAGTAGTATGCATGATAGGTTTATTCTTGGATATTATATTATTCTATGCTATAAATCCTATGTAGTGTGTATCCACCTTATATCATGTAGATAGCAACCATTAAACTTGGTAGACTTGCTTAGCTATGCAATGGATGAAAATTTTACTAGTAGTTGAGTAAGGATAAAAATTCTACTAAGTTTAATGAAATACCTGGGTGGATAGATAAATTGCTTGGTTGGTATAAAGTTGAGTGGCACCTCAGGGCCATGTCCATGGTGGTTATCACCTAAGGTAGTTCTACTATACTTGGGGCCATGGTATGTGGTGGTTTTCACCTGAGGTAGTACACTTGTGGACGGCCACCCAGGAACAAAGAGGTTTCAAAGTCACTCCAAGTTTAGATTTGCTTCCAGTGCAGCCACTAGCTAATATGGGCTCTGGCTTGATCAAGTAGGTTGTATGAAACCGGCCTGGCGGACAGTGGGAGGATTCTGGGAACGAGTCCGTTAGAAAGGGGAATACTTCTGAAAGATCTCGTCTCAATTTTCTCCTTTCCTTCGCACTGAATGAGTGCTTAGGAAGTTTGGGTTGATTGGGTCTATTGGGGAAATTGCACACACTCTCGAGAGTTCACAAAACTAAGATCTTAGCCGTGTCCCCGGTTACGGACATTTTGAGCAGCTGGACAAGGAACTGATGGAGTTACCTCATCATGCCAATTTGTTAAATAAAATTTGAAGGATGAACATGGGAAGGAGGTTCACTGATTTCTATCAGTGGTACCGAATTATTTTCAAAAATGAGAAAATGTCTTTTCAAAATATAGGATAAAATCAGCTTTGCGCAAGCTAGCCATAACTCCACTCAGCCAGATATTCATGTAGAAGATATGGTTGCCACTTATATTCCACATAGGTGTCATTTGCCATCACAATTCAATTGTGCTGACCCAGTGATTTTGGGCTGTAACTCACCGCTGCAGGTTCGTCAGACGAGGAGTGAGGTTTCGTTAGGGTTTCGAGTCTACAACCAACATGCTTGCCTGTGGCGCATGAAGATGATGGGGCTCACGGTATCAATTGCGTTCCGCTGTGTGTTTACTTTGGTTTGAGCTAGCCTTTGGCTATGCACCATGTATCGAACCTTTTAAACTTTCTGGATCATCGTGTAATAGAATTTGATGCAATGTTATGATATTTCATCTTAAATTGTGTGCTAGCAAGTCGATCCAGGGACTAGCACGATACACATGGATCTCAACCTTTAGTTAAAGGTGAGGTCACTACAGATGGTATCAGAGCACTGTGTTGCCTGTAGGTTCGTGACCCTAGGTTTGGAATAGAAATAGGAAAAGACCTTAGGAATAAAAAGAACTATTTTATTCTTTTTCAAAAGGAAAATTTCCATTTCATTTGTCTCGTACTCTTATCTATTATAAATCCTTCTAAATGTCTTCTCTTCTTTATAGATGTCCACCATCATTGACTCCATCAAGAAAGGACCAGTGTGGACAATGACTTTGAAGTGTGAGACTGAGTTTCCAAGAGCACTAAAGGATATCATGATAAGCATGGGACTCAAAGGAGATGCGGTGTACAAAGGATTTCCTGTAATGGATGAAGGTCAGGAATATTGGTGGGTACAACTCCACTTGTATAAGAACCAAGAAGACGACCACAAAACAATGGGATGTTGGATGTTCACCAACCGAGTACTTCAAACATCATTCTTTGATGCAGCCCGAAGTGCAGCTTGGAAGGCCATCGAGGAACTTGGAAAAAGAATTAGGTTTAGGCTTCACAACACCCAAGGATACCTCAAGGAAGTGGGAGAAGAACTTGAAGCACTCAAGAAGGACATAGACTAGACTACCACTCAATTAGAACAACGATATCGTGTTAATGTATTGATCATACCAACTTAGGTTGTATGACAATACTATATTGGTTGCTTTTGTTTGAACCATGTTGCTTGATGTTTCTTAGATGTTGTTTGTAAGATGAATTGCCTTGATCTGATGGGGTAGGATTCTTTCTTAGTATCTTTCTATCTCCACTCATCCATGCTAAACCCAACCAGATGCCTTATCCTTTTTGACAAGTATCTGAGGACCAGTTCCCTATGGTATTACAAGCCATCCATTTGTAGAATGCCCACCAACTCTAGTTACTTAATTGGTGTGAAGGAACAATCGCGTCCTTGCCCCATGCTATCTCCATCCTTGGATACGACAAGTGAACCAGCAAGAACGGATATAAATATGGAATTGAAGTTTTATGAGTTAAGCCAGTACGGACAGTCTATCACATCAAGGAGAAGAAGTCTTGAAGACAACAATGTTTGAGCTTACGTTGTGTAGGAGTGACGCAAGCCACTAGTATGAGGATCGATAGCTTAGTAAAGGTTTGTCTTACAGATTGGAAACATTTTGTGAGATAAGTGAGGCCTGACCAAGTGTTAGAATGCGAGATTCATCAAACCAAGTACAAGGTAATGAGAGAGTGCGACATGGATTGGCCCCCATGGCGAATACTCATATCATTTGTCTTGCTATAAGGAATGATAAATCTTGAGTGACACACCTATAAGAGTGGCGACGTTCTTACACCTAAACCATAGAATGGTAAGATATATATAGCCCTATGTGAGGCAAGTGTTGCCGAAACGGAAGTTATACGGTGAGGATAAAACACAAACCCACTTCTGGGAGTATCCAACAATGGAAGTTTTTGCCTGCCATGAGAGTATCGCTAGAAATATTACGGTGTCTGCATTGAAGAAAGTCAACTACGAGATGGGAGCTTGCCAAGAATAGCAAAGAATGAGACGGTGTTGTGAAATCCTCTCATCTTGATCTTCTTATTGATCCAAAGAGTGACCCTTCAGTGTCAAAAGATATTCAACTTCTTATGTTATTCACATCTCTACCGCGAGGGAAAGTCTACTCAAGCCATCTTGAGGAAAACTACAAGCTATATGAAGAGACACCTACCTATGGGAAGTGAAGCATGGATAACTAGACCAACTAAGGTATTATACCTGGGATCAAAGGATTCAATTTTTATGAAGGGATGGTACATGCTATATGGAATAAGGATGATGAAGCATCACTCAAAAACTAAAGGTTAACCCACATGGATTTATGAACAATGATATGTGACCTTGTTTGAAGCCAGAAGTACAGACTATGCATGAAAGTTTTCTTTTAAGGGTGGTAGCCCACCCAGTTGTCCTAAACCCAGATACCAAAACCAATCTTTCTTTCTAGGCTCTCCGAATCTCGAGGACGAGATTCCTTTTAAGGGTGGTAGTCTGTAACATCCCAAAAATTTGGAATGCTAAAAATCACTAAAAATCAAAACTTTTGATTTGGATAAAAAAATACATCAAAGCTTGAAGATGAAAATGAAAACAATACAATTGGGGGTTTAATAAACACTAAAACATTATGTAAAAAATGTTTTAAATTATTTAAAGCTAATTTCATAAAATGGTTTTGATTTAAAATTTCGATTTTAGAATTGATTACGTGACATTATAAAATTTTATATATTTTAGCCTTGATATTTATAGCTCGAAACAAAAAAAAATTATAAACCCAAAAGTATTGTATGGTTTATTTAAATATTTTATCATGCTCTAAAACATAAAATGATATTCATAACTTACTCTATTTAAAAAAAATGAATTCATTAAATTTTTATTTCATAATATTACTCTTAATATTTTCTGGAAAGTTATTTGAGATAAAGATCATAAAACCCTATTTTAATATATTTCATAAAAGTCACCTATAAGATTATTTGAATATTGATAACAAACTAAAATATTTTTGGAGGATAATGTTGGAAAATATATCCAATTTCAATGATATTAATAAATATATCATTATCATATTTTTCTGAAACTATTTGTTTTTTATTTGATGAAGATTGGAAGTTCAAATAATAAAACAGAAAAAGAAAAAGACAAAGACAAAAAAAAAAGCCAAATGGGCCGAGCCCAGCAACAGCCGCGTGTCATCCCCAACCTCCTGCTGTGCCCACGACCTGAGCGAACTGCCCACTTCCCCCACTCGCCCCTCTCTCCCGAGCCCTCTTAGGCTCACCCCTCTACAGAATTGGGTAGCCCCAACTCTCCTCTTCTTTTCCCCTCTCTTTTCTTCTCGAATCGTGCCCCCAGGCGGCCACAAAAGCTCGCCAGAGTTGCCTCGGCCGCCACCGCGTTTTTCCTCAATTCCGGCCAAGGTAGGCAAAGCGAGCCGCTACCTTTTGGTCCTCCTGCTTCCCCTTGACCTAGCCCCAGTGGTTAGCGCGTTGCTTCTCACCCAGCAGATCCCAGGTTCGAATCCACCCAAAAGCCACTTTTTTTTTTATTTAAATCGAATTTCGGACAGGAGGTATACTGCACCTTGTAAAAATCATAACAATTAATCTACTAGGACAAATTTTACAAACTTTATACCAGTGTAAAGCCCTTGACATGTAAAATATTTTGCCTCTGCTAGTTTCCAATTTTTGCCTGGTTCAAATGTATTCAAATTTCAAATGAGTGATTTGAGTAAATTTGACTTAGATTAAAATTCATAAATCCTAAAAACGCAAATAAAATATATCTGGAAACCTATTAACCTGTAGAACATCATACCACTGTTAGAAATAATATTCCATTAATGTTAAGTTCATTTATAAATTAGAGGCTCCATTTGAGTAATTTTGAGTAGCTAAAATTCTATAAACCTTTTTAATAAGACCCCTTTTTAAAAAAATGTCACCAAAATTTGTCTATGTCTATGGAAACCGTAACCAAATTTGGTTATGTCCTTATGGCATCTTATACTCGTGAACTTGAGTTAAAACCTTGTGATGCTATTAAATAGCAAACATAGTTTGAGAATTATATTATCCCTTTTGACAAAATCCTAGTGTGATCTTTTTGATCAAGACCAAACCATTAGAACCTTTGGAAGCCACCTCAATCTATTCAATTTTTAATGCAGACCATCCCTTGACAACAAATGGCAAACCCCAAGTCAAATCACATTAATTCTTTTGTAAGCTTAATTATGTGATAAGCCTTGAGCAGAAAGGAAATAATGTAAAACAATCTTGTAATGAACTCATTGTTGTCTTGTTTACTTTTATATGTTATGTGCTTGTTGAATTGTTTGTTTATTGTTATATTCTTTCAACGTATAGATTGAACAGAGTGCAACGTTCCTCGTTGAAAAGAGTGTGTGAGAGCAACAACAACTTTCAAAAGGCAAGTGACACCCCATAAAAGTCCTACTATTTCTACTATTCTGCATTTAGTGTTTTCAGTAGTATGCATGATAGGTTTATTCTTGGATATTATATTATTCTATGCTATAAATCCTATGTAGTGTGTATCCACCCTTATATCCTGTAGATAGCAACCATTAAACTTGGTAGACTTGCTTAGCTATGCAATGGATGAAAATATTACTAGTAGTTGAGTAAGGATAAAAATTCTACTAAGTTTAATGAAATACCTGGGTGGATAGATAAATTGCTTGGTTGGTATAAAGTTGAGTGGCACCTCAGGGCCATGTCCATGGTGGTTATCACCTAAGGTAGTTCTACTATACTTGGGGCCATGGTATGTGGTGGTTTTCACCTGAGGTAGTACACTTGTGGACGGCCACCCAGGAACAAAGAGGTTTCAAAGTCACTCCAAGTTTAGATTTGCTTCCAGTGCAGCCACTAGCTAATATGGGCTCTGGCTTGATCAAGTAGGTTGTATGAAACCGGCCTGGCAGACAGTGGGAGGATTCTGGGAACGAGTCCGTTAGAAAGGGGGAATACTTCTGAAAGATCTCGTCTCAATTTTCTCCTTTCCTTCACACTGAATGAGTGCTTAGGAAGTTTGGGTTGATTGGGTCTAGTGGGGAAAGTGCACACACTCTCGAGAGTTCACAAAACTAAGATCTTAGCCGTGTCCCCGGTTACGGACATTTTGAGCAGCTGGACAAGGAACTGATGGAGTTACCTCATCATGCCAATTTGTTAAATAAAATTTGAAGGATGAACATGGGAAGGAGGTTCACTGATTTCTATCAGTGGTACCGAATTGTTTTCAAAAATGAGAAAATGTCTTTTCAAAATATAGGATAAAATCAGCTTTGCGCAAGCTAGCCATAATTCCACTCAGCCATATATTCATGTAGAAGATATGGTTGCCACTTATATTCCACATAGGTGTCATTTGCCATCACAATTCAATTGTGCTGACCCAGTGATTTTGGGCTGTAACTCACCGCTGCAGGTTCGTCAGACGAGGAGTGAGGTTTCGTTAGGGTTTCGAGTCTACAACCAACATGCTTGCCTGTGGCGCATGAAGATGATGGGGCTCACGGTATCAATTGCTTTCCGCCGTGTGTTTACTTTGGTTTGAGCTAGCCTTTGGCTATGCGCCTTGTATCGAACCTTTTAAACTTTCTGAATCATCGTGTAATAGAATTTGATGCAATGTTATGATATTTCATCTTAAATTGTGTGTGCTAGCAAGTCGATCCAGGGACTAGCACGATACACATGGATCTCAACCTTTAGTAAAAGGTGAGGTCACTACACGAACCGAACGTGCCGTTGTTTCAGCTTGGCCGAATCACAAAGCCGTATAACGGCAGCACTAAGCCGCAGGATTGGCTGATAGACTATGTATCCTCGGTGCACATTGCGGGGGGCAATCGCCGATGGGCGGTCCGGTATCTCCCGCATATGTTGGAAGGGCCAGCCCGGATTTGGCTGAATAACTTACCAGAGGGTAGTATCAACTCTTGGATGGACTTGGAGCAGGCGTTTTACAGCAACTTCTCCAGCACTTACAAGAGGCCAAACCGACCTCAGCTCTTGTCTGCGTGCAGGCAGGAAGAGCGGGAGACAGACCGAGAATTTTTGACTCGGTGGAGCAACATTCGCAATTCTTGTGAAGGTGTCGTGGAGGAGCAGGCCATTTCTTGGTTTGCGCAGGGTTGCCGACATGGCACCCCGCTTTGGCAGAAGCTCCAGAGGGATATGCCAAAGACCCTGGCGGAAATGATCCGGATAGCAGATACATATGCTCTTGGTGATCCGACGCAGCCAGCGTTGGATGCGGTGGGAACAAGCAGGAGGCAACCGGTCAACAACCGAACAGGACCATTGAGGCCCAGTGACCGACATGAGTTCGGTTATAAGAGGAGAGATCCGGATTATAGATACGGTTCAGATCAGGTTGCTGCAGTAAATATGGATCATCCTGAGCAGAGAGTCAAGACCAAAAAATGAGGGTCCAGCTTGGAGGCCGAATCAAGGTGCCTGGGCAAAGAAAGTGTGGGATGGACCGAGTCCACCTCTAACTTTTGAGGCAATGATAGATGGGCCTTGCCGTTATCACACAACAGACCCACGCAAGCCGGCCAATCATTCAACTCGGAATTGTAGCTGGCATCATCGCATCCAGGCGGAAGGTCAGAGAGGGCCACCTCAGAGAGGTGCTCCTAGACCGAATTTCAGGCCGAATACGCCTTTATCCGGAGCCAATGCAACCCCGGTGAACGCAGGAGCTCCAAGGCCGGCAGCCACAAAGCCGGTTAACCTGGTAAATATGGGAGGCAACAACAACAATGCTGGTCCGAGTCGGCAAGGTGGATACCCCGGAAATGATTACAAGGAGGCTCATCAAAGTTATGTGGTTTTTGTGACCGAGCCAACTGACAAGAAAAGTCAGCTGCGAAGGGCGAAGGAGGTGAATGCAGTCACACCAGCAGTCCCAAAATACCTGAACTGGTCCGAGCAGGAGATCACTTGGAGCAGGGCTGATAATCCCAGGGTTATGCCAAGCCCAGGAAACTATGCACTGGTGGTGGATCCGACTTTGGTTGGACCAAGATTAATGTGAAATTCAGTCGAGTCTTGATTGACAATGGCAGTGCTATAAACATCATGTATCGGGACACAATGGTCAAGTTGGGTTATTCGCCGAATCAGTTGCAGCAGAGCAGTTGTACCTTCCATGGTATAGTACCCGGGTGTCTTGTTCCCCAATGGGTAAGATCTGGGTAGATGTGCTGTTTGGTACCAAGGACAATCACCGACTTGAGAGTCTCGAATTCGAGGTGGTAGACTTGGAGAGCCCATACCATGCTCTGCTCGGCAGGCCGGCATTAGCCAAGTTCATGATATCCACTCATGGCCTACCTCAAGATGAAGATGCCTGGCCCGAATGGTATCATCACCGTTGCGGGAGATTACAAGAAGGCCATACAGTGTGCCACGGTCGGTTCCACCTTAGCCGAGTCGTTGGTGATCCAAGCTGAGAAGAGCAAGATGCATGAAGTAGTGGCGATGGCGAAGTCAGCTCAGCTCGGCTGCTGGCATGACCAATCCGGATGCAGGTGCAACATTTGAGGTGCCCAAGGAGACAAAGAAGATCCCCATTGACCCGGAGAATCCGGAGCGCATGGCCATCATTGGTGCCGGATTGGGCGAGAAATAGGAAAGCGCGCTCTGTCACTTCCTCCGTGAGAATCGGGATATCTTTGCATGGTCGGCTAAGGACCTGCCTGGTGTTCCGAGGGAGTTGGCAGAGCACTCTTTATTTGTCAGGCCGGATGTGAAGCCGGTGAGGCAACCGACTCGTCGTCTTTCAGACGATCGAAGAAAAGTGGTGCTTGATGAGCTGGCTAAGCTACTTGCAGCCGGATTCATTATGGAGGTGTTGCATCCAGACTGGATATCCAATCCGGTTCTGGTAGAGAAGAAGAAGGACGAACCAGCGGTGGTCAAGGTGTGGCGCATGTGCATCGACTTCACCAACCTGAACAAGGCGTGCCCGAAGGATCCTTTCCTTTACCTCGGATTGATCAAGTGATCGATTCTACTGCTGGGTGTGAGTTGTTGTCTTTTATTGATGCGTACTCTGGTTTTCACCAGATACCACTGAACCCCAAAGATCAAATAAAGACTGCTTTTATTACCCCGTATGGGGCGTATTGCTATCGTGTCATGTGTTTCGGTTTGAGAAATGCCGGTGCAACTTATCAGAGATGTATGCAGAAATGCTTACACTCTCAAATGGGCAAAAATGTGCAAGTGTATGTCGATGATATCGTCATCAAAACTAAAGAAAAACGCACTCTCCTCGAGGATCTCGAGGAAACATTTGTGAACTTGAGAAAGTATCGGTTAAAATTGAATCCGGATAAATGCACCTTTGGTGTCCCGGCTGGAAAGTTGCTCGGTTTCCTTGTATCGAGCCGAGGTATTGAGGTGAATCCGGCTAAGATCCGAGCCATAGAAAACATGAAATTGCCTAAATGTCTAAAAGATGTACAAAAGTTCACCGGGTGTCTAGCCTCGTTGAGTCGGTTTGTGAGTCGGCTAGGAGAAAAAGCCTTGCCCTTGTATCAATTGATGAAAAAGAGCACCGGGTTCACATGGACCCCGCAGGCAGACTCGGCTTTCAATGAATTAAAAAAGATGTTGTCCACTGCACCAATTTTGGCATCACCTTTGCCGAATGAGCCAATGCTACTTTACATTGCGGCCACTAACCGGGTCGTAAGTGTGGTGATAGTGGTAGAGCGAGAAGAGGAGGGTAAATCCGTGCAGAGACCGGTGTACTATTTAAGCGAGGTGATCTCAACCTCAAAGCAGAATTATCCTCACTACCAGAAGATGACATATGGTGTATACCTGGCGGCCAAGAAGTTGAAACATTACTTCCAGGAGCACCCGATCACCGTAGTATGCGAAGCTCCAATCTCGGAGATCATTGGGTGCAAAGATGCGACTGGCCGAGTTGCCAAATGGGCAATAGAAGTGTCTCCTTACACCCCGCATTATGAGAGAAGAGATGCTATCAAGTCTCAGGCTTTACCGGATTTCCTTTGTGACTGGGCCGAGATGCAGTATGAGCCACCCAAGCCGGATTACAATTACTGGAAGTTGCACTTTGATGGCTCCAAAACCAAAATCGGACTAGGTGCTGGGATAGTACTCACATCACCGAAGCAAGATCAGTTGCGATATGTGTTGCAGATTCATTTCTCAGCATCAAACAATGTGGCCGAATATGAGGCACTGATCCATGGGCTTAATGTGGCTAAGGACATCGGCATCCGCCGGATAGAATGTTTTGGTGATTCAGATTTAGTGGTGCAGCAGTCTTCTGGAAATTGGGATGCCTTGATGCCAATATGGCACTATATCGTTTCATGTCCAGAAAATTTCAGGATTTTTTGAAGGCTGCGAGTACAAGCACATACCTCGGCTGGAGAACGAAGCTGCTGATATCCTGTCAAAACTCGGGTCGTCTAGGGATGCAATCCCACCCGGGATATCCTTGAATCACCTAAGGATCCCTTCAATCAAGCCTTCGCCTGATTCCGAGTCAATTTTTATCCCAAAGCAAGAATCTGAAGCTGTTCCTATGAATGTTGATGTCGGGTACATTTGGGAAGACCCGGGGACTGCATGGCGAGACTCGGGGACTGCGCACCGAGACTCGGGGAATGCTAACCAAATCTTAGGGAAGAGGAGAAGAGAGGAAGATGGTGCTAACCGAATCTTAGGGAATGGACAGAGACTGATAGAAGAAATAATGGCGGCCGAACCAGTGGAAATAGATGAGCACTTATTCCCTTTGCATCCAGTACCGGAGTGGGCTGAAGAAATCATGAAGTTCATGTCGGAGGGGAGTTTGCCAAATGATGAAACCGAAGCTAGGCGAGTGCAGAGGAGGTCCAAGGGTTACACCATCATCAACAAGGAGTTATACAAAAGGAGTGCAACCGAGGTGCTACAACGTTGCGTGGAGCCAGCCGAGGGCAAGGAGATGCTCCTGGAGATACATCAAGGAGAATGTGGGCATCATTGCAGTACAAGAGCCCTGGTGGCTAAGTATTCCGGCATGGGTTTTACTGGCCCACTGCTCATGCAGATGCAGAGGACATAGTCCGAAAATGTGAAGGATGCCAAAGGTTTGCCAAGCAGACACACCTACCCGCATCGGCGCTCAAAACAATTCCTATCACTTGGCCATTTGCTGTGTGGTGTTTGGATATGGTGGGAGAATTCAAGCCGGCTAGAGGTAACATGACACATATGCTGGTGATGGTGGATAAGTTCACCAAGTGGATAGAGGTGAAACCAATCCGGAAAGTGGATGGTCATTCGGCTGTAACTTTCCTGAAAGAAATCATTTTGAGATACGGTTACCCCCATAGCATCATCTCGGATAATGGCACGAACTTTGCTGTGGGAGAGTTTGCCCGATTCTGCATGGATAAGGGGATCCGGTTAGACATAGCCTCAGTGGCACACCCAGAGTCCAATGGACAGGTGGAAAGATCAAATGCTTTGGTATTAGCGGGATAAAAGCCCGGTTAATAGAACCTCTGGTAAAGACTCCGGGGTGCTGGATAGATGAGATACCATCAGTACTATGGGGTCTAAGGACCACGCCGAATCGGGTCAGAAGCAGTGCTACCCACTGACATAGAATATGATGCACCAAGGGTGACAATGTATACCGAAACCGAGGCAAAAGAGGCCCGGGAAGATGCAGTGGATCTGCTAGAGGAAGCAAGAGAATTGGCCCTATCTCGGACAGCAGTATACCAGCAGGGTCTCCGACGTTATCATAGTCGGAAAATCAGCCCTCGAGTGTTTCATGAGGGAGATCTAGTACTAAGGCTGGTGCAGCGCAGCAAAGGCCGACACAAGTTATCACCTCCATGGGAGGGACCATTCATTGTGAGCAAGGCTATGCACAATGACTCGTACTACCTTGTAGATGCACAGGAACCAAGGAGGATGGCCTGGACAGACCCGGAGAAGAAACCAAGCGACCCTGGAATGTAGCTCTGCTTCGACCCTTTTACTCTTAAGGGGCGCAATGTATGTATCTCAGTTTATCATAAATGAAATTTCGGCAATCCGAGTCTGGACTCGGGGACTGCCTCGTCCTTATGCATGTGTTTTTTATTACTGTTTTGTCCATACCGTTCATGTGTCGGATTGCTTTGAACCTCGTCCCAAAATTCAAGTAATGTATGCTGTGTTGTTGATCTCGTGACTCGACTGACAAACACCAAAATGGTAGTCAAGAGCAGAGGTTGGGAATATGGGAAACATGAAAATGGACTCGGGGACTCGGTCCAAAACCGATTCGGCACATGTCGTTTACTAACCCCTGTTATTTCTTTTTTGTTTATGTTAGATGATTCTAAACCACAACTCGCATGTTGCAAGTATTGTATGCTATGATTCCTATCTTGTGACTCGACTGTCCAACACCTAAAAGGTAGACAAGAGCAAAGATTCGGCAAAAATAGTGAACAAGAAAACAGACTCGGGGACTCGGTTTAAGATGATCCAACATAAACCTAGTCCGGATCACATTAAGCAAAATAAAAGTAGTCTCGGAAGAACTTAAATTGTATATTACATCTGCTCCCGGCATACCGGGGATTTAATGTTTTTCATTAAGATAATTCAGGAAGAAGGAGCCATGGTTGCAGGAGACTCGGTTGCAGGGATGAACTCGGATGTTGGAGGAACCTCGGTTGAAAGAGAACCCTCACTTGCAGGAATGACCTTGGACGAAGAGCTTGAAGGCTTGGCAGACTCGGAAGCATCCGGATCAGCTGAAGTCTTGGCGGTCTTGACTAAAACTTTTTCGGCAGTCTCAGCCGAGTCAGTGGCTGGCGTCTTGGAAGTCTTGGCCGGAGATTGTTCGGCAGTCTTGGCCGAGTCGGAAGCTGGCACCTTGGTGGACTTGATACGAGGTTGTTCGGCAGAGTTAGCCGAATCACCAGACTCGCCCTCAGACTCGGCGTATTCTTCAAGGGAGGCATCGTCCGATTCCTCTTCTTCAGTTTCTTCCCCATCCGAGTAGACCGGAGCGTCAGATCAAGATGCTTTGTGTTTGCAAATTCGGCCATAAAGTTGGCAGCTTCTTCGCGGATCTTGATCCGGTTCGGATCTGTAGCCCATGAAGAACCCTCACGAAGTGAGCGCACTTTGCCGAGCTCAATCAGCTCATACCAAGACATGATAAATAGCAAAGTTGCGTCAGCACCAGCGCGGGCGGACGAGGATCTCCACTGCTTTAACCGGGTCTTCGCCTGATCCAGGTCTTTGATTAGCTCGTCCGCAGACCGGGCTTGCCGGGCTTCAGGAAACAAGACTCGGTGAGCTTTGAGACTTGCATTGAGCAGATCAATGTGGGACTCCTTCAAAGGAGCAATCCGAGCTTTAAGTGCAGTAATGTGATCTTCGATATCCCACGTCTCTGGTAGGGGAGCCCCAGTTAACTTAGCTCTCTCAGCTCGGGCATCTCTCACAGCTTTGGCGGCTTGAAGCCGGATGCTGGTAAACTCTCCTACATACAGATAAGCTGAAACCGAATTAAACGAGAGGGAACACAAAATTATGTGTCGGATAAGAGCAGAGGAGAAAGAGGAGATTCGGCAAACTTACGGTCCATGTCTTCATTGAGGCTAGCAAGATCAGCCAGCCATTTCGCGCTGACCGCCTTGTGAGCAGCCAGATCATCTTTCGCCGCTTTAGCTTCGGCTTCAGCATCTGCAACGACCGTTTGGATTTTCTTGTCCAATTCGGCCCGCTTCGCAAGCCCGGCTTTGAAAGCATCTCGCTCCTTCTGGATCGAGTCTTTCTCACTCTGCAGCGTATCCCGGTCTATCTTGAGCTTGGCCTTCACTTTTCCAACCCGGTCAAGCTCCCTCTGGAGCCGAGTCACTTCTGACTTTTCCTCCGCTAAAGCGCGCTTGTGCTCCTGTTATTTTTTTTCATCTCCTCACCTTGCGCCTCGAAGGAAGTTTGGAGGGCCTGGTGTTGCAGGGCTAGCTGCTTAAAGATCCGGCTGCGAGCAGTCGTGGTTTCCTGAAAGAGAAAAGGTTAATGGCGTAAAAAGAGTCTCGGGGACTGGCACCCGAGACTATTAAAAATTCATGATCAAGTTTTTAGAGATTCACGCCGAATGACTTTCTTACTCGGAGGAGTATCAGTCGTTCGACCGAATCTCGGGGACTGGGAATAGTGCAGATTGATCATGATGAAATAAAAGCAGGATTCGGCAAAGTTACCTCGAGGACCCGGTTAGCTTCAACGACCGAGGCCTGCACAGAGTGTAGAGATTGAAACATCCGGCTAGGGCCAGCCGGATGTGGCGACGCTGAAGTAGAGGAGCCTTCGGCAAGGTCCGCAGCATTCCAGGCTTTAACGAATTGCTCTGCGGAGCCGAGGTTGTCGCCGCTCGGAGTGCGGAGATTCGGCAGGACCTGGCCACTAAGTCGGGCGCGAGTGATCGTCTCAGAGAGTTGATCATGCACCCGAGTCGCTGATGGAGTGGCGGAAACCTGCTTGCTAGCAACCACCTGCTTATCCGAGGTGGTTGGAGTCGTGCCAGAGGCGGCCTGAGTCGGCTTAGGTAGAGGCGATGCGCCCGGGGTCTTGGCTGGATCTGGCTGCCTCGGTTGGTTCTGGGGTTGATCCTGGAGGGCCTTCTTCTTTTTCTCTAGGAAGGACGCTTGTTGTGGTGGTTTAAGTACTTCCTGTTGCTTCTCGAAAGTTTGTTGTTGCTGCTTTTTCTTCTTCTGCTGCTCTTGATTCAGCAGAGCTTGAGCCTTGGGGGTAGGACGAGGATCCGGCTTTAGCAAAGACTTAGCCGAAGTCTTAGTTTTTTCCTTCTCCAACTCCTTCAGAGGGCGTGGCCAAGTTGAATCTCGGGTAGGAGCCGAGATCTCCTCGTTCTCCAGGTCAGTAACCGACTCTGGAATGAGAGTCGGCAGAGGAGTCTCGGCAGTTGTGGCACGCGTGGGAGAAGTGACAGCCCTTTCAGGAGATTGGCTCTCCATGGCCGTATCCAGTGGAGGAATGGGAGAAAGAATGGATGAATGAGTTTGCTCGGTGACGACGACGTCACTGCATAGAGCAAAGTAAACAGTTAACTCGGATAAAGATGACTCGGATAATAGAGGAAGAAAGCAAATGAAGTTAAGTTGATATTACCCCTTGGTGGTAGGCATGGGCTTGAGCCGATTCGGCTTGAAGGCAGCTTTCTTCATTCTCTTGGCTTGAGGGGCATCTGATCCGGACGCGTCAGCGCGTTTCCGAGATGTCCCTTGAGCATCCTGTTTGGCTGGAACACAAGGTGGTGACCATGAAATCGGAATAGCATCAATGGGATCTAGGATCCAGCAATCATCATCTTCATCATCGGAAATGTTGTAAATAGTCGGTTGCTTACCCTTGCGGATGGGCTTGGTGCGCGGAATCGGCAAGTAATCGTCCGTATCCGCATCCTCTTCGCCCTCGCGCAGCGGGCTGCGATCCGGTCCCCACACTCTGGTGGAGAGATCTCCATATTCGGTGATTTGGCGGTCGAACAGCTGCAGTAGAGTCAAGGCAAATCTGGATTAGTCCGATGGTATTTTGATGAAGTATGGATTAATTCGGAGAATGGTGAACTAACATGTTTTGGAAGTGCATCTCGGTGGAACGGCTCCACGCCCCACCGCCACTTGTCCGACATCTCGGTGTAGGCGATGGCGTTTACCCGTCTCTTGACGGAAGCTCTGGTGAGGTCATGTTTGCTGATCCGGGTAGGATCTAGCAGACCACTCATGTGGCAAACCTTGTGCTCACGTTGTTGAAGAGGACTGACCTGGCGAAAGACGAAGGTCCGGAGGAGATCGTCCGAGAGCAGGTCCTTCTTCAGAAAATCCTCCAGAGTTTGATGTATGATTTGAAGCTCCGCAAGAGTGTCAGCCGGATCATATCTGAAGTTTAATTCGGCTGTGGGGGGCTCGATCCTGAATTCGGGCAAGTTGAGAGCATCATGGCCTTCGACACTCTTCACGTAGAAGAAGGACCTTTGCCATTTCTTGCAAGTATCCAGGCCAGTGATCCGGGGAAAGATGGAGCCCGTCCTCGGAGTAATGCTAGCCGAACCGCAAGCGGTCATCACCTTCGGGTCACTGCCCGGGATAGTCTATTTCCAGAGGTGGAAGTACTTCGCCCAGGTTTGGACAGTCGGCCAGAGACCGAGATATCCCTCGGTAAAGGAGGTAAAAGCCGACAGGGAGACAAAGGCGTTAGCTGGAAGGTGGTGAGGCTGCAGGCCGAAGAAGTCTAGGAAACCCCGGAAGAACTCACTCGCCGGGAGTCCGAATCCGCGCTCGAAGTGCGCTAGAAACACAACGCGTTCACCCGGTTGGGTGACCGGTTCGAGTTCCTTCCCCGGTTTTCGGCATATAACTTCAGGTGTTATACGCCGGGTGCTCAGCAGCCATTCCAGGTCATCTTTTGTAACATCGGAACCCTCCCAACTGCCGGGGGGCAGCTTCGGCATATCCGAATCAGTCCTGCAAGAAATCGGAGATAGCCGAGTTAGGAGATTCGGAATCTCTAAGTCCAGAAGAAATCGGATAATGGTGTAACCGAATCAGATGTAAAGCGATTCGGTAGAAGTTATCCCGGTTTGAGTTATCTAGTTGTTTCGGAAAAGTAACTCGGATGGTAACTACAAACAAGTTTTCATGTGAATCTAGGGTTCCGCAAGATCTACCGCGGTGGTAAAATAGAAACTAAATCCTAACTCAATAGCATGGCGGAACTGCCCAAGCGGTTGCAAGTGAAACTAGGGCAATCTAGTGCAAAACCTGGAAAGAAGACGGGGAAATGCACTAAGGCTTGACAATGGACTCGTTTGCTAGTGAATCTAGAAAAAGCGAGTGCAAGTTCATGGCGGAAGATGAACTCGCTTGAGGGAAGCATGGATGGGGATGAAGAACTCACGGTTGCAGTGCGGCGAGGAAGGGGCCTGGTGAGGAAACGGCGGCGCAGGGCGCGATGCGCGGCTCTGGTGTGAGATCTCCGGCGTTGTTGACGTCTCCGGCGCGGCAAGATCGCAAGGGCGAGGTCGCAGCGGCGACAATGGCGCTGATGGAGGTTTCGGAGTGGAGAGTGCGGGGAAGAAGAAGAGAAACCCTTCGCACCCCTATTTATAGCCACTCGCAGATAACTGGCGCACTGCCGCGCGGTTTTCGGGGCGTGGCCGGATCAAGTGTGGCCTGAAACTCTGTGGTCGTAATTGTGGCCGTGCATTTAAGCACATGGTGGGTTACGGAATTGGAAGCGGTTGCGCCGGATCGGGTGCGCCGGTCAACGAAGAAACCGAGGAGGCGTGGTCATTTAGTCAAATGCACTCAAGTACCTGGTGGATCCGGATAATGTGCTGTCAGTGGCATGTCAAATCACGGACCTGGATTACGGGGCTTTGCGCAGAGATTTCCTGCCAAGTGTCCCGGGAAATCCTGAGACAAGATTGTGTAATATGGGATTCGGTTAATGGCGTTTGTTTTTAACCTGCTACGGCCCTTCAGCCAAGGCTGTAGGTCCGCACCAGCTTCGGGGACTACTGTCGGGGGGCTGCCCCCGGGTAGGGCAAAGAGGTGGTGTTAAGAGCTGTAAAGAGGGGGCCGGATCAAGGCCAAGCCGGATCTCTTGGGCCGGATCACTTGGGCCGGATCAGTTGGGAAAGTCAGTTAGCTCTCAATCATGCTAAAGTGCAGGGAGAGACCGAAGGGGATCCGGCAAAGTCTTGCCGGATCAGAGGAAGGAATACCGGCTTAATTAGCCAGGTTGGTCAGGAAGGATCCGACATAAGGCAATGTCAGATAATGCACAAAGGCCAAGTAATGTCAGTAAGTTCACGGGTCCTGCAGGCCTCCTGCCCGAGGCTCAGAGGACAGCCAGGTCGAGCCACGGATTTTCCGGGTCGCTAGGCCCTAGGCGCTGACTCGGCTAATTCGGGAAAGGGCAGTGGCCTAGGCTCCGGTGGGCTACGCTGGCTTAAACCCAAAGAGGAAAAGATAGACCTGCCGTTGGACTGACAATGAGCTGGACTGAGTGACAGTAGCCAGAACTTGTCCTGTTCCTCTTGTCCATGCCATTATCATCTCCGGCCAGGTGCAGAATGGTAATCCGGTTAGTGTATAAATAGACCAGCACATCCTCCAGGGCGAGGGACGACACAAGGAGAAGCCTCATTTCCCCCTTGCTCCATCTTCCTCCGAGAGCTCTCACCATTGTTGCTTCATACAGCTCAAGGAACACTTTGTATTGGTCACCATCTTTCTTTTATTTACTAATTGGAGGCACCGTAGAAAGCACCACGTTAATCCTCACGGTAAAAAAATTGTCCGTCCGATTAGCCTTAGATTTACTATAATCCGTTAGATTAACCGCGTGATGTCGCCTCGAGTCGACCATACGGCTTCTCCACGCGTGCTCTCCTTCCACGCCCTCAAGGCCGCAATTATAATAAATCTGAAAAGCAATCTGCTTGCTGCCCTAGAAAAAAGCAATCTGCCCGCCGGTGGACACAGCCGTCGCCGTCTTTACTCCTGGGAATCCAGCCTCATGCCGTCGCGACTGCAAGAAGCAGAACACCCTACAAGTATCCGCATTACCAATTTGCGCAGCAGCCTATCTCTCCTTGCGCTGTCAACCTAGCCTACTCCACGCTGCCCAAATTCCCATGTCCTTATGGCCACCTTACCTAATCATCGAGTGTTGCCATCGATGAGGTATTTGTATGTACTCCTACTACTACTAGAACAGGCGGTGTAGTCATATACTTTCCTCTGTCTCTGTCTCTCAATTTTCTGAAAGCAATATATCATTTGATTCGTCATGATCATGATGTAGAAGAGACAAATCGAACTGCAGCTGTATACACCTTGCAAGTGTTTGACTAAATTCCAAAACCACATCGGTCACAGGAATTTGGCCCTCCTTGATGGCTGATGGCATCAACAAGGCCTATGGTCTTCACCAGGTCAGTCCACTATTCCTTGCATTCAGCTACGTGTTGTTTACTTCATCATCAACAATGTGCAGTCTGAAGCCAATCAGGGTGCGGCCAAGTCCGCCAGTGGCTGCAGGGGACTAGCGCAGCGGCTCCAACCTGAACATGGACATTGTTTGTGGTCAATTCTTCACCCAACTTTTCGGAAAATATCAGCGGAGAAGCACCACGGCTTTGACGGCCGAGTCGCCTTCAGCTACGTCTGCAAGATTTTTCATGGAGCTAATGTAAAGAAAGGTGCACTCTAATTCATCCTTTCTTTTCTTTCTAGATAATCAATTGAGCTGAACTAGCATTCTTTCTTGACGTGTATGCGTGCAACCACACGGAGAGATGGGAGAACGTACATAATCAATTGGTCAGCAAGGCCAATATATAAAATTAGTTTTAGATGCAATTAAATTGGAATACTTGGTTATTGTTGGTTTTCTGACTTTCCCCTTGATATTCAGATATGAAAAACTGATTTATGATCTCAATGGAATTACTGCAGTTCCTAAACATGGTACCTATAAATCATGGGATAAATAGTGTGGATGTACTATGCTTCAACTATTCTAAATCTTTTCCTATGCAGAATTTTTTTGATTTAATTTTTCAGGACAAGCCATTTAATTTGTGTAGAATGAGCTATTTAACTTATGTCTGCAACCACCTAAAAATTTCACAATTCAATCCAGCCTCCCGCTGATCCCCTTCCTCTGCAACCTTTCAATATCCAGGTTTGACACGTGTCGCTTCTCATCTTATGGCAATGCATTCTCATGATGGTTGATGCATCCAAAGAGCAGATGTACTGATTGCAGTTTGAAGCATACCTGCATTTTCCAGGAACTACAACGGAGTCCTCTGGTCCTCCTCCGATAAGTTCAGTGATAAGCATAATAACAAAAAGGAGATGATGCACAACCATGCCTATGCATTGCCTGTGTGATGGCAGCCTCATCTTGCGTTCCACGGTCAGTTGACGCACAAATGAATAAGTGATATAATCTATGTTTTCCTTATTTTTGCTGAAAATTGTGCGAGTATTAACGTCCCAGGAGTCATGTCCATTGATGTTTTTGTCTGTAAACCAGACTGAAGAGAACCCCACTCATGTTAATTAATGTATCTCTTTGTTATAATCTTCCAGATTTTATAGCTTAGTCATCAGGTGAATTCAAGCTCTGTGGTCTTCCCTTTTGTCATTTTTGCATTTAGCAAAAATTTCATCGAACTTCCGGAAGTAGTCATATATAGGAGTGTGGTGGGATAGCATGCTATCCAGTGTTAGTAGCATTATATTACTGGAAGTCCAAGTACTATGTATGTTTGGTGTTATTTTTCAGGTGTACTCGCATTCCGCTGACCCAACAAGTTTCCGTACATTCTGCTGCTTTACCATCACCTGCTTCCGCATATGTCACATTTACTTTTTAGTCTCTCACCACGATGATTGATTTCAATCAATTGATATGTATCCAGCAGTAATTTTTCATACCCGTGACAATGCAGCGAAGAAAACTTCAGCCCCTCATCACGTTGCTGCCATAATAATTTCTGTACAATTTCTTAGGTCTCCAGATCTGATTTTAATTTCTGAATGCACTCTATTTTAACTTGGAATGAAGGTCAAACCATTCATACCAACATCTGTAAGTTTAAAATCACACAGGTAACATCATCCAGCTGATGGCAGTTCAGAATTAGAGGTTGGGTCGCTGGTAAGACTATCCGACTGATGGATTTTGTATAACATAAAAAAGTTGGATATTATTAGCTCAACGCAACAACAAACATTTTAGGAATTTCATAATTGTTGGTCTCATAGTTTGACAATGATATAACGATTGCTTTTGCAATACAACATGTGTTCAGTGAGTAAACTGAGCTCTGTGCTTAGCATTTTATATACCCATTCAGGCTGGTGACATGGTTTAAAGCATAAATTTTCCCTCTTCAACCCCGTTTGTTCTTGCCATTAGGCTGTGTAACTTCATACAATTTTTCTTCATGTCTTATATTGTATATAAGCTGGTGCCTTCGTGCCCATCAATATGAACTGCCGAGCAGGATGGTGGGCGGCAAATGTGTACGACGGTCAGTGCAGGACAGCCTGATTATTTATACTTTAAGTTTGCATGCATATTCTCTTCTTTTTTGTTACTTCGTCAAGTCTCTACAAAAGCTGAACATGCCTTCAATTTAATCCAATGTGTGAAATTTCAAAATCGATTTTAATTTGTTAAGTGTCTTCGTTAGATGTACTTCTGTTCTTTGTTCAGTTAGATGATAATTCAAACAATGCCAATGACTAACTTTTATTTACTTGGAGTCTTTAATTACAAGGATACGATCGATGATATCTGCTTTAGCTCTTACCTTGATCGGTTCAAAGAATTCATGAAAGAGGTTTGCTTTCCTCTTTCTCATGTATGTGGACTACGGACTTTAGAAAAACTGCACATGTGTTAGATTATTTGCTTTAGTTGTCTCCGGTACCGGGGAATATTATTTAGACTTTAGATCCTTGCAGTTTTCTGCAGGTTGTGGGCAGGTTCTGTCATAACCCCAATGCTCAGTTTCTTACTTTTTTTGATTTGCAATCAGAAGTAGGTGTCAGCTTATCAAATTGGCTAGATTGCAATCGATCAGTAGTTAAAAGATAGTGTAAAGCAAGGATAGTCCACCCTCTGTTGACCTGTGATGCCCATTATCCACATGCAAGAGCAGAACGACGGCTACAAAAATGGCACCAATAAATTTCTCACGTGCACTGACATCTGTAGAGTTGATAATATGATCTTAGCTATAAAGGTTTCATGGATCAGTTATGTGCTATGCTTCTGTTGGATTCTGATTTGATGCGAACATACAGAATCAAGTGCATCAGTTGGTACTAAATCCACACGCATTCCAAAAACAACATCTGTAAATGTTGTATGCCATTATAGCTCCTTCAGTTTAAAGTGCCATTGAAATAACTTGGATCTCAGGTGGGGATTAACTCCCCCCCCACTGACCTTAATTTTTTTTTTAAAACTTGGATTGCCTACCTTTTGTGAAAATTTATGTGCGATTCTCCTATTCTGTTGCTAACTTTTTGGTGAACTGTGTTAAGTATGACTGAAGTTAGTGATTTTCCTGCAATCATAGTGCATGTTAGAATTATTATTTACTCATTATTTGGTTGCCCTTTCTTGCTGCATTTGTTAGATGCCACGTGAATTACTAAAATAAAAAAGATATCACTAAGAAGTTGATATGGTTTAATGTTTCAAGCATAATTAAGTAAATTAGTTATTTAATGAGGGTTCATTTAAATTCGTATGCAAAATACAGTTCCTTGATAAACTGTAAATTTGAGAAAGCATCAAGATTTGTTTCGTAGATAACCAAGTTGCAGCAACGGACAGTCAATTTTTGTATTATATACATCACTTTAGACATGCAATTTAGATAAGTGTTCTTCTCACCTTCTTCGCTCAGTGTATATTTGCATTGTTCAACAATGTTTAATCCGTATCCAAGGACTTCGGACTGTTCTTAGAACTCAAATTGTTGTACTGATTTGGCTTTGATGGTATAAATTAGTATGACCTACATGCGTCATCTACAACCTGCAGGTCCCATGACTTCTAAATTTTCATTAGAACTTCCCATTATTATTTGTTAATACTACAAGATATTACTTGAATATAATACTTTAGCTCCTCATTACCTTTTATAGTTTAACCGAGTGGAGTTGGTTTTGAATGGTGCTATGAAGCCAAGGTACCCACTGTGCGAGATATGGACGACGATGTTGATATATGCATAAAAAAGTACTATATTTTCCATGTAGGATTTTTGATTGGGGTCTTGAATACTAATAAATAATTATATATTTCTTCATGTTCGTAATGTGCACACGGTGCCATGTATATTGAAGATATTAATATTCTTCTTACGTATAACAAAAAAAACTAGCCCGTGCTGATGCACGGGTTGATGGCTAGTTGAGATATAAAGAGAGTAGGCTAGTGCTGCAGTAGGGGTGTTACCTCCACAAGAGGGCCCCGAAGCAGGATACATCTTGGTGTGCTTTGGTCGTTCTTGGTTTTGCTCGTTCTTGCTTGTTCTTGCGTGTTCTTCGTTGTTCTTCATGCGTGCTTCTTGAGCGCGCACACCCTCCCCGGATCCCCCAACGTCCTAGCGAGCCCCCAACTTAAGCCATCCTATGGCATCTGTCGTGACACCACCACGACATTACCCGACCCGTAAAAGATTTTGCAGGGCCCCGTGAATCTAGCCCTCGAAACCGAGAAAACTAGGTTTCCACCTCCGACCCGCAGCCAGAACCTCATCCCCTTGTATCGTTGGCGCGAGGGAAGATTTAGCCCTTGAACTGCCGCCGCCACCTCTTTCTCTTCCCCCACTCCGGCCACCGCGCGCCCTGCCCTGGACCGGCCATGAGCGCCTCCGACCTGTCCCTGGTGACCGTCCTTGTCGGGGAGGCGCCATCGAAATATCCAGCGGGCCGCAGAGAGCTCGACACCGCCGCCGCCACCGCTGCTCCATTGGCGGCACCGAAGCGGAGAAGACTGGGCACCGCAGGCGCGGCCCAAGTTTTGATTGCGGCTACGAACGCCGCCGTGGCTGCCGCCGCGAAGCCGAAGAGGCAGGCGGGCAGGAAGATCAGGGCCAGCGCCGCCGCCGCCGCGAAGTCCAATGCGCCCGTCCCCGGCGCCGTTGCTGCATCCAATGCGCCCGTCCCCGGCGCCGCTGCTGCATCCACCGCGCCGGTCCCCGGCGCCGCTGCTGCATCCACTGCGCCCGTCCCCGGCGACGGGACCGAAAGGTATGAATTTATTCTTCAAAATTGAGTTATCCACCGCGCCCATCCCCGGCGCCGCTGCACCCATCCGCTCGGCAAGCTGAATTTGTTCTTCTTGCAGCACGCAAACTTTCATGGACATGCTTGGGTCGGTTGATATCGACAACCCTCCGCTCGGCAATTACGGCTACAACGAGGTCGACGGTGGCGTCGATGGTGGCACGGGCGAAGAAGACAACGAGGTCGAGGAAGTGGACGGGGCAGGCCTGAGTCGGAGAAGTACGAATTACACCATCTTGGAGGACCAAACCTTGGTCCGTGCTTGGCAGAGTATTTATCTCGATGCAACTTCTGGCGTTGATCAAACCAAATATCGGTATTGGCAAAGGGTGGAGGACAAGTTCTTCCAACTCATGCCACGCAATGGTTGAACGGAAGTTGAGGGACCAAGAGCCAAAAAAAGGGGAAATACGTGTTGAGGATGACTCCGACAATGAACAAGGTGGGAGGAACAAGAACAAGCCCGAAGGCAACAAGAAAGCCAAGAAAAGAGTGGCGAAGCAACTTGAGGCAACAAGCTTGAGAGAGAAGCTTGATGAAATGGTAAAATCCAATGAGACCATGGTGGCCAAGACATTGGAGGCAAAGCACCAATTGGCCGAGAAGAAAGCTCAAGAGAAGAAAGAAAAGTGGGAAGTGCTTCGTGAAGAAGGGAAGCGAAAGACCGAGATTGAGGCCAAAAGAGCCTCGTCGGAGGAGAACAAGTCTGTGGCCAAGCTCTTGGCCGAAGAGAACAAGATCATGATGATGAACCGAAGTGAAATGGATGAAATCACCTTGGAGTGGCATGACATCGCAAGGAAGGAGATATTGCATCGAAGGAAACAAGCGATGCTAAAAGCTAGCGGTGGTGAGGTGATGGTGGAGGTGCCGGCGGTGGTGGAGGTGCCGGCGATGGTGGAGGTGATGGTGCTAGCACGGTGTAGGGCCTTTCGATGATGCCGATGGTGTTTTGGAAGCAATTTTTTGGTCACACGGATGGAAAACTATGTTAATTGCCGTCTTTAGATTCAAGGAACTTTATTATTTGCTATATTAATGTCGAATTTGTAAGCAATTTGGCATACTACGACATTCATGCCTAATTCATGTTTTGCATATGCAGTTTCTGTTTTACGGTTCTGCTTTGCGGTTTCTGCTCCGCCGCGCCGCATTTCGAGCCAAAAAACGCGAGTTGCGCGACCTGCAAAACTGTTTTGCGGGTTCGCATTTTGCGGGTACTGCTAGAGATGCTCTTAAAGCACCCTCAGCCAGGACCAGCAGGAACGCTCGATTCGGCCGTTCCTCGCCACCCTCGCGCCACTATAGTACCTGGTCCAACAGGTGCGTACGTTCTTCCTCTCATCTTCTCTCTCCTCCTTTTAAACTCCTTCACTAAGTATGCCTCTAATCTACACATCCGTAAGTTGATTCGAAAAATGTTGAACATCAACTATGTGCGCGTCGACGAGGGGGTTCCATTCCCGTGCTCGGTTTTGAGTTTCACCGACCGTAGCTTCTGATTTTCGAGGTTCCCTTTTGAACATTTTTGGACGAATTTGTCAAATTCGTCGCACTCGGTCGACCGTTTGAGAAACCCTTTGACAAGTAGCTAGATCTCAACGTTCCGCACAACTTTCGTGTTGTAAGTTTTCTGTTTCGGCGATCGTATACGAGTAGATCTTGCATTGTAGCTATATACATATTTGCACCACTTTTTTAGTGTATTGTCTTCAACCTGCATGGGCTTTTAGTGGGCAACCAAACGCCGGGAGCACGAAATGGTGCATGCAGCGAAACGGGTCAGGCTAGAAAATTGTTGGTAATCAAACTACATGCACAACATGGCTCAGGCCACGTTTCTTCGGGACCAGGCTGAGTTGGGCCACGGAGGCGGGCCACCGAAAATTGGTGTAGGGAACCAAACAAGCCCCTATTCCCAACCCACCTCCTCCCCTTCTTCCCCGCCGCCAGTGCATGCCATCGGGCAAAGCCCGTGCGGTGGCGGCGGAGACGAGTTTGTCCTTACACGCGCGTTTGGACATTGTGTGTTATGGATTACGGTATACCAAAATACGGTAACGAGAAAAGGAAAGTTGAAAGAGATATGCCCGAGAGGCAATTAATAAAGATATTTTATTTGCCATATCTCGATTGTTCATAATATGTTTTATATCATGCCATAACTGTATTAAGCGGAAACATTAATACACGTGTGGTATGTAAACAACCAGGTCCCTAGTAGCCGCTTTACTAGTCCATTGAGATCAACAGATGATCAAGGTTTCCTAATCATGGACTTGGACGTCAATTGATAATGGAGTCACATCATTAGGTGAATGATGTGATGGACGCCCACCTAATTTATATAGTACGTAGTACTCACGCCTTTGACCGTGAGATCATATTTAATTGCTATTTCTGGAAGGTAATTTGATTGTATCAAACGCCACTCCTTATATAGGATGACAATAAAGATGTCCCTCTCGGGTATCCGAAAGAAATATGTTGAGGCGTATGATCATGAGCGGGATTTTGCCAATCCATATAGCAGGATAGATACTCTGGTCCCACTCGTGAGATTACTTGCAAGCATGTGACTAGGTCACGAGGGTGCAATGTCCCAGACGAGTAAAGATAGTATTGTCAATGACGAGATCAAGCTAGGTATCAGGATACCGTAGAACGAGTCTCGGACAAACTAAGTATCGCCAGGCAAAAGGTTTGAGACTTGATGTCTAAGGTTCAAACGACAAAGATATTCGTGGACATATAGGGACTATCATGGATTGTATCCATATCCCCCTAATAGTCATTGATCAGAGAACGGGCCTCGATCATGTCTGGAGTGATCCCGAACCGTAGGGTGGCACACTTAAGGGTAGGCGACGTTTTAATAAGATTGGATATCGAAGAGAAAATAGAGAAGGGTTCCGGAATGGTTCCGAGACATATCCGACGAAGTTTAGGGGCCGGCGAAATAGTTTTCAGAGCCGGAATAAATTAGATAATATGTATTTAATATTAATTAGTGTAATTAATTTGTTAAATACATTTTATTTATTTCTTTCGGAATTATTAAAGGCTACACACCTAAATGGGACTTGACCAAAGGGAAAAAGGCCCATAGGGGGAAACTCCCCCCCCATGGTGCGGTTTGGGGAGAGGCAACCCTAGGTGGGCCAAATGGGGACCACCTAGGGCCGGCGCACCTCTTGGTGCGGCTGGTCATGTGGGAATAGTCTCACATGGCCAAGCCACCAAGGGTGACACCCCTCCCATCCCCTTTATAAAGGGTTGCTGTCGGGGGAATAATTATCCCGCGACTTATTCAAGCGAAGCACGACCTATTCTTCATGGCTGGATCATTGTTGGGCTTATGCGAAGATGGGCCGACCCAAGATCACGATCTGTCAAAGGAAGGATCCGGAAGGTTGGTGTTTACTTGCCTTGGAAGACAAGAAGATGCTCGGGTCCATGTTGAACTCTTGTAACCTGACGAGCCTCCGGGTATATAAGGAGGACTCGTGGGACTTAGAAGAGGGAGAAGTAAAAAACCCTAGAACTTACGGAGAGTACCGAGATCGGATCGCCTCCATTGTAACACCTTATACACATATCAATACCAATCTAGGGTAGGCAGGAAGTATGTCTTTACCTCACATTGAGGGGCCGAACCTGGGTAAATCTGTGTCTTCTTCATGTCCTACGATCCTAAGCTCGGAGACGATTGACTCGCGCAATCCCACACCAACGAAGTCATCCATGACACCTGACGTGATAAACCCACGATAGTTGGCGCCCACCGTGGGCCTGCGGTCAAAAGCGTCATGTTCCACGCAGGATCAAGGGTAGGCAGGAAGTAGGTCTTTACCTCACATTGAGGGGCCGAACCTGGGTAAATATGTGTCTTCTTCGTGTCCTACGATCCTAAGCTCGAAGACGATTGACTCCCTGACAAGGATATACATCCCGGGTACCCTACCATAAAGGTACCTGGTGCACGTGTCGACTAAAGCCCAACTATCAAGAGCCTACATGAAGCCCATGACGAAAGGCCCAACAAGATGGAGTACCCTCCAAGATTAGACATAAGCATAGTCGGTTTAGACTTTCCTTACATGTAAACAGGGTCGGTTGCGAACTCTCGAGACCCAGCCTATTATATAAAGACTGGGAGGGCCGCCGATCCAGGATACGCAATACTCGAGCCACCAAAACCCTAGCGAGATCGATATCTCGCCAGGACCCCATTGTAGCCCGCATAATGTCACACAATCAATACCAGACAAGCAGGAAGTAGGGTGTTACTCTCCGGAGGCCTGAACCTGGGTAACATCCCTGCTTTTGCTTGTCAGCCGACGAAACTACCAGCTCTACCACGTTCTCTCCCTCGTAATCTCAACCCTAGGTCCTTAACCATGAGATTTGATGAGTTAACCCCTCGTCAATTGGCGCCGTCTGTGGGAAAAAATAGTGTTGGACTCATGGTTTCTTCGGTTCCATCGGAAAACGGCGACTCACCGATCGCATCCACAAATGGCAACTCGCCGGCTGCATCAACAAACCAGAACTCGCCGACTCGGGCGGCACACGGCAACTCGCCGACTCACTCGACAAATGGCGGCACGCCAACTTCACCTGCAAAAAGCACATCAGATCCTCTGATGAACTTCGAGCCACACTCGCCAGAATTCCAGGAGACATTTGCTGATCTCGAGTCAGGTTTGGGTTTAACCGTTGGTTCGTTCAATTTTTTCGTAAACAAGCTTGGTATTGTGGGGACCCCGGACTAGCTGTCCGAAATACCCGATTATGCTTAACACAACGATCCCGTGATCAGTCTGTCGTTGCACATAATCCGAATTGGATACCAAAGTTTACATCCATTACAGTACCGAATAAAAGTCTTACATAAATGGTCATTTAGACCAAGTTCTTACATAGGTGCCTTCATGGGCCAAACCAAATATATATATCAGCGGAAGCTACGGCGCAATCGACATCATATTCTAACGACGACGACCCGACAGGCAGCTGACTTGTGGAGATCCTTAGTTGGCGTAGAAGTCGCCATATTCCTGCTCTGCGTAGTGTTCCTCCTCGTAGTCTGGCTAGGACAATAGCCAGGGACGAAACCAATATGAGTACATTTGAATGTACTCGCAAACTATCCCAACATGAGTATGCACCAGTTTTATTTTAGTTGACAACTTTTCTTATTTAAAGCATCTCTATATCTTTATTGAAAAAGGTAAGAAGAGTTTTATAACTATTTTTAAAGAAGTCACCGTTTTCATCTGTTTTTCCAAAACTCCTCCTTTCTCCCGAACATAGCCCGTCATGGTCCACTTTTATCCAACCACCTCATACCGATCCGTTGGTATAGGTTTAGGAAACAATCTCCACTTCATTTTTCTTTAAAAAAAACTCAAAACCCTTTTTAAAACTTGCACAAGGTCTTAGGACAGTCTCCCAATTGTCCATATCCGAGGACTCGGCTATTCGAATAGTTTTAAACACTCTGCAGAGGTAGCACGCTTTTAACCCACATCCATCCGGCAACTCATCGTGTCTGCCACGTCTCGCCATACCAGGTGTATGCGAAGTAAGCCGCCGGCCATAGCCTCTTATTTGCTCATGCTAGTATAGGATCCTTCCCATATGACACTTTCCATCGACACCCAGTCCGGTTTCCCGTCAGAAACCCTAAGTGTGAGGACTCATAGTTTTGTCCGGCGGTTTATGGTGGAACCTTCTATCCTCCCCACCAACTTGTGTGAGGACCCGGGTCAGGGGGTAGATCCTCGGACCATCCCCTCATGCATAACGGAGTCATCTCCGTCGATGAGGTATCCCATACTAATAAGAGCAAACTACGTGACTACGCCTTTTCCCATATGTGGTAAATGTGGTCGCACAGGGTAGGATTGGTTTCCATAGTACTAGGACACTGTGCATTTTTCACAAACATCACCATTTTTCCATCTTTCCAACACAGCACCGACATCTCGGCGTTCCATAAACTCACAAAACATTTCAAAGGAGTTTTGAATAAACAACATTGTTTTCCCATCCTAAAGTTTTATATAAACTACTACATAGGGTGGCAAAATAATATCCATATATTTTTGAAATGGGTTTTGTAAATCTTGCTTTGAGAGTAAACATATTATGAAAGTAGATGCATATGTTGGTAGTGCAAGCTCAGAGAATAGCTTGCCTTGCTTGGCAAAGTGATCTTGCTCTTGTTCTTCAAATTCAGCAAACTCTCCTGCCTCGATATATCCGACAACGTTCTCGTCTAATTAACAAACAAACAATACAAACAATCACTAAGCTATACAAGCAATCACCTCAACATAACCATCATTAACATCACAATTGGCTACTGCACACATCAAACCACACAATTTGGTTTTCAAATAAATTGAATTAAACATTATTTAATTAAGTCCAAATTATGGCAGAAACTAGTTATTCATGTTTAATTCCACAACTTGAGTTCTGTTGGTCACAAAAATACAAACTAAATTTCTATAGAAAGCTACTGATGTGTAGAATACAACCCAATTTGAATTGGATCATTTGGAGTTACCAAACTCCCTACACATTGGATTGAATCCAGTAGCTTAAAAATCAAGTTTTAGCTACCATTTAAATTATATTGTTCCAAAAATTAAACCCTTTTAGGGGTAACTGAACATGGATATATGTGAGCTAACAAAATTGGTCCTAACTCATTTGGATCAACCAATAAACATATTTGTCTGTCTTAGTCCAGAAGGGTTTATTTTAAAGTCAGCAATTAATACTGCTTAATTAATTCTACCAAAATTAGGGGAGTTAACACAAGGCAGTACTAAGCTAGCAAAATTGGTTTGGAATTATTTGGACTAACAGAGTATCAGAAACAAACAAGTTTAGATTTTAAACATTCTGTGGAATTTTCAATAATACTTTTTAATTATTTAATTAAATGACATGAGACCAATTGTGTTGGTTAAACAATTTCATAAGCTTTCCAGAACATTTGAGTTTGATTTATTTGGATTCCTAAATCTCGAGATATTTAATTTTAAAGTTGACATCAGTACTGAGAATTTCAGAGAATTTAAATTAGAAAAATCCACTGTTGTGGATAATGTTGAAATCCCTGACGGGTGGGTCCTACCCGTCAGTGACTCAGCGAAACGGTACGCGCGCGAGGGAAAAGATTAAAATTATGACAGTGGGACCCACATGGCAGTCTAACTTAACACGAAGCGGTACGTGGCCGTAGATCTTCGATCCAACGGCTCACGAGGTCGCCATCGGCGACGACCTAAAACGAGCGGCGCTGCCGCGCCGGCGACGGCGAGGTGGATGAATCTCTCACCTAGAGGGCTCGGAAGGTCGCGGAGATGATGCAGATCGACGGCGGTGGTGAGGTGGAAGCTTCTGGCCGAGTTACACTTGCTGGGGTGGAGTGGTTCGTCGGCGGCGAGGTCTCCGTCTTCCTCGGCCACGGACAGCAGCTCCGGCGAGGTTCCACGGCCGCGTCTGGGCACTGATCAAAGGGAAAAAGGGTGCGGTGAGTGCGGTGAAGCAGAGGGAAGCAAGTGCAGGCCAAAGAGGGAAGAATGGGGCAGTGTGGCGTCGTGGCCACGACGGACCTCGACGGCGGCAGTGGCTACGGCACAGCACGCCCTCCTGGCGGTGCACGGCGAATTGAGAGGGGTCAGTGAGGGAGTGGGGTGGTGTGGTGTTCGCAGAGGGTGCGGGGGTGGTTTTATAGCGCGGGATGCGGCGTACGGTGGACGGAGTGCACGGCGACGTCCATGGCGACACGGCGGAGATATTTCTCCCCAATCCGACGCGGCGGTGCGAGGGACGTGGAGACAAGGCGTTCACCGGGGTCCGGACGTGTTCTAGAAGATCTCGGCCAAGCGCGGCGTGTCGGGGAGCAGCGAGCAGGGCCAATTTGGTCGACGACGGCGAGCTTGCCACGGCGACGGTGGAGGGAAATCGAGGCGAAGGGCGGCGTAACTGCTCTCCTCTGCGGCGCCGCGGCTGCAGAGGCACGGGGGCGAGGGGTGCGCGGCCAGGGGGGGCCTGGGGAGCGCGGAAACGGCGAGCACGGTCGCGGCGACACGGCGATGGTCGTCGGGGCTGGAGTCGACGACGGTTTTGCAGAAAACCCCCTGCTCCTTCTTTTCTTTTATCACAACTAGGTCCTTCTCTGTTTCTTTTTAAAAACCAGAAGGTTTTCTAGGATTTAATTAGGGCACTTAAACATTTTAGAAAAATTTGCAAAAATTTGTGGGGCCTTCCCCTAACATGTAGAGGCTCCACAAAAATTGGCATAAAATAATAAAATGTTTTGAAACATTTTCTTTTAAAGTACTTTGTTTATGTTATTTTAATTTATTTCATTTGTTTTTATTTTTGAATTTTAAAACTAGTTCAAAAATAATATTTGAGAGGGGAAAGTGGTAGGAACAAAATGGGGAGTGTTTACATTACAACTCCACTGACTTTGGTTTGAAATTAATTGAGTTTGTCACTTGAAGATTTTTATGTGACAACTTGTCACTTTTATTTTTCTTGCTTTGATTTTATATTTTGCTTTCTTTCTTTCTTACTAGTGTTCACTAGAGCAAACACTCACACAAACAGCAAGAACAACATCTCAAGTAACAAAAGCAATTAACATACAATAAACAACAAAAGTTTTTGTTGGCTCTCATTTTTGGAATATAAACCTGATAATAATTTTGGGATGTTACAATCCTTCCCCCCTTAAATAAATCTCGTCCCGAGATTTGCTAGGCTGGTACTAAGAGGTCTGGGAATTCGCTTCGAAGATAATCTTCGCGTTCCCAAGTTGCTTCTTCTTCAGAGTGGTTAGTCCACTGGACTTTGTAAAACTTGATCGCACGTCTTCGGGTAACACGAACATCTTCTTCGAGAATTTTGAGGGGTCTCTCACGATAAGTCAGGTCTTGGTTCAGGTCGATGGAGAGGTGGTCGATGTTTTTGAAAACATCAGGCTGGTCAGGAACTTCAAGACACTTCCGGAGCAAGGAAATGTGGAAGACATCATGATAATCTCCTAACTCCTGGGGTAACTCCAGCTGATAGGATACTTCTCCTCGACGAGCAATGACCTTGAAGGGTCCAATATACCTTGGTGCTAACTTTCCTTTGACATGGAAACGCTGCATTCCCTTGAGGGGTGTCACTCGGAGATACACATAATCTCCGACACTGAAAGTGAGATCACGGCGCTTGGTGTCAGCGTAACTCTTCTGACGGGATTGGGCAGTTTTGAGGCGTTCACGAATAAGCTGAACTTGCTCTTCAGCTTTCGGAGGGTATCTGGTCCGAACAATTTGCTCTCTCCGGTATCGGACCAATTCAGGGGTGTACGACACTTCTTGCCGTAAAGGGCTTCAAAAGGGGCCATTTGCAGACTAGACTGATAACTGTTGTTGTACGAGAACTCTGCAAACGGAAGACAATCTTCCCACTTGGAACCATAGGATAGAACACATGCGCGAAGCATGTCCTCCAATATCTGGTTCACTCGCTCAGTTGGCCATCGGTCTGGGGATGATAAGCTGTGCTAAAGGCTAACTTGGTTCCGAGGGCTTCATGAAGGGATTTCCAGAATCTTGAGGTGAATTGCGTGCCTCTATCAGATACAATCTTCTTAGGCACACCATGCAGGCTCACTATTCTGGAAATATACAGGTCTGCTAACTGAGCTCCGGTATGAGTGGTCTTGACAGGAACAAAGTGGGCAACCTTGGTCAGTCGATCAACGATGACCCAGATGAATCATGGCCTCGGTTGGATCTTGGAAGTCCGGTAATAAAATCCATTCCAATCTCGTCCCACTTCCACTCGGGAATTTTCAAAGGTTGAAGCAATCCAGCGGGTCGCTGATGTTCAGCCTTGACTCGCTGACAGATATCACACTTGGCTACGAATGAACCAATCTCTCGCTTCATTCCATGCCACCAAAATCTTTCTCGAAGGTCTTGGTACATTTTGGTTCCGCCGGGGTGGATTGAATAAGGGGTCTCATGGGCCTCCTTCAGGATTAACTCCTTAAGTTCCGTGACATTGGGCACACAGATACGGTCATTGAATTTCAGCACTCCTTCAGCATCTTCGGTAAAACCGGGTGCTTTGCCGAGGGAAATTTTCTTCCTAATTCCCTCTATGCTTTCATGACCTTTTGGGCTTCTTTGATTTGATCCATCAGGGTTGGGGTTAACTCTAGATTGGCGAGATAACCATGGCTAACAAGCTCTAGTCCAAAATCTTGGAAGTCTTTGAACAAGGCTGGCTGTTCGGCTTGGATCAGGGCATTCAGGGTGCAAGGTTTGCGACTAAGGGCATCGGCAACTACATTAGCCTTTCCGGGTGATAATGGATTCCAATATCATAATCCTTGATTAATTCCATCCATCTCCTCTGTCGCAGGTTCAGATCTTTCTGGGTGAAAATATACTTCAAGCTTTTGTGATCTGTATAGACCTCGCAGCGATGTCCCGCAAGATAGGGACGCCACTTCTTAAGAGCAAAGACTACAGCAGCTAACTCCAAGTCATGGGTTGGGTAATTCTCTTCATGCGGTCGCAACTGCCGGGACAGATACGACACAACTTTGCCTTCTTGCATCAGAACGCAACCAAGTCCGAGGCGTGATGCATCGCAATACACGTCGAAACTCTGGGTGACGTCTGGCATGATCAGGATTGGGGCTGAGGTTAGTCTCTTCTTCAGTTCTTGGAAACTATCCTCACACTTCTGAGTCCATTCAAATTTCTTGTCCTTCTTCAACAGTTGGGTCAGAGGTTTGGCTATACTGGAAAATCCTTCAACGAACTTGCGGTAATAACCGGCAAGTCCGAGAAAGCTTCGGATTTCAAAAACATTGGTTGGGGATAACCAGTCAAGAATGGCTTGTATCTTCTCAGGGTCAACAGAAATTCCTCCAGCGGATACAATATGTCCGAGAAATGCCACTTCACTGAGCCAAAACTCACACTTGCTAAGCTTGGCATACAGCTGGTGCTCTCGGAGGGTCTCCAAAACTAGACGCAGGTGTTCAGCATGCTCTTCTTCGGTCTTGGAATAAATAAGGATGTCATCAAGGAAAACTACCACGAACTTGTCGAGGTACTCCATGAAAATCTTGTTCATGAGATTCATGAAATAGGCTGGGGCATTGGTCAGACCAAAAGACATCACGGTGTATTCAAACAACCGTAACGAGTGGTGAAGGCGGTCTTGGGAATATCTGTCTCTCTGATCTTCAACTGATGGTATCCTGTCCGAAGATCGATCTTTGAAAAGACTCGGGCTCCGTTCATTTGATCGAACAGATCCTCGATCTTGGGAAGAGGGTACTTATTTTTAATGGTCACGTCATTCAGCTTGCGATAATCCACACACAGGCGTGTGGTACCGTCTCTCTTGTCCACAAAAATAATGGGTGATCCCCATGGTGAAGCGCTTGGGCGGACAAGACCTTTGCTTAGCATATCAGCCAACTGCTTCTTCAACTCAACCAGTTCTTCCGGATTCATCCGATAAGGCTTTTGGGATATGGGGGATGTTCCTGGATAAGCTCAATTATGAACTCAATATCCCTATCTGGCGGCATACCAGGCAATTCTTCTGGGAAAACATCCTTGAACAGATGAACAACACGGATCTCATCTAGGGCGGGTCGAGCTATGCTCTCATGGCAGCCTGGGTGAGGTTGACTAGTTTTAGACACATACTCCACTTCTACTTCTTTGTCGGTGGTGATGGATACAGCTCTTCTGGCACAGTCAATTCGACCATGGTACTTGGCTAACCAATTCATACCGAGTATAACATCGATGCCTTGGGTTCCCAGAACAATTAAGTTAACTGGAAACTTTTCTCCTTTGATCTCAAGGGGTACATCGGAGCAAAACATCTTGGTCTCTACGGTGGATTCTGGGATTTGGATGACCATGGGTTTGGGTAAGAGGCTCTTAACTAAACCTCCCTTAGCAACAAATTCTTGGGTAACAAATGAATGGGTAGCACCAGAATCAAACAGAACAGTTGCAGGTACTGAGTTGACAAGGAACGTACCCAGCACAACATCCGGAGCATCCTGAGCTTCTTCAGCATTGATGTGGTGCAGACGACCCTTGGCAACAGCAGCATTTCCGCGAGGTGCGGCATTCTTGCCATTTCCATTTCCATTGCGGCCTTGACCATTGTTCTGTGCCGGCGCATTGGGGCGCTGGACATTCCTCTTGGGATTGGGACATTCTTTGGAGTAGTGACCCTTGTTGCCGCATTCAAAGCAGATCACATTGGGATTGCGGTGAAGTTGTTGAAGTTTCCTCCGGGACGGTTATTGTCATTGGGACGGTTGAAGTTGTTTGGGCGGTTAGGGTAATTGGGCGTGGAGCTTGGGGTGGACGATAGGCAGGCCTGGTGTTCTGCTGAAAGATACGAGGTTTCTGGCTGCTCGAGCCTTCCTGAGCATTCATCCTCCTCTTGCGACCTTCATACATCGACTTGCGCTTGGTCTCCAGCTGGATGGCTTTGTCCACAAGTGACTCCAGATCACGGAAGTCATGGATAACCAAAGCACACTGAAGTTCATCATGAAGTCCACTCATGAAACGCTCCATCTTCTTCTCTTCCTTGTCGGTGTCATCAGGAGCATACCGAGATAAGTCGGTAAACTCCTCAAGATAACCGACCACATCTCTACTTCCCTGCCTCAGCTTACGGAACTCATCCTTCTTCCTCTCAATGAGCCCACTGGGAATATGCTTCTTGCGGAACTTCTCCTGGAACTCAGCCCAGTTGATGACATGACCAGCTTGCTGGAGAGCTTGGTAGTTTCCCACCAAGCTCTTGCAGGTCCAGCGAGATAGTGGGTTGCATACAGCACCTTCTCATTTTCTCCCACAGCAGCAACTTCAAGATTATTGCCGATGGTGCGAAGCCAATCATCGGCTTCTAGTGGGTGAAGTCCCTTGGAGTAGGTGGGTGGGTTGGTCTTCTGAAAATCGCCTAAGGTGATCGCTGGTTCTCATTGCCATTGCCACCATTGTTGTTGTTGTTGTTGTTTTGTTGTTGTTGTTATAGCGGCTGCGAGTTGTTGTAAGGCAGCGAGATGAGCTTGGCGCTCTTGCCGGGCATTTTCACGCTCCTCCATGATAAGTGCGAGAAGTTGGGTGGGGGTTGGGTCCGGTGGTGGTGGTGCTGATCCTGATCCTTCCGCATTGCTGCGACGGGGTGGCATCCTGAAGCACACCGGGTATAAGAGACAAGGCAAGAAAAGTTCGACTAAGGGAAAAGACGATCTCCAAGTGGTTGATTAATTAAGTTTATATGAAAATAGTTCACACAGATTTAAACAAGACAAACATACTTATATTTCACAAACAATACATCAAGGAGTTCACAACAACATCAAGCTTACAACATCAAGCTTACATCTAGGATACATAACATCTGGTTTCCAAAAGAACCACTACTACTCGACTAGCTATAGGGGTCAACCTAATCCTGCGGTAGTGATCAAGTCACTCGCCTACTGAGGTGGAACCTCCAGCTCTAACACGTCAGCATCTGACTGGTAGGCTGGCTCCTCGGGATCCTCCTCCTCGTCCTCGAGAACTGGCTCGAGTGGCTCCTCCTCCTCGTCAACTAACTCCTCCTCATCATCCTCCTCCTCACAGTCCATCTCCTCCACGAAGTCATCATCGTCACTGAGGAAAGCGTCGTTCTCCTTGCGGAGATCCTCGCCCTCCTCCTCCATCTCGTCAGTATGGTGCTCAAGATCCTCAATCAGTCCATCCTGCTCTGCCACCTTCGTGCGGAGCTTCACGATAGTCTTCCTCAGCTGGGCCCTCTTCCTGAGAAGAGCAACCTTCTCCACCATCAGCTTCATCTCGTTCTCGCGAAGCTCAACGAGCGACTCGCGGTCAAAGTGAGCTGAATCCTAGTGCGCAACAGATCATCCTGAGTGCACTGAAGTAAGATCTCCATGTCCATGATGTAGCTCCCAAACATCGGGTGGTAAGGTGAAGGAGTAGGGTGTCCATCACAGTTGCGCCTCCCGTAGAACCGGAAACGGGAGTCTACTAACTCCGCCTTGTGCTCCTCACAAAGTCGGGCTAGCATCCTCTGTGTAGCAGTACAGAGACCGTCAACCCAGGTGGCCTCCTTGGTGGTGAAGATGAGCGTCCTGGAATTGGGAGACTTGATGTTCCTGCGAACTGACGACTGATGAGCCAGCTCAGCCTTCCAACACCGTGAACATCAATCTGAGCTCCCTCAAACTCTGGAGCGGGGCGACCTAACAGCTTGGTCAACTCGAACAAGTCCCTCTCAAACGTCAGCTTGCTGTCCTTCTCCAGCTGAACGAACTCGGTCCAGTGGAGTGCCATCTACAGTTTTTAAGCAAAATTTTAAGTTAGTTAGGTGACAAGTATATCAAAATTTTAATATAGTAGGGCAACAAGTGAGTCAAATTTTAAACTTAATGAGAGGTGTACAAAATTTTAGGGATACTAAGGAAAATGTAACATTTAATGAGAGTAAAATTTTGCATAAGTAAGAGGATTGGAGATAAGCAATTTTCAAAATACTTCATTCCTTTCTTTTTAGAAACTCATCTTTTGTAACATTTGACAAACGACCATGCTAACTAAGGTTTCCTAAAGTCAGGATGGCTCTGATACCAAGTCTGTGGGGACCCCGGACTAGCTGTCCGAAATACCCGATTATGCTTAACACAACGATCCCGTGATCAGTCTGTCGTTGCACATAATCCGAATTGGATACCAAAGTTTACATCCATTACAGTACCGAATAAAAGTCTTACATAAATGGTCATTTAGACCAAGTTCTTACATAGGTGCCTTCATGGGCCAAACCAAATATATCAGCGGAAGCTACGGCGTAATCGACATCATATTCTAACGATGACGACCCGACAGGCAGCTGACTTGTGGAGATCCTTAGTTGGCGTAGAAGTCGCCATATTCCTGCTCTGCGTAGTGTTCCTCCTCGTAGTCTGGCTAGGACAATAGCCAGGGACGAAACCAATATGAGTACATTTGAATGTACTCGCAAACTATCCCAACATGAGTATGCACCAGTTTTATTTTAGTTGACAACTTTTCTTATTTAAAACATCTCTATATCTTTATTGAAAAAGGTAAGAAGAGTTTTATAACTATTTTAAAGAAGTCACCGTTTTCATCTGTTTTTCCAAAACTCCTCCTTTTCCCGACCATAGCCCGTCATGGTCCACTTTCATCCAACCACCTCATACCGATCCGTTGGTATAGGTGTAGGAAACAATCTCCACTTCATTTTTCTTTAAAAACTCAAAGCCTTTTTAAAACTTGCACAAGGTCTTAGGACAGTCTCCCAATTGTCCATATCCGAGGACTCGGCTATTCGAATAGTTTTAAACACTCTGCAGAGGTAGCACGCTTTTAACCCACATCCATCCGGCAACTCATCGTGTCTGCCACGTCTCGCCATACCAGGTGTATGCGAAGTAAGCCGCCGGCCATAGCCTCTTATTTGCTCATGCTAGTATAGGATCCTTCCCATATGACACTTTCCATCGACACCCAGTCCGGTTTCCCGTCAGAAACCCTAAGTGTGAGGACTCATAGTTTTGTCCGGCGGTTTATGGTGGAACCTTCTATCCTCCCCACCAACTTGTGTGAGGACCCGGGTCAGGGGGTAGATCCTCGGACCATCCCCTCATGCATAACGGAGTCATCTCCGTCGATGAGGTATCCCATACTAATAAGAGCAAACTACATGACTACGCCTTTTCCCATATGTGGTAAATGTGGTCGCACAGGGTAGGATTGGTTTCCATAGTACTAGGACACTGTGCATTTTTCACAAACATCACCATTTTTCCACTTTCCAACACAGCACCGACATCTCGGCGTTCCATAAACTCACAAGAACATTTCAAAGGAGTTTTGAATAAACAACATTGTTTTCCCATCCTAAAGTTTTATATAAACTACTACATAGGGTGGCAAAATAATATCCATATATTTTTGAAATGGGTTTTGTAAATCTTGCTTTGAGAGTAAACATTATGAAAGTAGATGCATATGTTGGTAGTGCAAGCTCAGAGAATAGCTTGCCTTGCTTGGCAAAGTGATCTTGCTCTTGTTCTTCAAATTCAGCAAACTCTCCTTCCTCGATATATCCGACAACGTTCTCGTCTAATTAACAAACAAACAATACAAACAATCACTAAGCTATACAAGCAATCACCTCAACATAACCATCATTAACATCACAATTGGCTACTGCACACATCAAACCACACAATTTGGTTTTCAAATAAATTGAATTAAACATTATTTAATTAAGTCCAAATTATGGCAGAAACTAGTTATTCATGTTTAATTCCACAACTTGAGTTCTGTTGGTCACAAAAATACAAACTAAATTCTATGAAAGCTACTGATGTGTAGAATACAACCCAATTTGAATTGGATCATTTGGAGTTACCAAACTCCCTACACATTGGATTGAATCCAGTAGCTTAAAATCAAGTTTTAGCTACCATTTAAATTATATTGTTCCAAAAATTAAACCCTTTTAGGGGTAACTAAACATGGATATATGTGAGCTAACAAAATTGGTCCTAACTCATTTGGATCAACCAATAAACATATTTGTCTGTTTAGTCCAGAAGGGTTTATTTAAAGTCAGCAATTAATACTGCTTAATTAATTCTACCAAAATTAGGGGAGCTAACACAAGGCAGTACTAAGCTAGCAAAATTGGTTTGGAATTATTTGGACTAACAGAGTATCAGAAACAAACAAGTTTAGATTTTAAACCTTCTGTGGATTTTCAATAATACTTTTTAATTATTTAATTAAATGACATGAGACCAATTGTGTTGGTTAAACAATTTCATAAGCTTTCCAGAACATTTGAGTTTGATTTATTTGGATTCCTAAATCTCGAGATATTTAATTTTAAAGTTGACATCAGTACTGAGAATTTCAGAGAATTTAAATTAGAAAAATCCACTGTTGTGGATAATGTTGAAATCCCTGACGGGTGGGTCCTACCCGTCAGTGACTCAGCGAAACGGTACGCGCGCGAGGGAAAAGATTAAAATTATGACAGTGGGACCCACATGGCAGTCTAACTTAACACGAAGCGGTACGTGGCCGTAGATCTTCGATCCAACGGCTCACGGAGGTCGCCATCGGCGACGACCTAAAACGAGCGGCGCTGCCGCGCCGGCGACGGCGAGGTGGATGAATCTCTCACCTAGAGGGCTCGGAAGGTCGCGGAGATGATGCAGATCGACGGCGGTGGTGAGGTGGAAGCTTCTGGCCGAGTTACACTTGCTGGGGTGGAGTGGTTCGTCGGCGGCGAGGTCTCCGTCTTCCTCGGCCACGGACAGCAGCTCCGGCGAGGTTCCACGGCCGCGTCTGGGCACTGATCAAAGGGAAAAAGGGTGCGGTGAGTGCGGTGAAGCAGAGGGAAGCAAGTGCAGGCCAAAGAGGGAAGAATGGGGCAGTGTGGCGTCGTGGCCACGACGGACCTCGACGGCGGCAGTGGCTACGGCACAGCACGCCCTCCTGGCGGTGCACGGCGAATTGAGAGGGGTCAGTGAGGGAGTGGGGTGGTGTGGTGTTCGCAGAGGGTGCGGGGGTGGTTTTATAGCGCGGGATGCGGCGTACGGTGGACGGAGTGCACGGCGACGTCCATGGCGACACGGCGGAGATATTTCTCCCCAATCCGACGCGGCGGTGCGAGGGACGTGGAGACAAGGCGTTCACCGGGGTCCGGACGTGTTCTAGAAGATCTCGGCCAAGCGCGGCGTGTCGGGGAGCAGCGAGCAGGGCCAATTTGGTCGACGACGGCGAGCTTGCCACGGCGACGGTGGAGGGAAATCGAGGCGAAGGGCGGCGTAACTGCTCTCCTCTGCGGCGCCGCGGCTGCAGAGGCACGGGGGCGAGGGGGTGCGCGGCCAGGGGGGGCCTGGGGAGCGCGGAAACGGCGAGCACGGTCGCGGCGACACGGCGATGGTCGTCGGGGCTGGAGTCGACGACGGTTTTGCAGAAAACCCCTGCTCCTTCTTTTCTTTTATCACAACTAGGTCCTTCTCTGTTTCTTTTTAAAAACCAGAAGGTTTTCTAGGATTTAATTAGGGCACTTAAACATTTTAGAAAAATTTGCAAAAATTTGTGGGGCCTTCCCCTAACATGTAGAGGCTCCACAAAAATTGGCATAAAATAATAAAATGTTTTGAAACATTTTCTTTTAAAGTACTTTGTTTATGTTATTTTAATTTATTTCATTTGTTTTTATTTTTGAATTTTTAAAACTAGTTCAAAAATAATATTTGAGAGGGGAAAGTGGTAGGAACAAAATGGGGAGTGTTTACATTACAACTCCACTGACTTTGGTTTGAAATTAATTGAGTTTGTCACTTGAAGATTTTTATGTGACAACTTGTCACTTTTATTTTTCTTGCTTTGATTTTATATTTTGCTTTCTTTCTTTCTTACTAGTGTTCACTAGAGCAAACACTCACACAAACAGCAAGAACAACATCTCAAGTAACAAAAGGCAATTAACATACAATAAACAACAAAAGTTTTTGTTGGCTCTCATTTTTGGAATATAAACCTGATAAGAATTTTGGGATGTTACAGGTATGCAGGACTTGACAGATCCACGCCAACTTGCGACTTCCGCACCCGAAGCTCCATCGATTGCGGCACCTACGTCTACGGATCCATCAACTGCGTCCGTACCATCGTCGATCCTCCAAGCCTGCTCGTCTGCAACAACCATGTCGACTCGAGAGATCAACGAGTTCATCGCGAAAGAACTCCAAGTGAGGAGGCTAAATCAGCATACCGCTCAAACGATCCGAGCTCAATCTTCCACTCGAAGATAGCATCGACTGCGGGATCTCGCTCAGCGACTTCGACGAGCCCAAAACTCATATCGACAACCACGTCGACTCCGAGATCTGCACCAACAACAACCTCAACTCTGAGATCCATAACGACTTCGCCGGCACGGAGATGAGCATAGGGATGAACACATCGACGGCGAGCTTCGATCAGATGGGCTGTTCGACTGGCATACTGACTCTGATATGAGTCTCGATGGAGACGTCGAGTCCATGACGGGACTCGAAAACACATACACATACCCTCGGTGATACCCCAGCAGGTCTACGTTGCCTTCGCCGCAGAATCATCTGATGTTGCGGCCAGTCGCAGGCCTACAGAATTCCCGTGCACAGTTACTATGCTGGATAGAGTCACAACTCTCACAATTACTGCTGAGATGGCAGCAAAAGCAGATAAAGTCATCAAGGAGTGCACAATGATGATCGTGGACGTAACACGAGAGGAGATGTTGACCTTACAGTACTTCAACTGGTAGGAATCACTTCGACTGCAGCAGATCAGAGCAACACTCGAAAAACGTAAAAAGCAAGCTAGCTTGTCAAGTGCACGGAGAAGACAGCTCTCCATGAGTTCCACCGGCGAGCAGACGCAAGACCCAGATCAAGGCTGTCACGCCTCGCGGAAGATGAGAGGGAAGCGCTCACCTACAACTTAGGCCACTCTTTCATGACATTCGACGAAGGAGTACCAGTACCCAAAACAGTTGCGGGTGCCCTTTTTACTGCTGCAGCATACCTAGAGGCAATCAAGCCTCCGGCGGATGACCCCAATGCAAAACTACATCGCCAACAAATCAAATCACTCGCCTTAGCGGCAAAGGCCATACACCAAATCCCACAAACTCCTGGAGGGAGTCGAGACCGTGCCATAGTAAACCCGCGTCATGAAGAGCATAATCGCAGTGGTCGCGGTCACCACTCGAAGGAAAGGAGTGGCTCACGTCGACGCATGTCCACGAATAGATCATGCAGATCTTACAGTAGCGACTCGTACTCTGATCAGGAGCCTGAGCCATGCGGAGCTCTGTGCTTCACTCAACGCGTTCACGAGACACGGATGCCCAAAGGGTTCAAACTCACATCTGAACAGCCCAAATATACGGTCGACAAGAACCTTCGGGATGGCTGGAAGACTACAGACTGGCTGTCTCGTGCCAGCGAGGCACGAACACCACAGCCATGCAATACATACGACTCATGCTCGAAGGCACAGCCCGCGACTGGCTCAAGGCTCTGCCTCCATCAACATACGACTCGTGGGATCACTTCCGCGCAGACTTCATCAAAAACTTCTTGCCTACATGCGAGCGACCAAAAACGTTTCGAAGAATTGAGAGCCTGCATTTAACGGTCGGACGAAATGTTGAGGTCATACATCCGACGATGGACTGAGATACGCAACTCAGTTGGAGTAATTTTAGAAGATATGGCCATGGATGCTTTCATCATGGGCCTTGCCAGGCGAGATTTCAAAGAAGCACTGGGTCGCCAAAAGCCAATCTCTGTGACTTATCTCCTAAAGATCGCGACTGAGTGGGCAGACGGAGAAGACATGGCGCGCACCACACGCGGGTCCTCACCCCGTGACAACCATAATAGCGGCAGTCGAAATCGCAGGGACTCGTACAGAGACGACCGGAGGTGCAAACGTTCAAAACGTCATTACGACGACGACATACCCAAATTCATGGCGGCTGGATTCTCCACACCCCGCAACGACCAAGATAGAAGCGGCCGACGGTCAGAAGATCGCCGGGACAGTCGAGATGATCGCCGGGACAGTCGAGACCGCAACCAACGCAGTGACAGCTACAAGAAGAAAGATTGGCGCAAGTCGCGCTCCGGCGCACAAAACGAGCGATCATTCGATGACAAGATGGATGCTGATTGCAGATTACACCTGTACAAGGGGGACGACGGAAAATTGCGCTCCAATCACTCGATGAGAAACTGTAGAGAATTCGAACAACTAGCATTTGACTACGTGCAACTTAGAAAGGCAACAGCCGCACACGCACCCCCACCTGCACCTGTGCCTCAGCCAAACAATGTGCTCGTTTTGATGGCACCACCTCCACCACCACAGCCGGCCGCAGGCGGAAATATCGCGGGGCCATACAACCCGTACCTCGGTGGACGAACCTAAGTACCCTCCGCCCCAAGGGCAGATGTACATGATACAGAAAGGTCACCCTTCCAACAGGGAGCAAAAACTTCGCACTCGACAAGTAAATATTGCGGTCATGTCACCTCCTGCCATAACTGAATTCTTGAAGGGATCCGAGACTGCAATAAGCTTCAGCAGAGAGGACCACCCACCATCGGTGGTTCATCCAGGGCACTCTGAACTGGTACTCGACGCCCAAATTGGAGGTTACGCCATGTCCAAGGTCTTCATGGATGGTGGCAGCGGCATAAACATCATCTTCACGGATACGCTCCGCAAAATGAACAGGTCAGTTGAAAACCTGCCAAAATCCTCAAATACCTTCCACGGTATCATCCTAGGCAAAGCAATAAGTCCAGAAGGCACTATACAACTCGACGTTACATTCGGGGACAAAAACCACTTCAGGACAGAGTCGATTGAATTCGAAGTCGTCGACTGGAAGTCACAATACCACGCCATACTTGGATGCCCGACGTTCGCTCGATTCATGGCGGTCCCACACTACGCTTACCTCCAGCTGAAAATGCCTGGACCAAAAGGAGTAATCACAATCAAAGGAAACTTCCAAAAGTCCGATTCTTGCGACCGAGAGTTTAGCAAAATCTCTGAGATGTTCGGCATGGAAGCAACACTCGCCGATCTAGCGGTCTCCAATGATCGAACACTTATGCCGAAACACAAGAAGGTGGCAGTCGACAGAGCATTCAATACCACCAATGACACAAGGTCGCATCAGGTGCACCCGACCGATCCGACCAAGACAGTCAATGTCTCTTCGAGTCTGCCTATCGCATAGGAAAGCGCGCTCGTCGAATTCCTTCATGAGAACTGGGATATATTTTGCGTGGTGTCCAGCCGACATGCCAGATATTCCCAGGGAATTCGCCGAGCACTCTCTCCAATTATTTCCAGATGCTAAACCAGTCAAGCAAACAATGCGCCGCATATCCGGCCCGAAAGAACCGCAGTCGAATCCGAAGTCGACAGACTACTCGCAGCAGGTTTCATCAGAGAGATCAAGAAATCACAATGGGCGCCTAACCCCGTACTTGTAGAGAAGAAGCACACAGATATCCTCCGGATGTGCGTAGATTTCACAGCACTCAATAAATGCTGTCCAAAGGATCACTTTCCACTGCCTCAAATCGACCAGATCGTCAACTCCACCGCCGGGTGCGCTCGCCTATCCTTCCTAGATGCTTACTCAGGTTACCACCAGATAAGGATGAAGGAAGAAGATGAAGAGAAAACGGCATTCATAACCCCACTCGGTCTACTACTGCACAACTATGCCTTTTGGGCTCAAGAATGCAGGCGCAACCTACCAGCGCATGATGCAAGACTGCCTCAAGAAGCAAATTGGGCGAAACGTCCAGGTCTACGTAGACGACATCATCATAACAACAAGGGAGGAAAACACACTACTCGATGACTTGCGAGAGACGTTCGCAAACCTCAAACGCTTCCACATCTAGCTCAACCCGAAGAAGTGCATGTTCGGCGTACCAGCAGGGCAGCTCTTGGGATATCTAGTCTCAGCTCGTGGAATCGAGGCAGGCCCGGAGAAAATACAGGCCATCTTGACAATGCAAAGGCCTTCAAAGCTCCATGATGTACAAAAAATAGCAGGTCGAGTGGCAGCACTCAGCCGCTTCATTAGCAAGTTAGGCAAAAAAGCACTCTCGTTCTATCGGCTGATGAAGAAAGCAGACAAATTCGAGTGGACGCCAGAAGCCAAAGCAGCCTTCACGGATCTCAAGCGAGTCCTCACAAGCCCTCCAATCCTTGTCGCACCAAGGGAACGTGAGCCACTGTACCTGTATGTCTCCGCAACTAACAGGGTGGTAAGTACCGTACTGGTGGTCGAACGCATGGTGGAGGGACACGCCCAAAGCATACAACGCCCAGTCTACTACTTGAGTGAAGTCCTCTCCATATCAAAGCAGCGGTACCCACATTATCAAAAGCTGGCCTACGCCATGTTCATGACCTCAAGGAAGCTGACGCACTACTTCGCAGAGCACCCGATCACTATAATCAGCACCTCAGGGATCGGAGACATACTCACAAATCCCAACGCAACTGGGCGGGTCGCAAAATGGCTCATCGAGCTAGGACCACGAGATATCAAGTATGATTACCCGAAGGCCATCAAAGCACAAGTCTTACCTGACTTCCATACCGAGTGGATCGAAGCTCAGTTGCCAGGAGCTGTCAGGGGGCTGCCCCCGGGTAGGGCAAAGAGGTGGTGTTGGGAGCTATAAAGTGGAAGGAAAATCAATCCGGGTCACTCAAGCCGGATCACTTGGATCGGATCGGTTGAGAAAGTCGGTCAGTACTCAATCTTGTTTAAAGTACAGGGAGACGCCAAAGGGGAACAGGCAAAGTCTAGCCGGATCAGAAGAAGAGATCCGGCTCAACTAGCCGGGTTGCCTGGAAGAGATCCGGCTCATCTAGCCGGGTTGCCTGGAAGAATCCGGCTTACCAGCAATGTCGGATAACGCACAAGGGCCGAGTAATGTCAGTAAGTTCACGGGTCCTGCAGGCCTCCTGCCCGAGGCTCAGATGACAGCCAGGTCGAGACACGGGATTCCTGGGAGCGCAGCAACCTAGGAGCTGACTCGGCCAATTCGGGAAAGGGGCTATGACCTAGACCCGTGGGCTACACCTGCCATTGCCCGAAGTGGCAAGATAGGCCTGCTAGGGCCTGACAGTCCAGCCGTTGGATTGACAGGGGGCAGAGGCTTGTCCTCTTCCTCTTGGAAGTGCCATTATCTCATGGAGCCAGGGGCAAAGAAGTAACTCGGCAAGTCTTTATATACAGCACCACCACCTCCTGTGTGGAGAGGAACCCTAGAGCTCATTTCCCCCCTTGGTAGCTTCTTCTTCATCGTGAGCTCTCACCATTGTTGCTTCATACAGCTCGAGGAGCGCTTTGTACTTGTCACCTTGAGATATAAAGAGAGTAGGCTAGTGCTGCAGTAGGGGTGTTACCTCCACAAGAGGGCCCCGAAGCAGGGTACATCGTGGTGTGCTTTGTGTTCTTGGTTTCTTGGTTTCTTGTTCATGTTCTTGCGGTTTCTTGCGTGTTCTTGCTTGTGCACTTCTTGAGTGCATAAACCCTCCCCGGATCCCCCAACGCACTTTCGGCCCCATCTTAGCCATACCTATGGCATCTGCCGTGATCCCACCACGACAGTTGGCGCCCACCGTGGGGCAGATTGAGGCGTTGGAGGGAGTTTACATCCGGACGGGCTCAGGCGAGCGTGTTCTTTCTGGTCTTATCGCCAAGATCGGCGAGTTCACCTTCGTCAGCGACAATGCAGGGTGTTTCGCCGGCAAGCCTTTCCCCGAGCATGGCTTCCTGATGATGCTCGGTAGCTTCGTCACCTATGTTGCTGTCGAGGCTGTTCGCGAGTACCCGGCGCAGGTGCTCGTGGCCGAGGACCCTCCTTCTTTCCGCGCAGCTCTCGGACAGCGTAGCGCTCGCCCCGGGAGTAGCGTGGAGGTGATGATGACCGGACCAAGTGCTGGAGCAGGCAAAGGAGATGCCGGCAATAGCATGCCCGAGGAGCTGATCACGCCAACCGATCCGGTTGACAAGCCGACTCGGACGGCAAAGTTCCCAAAGGAGAAACCAGATCCGGTTGGTCCACTTGGCATGTCAAGTAGGGAGGCTCCCTTGGAGGATGTCCTGGAAAAGTTAGCTCGGCCAGTGGCACCTGGGGCAAATGTAGAGCTTACTATAGCTCAGTTAGAGGCAGAGCGCCTGAGGTTGCAAAGAGAAGCCCGGTTGGTGGTAGAGTCTAGGCAAGCATTTGATAGAGATATGAGAGAATATAATGCTGCCAATGGTATTACCGATGGTTTCACTCCGGTAGCGCCTCACCCGCGCAAGAAAGCAGATTTGCGTAACAGGGGTAAGGACCTCAATGACGAGTTAGCTAGAGCCGCAAGATCGAGCTCAGTAAGGCTACTAGTCATAGATCGGGTACAGGCAAGCCGGTGTATAGCTCCCCGGCCAAGAATCTTAGGGCTGCAGCGGCAGCGCGAGCCGAGTTGACCACATTAACCGGGGATGCTTGGCGCAAGCAGGCAGAAAGGGTCAATGAGCTGGTTGATGTGTGTAACCGGCAGAATGAGGCTTACCGGAAGGCTAATCCGGATGCTGGTGGTTCTCGGGTAGTGGTGTCGGCTAAGGCGGTTAGCCAGAGGTCCAAGGGGCAAGCGTCATCCCGCATGTCGGAGCTGACCGGGCCCAAAGTGTGAATTCGGGCAAGAGCAAACAGCTGCAGGCCTATGATGCTGAGTATGCCGGCAAGCAGCTAGCTGCTCAAGGAAGAGGTGGCCAGAGCAGAAACAATGGCGGTCAAGGCAATCCGGGAGCCGGAAGGGGTAATTCGGCTGGCCGAGGTCAACCACCTCGTCCTCCTGGGCAGAATCAACCCCGGCAGGAGCAGCAAGTGATGGTGCAAGCGCAGCAGCAAGGTGGTGGCCAGGCGGGCTACCGCTATGATGATGGTAATTCGGCTATGGCGCGAGCCGGATACCAAACGTATGATAATGCACTTGCATCCAGGCTGGGACCTCGGACGTTGGCTCCGATGATCAGCGTCTCAGTTGGATAGGATTTACCAGTCCGAGAGCTGGAAGAGCAAGGCCCACCAGGTCCTCCATGCTTTGGGCCTCGGATCATGAACGAGCCGAATGTGCCGTTGTTTCAGCTTGGCCGAATCACAAAGCCGTATAACGGCAGCACTAAGCCGCAGGATTGGCTGATAGACTATGTATCCTCGGTGCACATTGCGGGGGGCAATCGCCGATGGGCGGTCCGGTATCTCCCGCATATGTTGGAAGGGCCAGCCCGGATTTGGCTGAATAACTTACCAGAGGGTAGTATCAACTCTTGGATGGATTTGGAGCAGGCATTTTACAGCAACTTCTCCAGCACTTACAAGAGGCCAAACCGACCTCAGCTCTTGTCTGCGTGCAGGCAGGAAGAGCGGGAGACAGACCGAGAATTTTTGACTCGGTGGAGCAACATTCGCAATTCTTGTGAAGGTGTCGTGGAGGAGCAGGCCATTTCTTGGTTTGCGCAGGGTTGCCGACATGGCACCCCGCTTTGGCAGAAGCTCCAGAGGGATATGCCAAAGACCCTAGCGGAAATGATCCGGATAGCAGATACATATGCTCTTGGCGATCCGACGCAGCCAGCGTTGGACGTGGTGGGAACAAGCAGGAGGCAACCGGTTAATAACCGAACTGGACCATTGAGGCCCAGTGACCGACATGAGTTCGGTTATAAAAGGAGAGATCCGGATTACAGATACGGCTCAGACCAGGTTGCAGCAGTAAATATGGATCATCCTGATAGCCAGAGACCAAAAAATGAGGGTCCAGCTTGGAGGCCGAATCAAGGTGCCTGGGCAAAGAAAGTGTGGGATGGACCGAGTCCACCTCTAACTTTTGAGGCAATGATAGATGGGCCTTGCCGTTATCACACAACAGACCCACGCAAGCCGGCCAATCATTCAACTCGGAATTGTAGCTGGCATCATCGCATCCAGGCAGAAGGTCAGAGAGGGCCACCTCAGAGGGTGCTCCTAGACCGAATTTCAGGCCAAATACGCCTTTATCCGGAGCCAATGCAACCCCGGTGAACGAAGGAGCTCCAAGGCCGGCAGCCACAAAGCCGGTTAACCTGGTAAATATGGGAGGCAACAACAATGCTGGTCCGAGTCGGCAAGGTGGATACCCCGGAAATGATTACAAGGAAGCTCATCAAAGTTATGTGGTTTTTGTGACCGAGCCAACTGACAAGAAAAGTCAGCTGCGAAGGGCGAAGGAGGTGAATGCAGTCACACCAGCAGTACCAAAATACCTGAACTGGTCCGAGCAGGAGATCACTTGGAGCAGGGCTGATAATCCCAGGGTTATGCCAAGCCCAGGAAACTACGCACTGGTGGTGGATCCGACTTTGGTTGGACCAAAGATTAATGTGAAATTCACTCGAGTCTTGGTTGACAATGGCAGTGCTATAAACATCATGTATCGGGACACAATGGTCAAGTTGGGTTATTCGCCGAATCAGTTGCAGCAGAGCAGTTGCACCTTCCATGGTATAGTACCCGGGGTGTCTTGTTCCCCAATGGGTAAGATCTGGGTAGATGTGCTGTTTGGTACCAAGGACAATCACAGACTTGAGAGTCTCGAATTCGAGGTGGTAGACTTGGAGAGCCCATACCATGCTCTGCTCGGCAGGCCGGCATTAGCCAAGTTCATGATATCCACTCATGTGCTACCTCAAGATGAAGATGCCTGGCCCGAATGGTATCATCACCGTTGCGGGAGATTACAAGAAGGCCATACAGTGTGCCACGGTTGGTTCCACCTTAGCCGAGTCGTTGGTGATCCAAGCTGAGAAGAGCAAGATGCATGAAGTAGTGGCGATGGCGAAGTCAGCTCAGCTCGGCGTGCTGGCCATGACCAATCCGGATGCAGGTGCAACATTTGAGGTGCCCAAGGAGACAAAGAAGATCCCCATTGACCCGGAGAATCCGGAGCGCATGGCCATCATTGGTGCCGGGTTGGGCGAGAAATAGGAAAGCGCGCTCTGTCACTTCCTCCGTGAGAATCGGGATATCTTTGCATGGTCGGCTAAGGACCTGCCTGGTGTTCCGAGGGAGTTGGCAGAGCACTCTTTATTTGTCAGGCCGGATGTGAAGCCGGTGAGGCAACCGACTCGGCGTCTTTCAGACGATCGAAGAAAAGTGGTGCTTGATGAGCTGGCTAAGCTACTTGCAGCCGGATTCATTATGGAGGTGTTGCATCCAGACTGGATATCCAATCCGGTTCTGGTAGAGAAGAAGAAGGACGAACCAGCGGTGGTCAAGGTGTGGCGTATGTGCATCGACTTCACCAACCTGAACAAGGCGTGCCCGAAGGATCCCTTTCCTTTACCTCGGATTGATCAAGTGATCGATTCTACTGCTGGGTGTGAGTTGTTGTCTTTTATTGATGCGTACTCTGGTTTTCACCAGATACCACTGAACCCCAAAGATCAAATAAAGACTGCTTTTATTACCCCGTATGGGGCGTATTGCTATCGTGTCATGTGTTTCGGTTTGAGAAATGCCGGTGCAACTTATCAGAGATGTATGCAGAAATGCTTACATTCTCAAATGGGCAAAAATGTGCAAGTGTATGTCGATGATATTGTCATCAAAACTAAAGAAAAACGCACTCTCCTCGAGGATCTCGAGGAAACATTTGTGAACTTGAGAAAGTATCGGTTAAAATTGAATCCGGATAAATGCACCTTTGGTGTCCCGGCTGGAAAGTTGCTCGGTTTCCTTGTATCGAGCCGAGGTATTGAAGTGAATCCGGCTAAGATCCGAGCCATAGAAAACATGAAATTGCCTAAATGTCTAAAAGATGTACAAAAGTTCACCGGGTGTCTAGCCTCGTTGAGTCGGTTTGTGAGTCGGCTAGGAGAAAAAGCCTTGCCCTTGTATCAATTGATGAAAAAGAGCACCGGGTTCACATGGACCCCGCAGGCAGATTCGGCTTTCAATGAATTAAAAAAGATGTTGTCCACTGCACCAATTTGGCATCACCTTTGCCGAATGAGCCAATGCTACTTTACATTGCGGCCACTAACCGGGTCGTAAGTGTGGTGATAGTGGTAGAGCGAGAAGAGGAGGGTAAATCCGTGCAGAGACCGGTGTACTATTTAAGCGAGGTGATCTCAACCTCGAAGCAGAATTATCCTCACTACCAGAAGATGACATATGGTGTATACCTGGCGGCCAAGAAGTTGAAACATTACTTCCAGGAGCACCCGATCACCGTAGTATGCGAAGCTCCAATCTCGGAGATCATTGGGTGCAAAGATGCGACTGGCCGAGTTGCCAAATGGGCAATAGAAGTGTCTCCTTACACCCCGCATTATGAAAGAAGAGATGCTATCAAGTCTCAGGCTTTACCGGATTTCCTTTGTGACTGGGCCGAGATGCAGTATGAGCCACCCAAGCCGGATTACAATTACTGGAAGTTGCACTTTGATGGCTCCAAAACCAAAATCGGACTAGGTGCTGGGATAGTACTCACATCACCGAAGCAAGATCAGTTGCGATATGTGTTGCAGATTCATTTCTCAGCATCAAACAATGTGGCCGAATATGAGGCACTGATCCATGGGCTTAATGTGGCTAAGGACATCGGCATCCGCCGGATAGAATGTTTTGGTGATTCAGATTTAGTGGTGCAGCAGTCTTCTGGAAATTGGGATGCCCTTGATGCCAATATGGCACTATATCGATTTCATGTCCAGAAAATTTCAGGATTTTTTGAAGGCTGCGAGTACAAGCACATACCCGGCTGGAGAACGAAGCTGCTGATATCTGTCAAAACTCGGGTCGTCTAGGGATGCAATCCCACCCGGGATATCCTTGAATCACCTAAGGATCCCTTCAATCAAACCTTCACCTGATTCCGAGTCAATTTTTATCCCAAAGCAAGAATCTGAAGCTGTTCCTATGAATGTTGATGTCGGGTACATTTGGGAGGACCCGGGGACTGCATGGCGAGACTCGGGGACTGCGCACTCGAGACGAGACTCGGGAATGCTACCCAAATCTTAGGGAAGAGGGGAAGAGAGGAAGATGGTGCTAACCGAATCTTAGGGAATGGACAGAGACTGATAGAAGAGATAATGGCGGCCGAACCAGTGGAAATAGATGAGCACTTATTCCCTTTGCATCCAGTACCGGAATGGGCTGAAGAAATCATGAAGTTCATGTCGGAGGGGAGTTTGCCAAATGATGAAACCGAAGCTAGGCGAGTGCAGAGGAGGTCCAAGGGTTACACCATCATAAACAAGGAGTTATACAAAAGGAGTGCAACCGAGGTGCTACAACGTTGCGTGGAGCCAGCCGAGGGCAAGGAGATGCTCCTGGAGATACATCAAGGAGAATGTGGGCATCATTGCAGTACAAGAGCCCTGGTGGCTAAAGTATTCCGGCATGGGTTTTACTGGCCCACTGCTCATGCAGATGCAGAGGACATAGTCCGAAAATGTGAAGGATGCCAAAGGTTTGCCAAGCAGACACACCTACCCGCATCGGCGCTCAAAACAATTCCTATCACTTGGCCGTTTGCTGTGTGGTGTTTGGATATGGTGGGAGAATTCAAGCCGGCTAGGGGTAACATGACACATATGCTGGTGATGGTGGATAAGTTCACCAAGTGGATAGAGGTGAAACCGATCCGGAAAGTGGATGGTCATTCGGCTGTAACTTTCCTGAAAGAAATCATTTTGAGATACGGTTACCCCCATAGCATCATCTCGGATAATGGCACGAACTTTGCTGTGGGAGAGTTTGCCCGATTCTGCATGAATAAGGGGATCCGGTTAGACATAGCCTCAGTGGCACACCCAGAGTCCAATGGACAGGTGGAAAGATCAAATGCTTTGGTATTAGCTGGGATAAAAGCCCGGTTAATAGAACCTCTGGTAAAGACTCCGGGGTGCTGGATAGATGAGATACCGTCAGTACTATGGGGTTTAAGGACCACGCCGAATCGGTCAACTGGCTATACGCCATTTTTTCTGGTATATGGGGCAGAAGCAGTGCTACCCACTGACATAGAATATGATGCACCAAGGGTGACAATGTATACCGAAACCGAGGCAAAAGAGGCCCGGGAAGATGCAGTGGATCTGCTAGAGGAAGCAAGGAATTGGCCCTGTCTCGGACAGCAGTATATCAGCAGGGTCTCCGACGTTATCATAGTCGGAAGATCAGCCCTCGAGTGTTTCATGAAGGAGATCTAGTACTAAGGCTGGTGCAGCGCAGCAAAGGCCGACATAAGTTATCACCTCCATGGGAGGGACCATTCATTGTGAGCAAGGCTATGCACAATGACTCGTACTACCTTGTAGACGCACAGGAACAAGGAAGGACGGCCTGGACAGACCCGGAGAAGAAACCAAGCGACCCTGGAATGTAGCTCTGCTTCGACCCTTTTACTCTTAAGGGGCGCAATGTATGTATCTCAGTTTATCATAAATGAAATTTCGGCAATCCGAGTCTGGACTCGGGGACTGCCTCGTCCTTATGCATGTGTTTTTTATTACTGTTTTGTCCATACCGTTCATGTGTCGGATTGTTTTGAACCTCGTCCCAAAATTCAAGTAATGTATGCTGTGTTGTTGATCTCGTGACTCGACTGACAAACACCAAAATGGTAGTCAAGAGCAGAGGTGGGAATATGGGAAACATGAAAATGGACTCGGGGACTCGGTCCAAAACCGATTCGGCACATGTCGTTTACTAACCCTGTTATTTCTTTTTTGTTTATGTTAGATGATTCTAAACCACAACTCGCATGTTTCAAGTATTGTATGCTATGATTCCTATCTTGTGACTCGACTGTCAAACACCTAAAAGGTAGACAAGAGCAAAGATTCGGCAAAAATAGTAAACAAGAAAACAGACTCGGGGACTCGGTTTAAATGATCCAACATAAACTTCCGGATCACATTAAGCAAAATAAAAGTAGTCTCGAAGAACTTAAATTGTATATTACATCTGCTCCCGGCATACCGGGGATTTAATGATTTTCATTAAGATAGTTCAGGAAGAAGGAGCCAAAGTTGCAGGAGACTCGGTTGCAGGGATGAGCTCGGATGATGGAGGAACCTCGGGTGAAAGAGGACCCTCACTTGCAGGAATGACCTTGGACGGCGAGCTTGAAGGCTGGGCAGATTCGGAAACATCCGGGTCAGCTGAAGAAGTGGCGGTTTTGATTAAAGCTTGTTCGGCAGTTTCAGCCGAGTCAGTGGCTGGCATCTTGGATCTTGGCCGAGTCACAAGCTGCAGGTTGTTCGGCGGAGTTAGCCGAATCGCCAGATTCGCCCTCAGACTCGGCGTATTCGTCAAGAGGCATCATCCGATTCCTCTTCTTCAGATTCTTCCCCATCCGAGTAGACCGGAGCCTTCAGATCAAGATGCTTGGTGTTTGCAAATTCGGCCATAAAGTTGGCAGCTTCCTCGCGGATCTTGATCCGGTTTGGATCTGAAGCCCATGAAGAACCCTCCGAAGGGAGCGCACTTTGGCAAGATCAATCAGCTCATACCAAGACATGATAAATAGCAAACCTGCGTCAGCACCAGCGGGGCGGACGAAGATCTCCACTGCTTTAACCGGGTCTCTGCCTGATCCAGGTCTTTGATTAGCTCGTCCGCAGACCGGACTTGCCGAGCTTCAGGAAACAAGACTCGGTGAGCTTTGAGGCTTGCATTGAACAGATCAATATGGGAATCCTTCAAAGGAGCAATCCGAGCTCTAAGTGCAGTAATGTGATCTTCGATATCCCACGTCTCTGCTAGGGGAGCTCCAGTTAACTTAGCTCTCTCAGCTCGGGCATCCCTCACAGCTTTGGCGGCTTGGAGCCGGATGCTGGTAAACTCTCCTACATTCAGATAAGCTAACACCGAGTTAAACGAGGTAACACGAAACGAGGTGTCGGATAAGAGCAGAGGAGGAAGAGGAAATTCGGCAAACTTACGATCCATGTCTTCATTGAGGCTAGCAAGATCAGCAAGCCATTTCGCGCTGATCGCCTTGTGGGCAGCCAGATCATCTTTCGCCGCTTTAGCTTCGGCTTCAGCATCTGCAACGTGCGTTTGGATTTTCTTGTCCAATTCGGCCCGCTTCTCAATCCCGGCTTTGAAAGTATCTCGCTCCTTCTGGATCGAGTCTTTCTCCCTCTGCAGCGTGTCCCGGTCTTTCTTGACCTTCTCCTTCACTTTTTCAACCCGGTCAAGCTCCCGCAGGAGCCGAGTCACTTCTGACTTTTCCTCCGATAAAGCGCGCTTGTGCTCCTGATCTTTCTTTTTCATCTCCTCACCTTGCGCATCGAAGGAAGCTTGAAGGGCCTGGTGCTGCAGGACTAGCTGCTTAAAGAGCCGGCTGCGAGCAGTCGTGATTTCCTGAAAGAAAAAGGGTTAATGGCGTAAAAAGAATCTCGGGGACTGGAGGCCCGAGATTAATAAAAAAGAAAGTTGACCGAATCAATTGGAAAAGAGACTCGGGGACTGGGAGTCCCACGATTTTTTCAGCGAGACAAAACTTATGATCAAATGTTAGAGATTCAAGCCGAATGACTTTCTTACTCTGAGGAGTATCAGTCATTCGACCCGAATCTCGGGGACTGGGGATAGTGTAGATTGATCATGGTGAAATAAAAGCAGGATTCGGCAAAGTTACCTCGAAGACCCGGTTAGCTTCAGTGACCGAGGCCTGCACAGAATGTAGAGATTGAAACATCCGGCTAGGACCAGCCGGATGTGGCGACGCTGAAGTGGTCGAGCCTTCGGCAAGGTCCGCAGCATTCCAAGCTTTAACAAATTGCTCTGCGGAGCCGAGGTTGTCGCCGCTCGGAGTGCGGAGATTCGGCAGAACCTGGCCACTAAGTCGGGCGCGAGTGATCACCTCAGAGAGTTGATCATGCACCCGAGTTGCTGATGGAGTGGCGGAAACAGGCTTGCTAGCAACCACCTGCTTATCCGAAATGGTTGGAGTTGTGCCAAAGGTAACCTGAGTCGGCTTAGGTAGAGGCGATGCGCCCGGGGTCTTGGCCGGATCTGGTTGTTTCGGTTGGTTCTGGGTTGATCCTGGACGGTCTTCTTCTTCTTCTCTGGAGGGACGCTTGTTGTGTTTCCTGTTGCTGCTGTTTCTTCTTCTTCTGCTGCTCTTGATTCAGCAGAGTTTGAGCCTTGGGGGTAGGGCGAGGATCCGGCTTAGTCAAAGACTTAGCCGAAGTCTTAGCTTTTTCCTTCTCCAACTCCTTCAGAGGGCGGGGCCAAGTTGAATCTCGGGTAGGACCCGAGATTTCCTCTTTCTCCAGGTCAATAACCGACTCTGGAACGAGAGTCGGCGGAGGAGTTTGGGCAGTTGTGGCACGCGCGGGAGAAGTGACGGCCTTTTCAGGAGACTGGTGCTCCATGGCCGTATCCAGTGGAGGAATGGGAGAAAGAATGGATGAATGAGTTTGCTCGGTGACAAGGACGTCACTACATAGAGTAAAGTAAAACAGTTAACTCGGATAAAGGTGACTCGGATAATAGAGGAAGAAAGCAAATGAAGTTGGCATTACCCCTTGGTGGTAGGCATGGCCTTAAGCCGATTCGGCTTGATGGCAGCTTTCTTAATTCTCTTGGCTGGAGGGGCATCTGATCCGGACGCGTCAGGGCGTTTCCGAGATGTCCCTTGAGCATCCGGTTTGGCTGGAACACAAGGTTGTGACCATGAAATCGGAATGGCATCAATAGGATCTAGGATCCAGCAATCATCATCTTCATCCTCGGAAAGGTTGTAAATAGTCGGTTGCTTACCCTTGCGGATGGGCTTGGCGCGCGGAATTGGCAAATAATCGTCCGTATCCGCATCCTCTTCGCCCTCGCGCAGCGGGCTACGATCCGGTCCCCACACTTTGGTGGAGAGATCTCCATCTTCGGTGATTTGGCGGTCGAACAGCTGCAGTAGAGTCAAGGCGAATCTGGATTAGTCCGATGTCATTTTGATGAACTATGGATTGATTCGGAGAATGGCGAACTAACCTGTGGTGGAAGTGCATCTCGGTGGAACGGCTCTACGCCCCACCGCCACTTGTCCAACATCTCGGTGTAGGCAATGGCGTTTACTCGTCTCTTGACGGAAGCTCTGGTGAGGTCATGTTTGCTGATCCGGGTAGGATCTAGCAGACCACCCATGTGGCAAATCTTGTGCTTGCGTTGTTGAAGAGGACTGACCCGGCGACAGACGAAGGTCCGGAGGAGATCGTCCGCGAGCAGGCCTTTCTCCAGAAAATCCTCCAAAGTTTGATGTATTATTTGAAGCTCCGCAAGAGTGTCAGCCGGATCATATCTGAAGTTCAGTTCGGCTGTGGGGGGCTCGATCCTGAACTCGGGCAAGTTGAGAGCATCATGGCCTTCAACGCTCTTCACGTAGAAGAAGGACCTTTGCCATTTCTTGCAAGTATCCAGGCCAGTGATCCGGGGAAAGATGGAGCCCGTCCTCGGGGTAATGCTGGACGAACCACAGGCGGTCATCACCTTCGGATCACTACCCGGGATCGTATGTTTCCGGAGGTGAAAGTACTTCGCCCAGGTTTCGACAGTCGGCCAGAGACCGAGATATCCCTCCATAAAGGAGGTAAAAGCAGACAGGGAGACAAAGGAGTTAGCCGGAAGGTGGTGAGGCTGCAGGCCGAAGAAATCTAGGAATCTCCGGAAGAAGTCACTCGCTGGGAGTCCGAATCCGCGCTCGAAGTGCGCTAGAAATACAACGCGCTCACCCGGTTGGGTGACCGGTTCGAGTTCTTTCCCCGGTTTTCGGCATATAACTTTAGGTGTTATACGCCGGGTGCTCAGCAGCCATTCCAGATCATCATTTGTAACGTCGGAACCCTCCCAACTGCCGGGGGCAGCTTCGGCATATCCAAATCAGTCCTGCAAAAGGTCGGATATAGCCGAGTTAGGAGATGCGGAATCTCTAATCCAGCGAATCGAATAAAGGTGTAACCGAATCAGCTATTAAGGGATTCGGTAGAGGCTATCCCGGATAAAGTGGCCTAGTTACTGCGGAAAAGTAATTCGGCTAGTAACTACAAACACCTTTCCGTGAAAATCTAGGGTTACGCAAGATCTACCGCAGCAGTAAAATAGAGAAGAAATCCCGAGTAAAAATATGGTGGAACTGTTCAAGCAGTGGCAAGCCAAACTGGGGCAATCTAGTGCAAACCCTAGAAAGGAGATCTAGGGAATGCACTAAGGCGCGGCAATGGACTCGTTTGCTAGTGAATCTAGAAAAAGCAAGCGCAAGTTCATGGCGGAAGATGAACTCGTTCGAGGGAAGCATGGCTGGGGATGAAGAACTCACGGTTGCAGCACGGCGAGGAAGAGGCCCGGTGAAGAAACGGCGGCGCAGGGCGTGGTGCGCGGCTCCGACGAGTTCTCTCAGGCGTTGTCGAAATCTCCGGCACGGCGAGGTCGCAAGGGCGAAATCGCAGCGGCGTCAATGGCGCGGTTGGAGTTCTCGAAGTGGGGGGTGCGGGGAAGAAGAGGAAGCCCGCACCCCTATATATAGCCCCTAGCTGGTAACGGGCGCACTACCGCGCGGTTTTCAGGGCGTGGCCGGATGAGGTGTGCCCTGAAACTCTGCGGTCGCTGCTGTGGCCGTGTATTTCAAGCACATGCTGGGTCATAGAATTGGAAGCGATGGTGCGGATCAAGTGTGCAGGTTAGAGCAGAAACCGAGGAGACGCAGTCATTTAGTCAAATGCACTCAAGTACCTGATGGATCCGGATAATGTGTTGTCAGTGGCATGTCAAATCAAAGACCCGGATTATGGGGCTTTGCGCAGAGATTCTCAGCCAAATGTCCCAGAAAATCCTGAGACAAATTTAGTCGATAAGAGATTCGGTTAAGGGTGTTTATTTTTAACCTGCTACGGCCCTCCATCCGAGGCTGTAGGACCGCACCAGCTTCGGGGACTACTGTCGGGGGGCTGCCCCCGGGTAGGGCAAAGAGGTGGTGTTGGGAGCTATAAAGTGGAAGGGAAAATCAATCCGGTTCACTCAAGCCGGATCACTTGGATCGGATCGGTTGAGAAAGTCGGTCAGTACTCAATCTTGTTTAAAGTACAGGGAGACGCCAAAGGGGAACATGCAAAGTCTAGCTGGATCAGAAGAAGAGATCGTGCTCAACTAGCCGGGTTGCCTGGAAGAGATCCGGCTCATCTAGCCGGGTTGCCTGGAAGAATCCGGCTTACCAGCAATGTCGGATAATGCACAAGGGCCGAGTAATGTCAGTAAGTTCACGGGTCTGCAGGCCTCCTGCTCGAGGCTCAGATGACAGCCAGGTCGAGACACGGGATTCCTGGGAGCGCAACAACCTAGGAGCTGACTCGGCCAATTCGGGAAAGGGGCTATGACCTAGACCCGGTGGGCTACACCTGCCATTGCCCGAAGTGGCAAGATAGGCCTGCTAGGGCCTGACAGTCCAGCCGTTGGATTGACAGGGGGCAGAGGCTTGTCCTCTTCCTCTTGGCAGTGGCATTATCACATGGAGCCAGGGGTAAAGAAGTAACTCGGCAAGTCTTTATATACAGCACCACCACCTCCTGTGTGGAAGAGAGGAACCCTAGAGCTCATTTTCCCCCCTTGGTAGCTTCTTCTTCATCGTGAGCTCTCACCATTGTTGCTTCATACAGCTCAAGGAGCGCTTTGTACTTGTCACCGTTGAGATATAAAGAGAGTAGGCTAGTGCTGCAGTAGGGGTGTTACCTCCACAAGAGGGCCCCGAAGCAGGGTACATCGTGGTGTGTTTTGTGTTCTTGGTTTCTTGTTCATGTTCTTGCGGTTTCTTGCGTGTTCTTGCTTGTGCACTTCTTGAGTGCATAAACCCTCCCCGGATCCCCCAACGCACATTCGGCCCCATCTTAGCCATACATATGGCATCTGGCGTGATCCCACCACGACAGGAGCACTAGATGTGTCCAACTCATGGACTATGTACTTCGACGGCTCAAGGAAGAACGAAGGCACAGGAGCAGGTGTCATCCTCATATCACCAAAAGGCGACAAGCTTCGCTATGTCCTGCAGATGGGATTCGAGTTACCATCCAATAACGAAGCTGAGTACGAGGCCCTGATCCATGGCATGCGGATGGCCAAAGCCCTCGGGTGCACTCGACTGATGATTTATGGTGACACGAACCTGGTGGTGCAGCAAACAATGAAGGCCTGCGATGCCATCGCAGATAACATGATCACCTACCGCGACCTGTACAACCTAATGGAGGGCAGCTTCGAAGGCTGCGAGTTGCGGCACATAGGGAGAGAAATCAACGAAGAGGCTGATATGCTAGCTAACCTAGGCTCGACCAAGGCACAAATCCCACCTGGTGTCTTCCTCGAGCACATCGAGCACAGGTCAATCAAGCAAAAATGAACATCTCCTACATCAGCCGCACCAGCCAAGGGCAAAGCACCTAGCACAGAGGACCCGCCAGTCGAGGTACTTGTCGTGTCTCGATGCACGGACACCGAGAGTAGAGGATACCCCCTTTTAGGTTCGGCACGAGGTGCGAAGGAGGCTGAGAATCGTCTTCTCGGGTGGAGTCTAGATCAAGCTCTCCTCTCCACGATCAAAGCATGCAACTAAAGGGACACAAGGAGCTACCCAGGTTCAGGCCGCCCGGAGGCTAAAAGCCCTACTCCTGCATGTCTGGATTGATGGGTTCTTCATAGTGTGTCTTACAGTGGAGCCTCCCGGATGGGGTACCCGGAAGGGTTTTGGCTGGAGGTAGAAGAAGGACAGATCCTGACCCGGAGGAGATCACCTTCCCCTTTACCTTCGCAGCCCTAGTCTAGTCTTGCTCTGGTTCGACTTGTTCCTCGGTTCGACCTCCCCCTCCTCCGTGCCTTGGTCCTCCTTTTATAGGCTAAGGGGTTGCCACAGGGTCACGTGAGGGGCACGAGGGACCTTCGGCGTGAAGGACCCTCCTTATCTAGTTTAGGGAGAGACATGGCATCTTCTCCGCCTAGCGTCTCCTTTGGGTTAGGTGGGAGCATCCGCCTTGGGGTGGACAGGGGCTGACACCACCACAGGCTGTGCTTCCTGCCCGCGCTACCTTCGCCTTGCTTCCCAAGTCTTCTGAGGTCTTCTAGCGTGAGGTGGAGAGCTTATCCACAGTGATGTGGGGAAGTACTTGTCGTGTCTCGTTGCACGGACACCGGGAGTATAGGATACCCCCTTTTAGGTTCGGCACGGGGCGCGAAGGAGGCTGAGAATCGTCTTCTTGGGCAGAGTCTAGATCAAGCTCTCCTCTCCACGATCAAAGCATGCAACAAAAGGGACACAAGGAGCTACCCAGGTTCAGGCCGCCCGGAGGCTAACAGCCCTACTCCTGCATGTCTGGATTGATGGGTTCTTCATAGCGTGGCTTACAATGGAACCTCCCGGACAGGGTACCCGGAAGGGTTTTGGCTGGAGGTAGAAGAAGGACAGATCCTGACCCGGAGGAGATCACCTTCCTCTCTACCTTCGCAGCCCTAGTCTAGTCTTGCTCTGGCTCTAGCTTGTGTTCATCCTTGGTTCGACCTCCTTCTCCTCCGTGCCTTGGTCCTCCTTTTATAGGCTAAGGGATTGCCACATGGTCACGTGAGGGGTGTGAGGGACCTTCGGGGTGAAGGACCCTCCTCATCTAGTTTAGGAGGAGACGTGGCCTCTCCTCAGCCTAGCGTCTCCTTTGTGTTAGGTGGGAGCGTCCGCCTCGGGTGGACAGGAGCTGACACCACCACGAGACGTGCTTCCCGCCCGCGCTGCCTTCGCCTTGCTTCCCAAGTCTTCCGCGGTGAGGTGGAGAGCTTATCCACAGGGACGTGGGGAAGTACCCGAGAGGGAGCGTGGCCTCCTGCCGGGAACTCGGGCTCTCAGGTCCTTCCTGGCCTTCTTGCTTGGTTCGGGGACCCGGAAGGTCCCCAGGACCGGAGCCCTTTGTCGATGTAGGCCATGCGTGTCTTGATGGTGAACCCGCCAGCTTGACTTGAGTCTTGGTCTTGTCCATCTTCATCTTGGGCCCACATGGGATGGACCCACTTTGGCGGTACTAGGGGAACCCCATGTTCCACTGCTGCGACAGTAGCCCCCGGGCATGGTCCCGGCGGCTCTTGCTCCAGATGCCGGGGCTATGGCCTAAAGATAGGTCAAAGTGGGTCCTCGGGCACCTGGTCTTCCTTGTTCATCTTCGTTGGTGGCCTTGAAGGTCTCGGAGTTACTCTGCTCGGGGGAGTAACTGCGGTGGCCCCCTCGATTCCCAATAACGGAAGAACTGAGGAGACGCCTGACAGAGGCACCGCCGTGGCTATAAAAGCGAGGCGCACCCCTGGCTCTTTCGTTCATCTTCTTCCTTAGCCCAACTCCAGGCCTTCTCACAAGCTGCCTGCGCCAATGGCGAGAGCGAGGAGAGGAGTTGGGCGCCCTCGTTCTTCTTCAGCTGCGGCGGAGAGTGGCCCCTCCACTCGTGGTCGAGCTGTTCCGCGAGGTCGTGGGATTCGCGGTCGCAGAAGCCGTGGAGGCCGCGGCACCGCTGCTCCCCTCCTAGGAGCATGGTTCATACCAGCTTCGCGCCGTTCGAGTTCGTCGTGGATCTAGATCGCAGGCCTCGCAGCCGGCTCCTCCTGCCGGATTCCTTCGCGATGGCGACGGAGGACATCGGACCCTCCGGCTTCTGGCTGCAAGTGGAAGGCTGCCCCAATGGCCCCTCCTGGGCCATGGCGGAGCACTCCACTGACGGCGCCATGCTTCTGGGTCCGGGGTGGAAGTCGTTCTCCCGTACCCGCCGCCTGTCCCGGGGGCAATGCTTGGTGTTCCGGTACGACGGAGATGCAACGCTCTCCGTGAAGATCTTCGGTGTCGATGGCGGACGCGTGGAGTGCTGCATGGAGAGCAGCAGCGGCAGTTGGAGCTCCTACGTCGAGGATGAAGATGAGGAAAGCTCATCGGACATCAAGGTCGAGGGGAGCTCGTCTTCCTAAAGGCAAGGAGCTTCGGACGGGCGCCATGGAGATCTCGTTGACCTCCTCCCCGGCGGCCTTGATGACGTACTTCTGGAAGTAGCATCTTCCATTGTACGGTGGTGCTCCTTGCTTGACGGGGCCAACCTTTTTGTTGGAAAAAAGATCGTCCCCTTGTAGTCCTTGTAAATGAAGAAGACCTTGTTTTCCTCCTTGTCTTCATGTCGCGTCCGTGTGAATGAGAACGAGTTTTTTGCAAAACACGCTCCCATTACTGCAGCAGCCGTAGCGTCAAGGGGTAGGTGGAGCGTGGAAGGCCTATAAAAGACCCTCCAGACCCCAACTCCCTTGACACATCTTCTCGCCTCGCTCCGCTCTTCTTCCTCCTTCGCATCCCCACGCCCCACAGAACGATGTCTGGCGACGCGGAGATGGCCTTGTCCGACGTGTTGACGGCGGAGTCCGTCTTCCGAGGAGCGGCGGAGGCACCCAGCGAAGCTGGAGCCCGAGCCACTGATGGCGAGGTTGCGTCCCGCTCTTTCGCTACCCAGAATGTCACTCGCCTGGCGGCCGTCTCTGGTCTGTCCTTGGTTGTAGCTGAGCTCGAGGCCATTGAGCAGGTTCACTGTTTGCCCCTCTCCACTTTTTCGCCTTTCTTTCTTGGATGACCTCGATCTTGACCTGGACTTTTGCAGGTCGAGAGTCAGTCCGTAGGTGAACTGGCAGACGAAATCTTCCGCCTCTTTGGCCCTGGAGCGCCTTGGTCGGTAGAAGGGGGTCGAGCCCTTCGACGCGCCTGACAAGGTCCTGCACGCGTGTTATCCTTTCATCCAGGCGTCCCCGGAAGAAAAGAGTGCACCCGACAGGCAATAAAACGGAAGACAGATCTGCACAGCCAGGAACCCTGAGCTGGCCTTAGTAGCATAGGCTAGATATATATCCAGGGAAAGCTTCGACTGAATGTAATTCAGAATTGTAAATTCAGAATGTAAGTTCAGATGAATGCAATCCTAGGGCTCAACTCCCGGGGTCATTTCCCAAGCCTCCCCTTGCACTAACGTGCCATCAAGTTTTCTGAGGAGATCTCTTAGGTGACAAGTACTCTAACCGCCTGCACCGGTAGCAGCACCCCTAAGAGCACTATGCCTTCCGGGAGTCCACTCCACAGCCACGGGTACAAGGCCAGAAGGGAAATCTGACCGTTCGCTGGGGAGGACGCATTACCCCCGCAAAGGTTCTCATCAACCGTCAAGCATGCGCAGGTTGGTGGTATATTGACTCCGAGCGAGATATTATGCCTAGAATGCGAGATGCACATGCAAAGACTTAGCTGGTTTTTGCCGTGCCCTCGATCTGCTCTGTCCTTCCTGGGTACCCAGCTCCTGAGCCACTCTTCAGCATCCATTCCTATCCCGGGAGAGGCGCTACACATAACACACTTTCAGTAGGAAAAGAATGGACCCTCCCTTACATGTCATGAAAGTGTTTCATCCGGAGCAACCCGCAAGCAAAGTTGAATGTGCATTTCTGTGTTCATGTTCTTTAGAACACAGCACTGCCGTTCCACTTCTTACCGCGGCAGTACGGCATGATCAGGTGGCAGCGCCTACTGATAGGCTACTCGCGCTTGACCTGTCAGCCACCGGCACCATGTCAGCCCCCTGCTTGGGGGTTGTTACGGATAACACACTTCACGACAACAAGAGAGGCTCACGGAATTGAAAAACTTATCTTTTATTCCTTGGCGACGATTCTTACACCCTTATACAGACACTAGCCCCTTGGGCGTGCTTAGTTGACATGAACTATCTGCGATTCATGTTCGTATTCAGGGGTAGAATTTCCGGAGATTCTCGATGTTCCAGGCATTGCCCTCCGGCCTGCCTTTCTCGTTCTCCAGATAAACAGCTCCGGGTCTCAGGGTATGCGTCACCCGATAAGGTCCTTCCCACTTGGAGGACAGCTTGTTCATGTTATCAAGCTTCTGCTTCTTGCGGAGAACCAGGTCTCCGGGTTCCAGTACCCGTGAACGGATATGGCGATCATGATAGTGGCGGAGCCCTTGCTGGTATCGAGCAGATCGTAAGGAAGCTCGACACCGCACCTATTCCAGGAAGTTGATGTCATCAATCCTCCTCTCAGCTTGTGCGTCTTCATCATTGGCAAGTACCCGGGGGGATCCATGCCTGAGCTCTGTTGGCAAGACGGCTTCTGCTCCATAGACAAGGAAGAATGGTGTTTCTTGAGTGGCTCTGCTTGGTGTGGTTCTAAGGGACCACAAGACACTTGGTAGATGTTCAATCTAGTTCTTGCCCTTGTCTTCTAACTTGTCAAAGGCCTTGGTCTTCAAACCTTTTAGGACCTCCGCATTGGCTCGCTCCACTTGCCCATTGCACCTTGGGTAGGACACCGAGGCAAAACACACCTTGATTCCCAGCTCTTCACAGAAGTTGAGGAAGGATCGGCTTGTGAACTGAGATCCATTGTCCGTTATGATTCTATTGGGTACTCCGAAGCGGTACACAATCCCTTCAATGAACTTGATGGCTGCTTGAGCTGTTTGTCTTGGTACTGGCATCACTTTCACCCACTTTGTGAACTTGTCGATGGCCACAAAAAGGTATTCATGGCCCCCGTCAGATTTCGGTATCTTCCCCACGATGTCCAGCCCCCAGACCGCGAACGGCCAGGAGATTGGAATTGGCTGTAGAGCTTGCGCCGGTTGATGTATGTTCTTCGCATAGTACTGGTAGGCTTCACAGGTCTTGGCTAGCTGCTCCGCATCACTGAGGACTATTGGCCAGTAGAACCCGTGACGAAAAACTTTACCCGCCAGTGATCTTGATGCCACATGACTTGAACATGTGCCCTCATGAATGTCCCGCAGGAGTACTTGGCCTTGTTCTTGAGGGATGCAGCGGAGCTTGACTCCGTTGTCCCGTCGCCGGTAGAGCTCGCCGTCGATCATGACGTAGAGCTTGGCTTGACGAGCCACCCGCTCAGCGTCGTGATCGTCCTCCGGAAGGGCGTGCTCCATGATGTACTTGACGATGTCCCGGGCCCAGGGTGGGTGGGTTCCTTCCACCGGTAGCACCATTCGATGGAAAGAAAGCATAGCTTCCTCCGCTAGAGGGGCTGCCGGGTCTTGAGCTTCTGGGCTGGCCACCCGTGTTGTCGAGGTAGAAGGGTCGCCAGCCCCCGGCGCAGATCTTGTCGCGAGCCTCTCGGGTAGGATCGAAGGTCGCCTGAGGACCTCGATGTAGATCCCGGGAGGCACTGGTTCTTGCTTGGACGCCACCTGCGATAGCTCATCCGCGGCCGTGTTTTCTCCCCGTGGGACGTACACAGCCTGGAAGTTGTCGAAGCGCCGCTGCAGCTTCCAACCTCTTCAACGTATGGTGCCATCTGGGGGCACGCATACTCCTTGTTCACTTGTTTGATGACTAGCTAAGAGTCACCCTTGACGACGATCTTGTTGATGCCGAGGCCGATGGCAGCACGAAGTCCTGCGAGCAGGCCCTCGTACTCCGCCGTGTTGTTGGAGATGTTCCCTTGGTAGTGCATCTGGACGACGTACTTCAGCCGGTTCCCGGTTGGAGAGGTTAGGACAACCCCAGCACCTCCTTTCCCCTTGGTGTAGGAGCCGTCGAAGTGCATGGTCCAGGCGCTAGGATCTTCCTTCCCGGGGAGGCAGATTTCCTTTTCTGGGTCGTCGAACGCCGTCTCGGTCCACTCGGCCGTAAAATCCGCCAGCGCCTGACTCTTGATGTTGTCCGTGTGCTCGAACTTGAGACTGAAACCTTGAAGCTCCATGGCCCACCATGATATGCGACCAGTGGCAAGTGGGTTCTCCAGGGGGCTTCTTAGGTTGTACTTGGACACCACCGTGATGGGATGGCTTTGGAAGTACGGCCTCATCTTGCGGGAGGCAATGAGGATTGCCAGCAGCAGCTTCTGCATCATGGGGTACCGTTCCCGGGCGTCGCGCAGCACTGCGCTGACGAAGTAGACCGGGTGCTGCACCTTGCGGGTCGCCGAGTCCTGAGAGGGCTCGGCTTCCTCCACGTCGATGTCTTGGGTGGGGACGAGGTAGCCCCCGGCGAAGTCTCGTGGAGGGAGATTCTCCATTCCTGTCGGGCTCCGCGCCGTCTGGTGAGGTTGCAGTGACGTCAGGATCGTGAGACCCCTGGTCACCAGGCAGCCTTTTCTTGCACGGTTGCCCCGGGAGAGAGTTCCCGGGTCGCTAGCCCTTGATCTTGCTTGACTTCTTTGGAGGAGCGTCACGCTCTACCACAAGCACAACGCTGATCACCTGGTTGGTGGCAGCAATGTACAGTAGTAGGGGCTCCTTCTCTTCTGGTGCCACGAGGATTGGTGGCGAGGCAGGTAGCGCTTAAGGGACTGCAGGCTTCCTCGGCCTCGGAGGTCCACTCCACGGGGCCTGACTTCTTGAGCAGCTTGAAGAACGGTAAGGCCCGCTCCCCAAGCCTTGAGATGAAGCGCCCGAGTGCAGTGATGCACCCGTTGAGGCGTTGTACGTCCTTGACCCGCCGGGGTGCCTCCATGCGTTCGATTGCCTTGATTTTGTCTGGATTCGCCTCGATCCCTCGGTGAGAGACCAGGAAACCCAGCAGCTTGCCGGAGGGGACCCCGAACACGCACTTGTCGGGGTTGAGCTTGAAGTTGACCCGGCGGAGGTTCTCAAAGGTCTCGTGCAGGTCTTCGATGAGGGAGTCCTTGTACCGGGTCTTGACCACGATGTCGTCGATGTATGCTTCAACGTTGCGGCCCAACTGTGACCCAAGGCATGCTTGCATTGCGCGCTGGAAGGTAGCGCCGGCGTTCCGGAGGCCAAAAGGCATCCGGGTGTAGCAGTAGCAGCCCTTGGGAGTGATGAAGGCCATCTTCTCTTGGTCCTCGAGTGACATCATGATCTGGTGGTACCCGGAGAAGGCGTCCAAGAAACACAGCTGTCGGCCCAATGGAAACCAGGGTATCCTGGGCCGGCCTGCCACAGCCCTCGAACGCTCCGCAGGAATTTCTGCTAAGGACCAGGCTTTCAGCCTGGCGAGCCTCGCGAGCATTTTCCCTCGCAAGGGCTTATTTGCTCGACCGAGCATTCTGCTAAGGACCGAACGATCGGCCTGGAGGCCTCGAGAGGGACCTCTGCCTCGAGAAGGCCTCTCCTAGAAGATCTTCAGACCCTGGCGCGTCACCGCGCCACCCTCGCTAGGTTTTCCCTCGCGAGAAGTCAACGGCCACAAAACCCCGCGAGGCTCTAGGCCCTCGCGGGGTTCCTTCAAGTGGAAGCAAGTTCCTGCACCGCTGCAGAGCCCACATGGGCTCTGCGCCCGCCGAAGAGTGACGCGCGCGCCTGCGCGCGATGACGAAGACGCCGCAATTGCCGTTCTCGTGTATAAAGTGGTCAAAGGAGCTGCGGCAAACAAAGCGGACTCCAAGACTTGCCAAATTGGTGATAAAGCGGCCGGCCGCCGCTACACTCCAACTGCGACGTCACCGTGGGGCGCACCCCAAAGCCCTGCAGCACCGGCCCACCGTCCTGGTTGGACGGTGGCTTTTTCTGCCAAGACGACGTGCTCCCTGCCATGGACCGTGTCCATAGACGCCCCCGACGCTGTGCGCTGTGCTCCAACCCGGCGGCATTGTGGTATCCCTTCCCGTCGGAGATTTTCGGGGAAGAGGACCAAGCCCAGTATATAAGGAGCCAGTGTACGACCTAGGGGAGGGATCCCGCATTCGCCAACACATTCCACAACCAAGGAGCTACGTCTGAGAAGAAGACGGAGCTCATTCCACATAGTCCACAATAGCCATAGCAGTGCCTTCGGCAAGCACCCTTGTACTGTGAACCTCTCCAAGCAGTGCAATACATCTTAGCAGGACGTAGGGCTTTTACACCTCTCGGTGGGCCTGAACCTGGGTAGCGGCTCGTGTTACCTCTCTGCCGTGATGTTCCTCACCGAGCTCAACAAGCACCGTCGCCGAGGTTGTTGAGGATTTGTTTGACGTTGTGTTCAGCCCCTTACTCATTTCCTGGCACTTGAGAGACACCCCTAGTTCCTGGGACCAGTCTCCGACATTTGGCGCGCCAGGTAGGGGCTGAGGCGCGTCTTCAACTTCTTCAACCTCTCCACGCCATGACTGACACGCGAGCAGAGCGTCTCGCGCGGCGGACGTCTGGCAGAGCTACGACCGAGCCCGCAGCCAACAACAACGGTGGACGTCGCCCACGCAACAACCGTGCTTCAGAGCGCGGCCCCGAGCCCCACGTCGAGCACCCTGAAGACGACGGCGGCAACAACGACGGAGAGGGCAAGGGAGCTTCCTCTCTGCACCCATCCAGGCGCGAGAGCGCCTCCACGCAGGGCCGAGCAGCGCCCAGCCCAGCCACTGCGCTGCTGATGGCGCAAGAGCTGATGCGCTACCGCCCCGCGCAGGCGGGCTACGACAGCTGGCTCGAGCGCCTCGAGGAGCTCATCAACACCGCTGCTATTCCGACTGCGCCCGCACTGACGCCAGCGCCCTCTCGCTCCCTGGTGCACCACTCCGGACGCGGAGGGAACATAGCGCATGGCGCCCCTCCTCCGCCTCCGCCTCCACCCGCTCCAGCTGCTGCTCCAGCTGCTGCTCCGGCAGCGGCTCCGGCAGGGAACCACCGCGCCGCGTCGCACGCATCCTCGCCGCACGACTGCCAGATTGTGCAGCGAACTCCGGCGGACGCACGCGTGGAGATCGAGCGCCAGAGAGACCGCCACAACCGCGTCGTCCAGGAGATTGCGGCTGCAGGCCGCCAGAACCGTGGCGCGCTTGCTGGTGGCGCCGTGACGTACGCCACGGGTTGCACCGCCTTCACCCGCAACCTGCGTCGCGTCGTCTGGCCAGTGAAGTTCAAGCCAGACCTTCCTCCGCGCTACGATGGTAGGACCAACCCTCTTGAGTTCCTGCGGCTCTACACCGTCTCCATCCAGGCCGCAGGAGGTGACGACAAGCTGATGGCCAACTGGCTCTCCATGGCGCTCAAGGACTCCGCGCTCTCGTGGCTCATGAACCTCCCCGAGAACACCATCGACACGTGGGAGGACCTCTGCAAGGTCTTCGTCGCCAACTTCAAGGGCACCTATGAACGCGCACTCACCTACAACGACCTTCGCGCGGTGTGCCAGAAGCCTGACGAGACCCTCCGTCGATACATCCAGCGCTTCAGCCAGGTCCGCAACAAGATTCCGAACATCCCGGACTCGCACGTCATCTCCGCCTTCAGGGAGGGCGTTACGAACCATAGGATGCTCAAGAAGCTCGGCATCCACGACACCCTCTCCTCTGTGGTGAAGCTCTTTAATCTGGATGACAAGTGCGCCAAGTCTGAAGAGGGCCTCCTCTTCGTCAAGAAGGAGGTGGAGGAGGATCCTCCAGAGGGGTCCAGGAGCAAGAAGAAGCCTGCAGAGAAGCGCAAGACCACCGCCATCCTCGCGGCAGAGCCTGACGCAAAGCAGCCTCGCGAGGCCTCTCCGGCAGCTGAAGAGAAAAAGGCGGACAATCGCCCATACTGCATCTACCACAACAGGCACAACCACGCCACTGAGGACTGCTGGGAGCTCAAGCAGCTCAGCAAGGAGCGGGAGAAGAACCAGGGCCGCGGCGGCCGCAGCGGAGGCCGTGGTTTCGCGGAGGTGGACGTCACAACTTCCAGCAGAGGGCTCGGGGGAATAACGCTGGGCAGACCGGCAACCTCCCCGACGAGAACCCTGGGGGCTACCAGGTCCCTCAGGAGGCAATAGCCTACATCCTCGGCGGGTCCCAAGCACCCAAGTCCAACAACCACTTCAAGAAGTTCTCTCGCGAGGTCAGCGCAGCGCTTCCAGGGCTTGAGGCTTCCCAGCCCCTCAAGTGGTCGCAGTACACCATCGCCTTCGACTCCAAGGACCACCCCAAGTCGACCAAGGCAGTAGGCACCATCCCACTGGTGTGCACCCCATCATCAACAACATCGCCGTCGCCAAGACGCTTATAGACGGGGGTGCGGGCTTGAACGTCATCTCTGTCCTGTCCTTCTTCTGGCGAGACACATCGTTGATATACACCTGTGGTACTTCTCTTGTATAGCTCTCCATTTATTATTGTGTATACCTTAGCTCTGCGCACAACTTGCCTCCTTAAGACTTCATCCTCTGGCTCTTCCTTGTTAAGGAGGAAATTTATGTAGGGCTGTGTCCAATCTGGTGTAACCAGCATGATGGAGACAGACTGCGAAGCCATGGGGTCATCCTCATCTCCGCCTTTAATAGACGGCACGTATAGGTGCTCCAAAAATATATCGGAGGGCATCTTCGATCTTTTCGAGCCCATTCTGGCTAAGGCATCCGCTGCTTCATTTTCCTCCCTTTTGATATGCTTGACTTCTAAGCCGATAAAACACCGGCCAAACTCATCTACCGTGCGTCGGTATTCAGCCATTGTAGGGCTTTTCGCGTCCCATGCCCCTTCTAACTGCTGAACAACGAGGTCTGAATCGCCATAGCACATAAGACGGCTAATGCCTAGATCCTTTGCGACGTGCAATCCATGCAACAGAGCCTCGTATTCTGCAACATTATTAGTGGCATTAAAGTGTATCTGCAAGACATAGCACATTTTGTCGCCTTTAGGGTTCTTCAGTGCCACGCTAGCTCCCGATCCCTGCAACATTTTGGAGCCGTCAAAGTGCATAACCCAGTATTCTTCGTCAGGGAGGAGAAGTTCATCCATTGCTTCCGTCCAGTCTGCGATAAAATCGGCTAAAGACTGGGATTTAATGGCTGTACGCGACTTGTACTGGATATCAAAGGCTGCCAATTCAATTCCCCACTTAGCCACACGTCCGTGGCATCAGTGTTGTTTATAATGTCACCCAATGGCGCCTTACTGACTACCGTGATTGGGTGCTCTTGGAAGTAATGGCGTAATTTTCTGGTTGCGAAGAAAACTCCATAAGCCAGCTTCTGATAGTGCGGGTATCGTTGTTTGGATTCGGAGAAGACTTCGCTGATATAATACACCGGCCTTTGTTCCAGTAGCTCTTTTCCTTCCTCCTTTCATTCATCAACAACCACTGCACTTATAACCAGGAGTCGCGCCCTTGAGCCACTAAGAAGGTTATAAGTTGCAAATGGCGATACAAAAATTGGAGTTCAGCTAGGACATTCATGTGAGCGGTTCAATGGTTCAATAAGACAAAGAAGCCTTTGTCCGAAGTCCAAGCTAAACTTGGGGGCTAATGTCGGGGAATACTTTGTAGATTAACCCGCGGCCCATATTTGGTAAAGTGCGACTCATCTTACTCGCACAATAAAGGCCTGCATGAAAGCAAGCCCAACATCGTACCGCCACAAGGAGAAGGATCGAGAAGACATATCCTGGAGGATGTGAGGAGTTAGTCTCCAAGTAGGTTCCGATCGATATATTCCTTGTGATGGAAGTTTCCTTTGTAACCTAGCGAGCCTCTGTGTATATAAAGAGGACTCGCAGGACTTAGACAGGGTCAAGCTATCAAACCCTAGCTCTTAAGGCGAGTTCCTAGATCGGATCGCCTCCATTGTAACACCACATATATCATATCAATACCAATCTAGGGTAGGCAGGAAGTAGGTCTTTACCTCACATTGAGGGGCCGAACCTGGGTAAATCTGTGTTCGTCCTTGTTCCTGCGATCCCAAGCTCGAAGACGATTGACTCGCGCAAATCCCACACCTACGAAGTCATCCATGACAACTGACGTGACAAACCCACGACAGTAGCCGTGGCTACTGATTGAACGATCTCAGGACCAACAGGAGAGGCGTCCGGGTGCTCAGGAGTCAAAAGTTTGTCGGATGGAGGAGTCGGAGGATGCACAGTCTCAGCACTACGAGTGATAGAAGACAAACAACATAAGCACGAATACCAAAATGAAACAACTAAGTACAGAAAGCGTAAGAGCAAACATGTGCTCTTCTTCCTCCTCATCGTCGAGGTTGTCGAAATTTGGGCCTCCAAAAAGCAGCTCCTCACCCGACTTGGGAGGAGGAGCTGAGCTCAACAGGCTCACATCCAAAGGAGCAGCTTTGGCAGAAGGTGAGGAGCCCGAGTCTCCGTCATCCTTCACATCCGACTCCTTCGCGGGTGAGCTCATAGAAGAGGAAAAACCTTGGGCTACCCGACGATGCTTGCGAGTGGGAACTTTGCTCACAAGATCAGTCGCGGTCGGCTCCTCAGTCTGTACTTCCTCTGCCTCTTCCTCTTTGACCTCTTCCATCGGAGATGTGGTAGCCGAAGGTAGAGGCGATTCATCTCCTCCCTTCGTTTCTACCTCTTGCACCTCCGTTTCATGAGTTGGGCCATTCTCTGGAAGGGGAGGAAGGGTTGACGCAGTCGAATGACCTTGCATATCACAAATAACAGTACAAGGCTAAGAAAGCAAAAACACTGAGTGGTAATGCCAGATGACAAATAACATATATGGTTGTACTAACCTTTGGCAAAGGCAGTCGACGTTGCAGGGGTCACTTGACTTAATGCTGGTTATGGACCGCACATGCGCCACTACCTCGTTGTTTGACACTTCCTCCTGGCTCATTCGACTGGAGTCGAGCACACCCTCATACTGCCACATGGGGTGAGCTCGGGCGCGAATCGGCCATACTCGCATCTTCACAAAGGTGGCAATCAGGTGCGCACCTGTGACGTTGCCCAGCAGCTTTCCAATCTTTGACAAAAGAGGCTCTGCCTCCGCCAGTTCTTCAGTCGATAGTTGATGGTCCCAGGTGTCGGGGGAATACTTTGTGGATTAACCTGCGGCCCATGTTGATAAGTGCGACTTACTTTACTCGCACCTGAAAGGGCCTACGTGAAAGCAAGCCCAACATCGTACCGCCACAAGGAGAAGGATCTAGAAGACATATCCTAGAAGACGTGAGGTGGAGTTAATCTCCAAGTAGGTTCCAGTCGATATATTCATTGTGGAGGAAGTTTCCTTTGTAACCTAGCGAGCCTCTGTGTATATAAAGAGGACTCGCAGGACTTAGACAGGGTCAAGCTATCAAGCCCTAGAACCCTAGCTCTTACGGCGAGTACCCAGATCGGATCGCCACCATTGCAACACCACATATATCATATCAATACCAATCTAGGGTAGGCAGGAAGTAGGTCTTTACCTCACATTGAGGGGCCGAACCTGGCAAATCTGTGTTCGTCCTTGTTCCTGCGATCCCAAGCTCGGAGACGATTGACTCGCGCAAATCCCACACCTACGAAGTCATCCATGACATCTGACGTGACAAACCCACGACAGTTGGCCCCCACCGTGGGGCCTGCGATCAAGAGCGTCATGTTCCGCGCAAGATCGATGAAGGGAGATGAAGATCTCGCCATTGGCCACATCATCATGGTCGATGGCACGCCTCTCATTGACGATTCAAGCTGGGGACCAGAAGCTGATTACCTGGAGACAGGTCGTATCATCCCGTTTGGATCTATTCATGTTTTCGTCGGCTTCATCGGCGGCGAGACAGAAGACCCATCACAGCCGCGCGACTCAGAAGAAGGAGTCGCCGTAACTGTGGATGAAGAAGAATCTACCAACAACGAGCCACTGATGCTCGAAGACGAAGAAGCTCAATCCATTGAGTATGTACTCGAGGAAAGGCTCTGTGGAAACCCTAGGGGTGGCAGCTCGCCCTCCGCAGGAGATCAGTGCATGGAAGGGATCTACAGGACCATGGAAGCGGAGGAAGGGCTGGGCATGCCGTAGGGCAGCTTAGCACCAATGGCGCCAGAAGCAGCGGAACAAGTCGCACCAGAAGGATCAGGAGTCGCAGAGTTCGGTTCGAGTCGCGCGGCACCCGCTGCAGCCACCCCAGGAGTCACGGCCTCAGGAGTTGCAAACAGAGAAGCCCCGTCCGAAGTTGTACCTGCGGGAGAAGGGCCAAGAACAACCCCCAACACGACGGCCAGGATGCCCCAGAGCATCCCACTGTTTCCGCCTATATCTGTAGTTAACGCCGCCGCAAGAGCTGCGGAGCTGGAAGCTACCAGGATTGAGCTGTATCGACGTCATGTCAGTCGCATGCAGCCAGGAACAGTAAATCCCATGGAGTTATTCCAGTCACCCACCTCTGGACCTACAGCTGCGGTCCCTGCAGTCGATACACCAGCAGCCACGGCGCCACCCCACGCGAACCCATCAGTCGCAACAAATGCAGCGCGTTCAGTCGCGTGGCCAGAAGCCGCAGCACCATCAGTCGCAGTACCCTCATACACGGCACTACTTGACGCGGCTGCGCGACCCGCGGCGCCTTTAGTCGCGCCTGCATTGCGGACGATGGCATCGCTAGCATTTGCGCATGTAGTTCCGTTTTTTGCGGCACCAAAAACGGCAGAGGCACCAGGGTCAAGAGCTCTGGTGCAAGCTAACAACAGGGATATCATGCCACCTCCGTCGCCACAACCAACCTTTGTGCAGCAGCCGGCACCACAGCCTCAAAGGTTCCATACACCGCAAGGACACTATGTCTGGTGGAGAATCTCTATGCGGATACCAACATCTTAGCCAGGTTGACACCGGTAGGAAACACACCGATGGACAGAGAGGCACGGCGCGCCATTGAGATGCTGAGCACAGCAGTGGTACAACAGGCAAACATGTCTGAATATGGGGACGGCTGCACGCAACCCCCTACAACAGTAGAGTAACAGCAGAAAGAAGCATCCGAGCTGAGTCGCCGCAAGTCGCGACTTTAAGTTCAGCCCGACGACAAAGGGAAAACCAACAGGTGGTACAAGTTCAACCGCAGAAGATGTGCAGATGCATGCAACGGTTAACCCGGCAGGGAGGCCAGCTCCATCCAACTTATCATCGTGACTTAAAGGTCCTGTCTACTTCAGCGAGAGGATTAGGTCCGAGCCATTTCCTGCAGATTTCAAAGGACCTCGCAAGGTCGCAAATTACAACCCAAGTATGGACCCGGTCACTTGGCTCAATAATTATGAGATGGGCATGAGCATTCTCAACGCATCTGAAGAGATCTGTGCCCGATACCTAAACATGATGTTGGAAGGCGCAGCCCACATTTGGTTACAAAACCTACCACCAAACTCAATAAATTCTTGGGATGAGATGAAGGAAGCCTTCGTCAAGAACTTCCAAGGAACATGCAAGCGACTATGCAGTATAGAAGATCTTGAGCGCTGCGTGCAAAAAGAAGGCGAGTCAAGCCGCCATTGGATGAGGAGAGTGGCAGAAATTATACACTCCTCACACAACATACCCCCAAGCTCAGCCGTCCTAGTTATGGAGAAAAATTGTAAGTTTGAGCCGCTGGTTCACAAACTGGGTCGCATGAAGGACAAAGTCAAGAGCCTCAGCGAGGTGATGGCAGTGGCTAACAAGTATGCAAGTTCGGATAAAACCAAGGACGCGTCTGATGGAGAAGACGAAGAAACTGCTGGCAAAGGAAAGAAGACCAGCAGCAAGCCTCATCAACATCAAGCTAGCAATAGTAATGCGAGTTACAACAAGCGCAAAAACGAGGAAGGAAACTCGGGATTAGTCGCAAATACGAACACTCGCTACAAGCCAAGTAGTGGCAGAGGAAGAAATTTCCACCCAGTCAACTTGGAAGAAGTTTTCAACCATCCCTGTGACATCCATGTGGGAAAGGATGGAAAACCACCCAACCACACAAAGGCGCAGTGCTATCATTACAAAAAGTGGAAGGATGGGCAGCCACTTAATGGGAGTAACAACAATCAGAACAACGAAGGAGGCAATCACGGCGGAGGCCACCATAATGCTGCTCCAAACCCACAGCCAGACCAACTGCAGTTCCCAAAGCAGCTGGTCAGTATCACACAATTGTGGTTAATACCTCTAGGAGGGAGCAGAAGCTGCGACGACGCAACCAAGCTGTTAACGCCGTAGTACCAGTTGTACCACAGTGGCTGAAGTGGTCTGAGCAATCAATAGTTTGGAGCCGCGAACATCATCCAGGAGAAATAAATGAAGGAGGCAAGCTCGTGCTTGTGGTTGCCCCTCAAGTCGCAGGATACAAATTAAGCAAAGTACTGATGGATGGAGGCAGCAGAATAAACATACTATACTATGAGACTTTCAAGAGGATGAATCTCCAAGAAAAGCAGCTGCACCCGTCCAGAACAACGTTTCACGGAGTCGTGCCTGGCGTATCAGCTCAACCATTGGGGCGAATCAACCTGGAAGTCGCCTTCGGGATGCAAAGCAACTTCAAAAGCGAGTACGTCTGGTTTGAGGTTGTAGATTTCCAGAGCCCATACCATGCCCTCTTTGGTAGAGAAGCGTTCGCAAAATTCATGGCTCGACCGTGCTACGTATACCTGAAGCTAAAAATGCCTGGTCCTAAGGGAGTAATCACAATAGATGGCAATAAAGAGATAGCACAAGAATGCGAGGAAGGCGACAGGGCTATGGCCAGAGACGCTTGCGTCGCGGAAAATGCACCTGCTCCTGGGCCGCAACAAAAATTTGATGACATCGTGGAAGCCAAAAGACACCTGCCTGACCTGTGATTTCAGATTACAGCCGCAAGAAGGGCCAGAGCTGCAGGCCATAGGCAATAAGGTATACCCCAACCACCACGAGTCGCCATCAACAATCACAGTATCAAGCTGGCCACTCAGGGCTTAAACCTCAACTCCGGTCGCCACCTAGGCGCGACCGTATCAAATGTATCACATTGGATCGCCACTTAGGTGTGATCAACCCATGTAACAGGAATTAGCTGCCACTCAGGCACGGCCATACCTGTGCATAAAAAATCTGGTTGCCACTCAGGCGCGACCGACCCTTGTATCATCTCTGGTCGCCACCTAGGCGCGACCGACCCAATGAATCACTTCTGGTTGCCACTCAGGTGCGACCGACCCTATGTATCGTATAATGATTTTAAAATAAAGCCGGCACCCCTACTATGTAGGTGGCTATCGTTTCGCCTCAAACTACCAATTGAGTTGTGAGTCTTTCATTTTCTAATCATTGGTTCCTTGGGGGTGCGGCAGCTTTCTGAGCGCGGCCTATTACCTTGGAATCGCCAAACGAGTGGCATTTATCGTGATTATACTCAACCTTCACTTGGATGCGACTTGCATTATGCGGCCAAAGTACTGGGGTGTGGTGTCAATCGAGCTTGATTGCCTATCATGGCCGCTCTCGACCCTGAACACACATTTCCTAGGAAATACTGAGCCGTGCAAGGGCCTAAGTAAGGAAAACCGAGACAAATCATAAGGACCAGACTATTGGTCAAAACTTGTACTGCTGAGAGTACTTAACCACACGACATTGTTGCTAACACATTATTTTAGCAATTATTACAAGGCACTAAGGGCTAACTTCACCATAACATTGTTTTTTACTCACTTCTTCCCAGCTTTTGGCTTGTGAGTAGGAGGCACCGGCGGCTTACCAGGCTTGGCAGGAGCAGGCTCGCTCGAAGGCTTATCAGTTGCGGGCTTGGGGGCTGAGGAGCTGGAAACACCTGGAGAGGATTTCTTTTCTTGAGGAGCAGCTACGCCGGCTGATGCAGCGGGTAACCTCTCGAATCTTGACCCGTCTGGATAATACTTTTCCAGAAAGGTCGCCAGGTCCACTCCGTCCACAAGTTCAGTCGCGTAGCCTCGCATGCCCTTCCATGTCGCCGCATATTCTGAGGATGTCAGCTCGGTGCCATCCGTCTTCTTTGAAGGCTTGCCTTGTGCGACCCTGGCAGCATCGAAGGATGGATCATATGTCTTCGCCAAGGCAAGCACATGAGCCGCGCCATAGCGAGCAGAAGATTCTTTCCAATCCAAGAAATACTGAGGCGCTTTGAGCAGCCTTTTCAATAATCCTTCAGCATCAGTGGGGACAGACTTGGTTGGCAAAAGGCAAGCAGATAATTTCTTCATTCCATCGATAGCTTTGTGCGCAAACTCGCAGATATACTCCAGCTGCTCTTGTGTGCTGTCTTTCTGCGTTCTAGCATCCTCACCTGTAACATGGCAGCCATCAATGAGCACAGCTATATGCAAACAAAGAAAGCTAAGGGAAAGTGAAGTTGTGGACTGCAAAACATACCAGTCAGCTCTTGGGTCATGATGGAAACTTTAGCATGGACAAGGTTATGGGCGTCAGACACTCTCGCCAATTTCTTCTTAAGGTCGCCAATCTCCACAGCTTTAAGCCACGCATCTTCATTGGCTTGAGCAATGGCATCCTTCTGGGCGTTGATTTGGCAATCTTGCTGCCGGATACTCTCATGAGACTTTTCTTCAAAAAAATTAAGCCGCAGCTCAGTGGCCTTGGCATGTTCAGATAGCTTGAAACTCTCGTCAGTAAGATCGCCAATTCTGGCGCCTTTTTCTTTCAGTTCAGTCTCGCGTTGGAGAAGGAGTTTGCGCAGATTCTCAAGCTCAGAAGGAGTCTCCTACAATTGCTTCTCCAGAGCAAGCTTCTCCGCAGTCACAGTATATAATTCTTCCTAAAAGACAGAAGATCAACAGATAAAAGGCAGCGGAAGAAGTTTGCAGTAATTTGTGAGCAGTTATAATAAAAAGAAGTACCAAGTCCCCCTTTATGTCAAAGAAGGCCTTGATCCTTGGGGGCTAGAGATAGACAGGATAAGAGAAATAATTACCTTGTAAGCCACAGATAAATTGGAGAGTGCCTCACGCAGCTCCGCAGCTTGTTTGTTGCTTGAAGCAATAATGGCCTGAGACAGCCGTTCTGCGCGGCTCAATGATGAGGAAGAGGAAGCTAACTCAAGGCGCAGCGCAGATGATTTCTGATTAACAGCCGCTGGCGACTCAACCAGCGGTGCTTTGACTGTGGCTGCGGGATCCATCTCCTTTGTGTCTGGGGCAACGAGGGGACCTGTCCTATCCTTCAGAGCCACCTCCTGGGCAGCCGTGTTAGGGGCAGGCGATGAAGCCAAGTCATCACTGGTAGCCGTGCCCTCCACCATGGCAATATGAACTGCAAGTGCCTTAGGCGACTCAACCACAGCCGTGGTTGTAGCATCAACCGTAGCTCTGCAAGAACAAGATAATTATATAAGAGAGAAGCATGCGCGGCAGAAGAAAAATGCTATGAGAACAAAGGAAAGTTACTAACTCTGGGGCCTTCTTCACAGAGGCCATAAGGCCATCGCTTGACGGCGATGACACACCTTGGAAACCTGAGTCTACAACCAGAGGCCCAGATGTTAATAAAAGGAAATGAAGGAATGTGCAGTCAGGATGCCAAGGTAGCAAGAATTACCAGAATGGGGTTCCATGTCTTCTTCAGCCGAGGCGGTGGTCCTAAGCACATGCCTGGCAACCGGAGGAGTCGCACCCACTGCAGGTTTGCGACGTTTGATGACTTCAGGATTTTCCAGAGCGTTAAGCTCTGGCTCCTCCTGGGACAGTCTCTTTGAGGCCCTGCGGGGAGTTGGATCAGCCGCAGGAGGGCTCGCGGTTGGTACAGGACTGCCATCCTCCTCCAGATCAGTATTTTCATCATCTGAAGCCGCAGTGGCAACAGATGGGATGTCAACGACTTCACTGCCCTCTAAAGCGGGCAGTAACTTCTTCTTTGCGGCACGCTTGGGAGTAGCAGTGCCACACCAGCCGCGGGAAGCGACCAGTAATTCTCATCAGCTTGATACAAAAAAGGGAAGACCTTAATATCAAAAAGAAAAGCAGCTCTACTATAGGGACAAAGGACAAGAAGAGGAGGGTTACCTCAAAAGGCTTGTTGTTGATGCTAAAAGGGGCGAGCCCCACCTTGTCGAAGGAGATGTTCTTCTCCTCAGTCACACGAGTGACGAACTCCACCCAGTCTTCAGGCTCCCAGTCAGCCGCCTTGACGCGATCAACGTCATCAGAAGTGTCAGAGCACTCGAGGAAGGACAGTTGACGAGGACTCACTGGCTAGATGCGCCATTTCGTCCAGCAAGAGAGAAGATCAAGGCCAGTAAGGCCATGACCGATCAAGGCGCCTCATTTATGAAGGATGTTGCGGCCTCCCGGGGTTTGCATTTTAGTGCCTCAGTGTCGGCCCAGTGAAAACCAGGGTATCATGGGCCGGCCTGCCATAGCCCTCGAACGCTCCGCAGGAATTTATGCTAAGGACCAGGCTTTTAGCCTGGCGAGCCTCGCGAGGCATTTCCCTCGCGAGGGCTTACTTGCTCGACCGAGCATTTCTGCTAAGGACCAAGACGATCGGCCTGGAGGCCTCAAGAGGGATCTCTGCCTCGAGAAGGCCTCTCCTAGAAGATCTTCAGGCCCTGGCGCATCCCCGCGCCCCCTTCGGGAGGTTTTCCCTCGCGAGAAGTCAACGGCTACAAAACCTCGGCGAGGGTTCAGGCCTCGCGGGTTTCCTTCAAGTGGAAGCAAGCTCCTGCGCCGCTGCAGAGCGCACATGGGCTCTGCGCCCGCCGCAGAGTGACATGCGCGCCTGCGCGTGATGACGAAGACGCTGCAGTTGCCATTCTCGTGTATAAAGTGGTCAAAGGAGCTGCGGCAAGCAAAGCGGACTCCAAGACTTGTCAAATTGGTGATAAAGCGGCCGGCCGTCGCTACGCTCCAACTGCGACGTCACCGTGGGGCGCGCCCCAAAGCTCTGCAGCGCCAGCCCACCGTCCTGGTTGGACGGTGGCTTTTTCTGCCAAGACGACGTGCTCCCTGCCATGGACCGGGTCCATGGACGCCCCCGACGATGTGCACTGTGCTCCAATTCGGCGGCATTGTGGTATCCCTTCCCGCCGGAGGTTTTCGGGGAAGAGGACCAAGCCCGGTATATAAGGAGCCAGTGTACGACCTAGGAGGGGATCCCGCATTCAGCAACACATTCCACAACCAAAGAGCTAAGTCTGAGAAGAAGACGGAGCTCATTCCACCATAGTCCACCATAGCCATAGCAGTGCCCTCGGCAAGCACACTTGTACTGTGAACCTCCCCAAGTAGTGCAATACATCTTAGCAGGACGTAGGGCTTTTACACCTCACGGTGGGCCTGAACCTGGGTAGCGGCTCGTGTTACCTCTCTGTCGTGATGTTCCTCACCGAGCTTGATGAGCATCGTCGCCAAGGTTGTTGAGGATTTGTTTGACGTCGTGTTCAGCCCCTTACTCGTTTCCTGGCACTTGAGAGATACCCCTAGTTCCTGGGACTAGTCTCCGACATTTGGCGCGCCAGGTAGGGGGCTGAGGCGCGTCTTCAACTTCTTCAACCTCTCCGCGCCATGACTGTCACGTGAGCTGCGCGTCTCGCGCAAAGGACGTCCGGCAGGGCCAACACCGAGCCTGCCACCAACCACAACCCGCGTGGTCGCCCACGCGCCAACCGCGCTTCAGAGCGCAATGCCGCACCGTGCGTCGAGCACCCTGAGGACGACGGCGGCAACGGCAGCGGCAACGACGGCGGCATCGACGGCGAGGACGAGGGAGCTTCTTCCTTGCACCCATGCAGGCGCGAGAGCGCCTCCACGATGGGCCGAGCAGCGCCCAGTCCAGCCACCGCGCTGCTGATGGCGCAGGAGCTGCTGCGCTACCGTCCCATGTAGGCGGGCCATGACAACTGGCTGGGGCGTCTCGAGGAGCTCATCAACGCCGCCGCCGTTCCTGCCGCCACCACTGCAGCACCAGCACCCTCCCGCTCGCTGGTGCGCCACTCCGGACGCGAGGGGAACATAGCGCACGGCGCTCCTCCTCCCCCTCCGCCTCCGCCACCTCCTCCAGCTGCAGCTCCGGCAGCGAACCACCGTGCCGCGTCGCACGCATCCTCGCCGCACGACTGCCAGATCGTGCAGCGGACTCCGGCGGACGCCCGCGTGGAGATCGAGCGCCAGAGGGACCGCCACAACCGCGTCGTGCAGGAGCTCGCCGCTGCAGGTCGCCAGAACCGCGGTGTACTTGCTGGTGGCGCCGTGACGTACGCCACGGGCTGCACCGCCTTCACCCGCAACCTGCGCCGTGTCGTCTGGCCTGTGAAGTTCAAGCCAGACCTCCTCCACGCTACGACGCTGTGAAGCTCTACACCGTCTCCATCCAAGCTGCAGGAGGCGACGACAAGGTGATGGCCAACTGGCTCTCCATGGCGCTCAAGGACTCCGCGCTCTCGTGGCTCATGAACCTCCCCGAGAACACCATTGACACGTGGGAGGACCTCTGCAAGGTCTTCGTCGCCAACTTCAAGGGCACCTACGAATGCGCGCTCACCTACAACGACCTTCGCGCGGTGCGCCAGAAGCCTGACGAGACCCTCCGCAGATACATCCAGCGCTTCAGCCAGGTCCGCAACAAGATTCCGAACATCCCGGACTCGCACGTCATCTCCGCCTTCAGGGAGGGCGTCACGAACCACAGGATGCTCGAGAAGCTCGGCATCCACGACACACTCTCCTCTGTGGTGAAGCTCTTTGATCTGGCTGACAAGTGCGCCAAGGCTGAAGAGGGCCTCCTCTTCGTCAAGAAGGAAGTGGAGGAGGACCCTCCAGAGGGGTCCAGGAGCAAGAAGAAGCCCGCAGAGAAGCGCAAGACCACCGCCATCCTCGCGGCAGAGCCTGACGCAAACAGCCTCGCGAGGCCTCTCCGGCGGCTGAAGAGAAAAAGGCAGACAATCGCCCATACTGCATCTACCACAACAGGCACAACCACGCCACTGAAGACTGCTGGGAGCTCAAGCAGCTCAGCAAGGAGTGGGAGAAGAACCAGGGCCGCGGCGGCCGCGGCGGAGGCCGTGGTGGCCGCGGAGGCGGACGCCACAACTTCCAGCACAGGCTCGGGGGAATAACGCTGGGCAAACGGCAACCTCCCCGACGAGAACCCTGGGGGCTACCAGGCCCCTCAGGGGGCAATAGCCTGCATCCTCGGCGGGTCCCAGGCGCCCAAGTCCAACAACCACTTCAAGCAATTCTCTCGCGAGGTCAGCGCAGCGCTTCCAGGGCTTGAGGCTTCCCAGCCCCTCAAGTGGTCACAGTACACCATCGCCTTCGACTCCAAGGACCACCCCAAGTCGACCAAGGCAGTAGGCACCATCCCCTGGTGTGCACCCCCATCATCAACAACATCGCCGTCGCCAAGACGCTTATAGATGGGGGTGCGGGCTTGAACGTCATCTCTGTCGAGACCTTCGAGCAGCTTCAAGTGCCCTACGAGTGGCTCATGCCCTCTAGGCCCTTCACGGGGTGACAAGTGGCTCTACCACACCTCTGGGGCAGGTGAGGCTCGCGGTCACCTTCGGCACGCCGCAGAACTACCGCACCGAGCAGATCGACTTCGACGTCGCGCACATTGGCCTGCCCTACAACGCCATCCTCGGCTACCCCGCCCTCGCGAAGTTCATGGCTGTCACTCACCATGCCTACAACATCGTCAAGCTTCCAGGCAGCGGCGGCACCATCGCCATCCACGGCCAAGTCCAGGACGCAATGCGCTCTGTCGAGACCGCCTACAAGGCCGCTGCCGTGGCATTCCCGCTGATGAGGACATGGAGCCCCTCGAGAGGCCCGCGAAGAAGAAGCAGCTGTTCTCACAGGAGCAGGCAGCCACGAAGAAGGTGTCACTGGACGCCAGCGGCTCGGGGGCTAGCGTCACCATAGGCGCTGGCTTGCCTCCCAAATAGGAAAGCGCGCTCGTCGCCTTCCTCAGGGCAAACTCTGACATGTTCGCATGGACACCGTCAGAGATGTCCGGAGTACCGAGGGAGGTGATCGAGCACCACTTAGCCGTGTGTCCAAACGCACGCCCCGTGAAGCAGAAAGCACGGCGCCAGGCGCCAGAGAAGCAAGAGTTCATCATCAAGGAAGTAGAGAAGTAAAAGAAGCGCACATCATCAGAGAAGTTCCACACCCCACATGGCTCTCCAACACGGTGGTCGTTCCCAAGCACACCGGGGGCGGCAGGCTCTGCATCGACTACACCGACCTCAACAAGGCCTGCCCCAAGGACCCGTACCCCATGCCTCGGATAGACCAGATCGTGGACTCCACCGCCGGCTGCGACCTCCTCTGTTTTCTGGATGCCTTCTCAGGCTACCACCAGATCAAGATGGCGAAGGAGGATGAGGAGAAGACAGCATTCCTCACCCCTTGTGGTGTGTATTGCTACGTCTGCATGCCCTTTGGCCTGAAGAACGCCGGCGCCACCTTCCAGAGGCTCATGAGGAAGGCCTTGGGGGCTCAGATGGGAAGAAATGCAGAAGCCTACGTCGACGACATCGTGGTCAAGACTCGCGAAGAGCACACCCTCATGGAGGACCTCGAGGAGACCTTTGCCAGCCTGCGCAAAGTAAGCATCAAGCTGAACCCCGCCAAGTGCGTCTTCGGGGTACCGTCAGGCAAACTCCTCGGGTTCCTAGTGTCTCACCGCGGCATAGAAGCGAATCCTGACAAGATCAAAGCCATAGAAGAGATGCAGCCACCTCGTCGCCTTAAGGACATGCAGCGCCTCGCGGGATGCATGGCCAGCCTCGGCCGTTTCATCTCCAAGTTCGGCGAGAGGGCGCTGCCATTTTTCAAGCTCATGAAGCGGTCTGGCACGTTCAAGTGGACGCCTGAGGCGGACAAGGCATTTGAAGACCTGAAGAAGTACTTGGCTAGCCCACCTGTCATGGTTGCCCCAAGGCCCGGCGAGCATCTGAAGCTGTACCTATCAGCCACTCCACAAACAGTGAGCGCAGCCTTGGTGGCAGAAAGGGAAGAGCCAGTCCTCGCCAAGAAGGACACCGCCACGCCAAGCCCAGATCCCCCCGACAAGGAAACATCCTCTTCAGGCCCTGAGCCCCTGCCGAGCCCGCACAACCAGAAGGCACCCTCGACGAGGGTCCACCTCTCGAGAGGCTCGACAAGGCTCCCGAGGAACCCAGCGCTGCGTCACCATCGACAACCCTCGTCGAGCATCCCGTCTACTTCGTCAGCACTGTGCTGCGAGATGCTCGCGAGCGGTACACTATGCAGCAGAAGCTCCTCCTCGCGCTCCTCATCGCTTCCAGGAAGCTGCGCCACTACTTCCAGGGCCACCCCATCACGGTGGTCACATCATTCCCTCTGGAGCAGATCCTGCGCAATCCAAACGCCACTGACCGCGTCGCAGGGTGGAACATTGAGCTGCAACCTTTTGGCCTGCGCTTCGACACCACCAGGGTCATCAAGGGGAGAGCATTGGCTGACTTCGTCGCCGAGTGGACAGACACGCAGCAAGAAGAGCCTCATGAGGCAGAATCCACGCCAGCAGGAGACACGGCGCCAAGCCACTGGACCATGCACTTCGACGGAGCATTCGCATGCCAGAACGCTGGGCTGGCGTCGTCCTGACCTCACCCAAGGGCGACAAGCTCTACTACGCCGTCCAGCTGTGCTTCACGACAGACAAGGTCTCCAACAACATCGCCGAGTACGAGGGCCTCCTCGCCGGGCTCAGAGCCGCAATCGCCCTCGGCATCAAGCGCTTACTCATCAAGGGCGACTCCCAGCTCCTCGTCAACTTCTCCAACAAGAGCTACACGCCTAAGGACGGCCATATGGCCGCTTACCTCGAGGAGGTCCGCAAGCTCGAGAAACACTTCAAGGGGATGGAGCTCAGGCACATCCCACGAAGGGAGAACCAGGAGGCCGACGACATCGCCAGGCGAGCATCACGCAGAGAAGCCCAGCAGGCGGGCGTGTTCGAGGAGAGGCTCACCAGGGCATCGGTGAAACAGCCAAAAGAAGCCGTTGAAATGAACATGGACGAAGAGCTCCCACCACCACCAACATCTGGAGCACCAGGCTGCGGTCCACCCACAGGGGAACGCCTGCTGCTGGCCATGACACACCAAGAGACGGGCTGGATCGATGAGCTCAAGGAGTACCTCAGGGACGGAGTCCTCCCTGAAGAGGACGCAGAAGCAGAGAGAGTTGCTCGCCAGGCCAAGTCATACTGCCTTCACGAGGGAGACCTGTACCGCAAGCGTCCAAATGGAGTTGCACTAAAATGCGTCCCCCCTGAAGAAGGCCGCCAGCTGATCAAGGACATACACAGTGGAGAATGTGGCCACCACTCATCATCACGCACCCTCGCAGGGAAAGTCTTCAGGAGTGGTTCTATTGGCCCTCAGTGCTTCAAGATGCAACCACCGTCCAGGCTGCGAGGCATGCCAGTTCCACGCCAAGCAAGTCCACCAGCCCGCACTGGGGCTCCAGACCATCCCTCTCTCCTGGCCCTTCGCGGTCTGGGGGCTGGACATCCTGGGACCTTTCCCACGCTCCAGCGGGGGCTACCGCTACCTCTACGTCGCCATCGACAAGTTCACCAAATGGGCGGAGGTTGAAGCGGTGCGCACCATCCCGGCGAGATCAGCGGTGAAATTCATCAGAGGCCTGGCCTGTCGCTTCGGCGTGCCAAATCGCATCATCACCGACAACGGCTCGCAGTTCACCAGCGGCATCTTCAGGGCCTACTGCGAGAGTCTCGGCACACGGCTCTGCTTCGCCTCGGTGGCTCATCCACGAAGCAACGGGCAGCTGAGCGGGCGAACGCAGAAGTGCTCAAAGGCCTCAAGACAAGAAGCTTCAATCGCCTCAAGGCCCACGGCAAGAACTGGATCGAAGAGCTCCCCTCCGTGCTCTGGTCCATCCGCACCACCGCCACGAAGCCCACTGGAGAAACGCCGTTCGCTCTCGTCTATGGCGCTGAAGCAGTCCTCCCCACCGAGATCAAGCATGGGTCCCCACGGATCCTTGCTTTCAACGAGGACAACCAAGAGGAGCTCCACAACGACGACTTGCTGCTGCTCGATGGACTACGTCGCCCTCCGAGCGGCAAAGTACCAGCAAGACCTGCGCCGCTACCACAGCCGCCACATACGGCCGCGCACCCTCGAGACAGGCGATCTCGTCCTCAGGAGGATCCTCTCCAGAGAAGGCCTCCACAAGCTCTCACCCATGTGGGAAGGCCCCTACAGGGTCGCGCACATCGCCAGGCCTGGCGCGGTGCGGCTCGAGACGGAAGACGGCGATCCGATCAAAAATCCATGGAACATCGAGCACCTACGCAAGTTCTACCCGTGATCACGTCGCGGCAGGCATTTTTTGTCTAAGAGGGAAGCTCGCGTCTTCACCTCCCAGCTTCACCAAGCTTTCCCTTCACGAGGGCCATCTCCACTGAGAGTTCCTACAACGCGTTGCCACGGGCCGCGGGAAGCCTCAGCCACTCCATGTGGAACCCCATGCCCAGACATGGCGGACTTTGTCTTGGCCTCGCCAAGTGTAATGAACAATTTCAGGTCATCATGAACCTATTGCGCTTCGGCGCCGTTATGTAATATTGCTTGGTGAGTTTGCTTTCTTACATTTCATTCGCGCTCACATTTTTCCCCATGCGCACCTCGCGAGCGGGGGCTGAGCACGGTGCCTGTGTCTCGGGAGCATCCCAGCAGCATCGTAAAATCCAAAGGATCCGAGCTCTAACTCGTGGCTCTCCGCCCACGACCGTTATCTCACCAAAGAGCTCTGACTCGTGGGTTAGCTCCCATGCACGTCACCTCACCAAGGACCTTGGTGCTTATTCTCCTCGTGAGATACCCATGAGGAAATCTATGAGCGCGCATGAGTTGTACAACTATGCTTTGCTTGTGGGTTCGCCTCTCTCTCTCTCTCTCCAACACAGGGAACAAGACGCCTTGCAGGGCTCCAAAAGCTCCAAGCCAGTCTCAGGCAGCCTCGAGAGGGAGAACACCTCACCAGGAACACAACACCCTCTACAAAGCAGGCGTCTCGCCAGAGCTAAGTCCAGAACTTACGCCTCATGAGCTCTTTTTCCCTCTCGCTGGTTTTTCGCCCCTCGAGCCTCTCTTTTCTCTCTTACGCCTCATGGGCTGCTTGCACGTCAAAGGGGAGCCCCTGAGCATCGCGCCTCGAGGGCTCTTACCTCTCTAAGCCTTACGCACCCCCGGCCTTGTCGAGCCCTGACTCCGGCATACCGAAGCGGCGGTGCTATTTGCGCTAAGAGCAGGGTCCTAACGACGTAGAGCGAAAAAGACATGAGGGAACAGATAAAAGGCCTCCCGAGGGGCACCACACTTGCACAAAGTTAAAGTGTCTTTACAAACCAGCACGAAATAAAAGTGACAAATCTTAAGATAACTGGTGCCCTTGGCACATCTCTCTACAGGGGCAACCTAAGCAGCGGGGTTGTCGTCGTCGCCGTCGACGTCCTCGTCGTCCACCTCCTCAGCACCAGCCTCGTCGTCGCTCTCCTCAACCTCGACCCTCTTGAAGCGTTGAGTGTACTTCTCCACGTCGTCCCACACCGAGGCGTCCAGCTTCTCGGCGAGCTCCTTCTCCAGAGGCTCCATCACAGACGCGAAATCGAAGCCGGGGTGGAGGTGTGCAAGGTTGGCGAAGACTTGGCCGATCGCGACGCCAAGGAGCTCGCGGCTCTCGGTGTCGACCAAGTCGTCGAGGTTCGTCACGACCTCTTCAAACTTGGTGAGGAGCTGCTCGAAGAAGCCAAGGTAGACGGCGACGTCCTGGTTCCCCTCGACAGAGAGCCTGGGGGCTTCGGTCCCCAGGCGGCTCGCGACGCACGCGCACGCCTCACCAAGGAAGCAAACATGCGCTCCCGCTGGCGCGACAAGACCTGCGCAGTCAGAGCGCTCCGCCGAGCTTCCTCGACGAGTTCCACAAGGCCCCACCTGCTGCTGCATCTCGTTCATGTCCTGCGTCAAGGAGGCAAGGTCCTGCTCCGCGTGCTTCCGAGCCTCCACAGCGTCATGAAGGCGGGAGTCGAATCGCTGCTTCTGAGCCTCAAGCTCCCTGATGCGGGCCTCGAGCTCGTTGCGTCTCTTCGTGAAGCGCGCCTCCTGCTTCTTGGCCTTGTCCGCGAAGTCCTTCCTGCAATTGTCGCGGAAGAGCTGCTCCTTGGTCGCGGACTCCGCCGCCAGCTGCTCCTCCTTCTTGCGGAGGTTCTCGTTGGTCAGCGCGAGGCGCTTTGGTAGAACGCCTCGTCTTGAGTGACTTTGCTCTCGCGAGACTCCAGGTGCTCCCGCTGCGCGGACTGATCCTTCTCGATCTGTTCGACCTGTTCCTCGCGCTTGCGCAGCTCGGTCTCGCGGGCATCAAGTTCTGCCCCGCGCTGCACCATCTGGTTCTCACGGACACGCAGGTCCTCGCGGAGCTTCTCCAGGCCTTGCCGCACGGTCTCCGACTCGGCAATGATTCCCGCCTCGCGGTCTAGGAGCTCCTTGTGCTTGGTGGAGACCGCCGCCTCGCGCGCCGCCAGCTCCTGATGCTTGGCCTCCGTCTCCGCCTCGAGAGCCTCGCGCTTAGCGCTCAGGACCGCAAGGGTCTCCTCGACCTCGCGGACCACGCTGAGGCGGATCTCTTCAGCAGAGCGCAGCGCCGCCTCGCGTTGCGCCTGGGCTGCCTCGTCCTTCCGGCGGCAGCGCTCCACGGTCTCCTGGAGGCAAGCCCAGCCCCGCGCAAGCTCGGCGACCTCCTCCGCCCTGGTGCGGTCTTCCTCAGCGAGCTGGGCCTCGAGCCCATCGAGCACCTCCCTCGCCGAGCGAAGGACGGCCTCTCGGCGGCTGCACAGGGCGCCGACCCAGCAAGGCTAGGGCCCACGATTCTCCAGAGGGCCTGGAAGCGCCAGCGCCTGCTGAGGACTCCGGGGCATCGCGCCTTGGGCTCTGGGTGACCTCGAGGCGCGCCTGGGGGCTCTGCTGGAGCCTCCCTCTTCTTCCGTGCAAGGGGCCTTCTGGGGGCTCTGGCGAGAGCCCCCCTCGCCTTCTGCACTGGGAGCCTTCTGGGGGCTCGAGGCGCCCCCACCGTCAGCTCCGCCATTTCCCTGCCCCTGGGGAGCACTCTCCTCCTCCTCAGGAGCAGGGTTGGCCTTCTCTACTGAGGCCGTCCCCGCGGCAGCCTCAGCGCCCACGTAGGCCCTCCAAGGCCCGAGCTCGGTGGAGGCGACGGCACCGTGGTGTCCTCCATGTCGACGTCAGCGTGCGTCTCTGCAGACGCAGCTGTTCCCGCCGCGCCCTCCTTCGCCGGCGGCGTGGTCCTTGCCGCGTCCACCTCCGGCGTCTTCTCTTGCTGCGCGGGAGAGGCATCAGGCCGCGAAGGCGGCGGCGTCGTCACTTCAGCCTCCTCCTCCCTCTCCTCGTGGCGCTCCTCCGCCCCGGAGGTGGCGTCGCAGCCTCGGGAGAGGAAGCGGTGGCCTCGTGGTGCACCTCTTCAGTTGTGGGCGTCACGGACGCCGCGGCAGAGCCAGAGATCTCTCCAAGTCTCCGGAGCCTCCGCCTCTTTGGCTCCTCGGTGCGTCTGGAGAGGAAAAGACTCAGAAACCCCTCGAGAGGTACACACCAAGAACAACATCAAACAGGAAAGGCAGTACAAAAACTTACGCCGCGGTGTCGACCCACTTCCTCTTCTTCCGCTTCGCGGGCGGAGCACTGGGCCCCGCGCTCGTCCGTGCCTCTGTCTCCTCCTGGGCCCCGGCGTTCCTGTCGTGGATCGCCTTGGAGCGAGGCTCGCAGTGGCCCGACGAAGCATCATCATCGTCGCTATCCTCCTCCCCCTCAACACGCCGCGAGGGGGCAACCACGAACTCGTCGCCGCTGCCTGAGGAGACTCGTGGACCTCAGCTTCAGGCGCCGCACTCTTCGAGGCGCTCGAATTCCCCGCCGAGGAAGCGGCGTCTCCCGAGGCGCCGGTCGCGCCCGCATCGGACTCTGCGGGCGTCTCCGTCGTCTCCTCGTCGCCCTCAACTGGCGCCCCCTGCGCCGCAGACTCCGGGTCCTCGCGAGGCCCAACGTGCCCCTTAGGCACCAGGCCCCACTGATCGAACTTCGGCATCGCCTGCACATGCGAGACGCGGCGCCCGAGATCGATCCGATGAAGCGGCACGTCTGGTCAGTGGGCACGGGGATGTCCGGAGACGTGAAGAGAGTCTCCATGAGGGCGTGCAATTCCTCCTTCGTAGAGGGTAGCGCTCAGGCGCATCTTGTCCCCTGGTTGGAGTACAGCCACATCGCGTCCGCGTGCCTCTGGAGCGGAGCGATGCGGCGCCTCACGAAGTCCTTGGCCACCATCTGCCCGGTGAGGCCGGCCTCGCGGAGGTCCCTCAAGCGCCTCACCACAGGGCCAAGCGTCGCGCCCTTGAGCCCTTTGGAGGCCCAGCTCGCCCTCTTCGTCGGAGGCGCTTCAGGCAGCTCGAAGAAGGCGCTCTGGCTCCCGAACTGCATGAGGAACCAGCGCTTGCGGAAGTCCTCCACCTTCTTCGTCACGCTGGTCACGATGTCCTCGCCGTTCCGCGCGATGGGGATGTAGACGCCCTTCATGCCATCGGTGATGCGGAAGGACACGCACCCTGACCGCTCCTTGTTCGCCGTGAACCGGAGCGCGTAGAAGCTGCGGAAGAGGTCCACCGAAGGCGGAATGCCGATGTACGCCTCGCAGAGGTAGGCGAAGATGGCGAGGACGAGGATGGAGTTGGGGTGAGATGGAGAACCTGGATCTGGTAGCGCTCCAGGACCGCCAGGAAGAAATCGGAGAAGGGGGAACGAGCCGGCGAAGAGAGAGTGCATGAAGATGGGGTAGAAGCTGCCGTGGGAGTTGCCCGCGGCTTGAGCACGGTGGCGCCGTGCTCGTTGGTCTTCGAGGCCGCCATGTGGCGCACCTTGTCCAGCTGCGCCTCCGTCTCGAAGCGGGAGCCGCTCAGAGCCGGCTCGAAGTCGCCGTCCCGCTGCGCTCAGCGGATCGCCGCCCTGCGCCACTGCCTTGCCCTTCGAAGCAGCGGTGGCTTTCTTGGGCGCCATTGCAGCAAGGTCGCGAAGGAGAGATTGGGGATTGAGCGCTGGGAGGAAGGAGATGAAAGGGGAACGAATGAAGTGATGGCCGCCTGCGCCGAGCTCTTCGCCTTATATCGGCTCATCGAGCCGTTACAGGGACGTGGCGGGACCCACCACCACGCCCGTTACTTCAGAGGAGATCGTGGGATCGTGCCGGCCGTGGCTCCACGTGTCTCGGGCTTCGCAGGCTTCTTTGGGCCCACGACGATTCGCCTCCGCCTGAGGAGCTCCAACGTGCCCATCGCGGGCCCGGGGGCTACTGTCGGCCCAGTGAAAACCAGGGTATCATGGGCCGGCCTGCCACAGCCCTCGAACGCTCCGCAGGAATTTCTGCTAAGGACCAGGCTTTCAGCCTGGCGAGCCTCGCGAGGCATTTTCCCTCGCGAGGGCTTATTTGCTCGACCGAGCATTTCTGCTAAGGACCAAACGATCGGCCTGGAGGCCTCGAGAGGGACCTCTGCCTCGGAAGGCCTCTCCTAGAAGATCTTCAGGCCCTGGCGCGTCTCCCGCCACCCTCGGGAGGTTTTCCCTCGCGAGAAGTCAACGGCTACAAAACCTCGGCGAGGGTTCAGGCCTCGCGGGGTTCCTTCAAGTGGAAGCAAGCTCCTGCGCCGCTGCAGAGCGCACATGGGCTCTGCGCCCGCCGCAGAGTGACGCGCGCCTGCGCGTGATGACGAAGACGCCGCAGTTGCCATTCTCGTGTATAAAGTGGTCAAAGGAGCTGCGGCAAGCAAAGCGGACTCCAAGACTTGCCAAATTGGTGATAAAGCGGCCGGCCGCCGCTACGCTCCAACTGCGACGTCACCGTGGGGCGCGCCCCAAAGCTCTGCAGCGCCAGCCCACCGTCCTGGTTGGACGGTGGCTTTTTCTGCCAAGACGACGTGCTCCCTGCCATGGACCGTGTCCATGGACGCCCCCGACGCTGTGCGCTGTGCTCCAATTCGGCGGCATTGTGGTATCCCTTCCCGCCGGAGGTTTTCGGGGAAGAGGACCAAGCCCAGTATATAAGGAGCCAGTGTACGACCTAGGAGGGGATCCCGCATTCACAACACATTCCACAACCAAGGAGCTACGTCTGAGAAGAAGACGGAGCTCATTCCACCATAGTCCACCATAGCCATAGCAGTGCCCTCGGCAAGCACACTTGTACTGTGAACCTCTCCAAGCAGTGCAATACATCTTAGCAGGACGTAGGGCTTTTACACCTCACGGTGGGCCTGAACCTGGGTAGCGGCTCGTGTTACCTCTCTGTCGTGATGTTCCTCACCGAGCTCGACGAGCACCGTCGCCGAGGTTGTTGAGGATTTGTTTGACGTCGTGTTCAGCCCCTTACTCGTTTCCTGGCTCTTGAGAGACACCCCTAGTTCCTGGGACTAGTCTCCGGCACTCAGAAGGCACGAAAAGAGAATTGGACCAAGAAGGGAGGCGAGTTTCGCCCTCCGGAGAAGTGTCTTGACAATAGAAGAAAGACTTTTGCCAAGCCCTGGGCCGATTTGCCAGGGCTAACTTGGGAAGGCAAGAGTTTCTGTGGCGCTGTAGAGAAATGGCGCCGACCTGGACATAGGCGCCACCTTTGGAGACGAGCTGGCTATTGCAAGAAAAGGAGGCCAGACACAGATCGATATTGGGGGATATGCCGAGGTAATCCTCGCACAGAACATGGAAATTGCTCAACTGGAGCATTGAGTTAGGTCCGATGTCGTGGAGACGGAGGCCTAGGCGTTGCATCAGGTTGCGGAAGAAGAGGGAGCCGGGCGGCGTGAATCCACGCTCCACGTGCTCCACGAACATCACCAGTTCATTGGACCTGGGGCGCGGCTTGATCTCATCACCTGGCGCCCGCCAAACATTGTTCTCCTTCAGCGGCAAGAAACCGGCCTAGCGAGATCCGCAAGAGTTTGCTCCATTATCCAGGATCCTTCCCAGTTGCAGGAGATCTTGCGTTTATCATCGGAAGGCTTCGCCTTGGGCGCCATTGCGTAGAGATTGGATGGGGGCTAAGCTCGAATGAGGAGAACGGTGGCGCAGCTGGAAGTAAAGGGAGAGCAAAGGCAAGTGAATATTGACCTAGGCCGCCGCAGCTTATAACCGGGACGCCCGAAATCAATGGAACAATTTGCGCCCGCAGAATGAGGAACAATCCGCAATAGAAGGAAACATAATATTTCAGATGGAAAAGATCAGTCACACAAATAAGTCGCGGATTTGAATTGAATCAGTCAGAGATTAGTTAGAACGCTCACAGTGCGGCTCAACAACTATCTCAAATAACCAGAGGATCCTCACCGTGAGTTCCTAACCAATCTTGGGGGCTAATGTCGGGGGAATACTTTGTGGATTAACCCGCGGCCCATGTTGATAAGTGCGACTTACTTTACTCGCACCTGAAAGGGCCTATGTGAAAGCAAGCCCAACATCGTACCGCCACAAGGAGAAGGATCTAGAAGACATATCCTGGAAGACGTGAGGAGTAGTTTATCTCCAAGTAGGTTCCTGTTGATATATTCCTTGTGGGGGAACTTTCCTTTGTAACCTAGCGAGCCTCTGTGTATATAAAGAGGACTCACAGGACTTAGACAGGTCAAGCTATCAAGCCCTAGAACCCTAGCTCTTACGGCGAGTACCCAGATCAGATCGCCACCATTGTAACACCACATATATTATATCAATACCAATCTAGGGTAGGCAGGAAGTAGGTCTTTACCTCACATTGAGGGGCCGAACCTGGGTAAATCTGTGTTCGTCCTTATTCCTGCGATCCCAAGCTCGGAGACGATTGACTCGCACAAATCCCACACCTACGAAGTCATCCATGACATCTGACGTGATAAACCCACGACACCAGGCGTTGGTCCTCGCAAGAGAACTGGCAGTCGAGAACGCTGGGATTCCTTCCTGGTCGACGCGGACGTAGAACCACTATTTCCTCCACCCTTGTGCCGAGTCGACTGGCTTCAGGGCGAAGTAGCGTGCATCGCTGCGCACTTGGATCCCGCAGCCACCCAGCTAGGATCGGTGCGGCCGCCCCTCTTGTTCGGCCGGACGAGGAAGATGGATTTCCACAACGCCCAGCTAGGGAAACCCCCAGAAAGCATTCGCACAAAGCCATAAAACATGCAATGTGCATTATGCCATTAGGGGTGAAATCATGGATTTGCACCCCATCGGCATACATCAAACCACGCACGAAATCATGGATGGGGAATGCGAACCCCCTAGTCAAGAACTCCGCAAAACAAACGCGCTCATTGGCGCGAGGTTCAGGGAGTACCTCCTTGGGTGACGGCGCGTGGACGAATAGCTGGTCCACGGGAGGTAGCAGCCCGTCCTCGCGAAGCTTGTCAAGGTGCGTCTCCTTGATCGAAGACTTCACCCAGTCCCCGTCGCTTTTCTTCAGGCCGCAGTGGACGCAGATGCGCTCGCCGCAACCTTCTTCCCCTTCACCGCCGCCGCATCGGTCGCGGCAGCATCAGTCGCGGCAGCACCCTTGTTGCCCGCTACCTTCTTCATCGTCAAGGAGAGGGTGTGGAGCGCACAAAGCTCTGGCACAGGAACAATGGAGGAGGAGCGCGAGGAAGAAGATGAAACAGGGGCGGCGCAGGAGGCAAATGGCTAAGTAAAAAATTCTGCCAATGTCGTCCTCCCTATTTACCACAAAGCAAAATCAATCACAACCTTCCAAACCACAATCATGTGTTCCATCAGGAATCCTACTGTACACGTGGCGAACGTGGAGGGCAACCGTCGACGGCCACTCCGCCCACTATGCACGGGAAACGAGGAAGCTATAATCATGACGCCGCGAAAATCGCGTCAAAACGTTAAAAAACAAGTCCACACGGCACAAGTCTTCGGTCAGCACTACAGCTTGGGGCCCACGTGTCACGTCCCATCCATCACAGCATAACGCACGCCACCGCGTGTCAGACTGCGCAGTCGCCATAAGCGTCATCCCTGACGTCATCACAAGCGCTCTGTTCAGAAAAGCAGTCGAGTCTGCCCAACGCATATCGGTCACTCGACTGCCTTGCTTGGTTCGGGTGTGAAAAAGCAATGTTAAGGCAAATTTGGTCACTCGACCATTCCTTCGACTAAGGCATATTACTCCCATCGGGAGCGTATCAAAAATTTCTTCGACTAAGAGTATATGGGATAAAAAGATTGGAGATTATCCTCCATTGCAAGCAATAAAGCACAATCTGGGGGCTACTCCCATCGGGAGCGCTATCGCGCACCCGATAGAATAATGACAAAGTATCAGTCGACAAAAGATTTGACTCAGATCATATGCAAAATTATACTGGAAAATTTCCCGAGTTGCGTCCGCCGCAAATAACCTCGGATGCTGCATGCATAGTGCAAAGGTAAGACCCGCTGAACTTTCGAGCTGGGCTAAGGACCGTTCCAGCAACGTTAATCCTTAAAACTTTTCGTGTCCGTAGACATGATGAAAAATCCCGACGGACGTGTTGGGTAAATTTCAAAGTTATAATGAAGATCGATTCAGTAAGACCTCCGTGGCATAGTCGAGTCTGACCAGTTTGTTCAAAATTCGAGTCCGGTGACTCGAGTTTGATTGAAAGCTAGTAAGGTTTTACATGAATGTGAAGTTAACCCGGTCCCGATCCGTCGAGTGTACCGGCCTACTAAGCTATTATCCCTAGATTATCATAGGCAAAAATCAAAGTCGATGAAAATACTCGACATAGCCAACATGTGCTACTCATACAGGAATTCCAATTATAAACACAAGTATAAAGAATATGACATGCACTTACGAATGAGTCCATGCCCGACTCTTCGAGTCAGACAAGTACTTGGGGGCTACTGACAAGGATATACATCCCGGGTACCCTACCATATAGGTACCTGGTGCACGTGTCGACTAAAGCCCAACTATCAAGAGGCTACATAAAGCCCATGACGAAAGGCCCAACAAGATGGAGTACCCTCCAAGATTAGACATAGGCATAGTCGGTTTAGACTTTCGTTACATGTAAACAGGGTCGGTTGCGACCCAGCCTATTATATAAAGGCTGGGAGGGCCGCCGATCCAGGACACGCAATACTCGAGCCACCAAAACCCTAGCGAGATCGATATCTTGCCAGGACCCCATTGTAGCCCGCATAATATCACACAATCAATACCAGACAAGCAGGAAGTAGGGTATTACTCTCCAGAGGCCTGAACCTGGGTAAAATCCCTGCTTTTGCTTGTCAGCCGACGAAACTACCAGCTCTACCACGTTCTCTCTCTCGTAATCTCAACCCTAGGTCCTTAACCATGGATTTGATGAGTTAACCCCTCGTCACTCGCGCAATCCCACACCTACGAAGTCATCCATGACACCTGACGTGACAAACCCACGACAGTTGCCCCATGCCTTTGGAAATTGCCTTATCTCTTTCTCTCCTACCTCAAGCGTGGTTCCGCAAATGGATTTGTGTATGGGTTTGAGAGAGTTATCTCCACCATACGCACACCGCCGTGCTGCTGGGTAAAATTCTTCCGCTTCCGCTGCTCATCTGGGTCAGAGGCCGAAGGTCGTCGTCTGCACCGTACGTGTGTAGAGCTACGAGGTGCTGCACGTGTGGCACTTGGTGGAGTTCATCTTCATCACCTTGAGGTCGTCGCCGCCGTCCTCTTCGCCGCCCATCTTCATCACGCGTCGTCATCGAAATAGATCTTTTGATCGTCGACGCTTATGGTCTACAAGGGTATGTACACCGTTCTCTATGTTACTTTATATCTGCATAGTAATCGATCCTGGCTTTTTCGGTTATCGTTGTTAGGAATTTTTGTTTTATGCCTGCGATTCCCTTCAAAAGTATCCTGTAACGATGATAACACAGTATTGTGAACAATCGTTGCTCGCTTCGGGATTCATTAAGTGTCGCGAAGCAAAGGGAACCATGTCAACAGGTTCACTCAAATACATCAGTATAACGGCCAGAATCATTATGGGTGCCCAAAACTCCGCTATTGATTATTGGTCTTAAGGAGTTCTGGATCATGTCCACACATTATTGAACCTGCGGGGTCACACACTTAAGTCTTCTACGTCAGTTGAGTATTGCGATGGTTGGAAAAAGGTGAGAGAGTTTTTGTAGGACGATTTTTTTGTTTTCAATGCATGTAACCCAATATCAGGGACTAGATCCAGCGGTCGACCAGCATATCCACTGTGGCTTTGCGGCGACTTGCAGACGACACAGAGGCATCATGTCTGCCGTGCCAACTAGATTTGGACCTCCACTACCCGAGTGCTAACTAGGTTTGGACCAAACATGTCTAGATCTAGCAGCCCCCCCAAGGTCGTGTCGTTCTGCTAGTCGTGTGGGTTTTTGCCGCCTCCCAGGTGCGAGATGGATGGCCAAGATGTGGCTCTGGAAGGTAGATTGTGTGGTGAGCTCTCCAACGAGTGTCGATGCAGTAGTGTTGCCTTCTCTATTTCGCCATGTATGTGGTGAGGAGAGAGAGGTGGACTGGGAATCCCTCGTGTCCATGGTGCTTTGGTAGTGGCGGTGCCTAGATCGTGTCACGAAGGTAAGGTTGATGGCAGCAGGCGATCCATGGTCCATGACATAGCGCAAAGTTTTTCTTGGGTGAAAGCCTAGCTCTTCGCGCCATAGCGGTGATGCATGTGGATGTCGTGACCCTCCTAGGGGCGTCATTTTGTTACCTTCCCCACACCAGAGTTCCTTGTGAAAACCCTTGACCGTTCCGGTCTCGGCGGCGGTACATGGCCTCGTCGTGGAGTTCTGTTCCTTTCGGTCCCGCCGCGTTGGCATCAATGGACATACTCGGATTCTTTCTCGGATCACTTCGGGGCCGACGTGGGTTGTTCCCTATGGCCTCCTATCTTTTATATGCAACTTAGTTGTCTTCGGTCCTATTACTCATTGTATGCTGGTAGGATCAGCGCTCCATGTCCCCGAGCGAGAGAGAGCAAGCGGCCCTTTCTGTCGATAGCTTGGTGGGTCCCGGGGCGAAAATGTTCGGTGATTTCCAAGTAGGTGGAGGTTCACCTCTAGTTGGTTGTCTTGGATGTGTCGTGGATGGTGTGCGTCCTCGTGTTCTTTTATCTTTTGATCTGCTTTGTAAAAGGATTCCTACATCACATTTGAAGGAGACATGCCCTAGAGGCAATTAATAAAGATATTTTATTTATCATATCTCAATTGTTCATAGTAGCCTCTTTACTAGTTGATGCATGTAAAATGCATACATGAACTTTGCATTATATTACTTATATTTCAATCATATATGCATCATATAAGGGTTATATCATTGATTTATATTGATTTTGGGAATATTTCATTGTTTCCCTATTTTTCTGGAATTAACCCTGCACAGGCAGAAAACCCTATTTTCTATATTTTGATGTTTCAGAGACCCAAACGACGTCCAATGACCTAATAATTACGGGGATCAATTTTTGGAAGGAACAATGCGTGGGAGCGAAGGAAGCGAACAAACGGAGGCCCGAGGGCCAGAAGAGGGTGGCCCACCCGGCCAGATTCCCTGGCCACGTGGGACCCATCATCTGGGGCCTCGAAGTTCCGTTGTCGTCGATCTTCGTCCCCATGCCTCTGTGTTGACCTAAAAACGACTATAAAAATAGTCCCCCAACGAGTTTCGCGAGAAGGCGGCGGAGAAAACAAAAACCACGAAACAAGAGACAGAAGGCTGCCGCCGAGAAGATCGGAGGGGGAAACGCCACCGGAATCACCTCCAGATGGCTCCTCCATCCCCCCTCCGGAGTCTCCATCAACACCACCATCAAGACCAGCACCATCTCCATCACCATCTTCGTGATCCACTTCATCCCCTCATAGTTTGAGATTGTTGAACCCTAGCTATTGTCTAAGTACTATTCTACATGTTTGTGAATTGCTACTTGTCATTGTTTTGTGGGGAGATTATATTCTCAGATTGTGTTGTATCACTTATGCCATTGAATCATATCATGTCTTCGCGTTGTGAGTAGTTCTCATGTTCCTGGGGGCATAGGATGGATTGACAATGATTTATTTATGATATGTGTTGGTATTTTGTCTAGTGTTTATCTTTTTATGTAATTCTATGATGGTGTTGTGCGAACGTCGACTGCACATCACTTCACCTATATGGGCTCATAGGAGAACACCGTAGTGTAATGGAGTGAGGGAGACTTGGGAGGACATGTAAACCTGAGACCGAGTCATGAAGTTGCATTATGAGGGTATTAGTATCGGGGACCTTAGAGTTTAGGGCTATGGTGGGACTCTATGTCTTAATAACTCTTGTGCAGTCATTTACTTGGCCATAAGAACCATCATAAGGGGGTTTAGTTTATTTATTTAGCTTTCCCTAATTATGGCTCCGTCCAAAAGAAGATTAAAACTTGATAAAATGCTTACCTTGTTGTTCTAAAAATATTTATGCCATGAAGTCTAGGTAGCCCTTGGAAACGTTCTCCACTTATAAGAAACACACACTTGAGCTTGTCCTCTTGCTGTATAGAGGATTGGGCTTTCTCACTTTGAGAGTTTTCACTTGTCATATTTTATTTTCAGCTTTTACTTTATTGCAAACTCTACGCCAAAAACCCAAAACACTTGCATCATTTAATCATTTTAGTTTGTCTAGTTCATAGATAATAAAAGAAGTGACACTCTTATTTGAGAGGATAAATACTTATACCTTCTACTCCTCGTGGGATCGATACTAATACTTACACATTGAAGATTTCAACGATCCCCTATACTTGTGGGTATCAAGACACTTTCTTGCGCCGTTGCCGGGGAGTGTAGCGCTTAAGTTTTTATTCTTGTTTGTACTAGATATTTATTTTCAGTTTTGCATATACTCTAGTTTACTTTCAGTTTTGCATTTAGTTTAGTTTAACTTTCAGTTATATATATCAAAAAACAAAAAAATAGAAAATACCGTAAAAACTTTTGGTATGGGCATAAGTCCGGAGATAATGAATTTTTACTATGGATACATGGATGTGCAAGTGGTGGTAGTGGAGCTCGCCGGAGTTTGGATGGGGACGGCGCGAGGAGGAAGATGAACAGGGAAATGGATCGGATGGAGAAAGTGAGTTTCCTTATATGGGGGGCTGCGCCGCGATTAGTGCGGTGGGATAACGCCCACGCGATTTTTGCCACGCGTCCCGCAACGGTCAGATAGTGGGTATCTTCTCCCCTACGCCTCGGAGATCATGTGCGGAAGAATAGCAGTGATGGCGTCACAACGTCTCTTTTGCTTATCCAAACTGTCGTGGACTGGCTTTGACTACACTGAAGTCATGACAAGACTCGACGCTGACATAATCTTTCTGCCAGATTGTTCAAAGTACATGAGAGTTCGGCTTAATCCTTAAGGCAGACTGAACGTCTCATTTTGGAATGCTCCAAGCTCTTCTGCCCGCCTTTAGCAAAGGCGAAAGCCCGTGTCTTCCAAAGACGGAAAACGAAGAACTTAAACTTTTCCGGGGACTACTGTGGAGGTTATGCCGAACGGGTATACCTGCCACGGAGGATAAAACCAGGCCCACCAAGGAGGCCCATCAGATAAAGCCGGAGGGCTTAATGGGGAAGGCCTCATGGGCTTAGGCACAAGAATAAGCCCTGGGCTGGCTTAGTGAAGTCCAAGACGAAGGCCAGACTACGTTCACCTTAGGGAGCAAGTTAGGGTTTGCTGCCGTGTTAGTTTAGGACTCATGATCTACGTCGGTTAAGGCTTTCCTTGTAGGGGAAGGCTTGGCGCCTTTATAAGCCAGCCTTGCAGCAGCCTTAGGGCACGCATACAACCTCATTGTAACCTGTACACATATTCGCCTTGAGTGAATTATAGCAGCACGTAGGATCTCGCCACCGTCGTGAGATCTGAAGCTGGGTAAGACCGTGTGTGCAATCCCGTCACTGGAACCCTCTACGTTCTTCCCCACCTCCTCTACGGTATGTATGACTCCATATAGTAGTTCCGCGTTACCAATACCTCGACAGATCCCCATTTTTGGACTCTCCCATCCGAAGAGGAGGCCGGCTCAGGCCAAGAAACTACTGTCAAGTCACCAGGAGATGTCGCTGATCTTGTCGGGGAATAATGATCCCGCGACTCATCCAGATAAAACGCGACTTATTTTACGGTCGCACTATAGATGGGCTGACAAGAAGATGGGCCGGCCTAAGATTATGGCCTGCCAATTGAAGGATCCAGAAGGTTGGTGTTTAGCTTAACTTGGAAGGCATGAAGAGTAGTCTCCAAGTAATACCATTGTAACCTGACGAGCCTCTGGTTATATAAAGAGGACTCGCAGGACTTAGAAAAGGAGAGGCTCTCAAGCCCTTAAACCCTAGCTCATACGGCGAGTACCAGATCGGATCGCCTCCATTGTAACACCTCGATTATCATATCAATTTCAATCTAGGGTAGGCCGGAAGTAGGTCTTTTACCTCACATTGAGGGGGCCGAACCTGGGTAAATCTGTATTGATCTTTGTTCCTGCGATCCCAAGCTCGGAGATGCTTGACTCGCGTAATCCCACAACTACGAAGTCATCTATGACACCTGACGTGACAAACCCACGACAGTTGGCGCCCACCGTGGGCCTGCGGTCAAGAGCGTCACGTTCCACGCTGGATCTGTGCCAGGGACGGAGGATCTCGTCGTCGATTCAAGCTCGGCGACTTCAACGTCATGCCGGTCTAAACGATTCGGCGGTATCTACATCTACATCAAGATCTACCTCAAGCTGGAGTAGAAAACGTGGAGAAATTCGACCGCGCGATTCGGGCTCAACTTCGACAACGCCCCTCACGCACGGGTTACAGGACAGCAGCAATGACCGTATGGCGGACATCACCGGCGGTGGCTCGAAACTCATCTCGACGATCCCTTCGGTGGAAAGATGTGCAATCGAGTTTCCTAGCAGCTGTCCAAAGCGCATCGGATTCCAACGGTTAGATCTCCGTGGGCGACTCAAACACTGAAGCCATGTCGAAAGCTGACGGAACTCCGCGCGACTTTGGGAAAATAATTATCGAGGTCGACTCGGACATCAATTCGAAGATCCCTCTGGTGGAGACCTACGGAATATAATCTTGAAGCCCTCCAACAAATTTGAGTCAATTCCAACGGTTGGATCTCCATCGACGACCCGCGCACTGCAGCATGTTCTATGTCCAGCGGACATGTCGCAATTTAAATCCCATTAGACCGAGATCAGCCAACAAAGAAGAAGACAAAAAGATCAGATACGGCGTCGGACAAACTGGTTTGTTACCATGTGATATATGTCTAGGAAATCATCAAAGCATGGAAAAGGAAAAATATTGGTGCTGTCACGTGAAGACCTGCCTACTTTGACTCGCACCCGGATTGAGGAGAGTAACTAAGGAATGAAACAATGAATACGTTGCATGAGGACTTCACGTGCAAAGGGAAAATTAAAGCAATCTGGATAGTTGCCCTGACATTGCATGAAAAGTGATATTATATGCATCTGCTCGATCAAAGGCAGCGCGGCTTCAGCCCGGCTATGCGACTCAAAAAGAAAGAAAAAGAAAACCAGATCAAACCAAGGAGTCGCATCATTTTCTAGCGACCCGACAGAGGGCTGCATCGGCAAGACAACCTTGAGGACAATTGCGACTCAAGAGAAAAAAAAGGGAAAGTAAAAGAAAAAGAAAAAAGAATAAGGAAAGTGTGGTCAGCTCAACACCCGCCAGGTACAACAATTATTCTTTGGTGCAATACGAAACCTGGAGGTGGACGTACATGCGCCCGGATTGACGCGGAGGACAACTTCAAGACCGCGGTCTGGCTTTGAGCCGGCCGGTCGCGTACAACTTTGACGGCGGCTTATTTTGTTTTCGATAAGTCGCCCGCATCTCCGCAGAATTACGCTACGCCATTAACAGATCATATCCCGAGGAGTTGGAAGCGAACAGATAAACCTGCTGCTATTCATATATCAGCCAGCAACTTTGTCCCTGGCAATCGGATTGAGTGAACCACCAAAAAACTATCAGGTGCTATTCTTCTAATTAGCTCAGCCCTTATATAAATTTTATATTGCAAACAATTTTCCTTCTGTTTGCCCACTCTATGTGCACAGGTTTCCACACGAAGTATAATACTTTAAGAAAAGTGCGCATATGTGTGTGCAATGAAAGGCATCTGCGGCTTCAACACAACAATTCGTTGGCAATTTTAGCCACGACCTCATCTATGTGATTTTTGTCGATGGACATTTACCGTCGTTCGCGACCTATACTGCTTCATCAACACCAGCAGAACAAGAACAAGAACAAAGATAAGTCGCTATCATGCCCAAATTTTACAGCTTTGACTTTTATTCATAAGATTAATTGGCACCTTCGAGTTTATCTCGGGGGCTGCATATCTAGTTTAATATGCCTCTTATTAAATGTCTTTGCGATTTAAATTATATCATGTCGCAGACTTTAATTTATATCTATTTTTAAGATTTAGTTATATCCACTTCTCAAAGTTGGGTTTTTTACAACCTGCAATGCATCTCTCAATTCAGAGCTCTTTATGACTCACATTGCATCTATTAAGTCTAGCTATTTACAGCTTGCATTGAATTTTATTTGCACCTGCAAACAGACATCTTTACGTATAAATATCGCCATTACATGCTCATGCATTAATATTTCAGGACTTGCCATTATATCATTTTATGAGTAATTATCAACTCATTATCATACTATTTTGTGACTCACCTAGTGATTTACCCCCATATCATTTTATGAGTCGCATATAGCTCATCATTATATCTGTTTATGAGTTACTAACGAATCATCGTCTTATGAGTCACCCAGTGACTCATCATCATATCAATTTTGGGTCAAATCAGTGACCCGTCATATCAATTTTGGGTCAAATCAGTGACCCGTTGTATCAATTTTGGGTCAAATCAGTGACCCGTGGAATCAATAATCCTGGTTATACTCGCCTTAAGTCAGAAGTATCTTTGCACTATGCGGCCAAAGTACTGGGCGCGGTGTCAATCGAGCTTGATTGCCTATCATGGCCGCTCTCGACCCTGAACACGCGTTTTTACCTGGGAAATACTGAGCCGCGCGAAGACCTACTTAATGGTAATAGAGATAATTCAGAAGGACTAAAGTACCCGCGTGTGGCGTTAATCGAGTCTAAATGCCTATCATGGCCGTTCTCGACCCTGAACACACATTAGATTTGGGAAATACTGAGTCAAGTACCATATGCTATCATGCATCGTACAATATGCTATCATGCATCTTACCAGTTGCTATTATGCAGCCATTTGCTATCATGCAAAAAACCATTTGCTATCATGCAAAGTGCAACATGCTATCATGCAGATTACAACATGCTATCATGCAGATTACAATTTGCTATCATGCAGGGTACCGTATGCTATCATACGGAGTACTAATATTTTATCATTATTATCAGCCGCCAAGGCTAACATGTTATTATCTAGTCATTATCATTGTTTCCTCGGGGGCTTTGCCCTTTGAATTTCAGCAACATATAACTCAGCCAATTGAGTTTGAACTGGCATGACCAGATTTTTTTGGATTGGGATGATCATTCCTGATATCGACTGTACAAGCCACCATCATTTATTTAATTTCAGCCACATCAAGTGGAATTTTTAAGGACGATTCCTTAATTTATATCTAGAGTCTTGACTGGGATTATCTTTTTTCCTAGTGTCTCAACTAATACTTCACAGTTCAGAGTTTATAAGCGATTTCGCTCTACTCCAAATATCATTACTATCTTGAAAGCAACATTTTTGATCTAGTTGTTGCAGGATATTACATCAAGCAGAATGACAAAAACATACATGCTTAATGCCCGGGGGCTAGGACAATTAAGTTTTTGTCTTAACTCAAATATTTTTGAGTCCCGAGCAGCATGATCAAGCATGCAACCCGGCCCTCGAGGGCTACACATCCACCCACCGGCATTTGGTGGTTTCTACTAAATTCATATATCATGTTTATATGCATATCTCATTTTTTTGCAGTGCATCGATATATATATATATACATCTGCGAGTCAAATTAGCGACTCACAACTTTTTTAATTCAATCAGTGGCCATATGCCCCTGAGCCGCCATGTTTCAACATGCATTCAGATGGCTCATAATGATAACACGACAGATTATTATTCTAATGATTGACCAGCTTATTTATGCTTATGGTCTTTTTATGCTTCGATGTCTATGACTCAGCGCCTTATACACATTTGGCTGATATATCTTGATACTCATAAGTTATTATTCTTATGATTTCAGCTCAGTCTTGCATCTAACAGGACAAGGTGGTTTTCACCAAAGGCTCCACTGACATCTCATATAATTTCAGTAGAGAACTTACCGCAATTGTGCAGCTTCAATGCGACCAAGACATAAGTATTCAAAGGCTTGTGATACTACATCAGCGGCTAAATAAGCCGCAAAGCTAGCGACTCATCGCTTCTACATCAGCGGCTCAAGAAGCCGCAACACTTACGACTCAACATCAGCGAGTCACCAAGCTCTACAATCGCAAGCCCGCAAGATCATCATCAAGACAAATCTTCCACCTGACTCTATGAATCACCGAAGCTTGGGGCTAATGTCGGGGGAATAATGATCCCGCGACTCATCCAGATAAAACGCGACTTATTTTACGGTCGCACTATAGATGGGCTGACAAGAAGATGGGCCGGCCTAAGGTTATGGCCTGCCAATTGAAGGATCCAGAAGATCGGTGTTTAGCTTAACTTGGAAGGCACGAAGAGTAGTCTCCAAGTAATACCATTGTAACCTGGCGAGCCTCTGGTTATATAAAGAGGACTCGCAGGACTTAGAAAAGGAGAGGCTCTCAAGCCCTTAAACCCTAGCTCATACGGCGAGTACCAGATCGGATCGCCTCCATTGTAACACCTCGATTATCATATCAATTCCAATCTAGGGTAGGCAGGAAGTAGGTCTTTTACCTCACATTGAGGGGGCCGAACCTGGGTAAATCTGTGTTGATCTTTGTTCCTGCGATCCCAAGCTCGGAGATGCTTGACTCACGTAATCCCACACCTACGAAGTCATCTATGACACCTGACGTGACAACCCACGACAGATCTTGGTGAGGAAACGATTATGCATGGCACCGTTTCTGAGCCTGGTGGTAGCGCATCTGAAGAGGAGCAACAAATGGCCAACGCTCTTTTGTCCACGGCTCCAGGCACATCGTTCCTGGAGCTTCCTGATGTACCTCGCAGGTCCTCTAAGCGTTTTCTATCTGAGAGCCCAGAAGATCCCTCGCAACCTGAGAAATGTCGCAAGGCCTTGGCGTTGCCTGTGGATATCAAAGCTGCCAAATCTTTAAAGCTTGCTAAGCCTGACAGCGCTGTACTTTCCTCCGAGCCTGTTGAAAGAATTGCCTCTCGACAAGTTCGGGTATTTCCTTGTGACATTCTCTTCTCTTCTCTTTGTACTCATGTGTCTCCATGAAGGGTTGTTTATTCGCTACTGTTTTTTTTTTGTCCCGTAGGCTCAGATCTGCAAGATTTACCTTCTCCTTCCTCTGGTTGCCTGATGAAGAGCGTCCGTATTGCTTCTGGGTAGGACTTGCTTTCCTTTAATGGCTGTGACACTGCCACTTTAGTCTATAACCATCAATATCTTGCAGGCCATGGTTGAAGGGGATACAAAGTCTGCCTCCTTTACTTCTCTTTCTCAGCCAACCACGAGCGAAGATGATGTTGCTAAAGAAGAACATGGGAACTAGCGATGGCGCGACTTATCTGAAGCCTTTTTAGAAGAGAGTATTGCCGATGCGGCTCCTGCCATGGTTCCAGTCGCAGCGCCGTCTGCGACTCCTAACGTTGTAGGGATGCCAATTCAAATTGGAGCTCCTATTTCTGAAGCGGTTGATCTCCCAAGCACTAATAGTTCCAAATCAATTGCGGATGCCATAATCGATGCTGGAGATAAGCACACTGCTTTACTGCGTGACCTGTTGAGCAATTTTCTTCAAGTCGCCAGGTACGCATACTGTAGCCCCCAAGGATCAAGACTTTGTGTCAGTTGACAGGGTGTTGATCCTTTCTTTTCTCCAAGTTTTGAGCCCCCAAGTATCTTTCTGAATTGCTTATATTTTTCCTCTGTTTATTCGCAGCTTGGGCTTTCCTCGCTTGCTGCCTCTGACGCAATGACAGTCAAGGCATGTCCTTAGATAAGCCTGAAGTGATGCGATCTGCCTTGGAACATCATAGCGAGATCATTAAAAACCAAGCGCAAGAAATAAAGATACTCAAAGATCAACTTGACTCCTTTGAAGAGCAATTTAAAGAGCTCGAAGTAGATTCCATGCAGCGACTCATGGAGAAGGATGAAGTTATAAAATCCTTGCGAGAGGGGTTGAATCTCAAATCTGAACTGCTTGATCGGCTGAAAGGAGACCATGAGAGGGAGCTCGCCGCGCGAGATGAAAAATATAACTCGCTGCTCAAGGCTTTTGAGGGTTTTGGATCTGTTGTTAAATCAGTCATTCTTCAACTCGCCGGTACATCCTTAGTCCTTTGTCTCTTGATCATTCACATCTGGGCGACCACCATGAGTTGCTGATTTGGATAACATCTTGTTTTTTGATGCAGGGCCTGGTGCTCCAGTGTACCGCTCCAATTTAAAGGATCAACTGGAATATCTTCAAGATTTTAGCCAGCGCCTGCTTAAAGTAACCAAATAGGTTATGACAAAAATCGCCCCTACTCCTGATGCTCCAGATTCATGTGAGTTTTGGCTGAACAGGCTGTTTAAGGCTCCTCACTATGTCTCTGATTGGAAGGGGTCTTCTGCTCGCGCCGGAGCTGCTCATGTGTTAACATTACTCCGAGCATATTACCCAGAAATAGAGGTTGGCAAGATTGCTCGTCATGACCAGGCGAAGCGCGCGGATGGTACTGAGCTTCCAATGAGTGAGTATTTCGACATCTGGAAGGGTTTGCATGGATACGCCACATTATTTGTTAAGAATTTAGACTTGGGCTCTTATCTGGGGAAGTTCAATCCTGATGGTAGCAAAGCTACGAAGGAGAAATCCACTGGGGCTGAATCGTCCCGAGCTTCCAATCCATCCTCGGGACCTGGTGGTCCTTCTACTTCGTCTAGTGGTGCCCTGGTTATAAGGACACCTGCTGCTCCCACCTCAAGACAAGCCGCGAAGGCGTCTGTTCCTGCGACTCGAAAGCAAAAATAAACATCCAATAGTTATGTGGGATTTGTCAATAGCGACGTGTCCGTTAGTCTTAAAAAATTTGTGTACTCTAAGCGGTACTTTTGTGACCTATAAGCAGATTCTTTTATGATACTTCCATTAAGTAGACGCTCGCGTGGCTCAGTATTTCCTAGGAACATGTGTGTTCAGGGTCGAGAAAGGCCATGATAGACATTCAGACTCGATTGACGCCACACCCCAGTACTTTGGCCGCATAATGCAAGATGCTTCTAGCTTAAGGACTGCCACTCGTTTGGCAAAGGTTGAGGTAGCGAGTTGTGCTCGCTGTGCTTTGTCAAAAGGCCCTCAGGGTTGGTGATGTATGAAATTCAAAAGACTCAGCGACTCAATGATAGTTGAGGCGAAACGACGAACCCTTGAATGTCAAGGGCGTCGGCTTTATTTCATAACCACTCAATTTATTACAGGGTGTGACAAAGACGATGCAGACCCTTTAATGCGAGTTTTCTGTTCCTCCCAGGTCATGCATACTTGATACTCATCACACTTGTTTGCGAATTAATACTCCTGACGGAGTGGGGTTGAACACCTAGTTGGTTCATGTTTGAGACGCTAAAAGCGACTCGGGTCGAACATGATAGCTCCGATGTGTTTTTCATGCCAAAGTGAGGGTCAATCTTTTGATAGAGTAGTCGCACTGAGTTGCGACTTATGCTGATTCACGTCTTTGGAGAATGAGTCGCGGGGGTAAGGTCTCACAATAGCTGGACCTCTTTGACTGGGGTTGTTGATTGATAGTGGATCTATGCATATACGCCATCTCTTGTCGTCTTTTGTATCAAAACGATTTCTGGAGTATTATCTTCCTGATTCGCGACTGTATGATTGGAATTCACCATCTGTGGGCGCATCCTGCTGTCCGTCCGTGCTGAGTCCCCAAGGCGACTCGTTTTGGGCTGCGAAGGTTCACTGATGGCCTGAGACCGTGTGAGGAGTTAGCGATGCAAGCTTCTTCTGCGATTACTGAGCCTGCTTCCTCGCATTCTAGTGCTCTCTGTCTGTCTCCATGCACCGTGATCACGCCATTTGGTCCTGGTATCTTTAACTGCAGGTATATGTAGCAGGGTGGGCAGTGAATTTGACATAAGCTTCTCTCCCGAAGATCGCATGGTATGGGCTTTTGACAGCTACGACCTCGAAGTTCTGTGCGAAAGTTTCGCTCGGTCCCGAAGCTGACTTCGAGGGTTATTTTTCCTATAGTTGCGTGATTATTCCTGGAATTATGCCTTGGATATCCTTCCTTGTTGGCTGTAGCCGCCGTTCGGGTATATTCATTCGACGGAGCGTGTCTTGGTATAGGATGTTTACTCTTCCTCCTCCATCCATGAGGACTTTGTTCAGCCTGTATCCCGCGACTTGCGGTGTGACAACAAGAGCCAACTGTCCTGGATCTTTTACTTCTGGGGGATGATCGCCGCGACTCCAAACAACCAATCGTTCTGTCCAACGGCGGTGTCTTTCCAACGTTGGGACTTGTCGAGGTATTGGTAACGTGGAACTACTATATGGAGTCATACGTACCGTAGAGGAGGTGGGGAAGAACGTAGAGGGTTCCAGTGACGGGATTGCACACACGGTCTTACCCAGCTTCAGATCTCACGACGGTGGTGAAATCCTACGTGCTGCTATAATTCACTCAAGGCGAATATGTGTACATGTTACAATGAGGTTGTATGCATGCCCTAAGGCTGCTGGAAGTTGGCTTATAAAGGCGCCAAGCCTTCCCCTACAAGGAAAGCCTTAACCGACGTAGACCATGAGTCCTAAACTAACACGGCAACAAACCCTAACTTGATCCCTAAGGTGAACGTAGTCTGGCCTTCGTCTTGGACTTCACTAAGCCAGCCCAGGGCTTATTCTTGCGCCTAAGTCCATGAGGCCTTCCCCATTAAGCCCTCCGGCTTTATCTGATGGCCTCCTTGGTGGGTCTGGTTTTATCCACCGTGGCAGGTATACCCGTTCGGCATAACCTCCATAGTAGTCCCCGGAAAGGTTTAAGTTCTTCGTTTTCCGTCTTTGGAAGACACGGGTGTCGAGGTATTGGTAACGCGCAACTATTATATAGATTCATACATACCGTAGAGGAGGTGGGGAAGAACGTGGAGGGTTCCAGTGACGGGATTGCACACACGGTTTTACCCAGCTTCAGATCTCACGACGGTGGCGAGATCCTACGTGCTGCTATAAATCACTCAAGGCGAATATGTGTACACGTTACAATGAGGTTATATGCGTGCCCTAAGGCTGCTGGAAGGCTGGCTTGTAAAGGCGCCAAGCCTTCCCTTACAAGGAAAGCCTAACCGACATAGACCATGAGTCCTAGACTAACGCGGTAACAAACTCTAACTTGCTCCCTAAGGCAAACGCAGTCTGGCCTTCGTCTTGGACTTCACTAAGCCAGACCAGGGCTTATCCTTGCGCCTAAGCCCATGAGTCCTGCTCCATTAAGCCCTCCGGCTTTATCTGATGGGCCTCCTTGGTGGCTTGGTTTTATCCACCGTGGCAGGTATAACCCGTTCGGCATAACCTCCACAGTAGTCCCCGGAAAGGTTTAAGCTCTTCGTTTGCCATCTTGTGAAACACGGGCTTTCGCCTTTGCTAAAGGCGACAGAAGAGCTTGGAGCATTCCAAAATGAGACGTTCAGTCTGCCTTAAGGATTAAGCTGAACTCTCCTGCACTTTGAGCAATCTGGCAGAAAGATTTTGTCAACGTCGAGTCTTGTCATGACGTCATCGCAGTCAAAGCCAGTCCACGACAGTTTGGATAAGCAAAGAGACATTGTCACGCCATTACTGCTATTTTTCCACACACGATCTCCGAGGCGTGCGGGAGAAGATGCCCACTATCTAACCATTGCGGGATGCGTGCCGAAAATCGCGCTGACGTTATCCCACCGCATTAATCGCGGCGCACCGCCCCCATAAAAGGGGAACTGATTTTCTCCATCTGGTTCATTTCCCTTTTCATCATCCTCCTCGCACCCATCCCCATCCAAACTCCAGCGAGCTCCACCACCACCGCTTGCACACTCATCGATGGAGAGCTCCGATTCGACCGCGGAAGCAGGAGCGGCGGCGGCGTCGTCGGCGGCGGGACAAGATTCGGCGGCGAGGGGCTCGGGCACCATGGATGCATCCACTCCTCGCGCGGCAGCGGCAGCAAGCTCCGCAACCGTCTCCGCCGAAGCGGAGTAAAATGCCCAACCCTCCGATGAGGGCAACGCGGCGGAGGCAGAGGAGGAGGGAGAGGAGGCATCGTCCCGCAACTGGGCTGCCTCCATCATCACCGAAGCGGATCTTCTGAAGCTGCAGAAGGAGGGCATCCTCCCATCCAAGGAGGATTGCCACTGGCGATCGGCGTATGGCCACCCTGCTCCAGATCCCGCCGGCGATGAACGAGTGCTCCTCGTCTCACATCTCCTCCGCGGTTTGTCTTTGCCTCCGCATCCTTTCTTCCAATCTGTCTTAGACTACTATGGCCTTCAGCCTCATAGCGTAGGCCCCAATAGCATCTTGTACATAGCTGGTGTTATGGCCTTATTCGAAGGATATTTAGGCATAGAACCTAGCCTGGAATTCTTCAAGTACTGCTTTACTTGCAAAACGCCAAACAGAGAAGGAAGAACTGTTTTCCTTAGGAACAGTTAGCATCAACCTTCGTAGAGGTAGAGACTGGTATCCTAAGGCGCCAAAAATAGACTCTATTAAAGGCTCGCAAGGGCCTCTTTTGCCACTATACGGATCAGAAGACGGATCCTCTCCGTGTTAGTGAGAGCGACCTCACGCACGACGCCCTCATGTATCGCTTTAAGAGGATTGCTAAGGAAAGGATTCAGCTTGCAGAGCAGCGTCCTATGAACACAGCCGCCAACCCGGCTCCCACGGTAAGGCATTTACCATCAATGTGTTTTTATACTTCCATGATGTTTGCCTTACTAAAACCACTTTTGTCTTCAGCTCGCACTTTTGCCAGATAATCTGCTGGCTCCTTTGTTTCACGTGCCTGAAGCGGCACCCAAGCCCCCAAAGACTCGGAAACGAAAGGCTTCAGGAGTTTCTGCAGCAACTTTAGCAGCAGAAAGGTGGAAACATGAGAAAGCCATTCCTGCTAATGCCGAAGTTCTCGACATTGAGGACGATGAAGGTGCAGCCTTCAATGCTCCAGTGCAGAAGTAAGCCGAATCTCAATTTCTGTAGTAAGGCGAACAGTGTCTATGAATGTTATCTCATTTTGTATATGATTCGCAGGATCAAGCCAATTGCGCCGCTCAAGAGGAAGAAAGTACTGTCTTCCAAGCAAAAGAAGGCTGAGCCTTCTCCGGCTGTCGCTCCCCCCACCCCCTCCGTTAGCAAGAGATAGCCCCAGGCCCATCTAAAGATCAACATATAGATCTAGACCCGGCCGTCTTACCTGATAAGACAAAAACTGAAAAGTTGGCCAGGGCTGCCGCTGCTGGGAAGGCGGCAGTAATTCAGTCAGAAGAGCCAAACGAGCCCATTACCGGAGGCTATCCGCAACATGGTGAAGCAAGAGCTCTTTGACGACGAGGGGTATATCTTACCCAACATCGCCGCCATGCTTGCCGATGAGAAGGAGCGCAACGAGCCGCCTCCGAAGCTAAGGCCAGTTGGTCAGACATTGACCATCTTGAATCTGGAAGACAATTGTGACGAGCTGTACGTCACAATGAAGAAGAGCTACAAAGCCTTGAAGGCCATGATGCAGGTAAATATTCCGTCTTTATGTACATACTAGTCCCCGGGCATTACGTTGTGCTTTGACTAAGCCGACGTAATGGCCTTTCTTTCATGTTGATAAAGACTCAGTCCCCAAGCCCCTTGTAGCTATACTTATTGTCTTTACCTTTGTTACTTACTACTGCCCTTGCCTTAGCAGAGCAGCGAGCAACTTACATGCGATCTATGGTACTCACTGAGTAACCAAAGGCAAGTGCTCAAGCAAGCCGTCGCCGAAAATAAGGCGAACGAAGGTAAATGTTCTTTCACATGCGTTGTGAGTTTAATTCATTTTAAGGCATAAGATGCTCAACACATGCAATGTGTTTTGCACAGCTGTTGTGGCGAAGGCGAAACAGATCGTCAGCGAGACTGGCGATATAGAAGTTGTGAGGCGGGAAAATGCCGCCTTGTTTAAGCAACTGGAGGAGAACCGAAAGACGGCCGAGGCCAATCTTAAAGCCGTCCAAGACAGCGCCGCTGCAGAGCAAGACAAACTGAAGGCAGAACTTCTGAAACTGCAGCGACAGGCTGAAAAGGATGGGCTCCTAATCCAGAGCTTACAAGGTCGTCTTGAACGCCGAGCTGATGAGAGCACCGCCATTGACGAGAAACTGCTAAGTAAGCCTCTCTTCTTTACTTCTCGCCTTTTCTGTCACTTTCGCCTTTATTCCAACACTTCATACGCCTTAACTTTTTCCTTCCTCCTTTCCACAGTTCCAGCTGGGTTTGGGGAAAGGCTTACCTCTGAGACGCGTCTGGAGCTTATCTTGGAGTGTGGCGAAATTGTGTCAGGGCTGTATGCTGCGGGAAGAGACGTTGTCGCCAACATCTTCCCAAAACAGCTGCCCCAAGTGACAAACACCAGCAACTGCTGCCACTTCTTCAGAACTGCGTCCCAGAGGTGGTGGAGCGTCTTCGCTCAGCAGCTAGAGGCGGAGCAAAACTTGCTCTAGGACTTGTTCGCGGCCACTACCCCGAGGTCAACATGTGGCGCGTTATCAAGTGTTTCCCAGCCAAGGACAGAGACGGCAACGAGCTCGTCAAAGAAAAGGTCTATGCCTCTGTCTCTGGCTTTGCCTCAGCCGTTGCAGATGGTAGACTTGTCTATCTTCTTCTCCAAGAAGCCTGTGCCTCCCCGTCCTGACGACGTGTCTGATGACGAAGCCGAAGCACCCACAACTGGTAATGGCGATGAGTCAGAAGACGGAAATGAAGAAGAAGAAGAAGGCGAGTCTGAAGCTACGCTGGATCCATCCAAGTCCCCTGTCTTCGCCTCCTCAGTCCCCTGCATAAGATGCAGGAAAAACTTTGCATTAAGCGTGTCATGAAAATGGCACAAAAGACTTGTTAAGTTATGTTTTGTAATGGCAGGAGCCTTTTATCTGTTGAACATGTTTGTTTTGCGACGCATGCACTTATTTTTAAAAGGCTTGCAAACTATGCTCCTTATCCGTCTTTAAGTTTTCTGGCTTATATGCTTTAGCCTTTTCGTATGCTGGCAGAACCTAAGCACGGAACACTTCGCTGGCAACAGGGTTAGTAACCAAACTGTTTAAACACAGAAACGGCGCCGGCTTTTGGTGCGTAAAGCATCTACTAAGACAAGCCAGCATATACGCGATCAGATAAATACTCTTAGACGGATGCAATTTTAATTTTTGTAAGGCCTTAAGGCAAAAGCATCATGTGAGTAACCACAAGCACGGAGCCAATTCGGGTTAACATTGATATTTTTATCGAAATATATGATCAAATGGAAATAAAAGACGGCGAGAACTCATGCATAAAAATAATTGAGGGAACCAAAGACTTTTATTTCATAATCATATATGGTGTGATTACAATAGAATTGCTAAGTGTAAAAAGGACGTAGCTGCTCAATGTTCCAAGGACGTTTCGTCTCCTTGAGCACTGCTTCTTCGTTCCTTTTCCTTTTGCGGCCTCTTTTCTTCTTCTTCTGATATCACGGAGGTCCACAAGATAATATGCCCCGTTCTTAAGCGCTTTGCTGATAACGAAGGGTCCTTCCCATATGGGAGATAGTTTGTGCTCCTTTTGCTGAACAAGGCGAAGCACCAAATCGCCTTCCGAAACGATCTCCGTCTTACCTTGCGACTGTGGTAACGCCGCATGTTCTGCTGATAAATGGCGGAGCGCTGAAGCGCTATCTCACGCTCTTCTTCGAGAAGGTCTAAGCCGTCCTGTCGGGCTTCTTCTGCGTCTGCTTCGACGTAGGCTGTTACACGAGGTGTGTCGTGCAGGACATCTGTTGGGAGTACCGCTTCAGCGCCATATATGAGAAAGAAAGGGGTATAGCCTGTTGCACTGCTTGGAGTTGTGCGTATGCTCCATAAGACAGCAGGTAATTCTTCTACCCATGCTCCAGCTGCTCTATGCAAAGGCACCTCTAATCTTGGCTTTATTCCCTGTAGAATTATACTGTTGGTTCGCTCAACTTGGCCATTCGATTGTGGATGAGCCACAGATGCTAAGTCCAACGAATACCAACTTCACCACAGTACTTTGCCATTCTCCTACGGCGAAGTTTGTCCCATTGTCCGTAATGATACTGTGGGGGACGCCAAATCTCGTTATAACCTCAATGACGAACTTCTTGGCTGTTGCCCCATCAAGCTTTTTTATGGGCTTAGCTTCAACCCACTTGGTGTATTTATCCACCGCAACTAAGAGATGTTTGACGCCGCCTCGCGCAGTCCTGAATGGACCTACCATGTCCAGTCCCCAGACCGCAAATGGCCACGTGATTGGAATGGTGCGCAACTCCTGGGCTGGCATCTTTGGCTGTCTTGCATACTTTTGGCATCCAACGCATTTCTTGACGAGTTCTTCTGCGTCTTGCTTTGCTGTGAGCCAGTAGAATCCATGTCTAAAAGCTTTGGCGACAATTGCTCGGGCAGAGGCATGATGACCGCAACATCCACCATGGATCTCTTCTAGTATCTCCTGTCCTTCTTCCGGCGAAACGCATCGTTGATATACACCTGTGGTACTCCGCTTGTATAGCTCTCCATTTATTATTGTGTATGCCTTAGCTCTGCGCACAACTTGCCGCCTTAAGACTTCATCCTCTGGCTCTTCCTTGTTAAGGAGGAAATTTATGTAGGGCTGTGTCCAATCTGGTTACCAGCATGACGGAAACAGACTGCGAAGCCATGGGGTCATCCTCATCTCCGCCTTTAATAGACGGCACAGGTGCTCCAAAAATATATCGGAGGGCACCTTCGATCTTTTCGAGCCCATTCTGGCTAAGGCGTCCGCTGCTTCATTTTCCTCCCTTTTGATATGCTTGACTTCTAAGCCGATAAAACACCGACCAAACTCGTCTACCGTGCGTCGGTATTCAGCCATTGTAGGGCTCTTCGCGTCCCATGCCCCTTCTAATGTTGAACAACGAGGTCTGAATCGCCATAGCACAAAAGACGGCTAATGCCCAAATCCTTTGCGACGTGCAATCCATGCAACAGAGCCTCGTATTCTGCAACATTATTAGTGGCATTGAAGTGTATCTGCAAGACATAGCACATCTTGTCTCCTTTAGGGTTCTTCAGTACCACGCCAGCTCCCGATCCCTGCAACATTTTGGAGCCGTCAAAGTGCATAACCCAATATTCTTCGTCAGGGAGGGGAAGTTCATCCATTGCTTCCGTCCAGTCTGCGATGAAATCAGCTAAAGACTGGGATTTGATGGCTGTACGTGGCTTGTACTGGATATCGAAGGCTGCCAATTCAATTCCCCACTTAGCCACACGTCCAGTGGCATCAGTGTTGTTTATAATGTCACCCAATGGCGCCTTACTGACTACCGTGATTGGGTGCTCTTGGAAATAATGGCGTAATTTTCTGGCTGCGAAGAAAACTCCATAAGCCAGCTTCTGATAGTGAGGGTATCGTTGTTTGGATTCGGAGAAGACTTCGCTGATATAATATACCGGCCTTTGTTCCGGTAGCTCCTTTCCTTCTTCCTTTCGTTCAACAACAACCACTGCACTAATAACTAGGTTGGTAGCCGCCATGTAAAGTAGCATCGGCTCTTGTGGTAGAGGAGACGCTAATATTGGTGCTGAAACTAAGGCGTCTTTTAACTGTGCTAAGGCTGCATCTGCCTCTTCAGTCCAGACGAACGTCTTAGTTTTCTTCAACAACCTGTATAGGGGTAAAGCTTTATCCCCAAGCCTACTAATAAATCGGCTTACAGCTGCTGCAGATCCTGTGAGCCTTTGACATCTTTAAGACAAGTAGGCTTTTTGATGTCCATGATAGCTCGAATCTTTTCTGGGTTAACCTCAAGACCTCTTTCTGAAACAATGAAGCCTAAAAGTTTTCCTGCTGGGACGCCAAAAAAGCATTTTCCCGGATTTAGCTTCATGTTATATTTTCTTAAGTTATCAAAGGTTTCTTGAAGGTCAACGATGAGATCGCCGCGTTTTCGCGACATAACGGCAATGTCATCGACATAAGCGTGAACATTGCGGCCTATTTGATCGTGTAGGCAACGTTGTATGCACCGTTGGTACGTTGAGCCAGCGTTTTTAAGCCCGAAAGGCATAGTTATGTAGCAAAACGTTCCGAAAGGTGTGATGAAGGAAGTCTTAATTTGGTCAGACTCCTTCATCTTAATTTGGTGGTAGCCAGAGTAAGCGTCCAAAAAGCATAGTAATTCAGAACCTGATACAGCATCTACGACCTGATCAATTCGCGGCAATGCGAAGGGGTCTTTAGGACAGGCTTTGTTTAAGCCGGTGAAATCTATGCACATGCGCAAGTCTTTCACGTCCTTCTTAGGTACTAATACAGGATTTGCTAGCCAATCTGTGTGGATAACCTCTCTAATGAAATTAGCGGCACTAAGCCGAGCTACCTCTTTTCCTATTGCTTTCTTCTTCTCTGGACCGAAGCGACGAAGACCTTGTTTTACTGGCTTGGCACCTTTGGCGACATTAAGGCTGTGCTCGGCAAGTTCCCGGGGTACTCCTGGCATGTCTGATGGTGACCATGCAAAAATATCCCGTTGCTCACGGAGGAACTTGACGAGCGCGCCTTCCTATGCGTCACTGAGGTCCGCCCTATGTTCGTCGTCTTGCTTGCATCGGCGTGTCCAGCACGATCTTCTTCGAGTTTGAGCTGGCCTTGAAAGTGACATCCGAGGCGCAAGGAGGCTTCTTACCATCCGGCATTTCATTGGTGTTAACTTCTTTCTTGTACTGCTCCAGCTCTTCCTTGCTGATGACTGCTTCTGCTAAGACGGCGTTTCCTGCTTCGCATTCCTTCGCCTTCTTGAAGTCGCCATTGACCGTGATGACGCCGTTTGGTCCAGGTATTTTGAGCTTGCTGTAGATGTAACACGGGCGTGCCATGAATTTGGCAAAGGCTGGGCGGCCAAAGATTGCGTGATACGCACTTTTGAATTCCACCACCTCAAAGGCAACTTCCTCAGTCCTATAGTTTGTTTCGTCACCAAGGTGACGTCTAAGACGATTGTTCCCATAGAACTGGCCTGCCTGCCTGGCACTATGCCGTGAAACTTGACTGTGCTATGTTTTAGCTGTGTCTCAGAAAGGCGCATGCGCTTTAAGGTTTCAAGATAGAGGATGTTGATGCTACTCCCTCCATCCATAAGCACCTTAGAAAGCCTGCATTGCTGCACAATTGGGTTTACAACGAGCGCGTAATTCCCTGGGTTCTGTGGAATATGATCAGGATGATCGTTGCGGTCCCATGTAATGGGATGCTCGGACCAGTTGAGATACTGGGGAACCGCTGGCATAGTGGCATTGAGTTCCCTCCAGGCTGCCTTTTCCTTTTTGGCCGAAGGAGTGGCAAGGAAAGTAACAAGGCTTGTTTCGACCCTTGGAAACTTGTTGCTCCTCTTGTGCTTTGGCTCCTGATCTTCCGGCTCCGAAGCACTTTCCTCGTTGTCCTTCTGCTCTTTTTGTCTTTACGGTTCTTGCGCTTGAACTGCTTTGCCTTGAAGCCAGCGTCGGATCCTTCTTGATATCATCGTTAAGGCGGCACTGCCTGTTGGTATGGGTGCATTTGCCAAGCTTGCTATGATGGGCACAAGGTTCATCTTTGATGTCGTCATAGGTGATTTTAATGGGTCTTGACCCTTGACTGTCATCGCCTTCTTCTGCCATCTGCTAGCCCCGCTCTGGCCACCCTTCTTATTGGCAAAGGCTACCTCCTTTGATGGTCCTGGCGCATCGTTGGCTTCCTTCTTTTTCCGGCTTTGATTGTTGTTTCGCTTTTCCGGGTTAACAGCTATGTCCATGCGCAGATCGCCGTCGTCAGCTCGAGCGTCGTCTTCTGCTGCAGCGTAATTGTTCGCGCTGTCTAAGAGCTCGCCGAGGTGTTTGATGTTTTGGCTGGCTAACATATATCTCATCATGTTGCCTTTCTTCAGGCTGTTCATAAAAGCATGTATGGCCTGGATCTCAGAAACGTCTTCACATGCATTCTTTGTCTCTGTCCATCGAGCTATGAAAGCTCTGCTTGACTCCCCCTCCACTTGAGCGCACTTTAGTAGATCTGAGTAAGCCTTTGGACGTTTGTATGTGCATGAGAAGTGTTGCATGAATGTTTTCTGCATGTCTTGCCAATTGTGGATACTCTTTTCTGGCAAAGTGTCGATCCATAACCGGGCCGTTCCCTCCAACATGAGTGGAAGAAAACGTACAGCTGCGTTGTAATCACCGTCATTAATACCAACGGCGTGGATATAATCAGGCAGCCATATGTCCGGTTTGTCAATGCCATTGTACTTGTCACAATTTTCTTGACATTGCCTAGCGAGGATGGGAGTTGCACCTTGCGAATCGCCGGTCCAAAGCACACAGGGCCCAGGTAAGACTCCTCTTTGGCCGCTTTAATCTCATCGAGACGGATGCGGGCGTCTGAGATATGAGTGTTTTCCCTGGCTGGCCCTTTGTTGGATTGGCTACGCCTTGGCTCCTCCTGACGGCTTTGGCGATGAGGGGAGCGGGAGCGAGATCGCCTTTGAGGCGGATCTCTGTTGCCCCTGTTTCCTTCGTCTCTTGCCCGTGCTGCGGGCGGAGGTGGCATGTTAAGCCGGTCGCTCCCACGCCGTGCGTCCTTCCCCTTGTCTTGATCTCTTTCACGGCGAGGCGGATCATTCTTCTTATGGCGTGTTATCCTTTTGCCGGTGGTCGTCCTTGCCTTTGTCACTATGGCGGTTGGACCCAGTCTTTGACTCATCCCTGTGTTGTCAGGAACTTTGTCCTTCCTGGGTTCCTTACCCTTATTGCCATGGCTACTGGAACCAGCTGGTTCCTCTGGATCTCCACCACCGGCAACGGCCGTCTTGCAAAGACGCGTGTCGTCCGCCAGTTTGAGTTTGAGTCCGCCTTAGCCTGCTGCTCTACCGCCTTTTCGATGAGCATCTTAGAATAATGGTGGCGCTCTTCAATTGGGACTGTTTCGTCTCCCATGATTTCCCTGGCCGCCTCTATATTTTTGGCCGGGGTGGAGAAGAATATGACTCCATCAGGGTTAACTTGAAAGAGTATTTCTGCCAAGGCTTTAAAGGCTTTTGGGCAGAAGGCTTCTCGAAGTTTCCCTGCAGATCCCGATGCAGAAGAGGGTCACGTATACTTCGTATTTTGCGGAATTTCTCAACATCGCGCTCACGCTGATACTCTTCCTCTTCTAGAGCCTTTCCAACTAGGATTAACTCTTTTTCCTTGTTAAGGAGGGACAACTTATACTTGATGTTGACTTCAGTCTCAGCTAGGAGCGCTTTCCGTCTTTCCTCAAGTTCAGTCGCGGTTGGATTTGGCCCCAAAGGTGTTTTGAGAAGCTCCAACGCGCGCATGTGTGCCTCCTTTGACCGTTCCAGGTCTTCTTCAATAGGCGTAGCCGGGGAGGCCCTTTGGGTCCAATATCCTCTGGCTTTTCCGCCTTGTCACCAATGTGTTTGATGCTAGAGGAAACTTCAGCTCGTCTGGCTTAGCCGCGGCAGCGCCAGCCTCCACAGTATCTGTGCCGGGAAAGTCATTAAGACTTCGTTTGGTCGGATGAGCCATAGCCTCGTGCGGCAACCTGTGCTGCAAAGTCTTCCTCCTTATTTCATCGAGATCTGAATCTTCCGCCATTGGAGTGCCATCAGATCCGGCTTCTGAGTCTGCTCCTGTCTGTAAGGCAGGTAATATTGACTCAGGGTCAGATTCGGCCGGCTTAGGGCCAGATGTGTCAATGACACCGACAAAGCGAGAGGCGGGCTCCATAAGCTCATAAGAGCTGGAGTCAGAATCGCTTTGGGTATCAGAGTCACTCAGATCGCGATAGACAAAGGCCTGATCCGATCTGTATTGTTGCTCGATTGCATAATCGATGGGGTGGTGGGTGGGCCAAAAGGCGGCGGATCCCCTGGGGAATCCATACGCCTCAGCCGTAAAACCCATGAAGATGTTGATGGTGCCGAAGGGGACGACGAAGCTTGATACAGTGCGTCGTTTGCTGGGACGTAGGATCCGTCGTCTTCGATGCACCCAAAGTTGTTGATGATGCGGGCGCGACCAACCGCCATAGTCTTGCCGATCTCGCCCAATGCTCCCGCCTGAAACAAAACTCCCGACGCCTTGGGCCCCACGGTGGGCGCCAACTGTCGAGGTATTGGTAACGCGGAACTATTATATAGATTCATACGTACCGTAGAGGAGGTGGGGAAGAACGTGGAGGGTTCCAGTGACGGGATTGCACACACGGTTTTACCCAGCTTCAGATCTCACGACGGTGGCGAGATCCTACGTGCTGCTATAATTCACTCAAGGCGAATATGTGTACAGGTTACAATGAGGTTGTATGCGTGCCCTAAGGCTGCTGAAGGCTGGCTTATAAAGGCGCCAAGCCTTCCCCTACAAGGAAAGCCTTAACCGACTAGATCATGAGTCCTAGACTAACGCGGTAACAAACCCTAACTTGCTCCCTAAGGCGAACGCAGTCTGCCTTCGTCTTGGACTTCACTAAGCCAGCCCAGGGCTTATCCTTGCGCCTAAGCCCATGAGGCTTTCTCCATTAAGCCCTCCGGCTTTATCTGATGGGCCTCCTTGGTGGGCTTGGTTTTATCCACCGTGGCAGGTATACCCGTTCGGCATAACCTCCACAACAGGCTTTCGCCTTTGCTAAAGGCGGACAGAAGAGCTTGGAGCATTCCGAAATGAGACGTTCAGTCTGACTTAAGGATTAAGCCGAACTCTCCTGTACTTTGAACAATCTGGCAGAAAGATTCTGTCAGCGTCGAGTCTTGTCATGACGTCAGTGTATTCAAAGCCAGTCCACGACAGTTTGGATAAGTAAAGAGACATTGCAATGCCATCACTGCTATTCTTCCGCACACGATCTCCGAGGCGTAGGGGAGAAGATACCCACTATCTGACTGTTGCGGGACGCGTGGCGAAAATCGCGCGGGCGTTATCCCACCGCACTAATCGCGGCGCAGCCCCCCATATAAGGAAACGCACTTTCTCCATCCGATCCATTTCCCTTTTCATCTTCCTCCTCGCGCCCGTCCCCATCCAAACTCCGGCGAGCTCCACCACCACCACTTGCACATCCATTCATGGAAAGCTCCGAGGCAACCGCGGAAGCAGCGGCGGCGGCGGGACAAGATTTGGCCGCGAGGGGCTCGGGTGCCATGGATGCATCCACTTCTCGCGCGGCAATGGCAACAAGTCCAGCGACCATCTCCGTCGAAGCGGAGAAAAACGCCCAGCCCTCCGACGAGGGTGACGCGGCGGAGGCAGAGGAGGAGGGAGAGGAGGCATCGTCCCGCAACTGGGCTGCCTCCACCATCACCGAAGCAGATCTCCTGAAGCTGCAAAAGGAGGGCATTCTCCCATCCAAGGAGGACTGCCACTGGCGGTCGGCGTACGGCCCACCCCGCTCCAGATCCCGCCGGCGATGAACGAGTGCTCCTCGTCTCACATCTCCTCCGCGGTTTGTCTCTGCCACCGCATCCTTTCTTCCAATCTGTCTAAGATTACTATGGTCTTCAGCCTCATAGCGTAGGCCCCAATAGCATCTTGTACATAGCTGGTTTTATGGCCTTATTCGAAGGATATTTAGGCATAGAACCTAGCTTAGACTTCTTCAAGTACTGTTTTACCTGCAAACGCCAAACAGAGAAGGAAGAACTGCTTTCCTTAGGAACAGTTAGCATCAACCTTCGTAGAGGTAGAGACTGGTATCCTAAGGCGCCAAAAATAGACTCTATTAAAGGCTGGAACAGCTCCTTTTTCTACTACAAAGACATGGCGCCCGTAGGCAAAGACATAGGACTTCCTCGCTTTTCCCCTTTGCCTGCGGAGCCCCGCCTTTCTTGGGGCGAGAAACCACTGAAGGTCCTCCCTGACAACCTCCGTCGCATGCAAAGGCGGATTGAATACTTGACAAAGACTGTTGTGCCCAAACTCACGGGCACAGACACCATCTTATGTTGGTTGTCAAGGCGAATCCAGCCTTTGAAGGATCGCAAGGGCCTCTTATGCCACTACACGGACCAGAAGACGGATCCTCTCCGTGTTAGTGAGAGCGACCTCACGCACGATGCCCTCATGTATCGCTTTAAGAGGATTGCCAAGGAAAGGATCCAGCTTGCAGAGCAGCGTCCTATGTACACAGCCGCCAACCCGGCTCCCACGGTAAGGCATTTACCGTCAGTCTGTGTTTTTATATTTTCACGATGTTTGCCTTACTAAAACCGCTTTTGTTTTCAGCTCGCCCTTCTGCCAGATAATCTACTGGCTCCTTTGTTTCACATGCCTGAAGCGGCACCCGAGCCCCCAAAGACTCAGAAACGAAAGGCTTTAGGGTCTTCTGCAGCAACTTCAGCAGCAGAAAAGCGGAAGCGTGACAAAGCCGTTCCTGTTGACGCCAAAGTGCTCAACATTGAAGACGACGAGGATGCGGCCATCAACGCTCCAGTGCAGAAGTAAGCCGAATCTCAATTTCGGTAGTAAGGCGAACAGTGTCTATAAATGTTCTTATTTTGTATATGATTCGCAGGATCAAGCCAACTGCGCCTCTCAAGAAGAAGAAAGTATATTCTTCCAAGCCAAAGAAAGCTGACCCTTCTCCGACTGTCGCTCCCCCCACCCCCTCCGTTCAGCAAGAGACAGCCCCAAGCCCATCTGAAGATCAACATACGGATCTAGACCCGGCCGTCTTACGTGATAAGACGGAAACCAAAAAGTTGGCCAGGGCTGGTGCTGCTGGGAAGGCGGCAGTAATTCAGTCAGAAGAGCCAAACGAGCCCATTACTAGGGGGGCTATCCGCAACATGGTGAAGAAGAGCTCTTTGACGACGAGGGGTATATCTTACCCAACATCGCCGCCATGCTTGCCGATGAGAAGGAGCGCAACGAGCCGCCTTCGTAGGTAAGGCCAGTTGGTCAGACATTGACCATCTTGAATCTGGAAGACAATTGTGACGAGCTATACGTCACAACGAAGAAGAGCTGCAAAGCCTTGAATGCCATGATGCAGGTAAATATTACGTCTTTATGTACATACTAGTCCCCGGGCATTACGTTGAGCTTTGACTAAGCCGACGTAATGGCCTTTCTTTCATGTTGATAAAGACTCACAGTCCCCAAGCACCTTGTAGCTATATCTTATTATCTTTACCTTTGTTACTGACTACTGCTCTTGCCTTAGCAGAGCAGCGAGCAGCTGACATGCGATCTATGGTACTCACTGAGCAACCAAAGGCAAGTGCTCAAGAAAGTCGTCGCCGAAAATAAGGCGAACGAAGATAAATGGTGTTCTTTCACATGCGCTGTGAGTTTAATTTGTTGAAGGCATATCATGCTTAACACATGCAATGTGCGTTTGCACAGCTGTTGTGGTGAAAACGAAACAGATCATCAACGAGACTGGCGATATAGAAGTTGTGAGGCGGGAAAATGCCGCCTTGTTTAAGCAGCTGGAGGAGAACCGAAAGACGGCCGAGGCCAATCTTAAAGCCGTCCAAGACAGCGCCGCTGCAGAGCAAGACAAACTGAAGACAGAACTTCTGAAACTGCAGCGACAGGCTGAAAAGGATGGGCTCTTAATCCAGAGCTTACAAGGTCGACTTGAACGCCGAGCTGACGAGAGCACCGCCATTGACGAGAAACTGCTAAGTAAGCTTCTCTCCTTTCTTTCACTTCTCGCCTTTATTTCAACAGTTCATTACGCCTTACTTATTCCGTTCCCCCTCCACAGTTGTAGCTGGGTTTGGGGAAAGGCTTACCTCTGAGACACGTCTGGAGCTTATCTTGGAGTGCGGCGAAATTGTGTCAGGGCTGTATAATGCGGGAAGAGACGTTGTCGCCAACATCTTCCCAAAACAACTGCCCCAAGTGACAAACACCAGCAACCTGCTGCCACATCTTCATAACTGCGTCCCAGAGGTGATGCAGCGTCTTCGCTCAGCAGCTAGAGGCGGAGCAAAACTTGCTCTAGGACTTGTTCGCGGCCACTACCCAAGGTCAACATGTGGCGCGTTATCAAGTGTTTCCCAGCCAAGGACAGGGACGGCAACGAGCTCGTCAAAGAAAAGGTCTATGCCTCTGTCTCTGGCTTTGCCTCAGCCGTTGCTGAAATGGTAGACTTGTCTATCTTCTTCTCCAAGAGGCCTGTGCCTCCCCGTCCTGACAACGTGTCTGATGACGAAGCCGAGCCATCCACAACTGGTAATGGCGACGAGTCAGAAGACGAAAATGAAGAAGAAGGCGAGTCTGAAGCTACGCTGGATACATCCAAGTCCCCTGCGTCTTCGCCTGCTCAGTCCCCTGCATAAGATGCAGGAAAAACTTTGTATTAAGCGTGTCATGGAAAATGGCACAAAAGACTTGCTAAGTTATGGTTTGTAATGGCAGAAGCCTTTTATCTGTTGAACATGTTTGTTTTGCGACGCATGCACTTATTTTGAAAGGCTTGCAAACTATGCTCCTTATCCGTCTTTAAGTTGTCTGGCTTATATGCTTTAGCCTTTTCGTATGCTGGCAGAACCTAAGGCACGGAACACTTCGCTGGCAACAGGGTTAGTAACCAATCTGTTTAAACACAGAAACGGCGCCGGCTTTTGGTGCGTAAAGCATCTACTAAGACAAGCCAGCATATACGCGATCAGATAAATACTCTTAGACGGATGCAATTTTAATTTTTGTAAGGCCTTAAGGCAAAAGCATCATGTGAGTAACCACAAGCACGGAGCTAATTCGGGTTAACATTGATATTTTTATCGAAATATATGATCAAATGGAAATAAAAGACGGCGAGAACTCATGCATAAAAATAATTGAGGGAACCAAAGACTTTTATTTCATAATCATATATGGTGTGATTACAATAGAATTGCTAAGTGTAAAAAGGACGTAGCTGCTCAATGTTCCAAGGACGTTTTGTCTCTTGAGCACTGCTTCTTCGTTCCTTTTCCTTTTGCGGCCTCTTTTTTCTTCTTCTTGATATCACGGAGGTCCACAAGATAATATGCCCCGTTCTTAAGCGCTTTGCTGATAACGAAGGGTCCTTCCCATATGGGAGATAGTTTGTGCTCTTTTTGCTGAACAAGGCGAAGCACCAAATCGCCTTCCCGAAACGATCTCCGTCTTACCTTACGACTATGATAACGCCGCATGTTCTGCTGATAAATGGCGGAGCGCTGAAGCGCTATATCACGCTCTTCTTCGAGAAGGTCTAAGCCGTCCTGTCGGGCTTCTTCTGCGTCTGCTTCGACGTAGGCTGTTACACGAGGTGTGTCGTGCAGGACATCTGTTGGGAGTACCGCTTCAGCGCCATATATGAGAAAGAATGGGGTATAGCCTGTTGCGCTGCTTGGAGTTGTGCGTATGCTCCATAAAACAGCAGGTAATTCTTCTACCCATGCTCCAGCTGCTCTATGCAAAGGCACCTCTAATCTTGGCTTTATTCCCTGTAGAATTATGCTGTTGGTTCGCTCAACTTGGCCATTCGATTGTGGATGAGCCACAGATGCTAAGTCCAACGAATACCAACTTCACCACAGTACTTTGCCAATTCTCCTACGGCGAAGTTTGTCCCATTGTCCGTAATGATACTGTGAGGGACGCCAAATCTCGTTATAACCTCAATGACGAACTTCTTGGCTGTTGCCCCATCAAGCTTTTTTATGGGCTTAGCTTCAACCCACTTGGTGTATTTATCCACCGCAACTAAGAGATGTTTGACGCCGCCTCGCGCAGTCCTGAATGGACCTACCATGTCCAGTCCCCAGACCGCAAATGGCCACGTGATTGGAATGGTGCGCAACTCCTGGGCTGGCATCTTTGGCTGTCTTGCATACTTTTGGCATCCAACGCATTTCTTGACGAGTTCTTCTGCGTCTTGCTTTGCTGTGAGCCAGTAGAATCCATGTCTAAACGCTTTGGCGACAATTGCTCGGGCAGAGGCATGATGACCACAACATCCACCATGGATCTCTTCTAGTATCTCCTGTCCTTCTTCTGGCGAAACACATCGTTGATATACACCTGTGGTACTCCGCTTGTATAGCTCTCCATTTATTATTGTGTATGCCTTAGCTCTGCGCACAACTTGCCGCCTTAAGACTTCATCCTCTGGCTCTTCCTTGTTAAGGAGGAAATTTATGTAGGGCTGTGTCCAATCGGTGTGACCAGCATGACGGAAACAGACTGCGAAGCCATGGGGTCATCCTCATCTCCGCCTTTAATAGACGGCACGTATAGGTGCTCCAAAAATATATCGGAGGGCACCTTCGATCTTTTCGAGCCCATTCTGGCTAAGGCATCCGCTGCTTTGTTTTCCTCCCTTTTGATATGCTTGACTTCTAAGCCGATAAAACACCGACCAAACTCGTCTACCGTGCGTCGGTATTCAGCCATTGTAGGGCTTTTCGCGTCCCATGCCCCTTCTAACTGTTGAACAACGAGGTCTGAATCGCCATAACACAAAAGACGGCTAATGCCTAAATCCTTTGCGACGTGCAATCCATGCAACAGAGCCTCGTATTCTGCAATGTTATTAGTGGCATTAAAGTGTATCTGCAAGACATAGCACATCTTGTCTCCTTTAGGGTTCTTCAGTACCACGCCAGCTCCCGATCCCTGCAACATTTTGGAGCCGTCAAAGTGCATAACCCAGTATTCTTCGTCAGGGAGGGGAAGTTCATCCATTGCTTCCGTCCAGTCTGCGATAAAATCAGCTAAAGACTGGGATTTGATGGCTGTACGCGGTTTGTACTGGATATCGAAGGCTGCCAATTCAATTCCCCACTTAGCCACACGTCCGGTGGCATCAGTGTTGTTTATAATGTCACCCAATGGCGCCTTACTGACTACCGTGATTGGGTGCTCTTGGAAATAATGGCGTAATTTTCTGGCTGCGAAGAAAACTCCATAAGCCAGCTTCTGATAGTGAGGGTATCGTTGTTTGGATTCGGAGAAGACTTCGCTGATATAATATACCGGCCTTTGTTCCGGTAGCTCCTTTCCTTCTTCCTTTCGTTCAACAACAACCACTGCACTGATAACTAGGTTGGTAGCCGCCATGTAAAGTAGCATCGGCTCTTGGGGTAGAGGAGATGCTAATATTGGTGCTGAAACTAAGGCGTCTTTTAACTGTGCTAGGCTGCATCTGCCTCTTCAGTCCAGACGAACGTCTTAGTTTTCTTCAACAACCTGTATAGGGGTAAAGCTTTATCCCCAAGCCTACTAATAAATCGGCTTACAGCTGCTGCAGATCCTGTGAGCCTTTGAACATCTTTAAGACAAGTAGGCTTTTTGATGTCCATGATAGCTCGAATCTTTTCTGGGTTAACCTCAAGACCTCTCTGAAACAATGAAGCCTAAAAGTTTTCCTGCTGGGACGCCAAAAAAGCATTTTCCCGGATTTAGCTTCATGTTATATTTTCTTAAGTTATCGAAGGTTTCTTGAAGGTCAACGATGAGATCGCCGCGTTTTCGCGACATAACGGCAATGTCATCGACATAAGCGTGAACATTGCGGCCTATTTGATCGTGTAGGCAACGTTGTATGCACCGTTGGTACGTTGAGCCAGCGTTTTTAAGCCCGAAAGGCATAGTTATGTAGCAAAACGTTCCGAAAGGTGTGATGAAGGAAGTCTTAATTTGGTCAGACTCCTTCATCTTAATTTGGTGGTAGCCAGAGTAAGCGTCCAAAAAGCATAGTAATTCAGAACCTGATACAGCATCTACGACCTGATCAATTCGCGGCAATGCGAAGGGGTCTTTAGGACAGGCTTTGTTTAAGCCGGTGAAATCTATGCACATGCGCAAGTCTTTCACGTCCTTCTTAGGTACTAATACAGGATTTGCTAGCCAATCTGTGTGGATAACCTCTCTAATGAAATTAGCGGCACTAAGCCGAGCTACCTCTTTTCCTATTGCTTTCTTCTTCTCTGGACCGAAGCGACGAAGACCTTGTTTTACTGGCTTGGCACCTTTGGCGACATTAAGGCTGTGCTCGGCAAGTTCCCGGGGTACTCCTGGCATGTCTGATGGTGACCATGCAAAAATATCCCGTTGCTCACGGAGGAACTTGACGAGCGCGCCTTCCTATGCGTCACTGAGGTCCGCACCTATGTTCGTCGTCTTGCTTGCATCGGCGTTGTCCAGCACGATCTTCTTCGAGTTTGAGCTGGCCTTGAAAGTGACATCCGAGGCGCAAGGAGGCTTCTTACCATCCGGCATTTCTTGGTGTTAACTTCTTTCTTGTACTGCTCCAGCTCTTCCTTGCTGATGACTGCTTCTGCTAAGACGGCGTTTCCTGCTTCGCATTCCTTCGCCTTCTTGAAGTCGCCATTGACCGTGATGACGCCGTTTGGTCCAGGTATTTTGAGCTTGCTGTAGATGTAACACGGGCGTGCCATGAATTTGGCAAAGGCTGGGCGGCCAAAGATTGCGTGATACGCACTTTTGAATTCCACCACCTCAAAGGCAACTTCCTCAGTCCTATAGTTTGTTTCATCACCAAAGTTGACGTCTAAGACGATTGTTCCCATACAGCTGGCCTGCCTGCCTGGCACTATGCCGTGAAACTTGACTGTGCTATGTGCTAGCTGTGTCTCAGAAAACACCTCGGCGAGCTCTTAGACAGCGCGAACAATTACGCTGCAGCAGAAGACGACGCTCGAGCTGGCGATGTCGATCTGCGCATGGATATAGCTGTTAACCCGGAAAAACGAAACAACAATCAAATCCGGAAAAAGAAGGAAGCCAACGATGCGCCAGGACCATCAAAGGAGGTAGCCTTTGCCAATAAGAAGGGTGGACAAAGCGGGGCTAGCAGATGGCAGAAGAAAGGCGATGACAGTCAGGGGTCAAGACCCATTAAAATCACCTATGACGACATCAAAGATGAACCTTGTGCCCATCATAGCAAGCTTGGCAAATGCACCCATACCAACAGGCAGTGCCGCCTTAACGATGATATCAAGAAGGATCCTGACGCTGGCTTCAAGGCAAAGCAGTTCAAGCGCAAGAGTCGTAAGGACAAAAAAGAGCAGAAGGACAACGAGGAAAGTGCTTCGGAGCCGGAAGATCGGGAGCCAAAGCACAACAGGAGCAACAAGTTTCCAAGGGTCGAAACAAGCCTTGTTACTTTCCTGGCCACTCCTTCGGCTAAAAACGAAAAGGCAACCTGGAGGGAACTCAATGCCACTATGCCAGCGGTTCCCCAGTATCTCAACTGGTCCGAGCATCCCATTACATGGGACCGCAGCGATCATCCTGATCATATTCCCCAGAACCCAGGGAATTACGCGCTCGTTGTAAACCCAATTGTGTAGCAATGCATGCTTTCTAAAGAGCTTATGGATGGAGGGAGTAGCATCAACATCCTCTATCTTGAAACCTTAAAGCGCATGGGCCTTTCTGAGACACAGCTAGCACATAGCACAGTCAAGTTTCACGGCATAGTGCCAGGCATGTCACTTTCGAGGCCAGCTCAAACTCGAAGAAGATCGTGCTGGACAACGCCGATGCAAGCAAAACGACGAACATAGGTGCGGACCTCGGTGACGCATAGGAAGGCACGCTCGTCAAGTTCCTCCTTGAGCAACAGGATATTTTTGCATGGTCATCATCAGACATGCCAGGAATACCCCGGGAACTTGCCGAGCACAGCCTTAATGTCGCCAAAGGTGCCAAGCCAGTAAAGCAAGGTCTTCGTCGCTTCGGTCCAGAGAACAAGAAAGCAATAGGAAAAAAAGTAGCTCGGCTTAGTGCCGCTAATTTCATTAGAGAGGTTATCCACACAGGTTGGCTAGCAAATCCTGTATTAGTACCTAAGAAGGACGTGAAAGATCGGATCAGGCCTTTGTCTATCGCGATCTAAGTGACTCTGATACCCAAAGCGATTCTGACTCCAGCTCTTGTGAGCTTATGGAGCCCGCCTCTCGCTTTGTTGGTGTCATTGACACATCTGGCCCTAAGTCGGCCAAATCTGACCCTGAGTCGATATTACCTGCCTTACAGACAGGAGCAGACTCGGAAGCCGGATCTGATTTCACCGCTCTAGTGGCGGAAGATTCAGATCTCAATGAAAATAAGGAGGAAGACTTTGCAACACAGGTTGCCGCACGCGGCTATGGCCCATCTGAACCAAACGAAGTCTTAATGACTTTCCCGGCACAGATACCTGTGGAGGATGGCGCTGCCGCGGCTAAGCCAGATGAAGCCGAAGTTTCCTCTAGCATCAAACACATTGGTGACAAGGCGGAAAAGCCAGAGGACGTATTGGACCCCAAAGGGTCTTCCCCGGCTAAGCCTCTTGAAGAAGATCTGGAATGAACAAAGGAGGCACACGTGCGCGCGTTGGAGCTTCTCAAAACACCTTTGGGGCCAAATCCAACCGCGGCTGAACTTGAGGAAAGACGGAAAGTGCTCCTAGCTGAGACTGAAGTCAACATCAAGTATAAGTTGTCCCTCCTTAACAAGGAAAATGAGGTAATCCTAGTTGGAAAGGCTCTAGAGGAGGAAGAGTATCAGCGTGAACGCGATGTTGAGAAATTCCGCAAAGTACGAAGCATACGTGACCCTCTTCTGCACCGGGATCTGCAGGGAAACTTCGAGAAGCCTTCTGCCCAAAAGTCTTTAAAGCCTTGGCAGAAATACCCTTTCAAAGTTAACCCTGATGGAGTCATATTCTTCTCCACCCCGGCCAAAAATATAGAAGCGACCAGGGAAATCATGGGAGACGAAACAGTCCCAATTGAAGAGCGCCACCATTATTTTAAGATGCTCATCGATAAGGCGGTAGAGCAGCAGGCTAAGGCGGACTCAAACTCAAAGCTGGCGGATGACACGCGTCTTTGCAAGACGGTTGTTGCCGGCGGTGGGGATCCAGAGGAACCAGCTGGTTCCAGTAGCCATGGCAATAAGGGTAAGGAACCCAAGAAGGACAAAATTCCTGACAAGCACAGGGATGAGTCAAAGACGGGGTCCAACCGCCATAGTGACAAAGGCAAGGACGACCACCGGCAAAAGTATAACACGCGCCATAAGAAGAATGATCCGCCTCGCATCGAAAGAGATCAAGACAAGGGGAAGGACGCACGGCGTGGGAGCGACCGGCTTAACATGCCACCTCTGCCCGCACCACGGGCAAGAGACGAAGGAAACAAGGGCAACAGAGATCCGCCTCAAAGGCGATCTCACTCCCGCTCCCCTCATCGCCAAAGCCGTCAGGAGGAGCCACGGCGTAGCCAATCCAACAAGGGGTCAGCCAGGGAAAACACTCATATCTCAGACGCCCGCATTCGTCTCGATGAGATTAAAGCGGCCAAAGATGAGTCTTACCTGGGCCCTGTGTGCTTTGGACCGGCGATTCGCAAGGTGCAACTCCCATCCTCGCTAGGCAATGTCAAGAAAATTGTGAACAAGTACAATGGCATTGACAAACCGGACATATGGCTGCCTGATTATATCCACGCCGTTGGTATTAATGACGGTGATTACAACGCAGCTGTACGTTTTCTTCCACTCATGTTGGAGGGAATGGCCCGGTTATGGATCGACACTTTGCCAGAACATAGTATCCACAATTGGCAAGACATGCAGAAAACATTCATGCAACACTTCTCATGCTCATACAAACGTCCAAAGGCTTACTCAGATCTACTAAAGTGCGCTCAAGTGGAGGGGGAGTCAAGCAGAGCTTTCATAGCTTGATGGACAGAGACAAAGAATGCATGTGAAGACGTTTCTGAGATCCAGGCCATACACGCTTTTATGAACAGCCTGAAGAAGGGCAACATGATGAGATACATGTTAGCCAGCCAAAACATCAAACACCTCGGCGAGCTCTTAGACAGCGCAAACAATTACGCTGCAGCAGAAGACTGTTGGGAATCGGGGTAGGCTACGCTAGGACAAATCAAAAATTTCTACCACGATCATCCCGGGAACCCCTGCAAGTAATCGATCACAGAGCCAAGAATTACCTCTCGACACGCAGTGCAGTGGAAGACTGTCGATGTAGCGCATCAATGCTGCGTAGTCGTACTACTCCTTTTCCTCGCGATCCCACGAACAGCACCTCGCGGATCTCATGAACGGATCGTCCAAGCGCCCCAAGTGTGACGCCTCTATCGGTATCCACACATACAGGGATGGAACACCACGGTCGGGGTGCTAGCACCGATGGCGCGATCTGGTGGAGAGAGTGCGGCGGCTAGGGTTTCAACTAGTGTCCACTTTTGCTGCCCAGTCCTCACTTATATATAGTCCTCCTAATGGGCTTCTACATTAGAGGCCTATTAGCACTATAAACCCAATAATAGATGGATCATATCCAAATTCTGTTCCATACCCCTTAAGTGTGTGACCCTATAGGTTCACGCATAGATGGTCATGGCGCGAGTACACTACTCGACCAATAATCGGTAGCGGTCTCTAGCAAGACGTGCCGACTCCCAAATACACGTAAAGATCATATCGGACGAACCTTCCACAATAATATATACTTCTTCCTTTGCCTCACGATATTGATTTAGCTCAAGGTGAGAACTTGTCATCCTTGCAATAGCTTAATCATCTTCCTCGATTTTCATGACACGGAATCCCTGAAGCACGGTTAACACTTAACCGAGAGTACGGCCATACATTATCTGGATCCGGTCATTCGAGTGGCCAAGATATATCTCTCCGTTGGACGGAGGGCAAATCCCATCTTGATCAACCATGACTTGCAGCATGTTTCGTGACAAAACCGAAACTACCTTTATAGCTACCCTTTCACGGTGTAGCGTTGGATAGCCCCAAAGTAAAGCCCTTACACATCCCAAGCTCACGCGAAGATCTCAGGTCTAAGGAATCAGCATACACATTGTATGAGATCAGCTGATGACATGAAAGAATAGATATTCTCACAGTGTCTCATGGTGGGTCAGTCCAACTCCATGTTCGTAGCATGAGTCCACATTAATGATCGACATCTCCATGTCAATGATCCGTGAAAAATGATCATCTATCAATACATGTGCTAGTCAATAAATCATTTGCCTCCCTCATATGATTGTTGACCAGGAACCTATTTAGAATAACATCATAGAGATAATGGGTTTCACAAATGAATCACGTATTCATTAACCAATATCATGATAGTTTATTCAAGGGACGGAATGACAATTATTCTTTTTTCAGAGATTCATAAACATGTGGAAATATCATCATCAATATGATTGCCTCTAGGGCATATTTCCAATAGTCTCCCACTTGCACTAGAGTCAATCATGTATCACTATACAAGAATCGAGTAACACTTACTCATTTGTGCATCTAATACTTAGATTGTGGTTAACACTTTGCTGGCGGCGCAAACACATTTGTTGCCCGTGCATAATTCGTATATAATGAAAGTCGGCCTCTCGCATGGAACAATTCCAGCTCACCGTCTTTCAAAACATAATATGAACGATCATGAACTTGGTAATGAGCAGTAACGTAACTCTTTACGAACAGCTCCACTAACCATTAGAAACAATCCTTTTGTGCTTCTGAAGCACCCGAGGATTTAAACCAAAGTCGAGTGACTTTCACTCAGATTTGACTGATATTTGTTCATGACACTCAGAACAAATTATACATCCTTCTGGTATTTATCATGAAAATCATGCTGACATACTAATTGATGAACACTTCAACAATCATTACTTCACCAAGAAACTCTTTTCTTATGAAGATTATAAGGATTCAATTATTAGAATATTATCCCGATCTACATGTCTCCACATGCATGATCAATATGAGTGTACTCCCACTAATCTTGTTGTAAAACAAGACTTCTTATTGTATTGGGAAAATCAAACATTTTGACTATGTCAGACAATAACGTTCACTCACAAAAGATTTTAGCATCACAATAGACTAGAAGATTTCACTATGTTCAACAATTTGAACTTCAATAAATACTTCACCACTACGTGTGTCAGTCAGGTTCATAACCTTAATGACATGCATAAATCTATTACGAGTGTAATGGTTCAAAACCATTTTCTTGAGTTAGGGTCCATTACGCTTCTTCATGTACAAGTCGTATTACCGACAAGTACTTGACCTGCGCTCTCTGGGTAGGCGCGTCTCAAACAAATTTGAGTCACGTCGTGCTCCCACTAATTCTATTAGAGAAACAATTTCTCTTATAGAAAGATATTTCAGAACGGCAAACATTTTGCCCTCTTCGTAACGCTATGATGACCTCATGAAACGACAACTCAGGACGCCTCCTGATCCATATCATATACGGTATCTTTCATGTGGTCTTATATAGCAGAACCCAATTCTACATTAGTACAACTCATTCTTCTGTGCAACAGAAAAGAAAACTTCGGACAAGAAAAGTTTACCATTGATCTAACCATGTCCTACAAGGTTTGATCATATATACCACCCGAAAGGTCCAACATTTGGATGCTTTGGTGGTTACATCAATAGTAGAACAATTCCATATTGCTACACATGGTAACCGTGTATAACTCAAATATATATGTCTTTGATCAAATCATAGAATATAAATTATCTTGCAATACTTTTAACTAACGTTGTGAAACTATGCGACTTTGTCAAAACTAAGACGATTAGTCCATTCGCCAATGGAGTACTCCCACTCAACACATCATTCATAATATCGAACAACTTTTGTTCTCTATTTAGAATTTATAACCTTCTGTCAAACGACATAAGTTATTCATGTGATGAGGGCAGAAACATAATAACTTTTATCTAGTTCCATTCACAGGTTTGACAATAGCAACAATTGCAGCATATAAACAGCCAATGTAGCAACTATTGCCGCATTGCTATTACGAAGACCATCTTCGATCATTGCTTAACCTTTCGTCAAAACCAGCTCAAGTATCGCATTGCCCGAAGCAATCGATTAAGTATCAAATACTAAAGAGCTTGTTTGACGATCAACAATGAGAATATTCACAACAAATATTATGGACAATGAAGTCACACTTCCCTTGCCCACTTTCTAGTCCTCAGAATTCATGCATCTCTTTCCTTCAATAACTGCAACGACTAAGTGCCACTCATCGTCATGAGTTAGAACAGTGATCGGTTCATTGGGAATAAGCTCATGCTCGGTATCATATCCTAAGACATGCTTTAGCCCTAACCTATCATTTTCGAACATTTGTCTCGGCATAATCATCACATGATCAATGCCTATTCTTAATGCTCAACTCATCTATCACATGCATCTAATGCACTTTGGTCCACTATTTATTCACGACAATCATTTGACAATCAAGATGAATGAGGGAATCAAACATTAGTCAATACTTGACAAACGGAAACATTTTCCATATTCTCAATGTAAGTAAACAATTTAATTACATGGAGATTGACCAATTTTTTCTTCCGTTATTTTCCATCAACAATATCCCCAAGATGTCAAACATCTCATTTTTGTTTATTTCTCATATATGCCTTTTTAGTCTTACAATCATATTGTAGACGTACAAATTTTCATCTTGCTTCAAAAGCTCAGAGTAGTTTGCGGCAATTAAGAGAATGCAAGTAACAAGGAAAGTTTGATGCTTCACAAGCATTTCTTGAGCAGCATCAAGACACAGCTAAATGAATAAGTGCACTCCTAAACATATTCCATTTTACATTCTACTTGAGAACAATTCTACAAATAAAATTTCAGCCAACTAATAGTTCAACAATAATCGAACACACATAAAACTATAAAACTGGATGTAGCCATATCAAAATAAATCTACAACAGTAATATTCATGCAAAGCTGAGATGTATGTTTATGAAGAAGTATCTTACATTAAACTATTTGATAAAAGTTACTCCCACTAAATTTCGTATCCCTCATACGACTTTTAGCGATTCAAGATCCGCAACGAACAAGTCAACTAGTGATGTATGCATCACTGCTAGAAGACAAGGTAGATCGGTAAGCAACACTTGCTAATCATATCACATACGACTCTTGTTGTTGGGCGACATCTCTATGCCTAAAAACCCAACCTTTATGCCCAAGGTGCTTAACCGTTAAGATTACCTTGATAAGTTAACCAACCCCTTATGCGCGTAAGCTACCGGCAGATGGCACACTGCGGCAACAGAAAATACCATCTAACCGATACAAACTCATCTAGTCAACGAAAACTGAGGTGTCTGCGGCAACAGTCCCACCATCAATTGTAGAAGACATGGGATGGTGCAAGTTTTAGTTGGGAGGGCATTTGTTTAACTTAACATTTGTGAGGGAATCTACTCTATTATGTAATAAGCATGGCAAGCAACAAAACAATAATAGAAGTAGACCTTGTAAAGGAACATAAAGAATTTGCAGATAATCAAATTAACTGTAAACATGTGCACCTTTTGCAATGACGATCTTGTCGCCACATTTTTCTCCGCTTGCCTTCATCACGACACATCATATGCATCCGAGCGCAAATACCATACTATAACACTTTATAGTGGCATGTGCTCAATGCACATCATATGTGCATAAATGGACATAACCATATTCACCTCAATTATCGCAAACAATTTTGCATAGAATCAAATTCTATATTGTGAATTACTAACATATATAATGCATCAGGAATTACACACGAAAACAATTTTCGATAACCATGTCCAATCACACAAGTTCGCGAGAACACATTCACCGGCTAGTATGCACGAGAGGGAATATCGATTAATCTAATTAATCAATAGGCATATATGTATACCTACTGCATCATAACACCTTATAACCAGTACATGAACGAGTAACATTTACTCCAATATTTATTCTAGTCTCGGAAACTCCTTTCCAACCAAGCTGACAAAATACTCACAAGCTGGTACAACTAGTCGATTAAATCGATAAGTATCCAACTAAGGAGGCACTCTCAGTCGATCATATCGACTAAGAATAAATGTTCAGTAAGGTCTGTAACCACTCGTCATCACACGACTGAAAATGTTCAAGAACAACTGCAGACCCCATCTACTGATGTTAGCTCGAACTAGTATCTCCATGTATAAACATGTGGCTGAAGGTGCAGGCTTTCTCGCTGGAATTTAGTCTACGGTCACATCACCATGTGGCCGTATCTGACTACAAACAATAGATCACATCTACCTGTAAAATACTCTTGACTGACTCCAGTTCTGAATGTGCACCAATACTGAAAAATGCAATCAGACCATTGCTTGCATCGCATGCAAGCTTAAGCTCCTATATGCCGACCAACTAATGATGAAATCAAAATCTGAAGGCACACGAGCATACTAGTGCAATTACAACTAAGATCATATCTAGTAGCACGTAGTAGAAAGTTGTTAATCCATCAGTATGTATAAAAGAAACACATACAGACTGAAGGTGTCTGATTAGTAGATCATATCTACTAGCAGTGGCCAAGGCCCATTGATCCATCACATGAATCAACTTCAGTATACGAGAAAATTCTCAATTCATCACTGCAATCTGCTGCGTACGTATAGCCGGCTTGCCGGACGGCCGGAAACACACTTGCCAGTAGATCATATCTAATTATGCCTGATCAACCGATTGACCAATAAATCAAATTTATTAGCGATACTTAAGATCAACTGATCCATCAGATGAACCGACCTTTTTCAACCAGAAGCTATTAGCCTGAACAATTTCAGATAATTGAGTCTAGTGTGCACTTGTTGCTAACTACGTATCACATACGTCCATGATGTCAGTATATCACATCTACCAACCAGCGAACAAGTGCAAAACCATTTAATGCATAACTGGCAATGGTAAAATACAGTATAGCAGATCGCCATCTACTGGAATGAGCAACGAGTGATTCATTACATGAATCGGAGGTCATATGTATCACAAATGATTTGCTTTCTGCCATTCATGAGTACGTATCAAAATACGTAGCATGGTCCGGCTGAAAACAACACATATGTCCCCATGCGTGTATCCAATTCCTTGAGTAGATCACATCTATCCACCAATCGGCCTTGCATCTGAACCAATTTATCAGATGCTTTGCTCCGTACGTTCGGCAACGGGAATCAACGCACTAGCACTAGAGAGGATCGATCCAACGGAGAGGAATAGGCAGATCGTATCTACAAGTTAAACTATACCTCATCCAGACGATCCGAAACTCTATAGCCAGGCGAAGGTCACGCGGCCGGCAGGAACTCTCGAAGGACGCGCCGCCGCACGCCCCATGCGCAGGATAATGAAATCCAACAAGAATGATTACCTAGTCAATCCGATTGAGACACAGCTAGCACATAGCACAGTCAAGTTTCACGGCATAATGACAGGCAGGCAGGCCAGTTCTATGGGAACAATCGTCTTAGACGTCACCTTTGGTGACGAAACAAACTATAGGACTGAGGAAGTTGCCTTTGAGGTGGTGGAATTCAAAAGTGCGTATCACGCAATCTTTGGCCGCCCAGCCTTTGCCAAATTCATGGCACGCCCGTGTTACATCTACAGCAAGCTCAAAATACCTGGACCAAACGGCGTCATCACGGTCAATGGCGACTTCAAGAAGGCGAAGGAATGCGAAGCAGGAAACGCCGTCTTAGCAGAAGCAGTCATCAGCAAGGAAGAGCTGGAGCAGTACAAGAAAGAAGTTAACACCAAGAAATGCCGGATGGTAAGAAGCCTCCTTGCGCCTCGGATGTCACTTTCAAGGCCAGCTCAAACTCGAAGAAGATCGTGCTGGACAACGCCGATGCAAGCAAGACGACGAACATAGGTGCGGACCTCAGTGACGCATAGGAAGGCGCGCTCGTCAAGTTCCTCCGTGAGCAACGGGATATTTTTGCATGGTCACCATCAGACATGCCAGGAGTACCCCGGGAACTTGCCGAGCACAGCCTTAATGTCGCCAAAGGCGCCAAGCCAGTAAAACAAGGTCTTCGTCGCTTCGGTCCAGAGAAGAAGAAAGCAATAGGAAAAGAGGTAGCTCGGCTTAGTGCCGCTAATTTCATTAGAGAGGTTATCCACACAGATTGGCTAGCAAATCCTGTATTAGTACCTAAGAAGGACGTGAAAGACTTGCGCATGTGCATAGATTTCACCGGCTTAAACAAAGCCTGTCCTAAAGACCCCTTCGCATTGCCGCGAATTGATCAGGTCGTAGATGCTGTATCAGGTTCTGAATTACTATGCTTTTTGGACGCTTACTCTGGCTACCACCAAATTAAGATGAAGGAGTCTGACCAAATTAAGACTTCCTTCATCACACCTTTCGGAACGTTTTGCTACATAACTATGCCTTTCGGGCTTAAAAACGCTGGCTCAACGTACCAACGGTGCATACAACGTTGCCTACACGATCAAATAGGCCGCAATGTTCACGCTTATGTCGATGACATTGCCGTTATGTCGCGAAAACGCGGCGATCTCATCGTTGACCTTCAAGAAACCTTCGATAACTTAAGAAAATATAACATGAAGCTAAATCCGGGAAAATGCTTTTTTGGCGTCCCAGCAGGAAAACTTTTAGGCTTCATTGTTTCAGAGAGGTCTTGAGGTTAACCCAGAAAAGATTCGAGCTATCATGGACATCAAAAAGCCTACTTGTCTTAAAGATGTTCAAAGGCTCACAGGATCTGCAGCAGCTGTAAGCCGATTTATTAGTAGGCTTGGGGATAAAGCTTTACCCCTATACAGGTTGTTGAAGAAAACTAAGACGTTCGTCTGGACTGAAGAGGCAGATGCAGCCTTAGCACAGTTAAAAGACGCCTTAGTTTCAGCACCAATATTAGCGTCTCCTCTACCCAAGAGCCGATGCTACTTTACATGGCGGCTACCAACCTAGTTATTAGTGCAGTGGTTGTTGTTGAACGAAAGGAAGAAGGAAAGGAGCTACCGGAACAAAGGCCGGTATATTATATCAGCGAAGTCTTCTCCGAATCCAAACAACGATACCCTCACTATCAGAAGCTGGCTTATGGAGTTTTCTTCGCAGCCAGAAAATTACGCCATTATTTCCAAGAGCACCCAATCACGGTAGTCAGTAAGGCGCCATTGGGTGACATTATAAACAACACTGATGCCACTGGACGTGTGGCTAAGTGGGGAATTGAATTGGCAGCCTTCGATATCCAGTACAAGCCACGTACAGCCATCAAATCCCAGTCTTTAGCTGATTTCATCGCAGACTGGACGGAAGCAATGGATGAACTTCCCCTCCCTGACGAAGAATATTGGGTTATGCACTTTGACGGCTCCAAAATGTTGCAGGGATCGGGAGCTGGCGTGGTACTGAAGAACCCTAAAGGAGACAAGATGTGCTATGTCTTGCAGATACACTTCAATGCCACTAATAACGTTGCAGAATACGAGGCTCTGTTGCATGGATTGCACGTCGCAAAGGATTTAGGCATTAGCCGTCTTTTGTGTTATGGCGATTCAGACCTCGTTGTTCAACAGTTAGAAGGGGCATGGGACGCGAAAAGCCCTACAATGGCTGAATACCGACGCACGGTAGACGAGTTTGGTCGGTGTTTTATCGGCTTAGAAGTCAAGCATATCAAAAGGGAGGAAAATGAAGCAGCGGATGCCTTAGCCAGAATGGGCTCGAAAAGATCGAAGGTGCCCTCCGATATATTTTTGGAGCACCTATACGTGCCGTCTATTAAAGGCGGAGATGAGGATGACCCCATGGCTTCGCAGTCTGTTTCCGTCATGCTGGTCACACCAGATTGGACACAGCCCTACATAAATTTCCTCCTTAACAAGGAAGAGCCAGAGGATGAAGTCTTAAGGCGGCAAGTTGTGCGCAGAGCTAAGGCATACACAATAATAAATGGAGAGCTATACAAGCGGAGTACCACAGGTGTATATCAACGATGTGTTTCGCCGGAAGAAGGACAGGAGATACTAGAAGAGATCCATGGTGGATGTTGTGGTCATCATGCCTCTGCCCGAGCAATTGTCGCCAAAGCGTTTAGACATGGATTCTACTGGCTCACAGCAAAGCAAGACGCAGAAGAACTCGTCAAGAAATGCGTTGGATGCCAAAAGTATGCAAGACAGCCAAAGATGCCAGCCCAGGAGTTGCGCACCATTCCAATCACGTGGCCATTTGCGGTCTGGGGACTGGACATGGTAGGTCCATTCAGGACTGCGCGAGGCGGCGTCAAACATCTCTTAGTTGCGGTGGATAAATACACCAAGTGGGTTGAAGCTAAGCCCATAAAAAAGCTTGATGGGGCAACAGCCAAGAAGTTCGTCATTGAGGTTATAACGAGATTTGGCGTCCCCACAGTATCATTACGGACAATGGGACAAACTTCGCCGTAGGAGAATTGGCAAAGTACTGTGGTGAAGTTGGTATTCGTTGGACTTAGCATCTGTGGCTCATCCACAATCGAATGGCCAAGTTGAGCGAACCAACAGTATAATTCTACAGGGAATAAAGCCAAGATTAGAGGTGCCTTTGCATAGAGCAGCTGGAGCATGGGTAGAAGAATTACCTGCTGTTTATGGAGCATACGCACAACTCCAAGCAGCGCAACAGGCTATACCCCTTTCTTTCTCATATATGGCGCTGAAGCGGTACTCCCAACAGATGTCCTGCACGACACACCTCGTGTAACAGCCTACGTCGAAGCAGACGCAGAAGAAGCCCGACAGGACGGCTTAGACCTTCTCGAAGAAGAGCGTGATAGCGCTTCAGCGCTCCGCCATTTATCAGCAGAACATGCGGCGTTACAGTCGTAAGGTAAGACGGAGATCGTTTCGGGAAGGCGATTTGGTGCTTCGCCTTGTTCAGCAAAAGAGCACAAACTATCTCCCATATGGGAAGGACCCTTCGTTATCAGCAAAGCGCTTAAGAACGGGGCATATTATCTTGTGGACCTCCGTGATATCAAGAAGAAGAAAAGAGGCCGCAAAAGGAAAAGGAACGAAGAAGCAGTGCTCAAAGAGACGAAACGTCCTTGGAACATTGAGCAGCTACGTCCTTTTTACACTTAGCAATTCTATTGTAATCACACCATATATGATTATGAAATAAAAGTCTTTGGTTCCCTCAATTATTTTTATGCATGAGTTCTCGCCGTCTTTTATTTCCATTTGATCATATATTTCGATAAAAATATCAATGTTAACCCGAATTGGCTCCGTGCTTGTGGTTACTCACATGATGCTTTTGCCTTAAGGCCTTACAAAAATTAAAATTGCATCCGTCTAAGAGTATTTATCTGATCGCGTATATGCTGGCTTGTCTTAGTAGATGCTTTACGCACCAAAAGCCGGCGCCGTTTCTGTGTTTAAACATTGGTTACTAACCCTGTTGCCAGCGAAGTGTTCCGTGCCTTAGGTTCTGCCAGCATACGAAAAGGCTAAAGCATATAAGCCAGAAACTTAAAGACGGATAAGGAGCATAGTTTGCAAGCCTTTAAAAATAAGTGCATGCGTCGCAAAACAAACATGTTCAACAGATAAAAGGCTCCTGCCATTACAAAACATAACTTAACAAGTCTTTTGTGCCATTTTCATGACACGCTTAATGCAAAGTTTTTCCTGCATCTTATGCAGGGGACTGAGGAGGCGAAGACGCAGGGGACTTGGATGATCCAGCGCAGCTTCAGACTCGCCTTCTTCTTCATTTTCGTCTTCTGACTCGTCGCCATTACCAGTTGTGGTGGCTTCGGCTTCGTCATCAGACACGTCGTCAGGACGGGGAGGCACAGGCTCTTGGAGAAGAAGATAGACAAGTCTACCATTCAGCAACGGCTGAGGCAAAGCCAGAGACAGAGGCATAGACCTTTTCTTTGACGAGCTCGTTGCCGTCCTGTCCTTGGCTGGGAAACACTTGATAACGCGCCACATGTTGACCTCGGGGTAGTGGCCGCGAACAAGTCCTAGAGCAAGTTTTGCTCCGCCTCTAGCTGCTGAGCGAAGACGCTCCATCACCTCTGGGACGCAGTTCTGAAGATGTGGCAGCAGTTGCTGGTGTTTGTCACTTGGGGCAGTTGTTTTGGGAAGATGTTGGCGACAACGTCTCTTCCCGCAGTACAGCCCTGACACAATTTCGCCACACTCCAAGATAAGCTCCAGACGCGTCTCAGAGGTAAGCCTTTCCCCAAACCCAGCTGGAACTGTGGAGGGGAACGGAATAAGTAAGGCGTAATGAACTGTTGAAATAAAGGCGAGAAGTGAAAGAAAGGAGAGAAGCTTACTTAGCAGTTTCTCGTCAATGGCGGTGCTCTCGTCAGCTCGGCGTTCAAGTCGACCTTGTAAGCTCTGGATTAGAGCCCATCCTTTTCAGCCTGTCGCTGCAGTTTCAGAAGTTCTGTCTTCAGTTTGTCTTGCTCTGCAGCGGCGCTGTCTTGGACGGCTTTAAGATTGGCCTCGGCCGTCTTTCGGTTCTCCTCCAGCTGCTTAAACAAGGCGGCATTTTCCCGCCTCACAACTTCTATATCGCCAGTCTCGCTGACGATCTGTTTCGCCTTCGCCACAACAGCTGTGCAAACGCACATTGCATGTGTTGAGCATGATATGCCTTCAACAAATTAAACTCACAGCGCATGTGAAAGAACACCATTTACCTTCGTTCGCCTTATTTTCGGCGACGGCTTTCTTGAGCACTTGCCTTTGGTTGCTCAGTGAGTACCATAGATCGCATGTAAGCTGCTCGCTGCTCTGCTAAGGCAAGGGCAGTAGTCAGTAACAAAGGTAAAGATAATAAGATATAGCTACAAGGTGCTTGGGGACTGAGTCTTTATCAACATGAAAGAAAGGCCATTACGTCGGCTTAGTCAAAGCTCAACGTAATGCCCGGGGACTAGTATGTACATAAAGACGGAATATTTACCTGCATCATGGCCTTCAAGGCTTTGTAGCTCTTCTTCATTGTGACGTACAGCTCGTCACAATTGTCTTCCAGATTCAAGATGGTCAATGTCTGACCAACTGGCCTTAGCTTCGAGGCGGCTCGTTGCGCTCCTTCTCATCGGCAAGCATGGCGGCGATGTTGGGTAAGATATACCCCTCGTCGTCAAAGAGCTCTTCTTCACCATGTTGCGGATAGCCCCGAGTAATGGGCTCGTTTGGCTCTTCTGACTGAATTACTGCCGCCTTCCCAGCAGCAGCAGCCCTGGCCAACTTTTCAGTTTCCGTCTTATCAGTAAGACGGCGGGTCTAGATCCGTATGTTGATCTTCAGATGGGCCTGGGGCTGTCTCTTGCTGAACGGAGGGGGTGGGGGGAGCGACAGCCGGAGAAGGGTCAGCTTTCTTTGGCTTGGAAGAATATACTTTCTTCTTCTTGAGAGGCGCAGTTGGCTTGATCCTGCGAATCATATACAAAATAAGAACATTTATAGACACTGTTCGCCTTACTACAGAAATTGAGATTCGGCTTACTTCTGCACTGGAGCGTTGAAGGCCGCATCCTCATCGTCTTCAATGTTGAGCACTTCGGCGTCAACAGGAACGGCTTTGTCACGCTTCCGCTTTTCTGCTGCTGAAGTTGCTGCAGAAGCCCTGAAGCCTTTCGTTTCCGAGTCTTTGGGGGCTCGGGTGCCGCTTCAGGCACGTGAAACAAAGGAGCCAGCAGATTATCTGGCAAAAGGGCGAGCTGAAAACAAAAGTGGTTTTAGTAAGGCAAACATCGTGGAAGTATAAAAACACAGAGTGACGGTAAATGCCTTACCGTGGGAGCGGGTTGGCGGCTGTGTACATAGGACGCTGCTCTGCAAGCTGGATCCTTTCCTTGGCAATCCTCTTAAAGCGATACATGAGGGCATCGTGCGTGAGGTCGCTCTCACTAACACGGAGAGGATCCGTCTTCTGGTCCGTGTAGTGGCATAAGAGGCCCTTGCGATCCTTCAAAGGCTGGATTCGCCTTGACAACCAACATAAGATGGTGTCTTGCCCGTGAGTTTGGGCACAGCAGTCTTTGTCAAGTATTCAATCCGCCTTTGCATGCGACGGAGGTTGTCAGGGAGGACCTTCAGGGTTTCTCGCCCCAAGAAAGGCGGGGCTCCGCAGGCAAAGGGAAAAGCGAGGAAGTCCTATGTCTTTGCCTGCGGGCGCCATGTCTTTGCAGTAGAAAAAGGAGCTGTTCCAGCCTTTAATAGAGTCTATTTTTGGCGCCTTAGGATACCAGTCTCTACCTCTACGAAGGTTGATGCTAACTGTTCCTAAGGAAAGCAGTTCTTCCTTCTCTGTTTGGCGTTTGCAGTAAAACAGTACTTGAAGAAGTCTAAGCTAGGTTCTATGCCTAAATATCCTTCGAATAAGGCCATAAAACCAGCTATGTACAAGATGCTATTGGGGCCTACGCTATGAGGCTGAAGACCATAGTAATCTAAGACAGATTGGAAGAAAGGATGCGATGGCAGAGACAAACCGCGGAGGAGATGTGAGATGAGGAGCACTCGTTCATCGCCGGCGGGATCTGGAGCGGGGTGGCCGTACGCCGACCGCCAGTGGCAGTCCTCCTTGGATGGGAGAATGCCCTCCTTTTGCAGCTTCAGGAGATCTGCTTCGGTGATGGTGGAGGCAGCCCAGTTGCGGGACGATGCCTCCTCTCCCTCCTCCTCAGCCTCCGCCGCGTCGCCCTCGTCGGAGGGCTGGGCGTTTTTCTCCGCTTCGGCAGAGATGGTCGCTGGACTTGTTGCCGTTGCCGCGCGAGAAGTGGATGCACCACGGCGCCTGAGCCCCTCGCGGCCAAATCTTGTCCCGCCGCCGCTGCTTCCGCGGTTGCCTCGGAGCTTTCCATGGATGGATGTGCAAGTGGTGGTGGTGGAGCTCGCCGGAGTTTGGATGGGGACGGGCGCGAGGAGGAAGATGAACAGGGAAATGGATCGGATGGAGAAAGTGCGTTTCCTTATATGGGGGGCTGCGCCGCGATTAGTGCGGTGGGATAACGCCCGCGCGATTTTTGCCACGCGTCCCACAACGGTCAGATAGTGGGTATCTTCTCCCCTACGCCTCGGAGATCGTGTGCAGAAGAATAGCAGTGATGGCGTCACAACATCTCTTTGCTTATCCAAACTGTCGTGGACTGGCTTTGACTGCACTGACGTCATGACAAGACTCGACACTGACATAATCTTTCTGCCAGATTGTTCAAAGTACAGGAGAGTTCGGCTTAATCCTTAAGGCAGACTGAACGTCTCATTTTGGAATGCTCCAAGCTCTTCTGTCCGCCTTTAGCAAAGGCGAAAGCCCGTTGTGGAGGTTATGCCGAACGGGTATACCTGCCACAGTGGATAAAACCAGGCCCACCAAGGAGGCCCATCAGATAAAGCCGGAGGGCTTAATGGGGAAAGCCTCATGGGCTTAGGCGCAAGAATAAGCCCTGGGCTGGCTTAGTGAAGTCCAAGACGAAGGCCAGACTACGTTCACCTTAGGGAGCAAGTTAGGGTTTGTTGCCGTGTTAGTTTAGGACTCATGATCTACGTTGGTTAAGTCTTTCCTTGTAGGGGAAGGCTTGGCGCCTTTATAAGCCAGCCTTCCAGCAGCCTTAGGGCACGCATACAACCTCATTGTAACCTGTACACATATTCGCCTTGAGTGAATTATAGCAGCACGTAGGATCTCGCCACCGTCGTGAGATCTGAAGCTGGGTAAGACCGTGTGTGCAATCCCGTCACTGAAACCCTCTACGTTCTTCCCCACCTCCTCTACGGTACGTATGACTCCATATAGTAGTTCCGCGTTTCCAATACCTCGACATTATTACATGAATCGTGAAGAGCCATCACAATGCAAACAATATTCTGAACATTCATGTGAGGCACTAAAAAAACATGTGAATCAGGGAAAACTCCAGACCTTAGGCTATACTAGTTGAATTTAGGCACGCCGTCACGTCGCGCCCAGGGTGGATATTTCTGCAAATATAATTTGTCTTTTTGCTTTGGTTACGTAATATACCTTGTGAATAGAAATGGTGAAGTTGTCTGTTTAATGCATTTATCTATGCATAAATGTTAGAACTTATTGAGTTACTGCGAAGACTAAACAATAGGTTTACTGTTTGAACATAAATTGCGGTGTTTTTTGTTTGCAAATTTAGTAAAGCAAACTGAAATTGGAAAAGTGAATTTGTAATTGTTTTGTAAACCTGAGTGTTTTTTTTATCATTATTGCAATGTTGTTGTAATACGAAGCAAAAGAAAAGCAAGAAGTAAAAAAAAACATAAATAGAAAGATTTAATTTCAATGTTTTTTACAACTTGACTACAACAAACTTGAATTCAAAAAGGGAAATTACAGTTGTTTTGTAAGCTAAAATGTGCTGAAATTATTTTGGTTCATGGTGATCATTATTCCGATGTTGTTTTGTTAGAAAGCACAAGAAAAGGAAAAAAAATTGTATTAGCGTTTATTTAATTCAATCCATCTGTTGAGGAAATGAATATGTGATTTTTTTCAAATATGCATGTAGTCAAGCATTATTTAAATCGAACTACGTAATTAGAGAGAGGTAAGTTCAACTTAAGAGTTTATTAAATTGAACTGCATATTTGGAGGGAGTTTAGTTACATTATGTGTAAATATGAATCTATTTGAATTGGTATGATGTTTGTGTGGTCTGTCTTACATATTTGATTAGAGGCAATATATTGTATTAGCATCTATTAAATTCAATCTATATTTAGAGGAAAATGAATTTGCGATTTTTTTGGAATGTGCATGCAATAAAGCATTATTTTAATTTCACTACATAATAAGGGGGAGTTAAGTTCTGTTTGAACATTCATTAAGTTGAATTGGAAAATTGGAGGGAGTTCAGTTATATTATCTGTAAATATTAACTTATTCGAATCGATGTGGTATGTATGTGTTCTGTCTTAAATATTTAATGTAACTCATTAATGAGAGGAAGTACATTGTATGGCTATTTAGTAAATTCAACTTAAAATCAGTCCATAATTGCATAATTGGATTTTCATTTTCTCTAAATGTTCATCTAATCAAGCATTTTTTTGAGCAACCGTAGCTCAACATCAGATACCATTGCTTAGTGTGTCATATGCCGCGCCTGCGTCGTTAGAAGAAGAAATACGGTGGTGTAAAAAATTCGAATTTGTGAATATCTGCATTCAAAAGTTTGTTTTTTTGTTTTTTTATATGTCTTTGATATTTTTCCGGTGGTTGGAATTTGGATTTAAATGGTCCAATATGGTTGTAATTCAAAGTTGGAAACGTACACATGCAAAATTGTTTATATTTGGAAATTGTTGGACTACAGGAAATTTACGTTTCTAAAGTGTTCAGATGTGGAAAATTATTCAAATTGGCATGTTATTGGGTTATTGTCACGTTTGTAGAATGATTAGATGCGGAAGATTTTTGAAAATCTAAAGTACTAAAATTTGGAATTTGAATTAGTATGTTTCAATATAGTTGTAATTTCTAAAGTGTTCAGATGTGGAGAATTGTTCAAATTGGAAAGTTATTGGGTTATTGTCACGTTTGTAGAATGATTAGATGCGAAAGTTTTTTGAAAATTTAAAGTACTGAAATTTGGAATTTGAATTAGTATGTCTCAATATAGTTGCAACTAAATTTTGAGAACGTCTATTTCAGAAATTGCTAAAATTTTGTAAGTTGTTGGAATTTGTAGGAAGCTTTTGTTTTTTACTAATGTTCAGATTTCAGAATTGTTGAAGTTAGAAAATTAGTACGAATTGAATTGGTTTCACGTTTGTAAAATGTTCAGGTTTGAAAGAATGCTATAATTTTGAGAAGACTCAAATTTGAAATTCGGATTTAAATTCTTTAACATGCTCGTGTGTTTCCCTCGAATTTATCCAAATACGTAGTAGTTCAAAAAATTCAAACTTTTCTCTTGTTGCCGTAATTTTTTTGTTTTCTTCTAGTCATATTGATAATTTCTAATATTTTTTGGATGTTTATTTATGGAAATGTTTCTATTTTCTGTTTTTGATTTAAAATGATTATTGGAAATGATTATGTTATTTTTTGTAATTTTTTTGAAGTTGGATTGAATTGAGTATTATTTCAATTTTGAAAGACTTGTAATAATTTAGAAAAAGCCCAAAGAATCTCTAATGGTTATTTTGGTTTTTACAAATTGTTAGAAATTGGTTTGAAATTTTTTGGAGTTGTATTTTAAAAGTTTGGAAAATAGAAAAACAAAACATAAAGGAAAAAAAAAAAGAGGGTCGGGCGAGCTGTGCAGGAAGCAGGCTGGCCCAGCAGGCAGCCCAGGCCCGCTGGGACGTCAGCATGATGTCACCAGTGGCCGGGGTCTGCCGCGGCGGCGTGGGCGTCGCCGGCGACGCGTCCGCGCGTGCTGGGACGCGAGCGTGCGCGCGGCGCGCGCGCGTGGCCGCGGGGTCCCCTAAATCGGCGGCGCCGCCACGTTTAGGCCGGCGGAGCCTCGCCGGCGGCGTGCGAGCAGGGCGGCGTGGACTCCGGCGATCTCTCGACATTCCGGCAGGCGAGAGCGGGCGAGGAGGAAGAGGCTGCGGCGGCGGAGCGCACCGTGTCCGGCGATTTGAGCGGGGAGGAGCAGGACGCCGGCGGGGCGCGTCGGTGGCGGTGGCGGTTCTCCGGCGCCGCGCGAGAGAGAAGGGGAAGGGGGGAAGTGATGACGTCTTTCTAGAAAACACCCTCGGTTTTGCTGTAATTTTGTATAGGTCCTTTTCCTCGCAAAACAGTGGACCGCGGAGCTATTTTCGACAGCGAGGGGCGTTTTTGCAAAATGTTGCGAGCGGAACCGTGCGGACCGTCCGATCGTCGAGCGACGGCGCGGGTCGATGCACTGTTTTTTACTGTTCATACTGTAGCAGCTACAGTGCTAGGATTGCTGAGAGAGCGAGAAATGGACTGTCTTTCGTATAGTTAGTAATTTCATACACAGTTTTGACCTGATGCACAATTATAGAACCGCTGCACTCTCACGTGCCCTCATTAGACATTGCTATCACACATCGGGGCAATAAGCTAGATGGAAAATCATTTAAATTCTAGTTTTTGAATGTTAGACGGTGCTCCCGACGCTCATTGATATCACGCATCAAAATCATAATCACCATGGAAAATCCTAGCCGAGATTACCCTCCTATGCACAAAATACCACATGTACCAGTCCAGATCTGATTCGTTCACCAGGAAAGCAGGAACACCCGCTAAACAGAAAGGCAATGGCAGCGAGATGGGGACAGGCTCATACTGACCTGCGCCTTAGCAGTACCTGAAGCTATTCTCGCCTCGATCTCTGTAGCGCGCCATCAGCGGCGAACTGGACATGTGGCACGAGTTTGAAGTTGAACCCCCAAGTTCGTGATGTGGCCGCCGTGGAGTGACCAACATACATTACCTGCATTTAGTTGATACCTCAAGTTCAGTTAAACAACAAAACAAAATAGATGAAATTCCATGTGTACAACGAGAAGGCCACAATCATCAAAGGAGCTCGTATTCATCAACAGTTTAAACTGCACACGGTGTTCAAGTATTTTTTTAATAGCTATGTTATGGCGAAATTGCTTTCCTAGAGAGAACAAACAAGTAAACCTGGAACCCTTTGCATAGTCTTCCATTTTTACTATAATTATTGCTCATGCCCAACACCTCTCCCAAATCAACCAAAATCAGATATTATTCAAACATGAAAATAAACATAATTTTTTGATGGCAGATGACTGCATTTGCTTAGTATTTAGTACTTGAGACAAATGGTTGACATATCATTTAAGCTACCTATGCAATAGTGGTGCTACAGATTAGTCATTATTTGAAGCACATCATCCGTCACATGCATATGGGTAGATTTATAATTCTAACACAATGAGATCGAAAGAAACAAATAGCTAAAGAAGGTACAAAACGTGAGATTATAGACCTTAACATAATTGTATGATGGCCTGAACAAAGAAGATAAATATCTGTAAGTATAGAATTCTTTCACCAAAATTGACGGAAACATAAACTGGAGAGGATTAGCAGCAAGAAGAAACAAGGAGGTTGGGGAGGATCTCTTCTTACTGGCATAGATCTGGTACCGCGGCACCTCCAGGTCCTTGTCCCCAACGAGCAGCTCCAGCAGTCCAACTTGGCCTCGTCACACCTCTTCAGGCAGGCCTCCATCATCCGCGTCTGAAACCCTAGAGAGCATCAGCCGCCGGCCGAGCGAGGAGAGAAAGAAGGACTTGTAGAGAGGGGCCAGGAGGAGGCCGTCGAGGCGACCCAGAACTCGTGCTGGATCTTGACGAGCGCCTCGAGGCGCGCGCGGTCGATGGGCAGCGCCTCGACGTGCCTCTGGTTCCTGCGGGACGATGAGCGACGAGAGGTTGGACGAAAGGGGGACGACGTAGTGGGTGTTGACAGACTCGGAAAGGGGGCGCGCGACCGGCGTGAGGTGGAGCCGCGGTTCCCACACGCGATGGAGAAGGCCAGGGGCGGCGACGCTGGTGTGGTGGAGGCCGGCGAGGGCGCGACGCCCGTGAGGTTTGAGCCGGAGGGAAAGAGAGAGGAAGGGATGGAAGAGGGACACTGGATTTTGTTGGGCTTTGGCCCATTTGGTCGCACGCAGGGCGAGCGGAGAGAAACGCGAGGGGATGACGATGTTGGACGAAGGGAAGGGTTTTGACGTACGAGAGAACCAAATTCTTTTTTTTAGATAGGAGAGAGGGAAAGAGAGAGGAAGGGATGGAAGAGGGACACTGGATTTTGTTGGGCTTTGGCCCATTTGGTCGCACGCAGGGCGAGCGGAGAGAAACGCGAGGGGACGACGATGTTGGACGAAGGGGAAGGGTTTTGACGTACGAGAGAACCAAATTCTTTTTTTTAGATAGGAGAGATAAGTAAAAATTGTGTGGACCACATCCATAGCTAGATTTGTACTAGCCAAGTTATATCTCTAACGGTATCAACACCGTGGTGTGTGCACCATACCATTGTTACGTTAGTGCTAGCCAACTGGTATCTCTAACAGTATCACCATCGAAAAAACCGCCAATCAAAACATCATAAAATACACGATAATATCTATAAAAAACACGATATTTTGCATAGCCATTCGTATGTGATGTAGAGACTGTCGAAGCCTAAATTTTTTGTTGCTTATACTTGGGTATACGACATGGTATTATAAATGACTATGGACACACCATGATTTGCATAGAGGAAGCTCGAAAGAAGAAGAGAACATGAAGACATAATTTACCTAGTTTTAGGCCCCAAGTTTGTATCAATTCTACTTCTTAGCTTGTGGTCTTCAAGGAGACTACAATTAATAATATGATGCCTAAACTATGAACACTTAAACAATCGCCGAGAGCCTAGGGATTGGTGTGTATTTCTTGTAGAACTTGACGACTTGGACCAAACTACGGAAAAAACCCTCAATCGTCTTAAATTCTAGACTACGCGCTGTTTTTCCTTATGCATGCAAAGAGTACTATTCTTGTACAATAGGGTTTGAACATTAAAAAATGTTAAAACATGTGTATGTGTTTGGTTACAGCTGACGTGTAATTACGCGGTAGGTTAGGTGCTAGAGTCGAACACGTGTAAATTTGGCCTAATATATAAAGGTACAATGGATAGCTAAAATAGACTAGACAAGTTAGACACAATATTACTGGATGACGGCCCGGCATGGTGTTCATGATCGTGATGTGTCTATTGAACTCGGTGGGCTTGTTATCATTGATATTATGCTTAGTGCATGGGAGGATGGCCGTTAAGCGTGCTCCACGGATGCAAAAGTTGATTTATTATTCTCGGTAGATTGATATGCGCCGTCAGCGATTAAAAGTGGTATCCGAGCGAGGTTTGGAGATCGCTATTTGTTGATCGGTTGTCAAAATTCCAAATCGGTGCATTATATGCAGATCAAAAGTTAGTAAACTTGGGATTTCTGCATGTTCGACTGATAAAGAATTGATTATTGTGCGACTGATGAAGAGATGGAAGGAACTGGCTTTAAAGATCGATGCAAGCAAGGGATTCGATGAATTGTTGGCAATGTGCGAAGCAATCATGGCAAATCAGATCTGATGCAGAGACGGTGGCATCGTAACAAGAGCTCCTATATGATGCTTCAAGCATCCATTGTACAGACAACACACACTGTAATACCCCGCGGTTATAGGACTCGAGAGGGTAGAACTTAAGAATTTCATCTGTGCGTTCATGCATGTTTTGGTGAATCTGGAAAATTTTCGCACTTTTGTGTAAATGGGATCGAGGGTTGATGTCTACTACACGTTTCTATTCTTGTAGACAGTGTTGGGCCTCCAAGTGCAGAGATTTGTAGGACAGCAGCAAATTTCCCTTAAGTGAGTAACCCAAGGTTTATCGAACTCAGGGAGGTAGAGGTCAAAGATATCCCTCTCAAGCAACCATGCAATTAAGATACAAGAAGTCTCTTGTGTCCCCAACACACCCAATACACTTGTCAGGTATATAGATGCACTAGTTCGGCGAATAGATAGTAAAAGGCAAGTGATATGGATGATTACAAGTGGTATTTGTAATCTGTAATAAAAATGGCAGCAAGCGAACATGCAACAAAACTGAGAGTAAACGGTGTTTCAATGCTTGGAAATAAAGCCTAGGGATCATACTTTCACTAGTGGTCACTCCCAACAATTGTAACACAGTTGAACACAAGAATAAAACTTCCTCTTCAATATGCAACTTAGATGCTACTCGGAACTATTCTTCTACTGGATAAGAAACACCATTCTATTACGTAGAGCTAGAAAAGCACACCTTAAAGTCCGTCACTTCCAACCTAGGGCACCCCACGCTGTCACTATGAGCACCCCAAGACAGTACTAAACAAACACCACAATTTCATAATGCCATCCAACACAACGAACAACTCATGGTAAGTATCCCTCTAATCTATTATCCAGTAGAGTCACACATGGCAAGCACACTGTCAACTTCGCACCGTGGGACAAAGGTGACTCCGGAAATTATAATAGATAAAACCAATTGAGTAGCATATCCATGACATAATGAAGAGGAAACATCTACGAATTCAACTAGATTACAATGCTCATGATCATATAAAGATCACACCATGGGAGAGAGATAACCACATAGCTACATGCACAAGCCCTCGGCCTCGATGAAGGACTACTCCCGGCGCATCATGGGAGACAGCAACGGCGATGAAGATGACTGGAGGGGCAATTCCCCGTCCCGGTAGAGTACCGGAACAGAGACTTTTGTCCCCTGAATTACGGTTTTTGGTGGCGGCGGAGCTCTGGAACTTTTCTGGAGATATCCTTCGGTTCTCGTCGTTTTTAGGTCAGGAGGGATTTTATAGGCGAGAGGCTACGCGAGGCGATGCTCTGGTGGAGGAGGCGGGCTTGGGGCGCGGGCCAGCCCTAGGCCGTGCCCCAAGGCCGTGTGCTCCATTGGTGGGTCCCCTCTGGCTGATATTCGGGCTCCGTGGCTTATTCGTGTTGGAATTAATTCACGTAAATTTTTGTCCAATTCCGAGCACTTTCATTTTTGGGCCTTTTCTGCAATGCACAGACAAACAGATAGAAACTGGCACTGGGCACTAGGTTAATAGGTTAGTTCCAGAAAATGCATAAAAGTGATATAAAAGTATTATAAAGCATGTAGCATTTGGTATAAAACAAGCATGGAACATCAAAAATTATAGATACGTTTGAGACGTATCAGGGGTCGATATCTGACGAACGTCGATGAGTTGGAAACATCTCGCTGACAATTAGTCGAGAGGTGTCGCTAAACCCTGAGATATATCTTCAAACCTAGTAGTATTTTCAAAACTATCACTATAACTCAAATATGAGTGGACAATTTAAATCAAAATAATTCTATATCTTTTCTTCTCCAAAAATCTGGAAGATTAACACAATTGAATTTAAATATTGAAATCACAATCTCAAATATTTCTCTATCCAAATCAAATACATCCAATTTTTCCAATGAATCAATAACTCAAATATTTTTGAATATTCTTACAAATTACAACTCTCAAGCTCATCCAATTCTTACAAATTACTGAACTCTCAAAATATCATAAGAAATTCATCCAAATTTATTCACATATTGAAAGGACAAGGATGTCGCCTAGAGGGGGTGAATAGGCGATTTAAAACTTTTCGGTTTAGGCTTGATAAATGCGGAATAAAACTAGGTGTTTTAATTTAACAAGCATACAACCTAAAAATACTAGGCTCATCTATGTGCACCAACAACTTATGCTAAGCAAGACAAGCAATAAGGTGATAGCAAGATAAAAGACTTCAAGCACGAAGGCTATCACAAAGTAAAGTGCATAAGTAAAGAGCTCGGGTATAGAAATAACCGAGGCACGCGGAGACGATGATGTATTCCCGAGTTCCTCCTTTTTAGGGGAGTACGTCTTGTTGGAGGGGTGTGAGTTTCAAACTCAAACGCCACAAATGGCCTCACCCTATTCTCTGATGAACCTTGCCCAAAAGTCGGTTCACCTTCCACTATCAGAATCCTTTCAGAATCTGGAGCCTTTACAACAATCTTGAGGCACAACCCACAAAAGGATTGGGAGCTCCCAAGTCACCAACAACCGTCTAGGGTCCAACGACCCAAGAGTAACAAGCTCACGAACTTTCACTTCCACGAATCCTCGTGGAGAGAGCAAACCGATGCACCAAATGCAATGGCAAGAACACAAGAAGTGCTCAAGTCCTTCACTCCCAAATCCCACCAAAAGCAACTAATGCTTGTGGGGGGAGAAGAGAGGAAGAATAAAGAAGAACTCAACAAATGGAACTTCACGATCTAGATCCATAGGGTTCCCCTCACTTAGAGGAGAGATGGATTGGTGGAAATGTAGATCTAGATCTCCTCTTTCTTTTCCCTCAAAGATATGCAAGAATCATGGAGGGATTGAGAGAAGCAAGCTTTCCAAGGTCAACAATGGCAAGAGAGAGAGGGAAAACGGCTTTGCTGGAGTTTGAAAAAGGGGAGGGGTATTTATAGCCCCTCACACGAAAATAGCCATTGCAACCACTGGGACCGGAATATCCGGGCCCTTTCAAAATATCCGGCCTAAATATCCGGTCTATACAGAGGCTTGCACTTCCCGCTCCAAAAATCCTCAGTTAACTTCTAGGGCCGGATTATCCGGCCCCCAAACCCGGATAATCCGGTTTTGATAGAGAACGGCAGAAAGAACAAAACGAAAACTGCAATAACTTTTTCATCCGGACTCTGTTTTCGATGATCTTGGGCTCGTTGGAATCGCAACGAAGAGCCCTATAAGATCATGCAGAGAAACAGCATAGTCCATCATGTGAGGAGGAAGCCACAAGGAGAGAGTTTGACCTCTCTATAAAAGATAAGCCGGTAAAACCTCCAACATCAAAAACACAACAAGATATGCATATGAAATCCGTTTTTGATGAACTAGAGCTTGGTATGGAGATGAACACAGATATAAATTCTCTCATGGTTAAAAGCCAAATAAGAACCAAGAAATATGATATGCCAAGTATGCAAAGGTTTGAGCTCTCACAAAAGATGCGATCAAGTTACTCACTTGAGAGCCCCTCTTGATAGTACGACTATCGATCCTATAACCCAATCTCGAACTAACAACATGAGACCGGTAAAATAGAAACCCTATCAAGATCATACCTTTGCCTTGCGCATTCCACTTGAGCTAGATGATGACGATCTTGATTCCCTCATGGAACACCTTTCTTGATCGTGCTTGCTAGCACATGCTTGATGAAGACTTCTCCAAATACCCCCCCCCCCATACTCCATTATGGGAGAACCTTGCAAAGCTCCGTCTTCATGTATCCACTTGAACTTCATCTTCTTCTCTTGATGTATATGATGGCTTGGAGATAAACATGAATGTTCACTCAATCTTCTTTTCCAAACCATGCTTGCAATAAGCTCAACTCTAGATGACCATTCTTCATATAAACCCTTGGATAGAACCTTGGTCATCATATACTCTTCTAGAGTCCAACACATGAAATCCAATCTTTTTTCCATGGACAAGATCTATAAAGATATCTCAATGCAAACATTAGTCCATAGAGATTATCATTAATTAACAAAACCACACATGAGGGCAAATGCACTTTCACATATATCACAAAATATTTACAAAGGCAATTACCCATATCTTTACATTGAATTTCTACAAATACATGCTCAACAATTACAAGTAAGAGTATTACATAAAAATATAAGAAAAAATCCTAAACTAATATATCTTCCTTTGTTGGAGGATTTCCTTCTGGATTCTATGAATCTTCAACCTGCAAAACAAACAACACAAACAAAAGAAATGGTTTGTTTGGATTAAAATGTTGCCAACACCATTTGGTGCTGGCAGTTTAATAAAGAACCTGGCAAGTGCTTAATCAAGGTAAAAGCTTGATTAAGCAAGTAAAGACTAGGGAAAAATGACAAATTCGAGTTAGGCAATAGTGGGGACTGATCATTTGGATTTTCTCCTGCTCAGCTTACAAAAGGCAACCATTGTGGGGCAAAGGCATAAACCATTTGGTCTGGTTCCAATAGGAACATAAGGGAGGCAGCAAAGAACCAGCAGCTTGAGCACAACTTGAGAGGCAGCTAATCAAGTTTCCCAAATCTTGCAAGAATTCAAATTAAATCCATGAAAGCAACAAATGAATCTCAAATGACATGGACTAGTCATTTGGACCCAAACCTGAAAGCCCACCGTAAAAATCAAGTCTTGAGCCCAAGGGAAACTGAGCCCAACAAGAATTCCAGCACGAGTCCAAGATCAGCAGAAGATCTTTCTGCTTAGCCACAGCAGGGATAAGCTCAATGACTCAGAGCTCATCCCCAAGGGGGAGTGTTTCGCGCAAAAGCAGCAGCAGCAGCATGAGTTCATCCACAAGGTGGGATGAACTGCTCAAAAGCAGTTGAAAGGATCGGTATGGCCACCTGGGGGTGAATAGGTGCTACTCAATTTTTAGCTCTTTTTCGAATTTAGGCTTGACACAAAGGTAAATTCTTAGATATGTAACTACGGTGAATTTACCTATATGACAAGTTAACACAAGACTAAGTACGATACAAGTAAGAGCTAGCGGGTAAGGAGTAACCAAACGGGAAGCACGCGGAGGCAAGGATGTATTCCCGAGTTCTCCTTTTTAGGGGAGTACGTCTCGTTGGAGGGTGTGAGTTTCAAACTCAAACGCCAAAATGGCCTCACCCTATTCTCCGATGAACCTTGCCCAAAAGCTCGGTTCACCTTCCACTATCGGAATCCTTCAAGGCAAATCCGAGCCCTTACAACAAACTTGAGGCTCAACCCACAAAAGGGTTGGGGGCTCCCAAGCACCACAACACCTGCCACACAAAAGTAGCAAGCAAGTAAGTACAACAAGATGCCTAGGTTTTCCTAGTGGAAACCCTAGGCTCAAATCCTCAAGTGAATGAGGGGAAATGAAGAACGCTTTGTGAAGATGTAGATCGGCCTTCTCCTTCAATCCTCCAAAGATCAACAAGTTTGGTGGAGGGATTGGGAGATTAGTGATTCTTGAGCTTGCAACAATGGTGTACTTGAATGCTGGGCGAGCTGGTTGGCTGGAGGTAGGTAGAGGGGTATTTATACCCCTCCCCAAAATTGTAGCCGTTGCAGGTCACTTGGTCCGGAGACTCCGGTCAGCACACCGGAGACTCCGGTCTGAGAAAGTCGCCGGCTTGTAAAAAGGGGCACCGGAAACTCTGGTCTGGCCGGAGACTCCGGACCATCTCCGGACCGAGTCCAGTGCGCGACACCAACAAGTCCTTAGCCGTTTTTCCATCAGTTTCCTAGGGCCGGAGACAGACCGAGACTTTTGCCCTGAGTCTGGAGACTCCGCCTGGGAACACACCGGAGACTCGGTCCTCAGTACCAGAGACTCCGCCTGCAAACTTCCTGCAGCATAAGATCTTCATAGAAAACTTCCTCGATCTTTTCTACCTTTTTGGCAAACCATTGTTGACCTGTGCAAGACAATAATGTACCTGGAGTACTAGAGCACATGTCAAATATATATTTATGTTGTTAACAAACACACAAAACCATTTAGGTAGGGTTTGCACTTTCAGCAGTCAAATAGGGCAGCTCGAGGTAGAAGAGGGCCACTGCAAGGTGGTGAATCACCACATGCAAGTTATCCTGGTGTCACAAGCACAAACACCACAAAACCTGTAGAAATACACGGCCAAGCCACAACCAGTGTCTCACAACTCGCAGCAAGAACTCAACACACACATTTCCATGTTCTTCATCAAGAACAAACACCACACCACACAACCATGTCTGTTACATGAATCCATCCACCTAAAGGCTATTTCAGCTAGATAAATACACCCTAGGAACTCTGAAGCAGCGAGGAGGTGCAGGCTAGCCACAGACGCAGGTTATCATCATATTCCCGAAGAACAAGCTGCTCAACAACAACAGGTTGATCCTTGTGTGCTAGAGAGAGTCGTAGCAGGTTCTGTAAATGACAGGACTATGCTAAGAGGGAAGCATCAGCATCTGTTCTTAACAGAACCTTGATTCCCAAGGTGTATGTGTAGGAGAGAAAGAAAGGGAGTGTTGTATCTGTTCTTAGCAGTTGATTGTTGAGAAAGGTGAAGAGGGGAGATAGAAAGGAGAGTAGTATTTGTTCTTATCTGTTCCTTTTAAATTATACACAAAGCAGAGAACCAGCAGAGCTGGATTAACTGTGATAGCACATTTGTACATTTGAAAGAAGCAGAGGAAAGGATAAAATAAAGTTTATACAGGCTAGCTACTGTGTAACTCCAAATTGGAGGCACCACAGCAAGCAAAACATGTACAAATCATGTCAAAATAATTTTACATCATTGCCTGAGACACAACATGTGTTTCTAGCTCAGAAACTATTCCATTTACATCATAGAAGCCTGTCCGAAGTAATTGGGCAGTGGCAGTGAGCAAGATTGCTCTTAAATTCATTCCAGAAGTGATGCCAGGATCTAAAATTGCTAGATCTACACCATTCACTGTTATTGTCACAGCCCAAAATGTGGTAAGCCTTGTTTAAACACTTCTCTAAATAACTAGAATTTGGAACCAACAAAAACTTTTGCTTAAAGTGGTGTTTGTTTGATTTTGTGGTTTCTTTCTTGCTTGATCTTGTGATTTTGTTAATAGTGGTATAGGTGTGTCACTTGTTTGCTTGTTTGAAATGTAAATCAAAATAAAATTGAACTAAAAACTTAAGCAAAAACCTAAAACCCTAGACTAAAACCCTCCAAAATCCCTTTTCTTTGAATACTTTTTGGAGTCTTATTATTGGACAAATGATGTTCTTTAATTCTGAATTTTTCCATGGTTTTGAAGTATTATGTTAGTACTTCACAGTAAAGCCAAGATTTTCATGTTGGGATTGCCTATGATATTTAAATCATGCTCCCAAGTTGCTATGAAATATCAGGACAGAAAAACAGTATTAACATACCATCTTTCTCCAATTAATTCTCCTAGCTAGAATTCTTTTCTGGATGAATTTATTGTTTGCCATCCATGCCTAAGGTGTATACTGATTTATAAAAATCATTTCACCCAAATTGGAGTTGCCTAAGGCCTTGTATCCATCTGGTTTATATGGCTACCTGTTAACAGAATCCTGAGACGGAATTTTCACTGTCTGAATCTGAATTTTTTGAAAACTGCAACTTTCGGCCAAATTTGATTTGGTTCAAATTTGTGGTTTGTACACACCCAAAACCCCACCTAGCTCTACCCCATTGCTCACCCATCCACACTTGTGCATTTTGTGCACTGGTGGTGTGCCAGAAGGCCATGCACAGGCGTGCCATCTCGGCGCCCACCGTGGGCACGCCACACTCGACACACACGCACACATTGCCTCGGCCACGTCCACCATGTCACGTAGCACCGCACACACACTTGCACCCCTCCCGAAAACCTGGGCACACACGGAGGAAGAAAATCGGCCAAATCCGTCGTGGCCAACCCGCGCGCGAGCAGAGGCATGATTGCCTCCTTCCTGCCCTCTCTCTCCCTCGTTTCCACCCCTCTCATCTTCACTCTCTCTCAGACCAGCAGAGCACGAGGATGGCGTCGATACCTCCCCGCTGGCCAACGGGAGCGCGGCAATGCCACTCACGGTCTGCACCGACCCTCCCTCCCGTTGCCACTCCCTCTTTAGTCCAACCCGAGGGACATCTCGGTGCCATTCCACACCACCACCCTCACCTCTCCACCCTCTCACACCCGCTCCGCTCTTCCTGCTCTCTGTGAGCAGGAGCGACGTGAACTCGCCGACGGCCACCGCATCTGGCAGCTGAGAAGGTTGCCCTCGCTCCTCTACCTTTTCCTCCGCCATTGTTGGCTCGGCTGCAAGACCTGCTCCGGGAATACCTCGTTGACATCCCCATTTGTTCCCTCGTGTCCACAGGTCGACGACGCCATCTTGGACCCGAGCAGAGTGACCACGGCAATCTCGACGAACCAGGCCACGCCGTCAAGAACTGCGACACCCATCGACTCAGGCGACCTTCCGCAACCCTCTCACAATCACCATCTTTTTTCATCGCCCCTAGGTGAGGAATCCATCCCCGCCTCTTCGGCTAGGGTTCCGTCTCGCTTGCACAGTGTCGCGAGGAAAACGACGGCTCTGAGCCGTCCATCGCCGCATCGACGGCCCTCTTTGAAAGATCTGGCCTCTAATCATGGCCGTCGATCCCAGATCGACGGTGACTTACCGCTTTGTCTGCGCGTGCAGCCGCATGGGCTGAATCCTGTTGCTGGGCTGAGCGCAGCAGCAGATCTGGCCCATTTAGGGTTTTTCTTTTCTGTAGTTTTCCTTTTCTGTAAATAGTTGTTTCTGCTCTATAGTTTAATTCAAAATAAAATATATAAACTTTATATTTGAGCAAACCAAAATTCAAAGTGGTAGCCCAGTGAGTTTAGAACCATGTGCAACTGGCAGAAGTGAAAAATAAATTATTGTGTGTCCTTGAAAAATGTTGTTCTGTCAATGGTCAGAATCAATGTTTTGTGCATAACTTGAGTTGTGTTGATCTAAAAATTGACCCAATTGTTTTGGATAGCCCTTGACAGTAGCTTCCACTAAATTTGTCTCATGTGATTTGGATGCCTAGAACAAAAGTAACATGCATTTCTAGATTAGACCAGTGAGCACTTTGTGCATTTTTCATAATTTCTGTGAATAAAATTTTGGACCAAACCCAATTGGATTAGTTTCTAATGTTAACAGAGAACACAAATCTAGCTTTGCATGATTATTTGAATAACAAACTCTCTAGGTGTAATTGTTGTTAGAAATGTTGTTTCTGCCTCTTTTAAAAAAAGAAAAGATTTAAATACCTTTATTATAAAAATGTTGTTTGTGTTATTTGCTGATTGTTTTGGTACTGTTACATGCTTGTTACTGTTGTTTAGCATGTTAGTATATGTTAGTACTATTAGTGGGTTGTGTTAGGCTTGTTTTGATTTAAGCATGTGTTGTTAAGAGGTGTTTGAAGTTTCCAACAATTAATTAATCATGCTTGTGTTGCTAGATAATTTATATGAGCAAAATAATCTTTTTAACTAAGATTTTAGCTTCTGGTTGTTTTGGTTTGTTGGTAGTGCTTAGCCTTGCATGTTAATAGTAATCCCTAAAAGATGCTTAATCACTATTTTAACCCTAATTGTGGAAAATAAATAGTGAGTGAATGCAAAGTGGTTTGATAAATGTTAGTCTTGCACCATGATTGTTGCTTGTTAGCTTTGCTTGATATTTCCTTTTTGTGTGTTTTGCTGTATGTTGATTGTGTTCTTTTTTTTGCGACGCTAGAAAATCATGAGGAGGAAATATCAGCTGAGGGATTTTGTGGAGATTGTATTGATCATCAGAACCAGGGACAAACCACTGAGCAAGGCAAGCCATCTCAAAAGCTTGCAACTTATTTAATTATTTTGTTTTACTTATCACATGTACATATATTTTATTGCATTCTATACATCCGCTTATAGACACCCCAATTCTGGTATATTACAGAACCGTAGCAAGAATTGTAGACACCCTACCCCAACCCCTTATTACTAGATTAAGAAAGATGGAAATTTTAGGATGGGCACCCTTGTATTGTTTTTGGAAAAACATGTTGATTTATGAAAAAACCCTTGGGAAGGTGGGACCTTGCCTAAGTGGTAGTATGGATATGAAGGAATATTGGAAGAGTGTTTTTCTAAAAATGACACATAATCTAGTCTTCGCTAGACAACCTTACCGTACAACCACATTACTCCAAAAAGGGCACGGAGCTTAATTGAAGCTTGTTTGTGTTAGTATGAGATTATACCTCAATGTGCTATAAGGGTTCGAGTCCCTCGAACCGAAATGTCGCCAGGGGGGAGAAACGGGACATACACACAGGGGGATTAAGTTTACCCCCCGGATGCAATAGTTGGGTCTCCTGCCATGGCGGTGTGATGCTTGGGGGTAACCGGATCGATACGGCCAACTCACTCGGTGCCGGGGAGAATAAACCCAATCGCAGAGGTAGTCTTATACTAGCATCGACATAGTGGACGTTAGGACAGGTCATCTGATGTGTGCATGCTGTCTCGGACAGTCCGTGGTTGATTCATGGCGGATGTACCTAATCTTGTGGTGAAAGTGTACGAACTCTGCAGAGTCAAAACTATTCGAATAGCCGCGTCCACAGTCATGGATAGTTGAAAGGCCATGTAGCTAGCAGTGTGTCGGATGTTTTCAAAAATGGAGTGTGTTGGGAAAGAAAGTGAGTACTTGGAAGTCCTGTATGGACCGGGAATGACAGTACCTAGAAGGTACGGCGTTTTAAAGAAGAAAAACTTCGGAGCGGTCTTAGTCCCAAGAAGTTCTGCAAAGAAAACTATTTCTAGAAGAGTTTTACTAAAACCTCGATGATACTTGTTATCTACGAGAGATAAACTACTATATATCCTTTGAAGTATCTTTTTCAATAAAGATATAGATATCTTTTGAAGTATCTTTTTCAATAAAGATATAGAGATGTTGAGCAACCATGGTGAATCTTCCATCCACCATGGGTAGTGAGCCCTAATTACAGCCTACCTACCACAGCCGCAAAAGTCATACTTCCATCTAGTAGCTTGTTTTTGGATAGAGCTTGCGGGTACATTCAAACGTACTCATATTGGTTTCGTCCCTGGCTATTGTCGTAGCCAGACTACTACCCTGAGGAGCTTCAGGAGGAGGTTGTCGAGGACGAAGGCTTCATCGAAGACTATTCGAGCTAGGACGTCTCCCGGTCAGCAGCCTGTAGGTTTTCAAGGCGTTGACATGGGCTTTATCGCATTTTGCTAAGGCTTCCGCTGTGTTAAGTTATTCCTTCCCTACGTGGCTGCTTTGTGAGACTTGGTCATGTGACCATTTATGTAAGACTTGTTTGAATTTGTGTAATGGATGATGTAATCTGCAATGCCAACTCGAGTATGTTGTTCACGGCTGACTGATCATGGGATCGTGAATGAATGTATACTGGTGTTCCCGGACAGCTAGTATGGGGCCCCACAGTTATAGTAATTAAATCATGCATCAATACATCCAAAACATCCAGGAGAACATCCCCAATCCATCAATAGCACCTAGCAGTGAAATAAAATTTAGTTCAACCTAAAATCCAATATCTTTCAGAGGATCCCAGAAGCTAGAGAGTGGAATAGGACAGGGGAAGCGAGAAGAGGAAATTTTACCTTCCGTTCCTTGGCCGTAGCTCCATGGTGACGAGGCAGTGCCCGCACAACCATTGGAGGGGGCAGAGGAGGAAGCTGAGCTTCAACACCAACACCGTGGCGGCACATAGCACGGTGCTCTGCACCAAGGTCGACGGAGCAGCATAAACATCAGGGGAAGCACGACGAGGATGCATCGTCACCGAAACCCTAGGTTAGGGTTGAGTTGCGCATGGCCGAGAGCGGGGATGAGATCCAAATCAAACTGGACAAAGAGGTGGAGCGGGGCAAGAGGAAGATTTTTCCCAAAACGGCGGGGCCGGAGTTGGCCGGAGTCGGGCGGCGAGGGCGACTCGGACGCCAGAGAGGGCACAGTCACGTGCGAGAGGAGAAGGGGAGTGGCTCGGTCGGTTGACCGGACCCGAGTCCATTCTTGACCTGGTTCGACCCAAGGGTTGACCAGGGGCATTCTTGTCTTTTCATTAAATCATGAAATTCTTCAAATTTCGAAAACTCCTAAAAAAATCAAATAAAATCCTAAAAATAATTTTAAAATATCCACACATATCAGCAGAAAATAAGCTACCTGATGTAGTGCAACCTACCCCCATCACTACCTAAATAAAATATCAATTCGAATTTAAAAAATTTATTTCTTGTATCAAAATTTTAAAGATCCTTAAGTGGAATATTTCTTTGAAATATTTTGGAAAAACTAAATAATTTGGTAGTAAATAATTTGGAAAAACTAAATAATTTCTTGTATCAAAATTCTCAAGTAAATAATTTGGGAAAATGAATACTAAGTTCAAAGTAATATTTGAACTATATCATGGCTGTCATGTCACTCATCCTAAATAAATTGCCAAATAAAATTATATTCAAATTATTACATAATCTTTGGGAAGTTCTGGGAAAAGCATCTCATCCTATGCATAATGGCATACATTTGGATCTTCAAACATTGTCTCATATAGAAAATTATATTGATCTTCAGAACACGAGGGTCACGAATCGCCGGGAGCTTTAGACTGCACTACCTGTCAGTCTCAAGGCAAGTTCTAACTTGCATGTCCTTTGATTGATTATTTTTATCAAATTAATTACAAAGTACTATGGTTTATCATTGCATGAAAAAGAAAAACCTATTTTTGAATGATGTGAATTGTTATATAGATATGGTTAGCTGGCAATGGAACCACGATTTGATGTTGTGGTGGAGGTTCCATTGTACAAGAAAGTATATATCTAGGATTAATAACCCATGTCCCAGTGATCCTAGAGTCGTATTGAAGCATCAGCCAACATATTCACTATGGATGGGCTTGTTAGAGGTTTCTTCGTTCGTTCGCATATCCTCGGCAGGCTATTACCTGGTTGCGTCCGTTGCGGCGGCCAACTCGTGGAAGCGTGTGACCTTCCCACCGACGGGGTGACTGAAATAGAAGCTTGGGGGTGGTGGCGGGTCAGTGGTTGTTGTTACCATCGCGTCACAAATGGCGGATATGCGTTGTGCGGGGAAGCGACTCCACATGACTTGTTGCCCTGAGTTCTGGCTATAGCACACATGGTGTGCTGGGAGAGAATAAAGATCCATGCTGCTGTTGGGTAAAGTGGTAGCTCTACAGAGTGAAACAAATAAATTGTGACTATCACAACCTTGTTCCAGGAGGGAACTACAAACCGCAGCGGGAAAGGCATCCCAAGTGATGATTATAAACTCGTGGAGTCTGGGGGCATAGTTTTCTAAAATAAAAATGGACCTTTTCAAGAAATGTTTTACAAAAAGATGCATATTCATCCATATTTTTGGTCAGGATGGTAGTTAGTGCATTCCACTTATCTAAGCGTTAAGCTGAACTTGCTGAGTAACGTTGTTACTCATTCGTTCCCTTTTGACCCCATGCTTAGACTCTGAGGACCTTTGAAGAGAACCATGGAGCATACCATGCCGACGAGGTGTACTTCGAAGCACCTGATCTGTCTGGAGGAGTAGAGGGCGTTGACTATATCATCGCATACGAGCCGACGACCACGAGGAAGAGGAGGTCGAGACCTAGAGTACCATAGTAGGAGTCGGGTCGAGCAAAACTAGACTAGTACTACTTAGTTGTTGAGCCCATATGGTTCTTAGTTTGCTCTTTTCTATAGCTAGTAGGTTGACACCTGTCAACATCGCAATAATAGACGTTCCTCCATGTCGGAGGAAGACGTTGAGGTTTTTATGCATTTCTGGCTTGTAATATTTAGCAGCGTGTAATAAAGTGGACCAGCAATATTTCTGTTGTACTACTCTGAGGATGTAATATTGCGGATCAGTCCTTCCGTGGGACGTTTCTGTTGTACACGACAATATGCAGTGGTGTGCTGGGTCACCGCACACACAAGGGTCGATGTTGGGCTGGCCCAATTAAGGTAACCATTATTTTTCTATTTCTTTTTTTTCATTTTTGTTTCGTTTTATTGAGTTTTCTTTCTTTGCATTATGTATTATAAATCTCCAAATCTAAAATATATTTTTATTGGAATATTTTTACAATTCAAATAGATTGCTCTCGTGTTGTGTAATTTTTTTTAAAATCATACAAAAATTTACAATGAATGAACATTATTTTCAAGATGTGAACAATTATTTTGAACATTGTGATTTATTTCTCTCTCTGAAAATATACCATTGCGAAGTATATTTTGAAGGTTAAAAAAAATATTCACGCGATTTGAAAAGATGCTTCTATTGTTCAAGAAAATTACTCACGAGTTTAAGAAATGTTCGCAAAAGTTATAAAAAATTATTCGAGTTAAAATGTTGTTAAAAACTATCTGTAAATTCAAGAAAATATTTGCAACCGTTATAAAAAATTATTCGGGAGTTCAAAAGAATACTTTTTTGTAAAAAAAACTTTCCACGAATTCAAGAAAATGTTCGCACTCAAAAAAATTGCTTACGATAAAAAAAATGTTCACATGGATATGAAATATTATTCCCGGGTTTAAAAATTTATTTGTAAAATTTAAAAAATGTTTGCAAGATTTAAAATGTTCACCTATTATATAGTAAAAAATTATACATATGATTTTTTAAGAACAAAAAATTAAAAAAATTCAAAATACAAATAAGAAATAAAACAAAAAAAACGTGAAATAAAATCCGAAGTGATCCCCCTGTTTAAAAAAATCAGTGATCCTGAGCACAAGTGATCCCGTTGTTTAAAAAAAATCAAAAACAATATTTATAAGTTTCAAAAAACTGAAACAAATCCCAAATGTAGCCAATGATGTATTCCATAAACGCAAAAAATACAACTTCAAATACTTTATGTTTTGGGCTATATAAAAATCACAAAAGTGTGGATCTGGATGTGTATATTTTCAAATCTCCAAACTTATCAGATGTCATTTTTATGTAGCCTAAAATACAAAGTATTTGAAGTTGATATTTTGCAGGTTTGTGGGAGACATCATTTTCTATATCCAGAATTTTTTACAGATTTTTTTGAAACTTGTGAATATTTGTTTCAATCTATTATATAATTAAAACACAGGACAAACAATGGCTACGATTAATTTGACATAAGTCATATTAAGAAGTACGGCTCAGATTGATCGGAGATGTAAACACGCGCAAGAGAAAGAAAAAAGATAGCCTTGCCGATTCCAGTGCGTATTCCACGAGGAAACTCAAGGAGATAATTAAGAGACGTACACGTGCGAAGCAGCAAGCACGCGCACGAGAAGAAAAAAAAATCCGTGTATACCCGGCCGATTTCAGTACGTGTTCCACCAGGAAACGCCTCATCGTGACCGTGCAAGCATCTATGATCTATCACGTCTGACTTTTCCAATACGAACTACTTCGTGCAGCCAGAAACACAGCTAATAAATACCGGATTGGTCTTCTCCTATCGCCTTTCACCCGGCCGACGACCTCGGTGTCGATCTGTTTCCTTTGTGTCAACATGGTCAGGTAGAAATATCTAACCCTAGGCGGTGTCGCGGTGTTGGGGCAAGGCCAGGCCGCTAGGGGCAGACGAACATCGCGAGGTGCCGCTTGGTAAAAGCAAGAAGCCGGCCAGCGTGAAGTGTAGGACAATTTCAAGCTGCACATCTCCGGCGACCGGCGGCCGCGTTGCTTTGCTCACAAGAAGGTAGATCATCAACAGGCAAGAACACCATGTCACACTTCAATAAATAAGGAAAATCGATCGTCTTAACAGAAGAGACAGATCGATTTCTCTCCGTCGGACATACACCTTCGTCCTCGATTTGACGATGATGAGGAGTTGAAGCTGCCATCCATGTGAGCGTTGAACCTTTACAAGAAGAGACAGATCGATTTCTCTCCGTCGGACGACATACACCTTCGTCCTCGATTTGACGAAGATGAGGAGTTGAATCTGCCATCCATGTGAGCATTGAACCTTTCTCCGGCTAGCTCAGGGAGTGCAAGGTGGACAAGCTGCCGCTGCCAGCTGCCTCCTTCCCCATGGCGTCTTCATCGCAACTAACAGACTTCACGGCTCACAACGGATGAAGTTTGGCGGTTCACCATAGGTGTGTGCATCTACCCCCATAGTGTTTGCTGGAGGAGGCCATTCCTTCCGATCGTATCCATGTGCTGACTCTGTCTGAAAAAGGGAGATCACACATTCTCTGGAATTGATATGTGCGTTGTCTTCCTAGACACATCTTTTCAGCGGCTTCTAGGATTGATCTGGTAACAGTATTGCTTTTTCATTAATGTGTTACTGGTATTGTTAACCTCTATCTCTTATCTCAGTTTAATCCCCAATATAATCATATGTTGGTTCGATGCAATTATTGTTGCCGGGAGCGGTTATAAGAAAAACAGTTTTTCTGTGTTTTAATTTTGTTGCAAACTCTTCTAATTGTATGAACTAATTTTCTTTGTCATTTGTAGCGACCCGCACCTGCCACCACTTGTGTAGCAAGTGTAAGTCTTTGGCCAGACGCAGGTAAGCATCACTTTACCAACATCTTGCCCATCAGAGTAGCAATGGCTACGATTAATTTGACATAAGTCATATTAAGAAGTACGGCTCAGATTGATCGGAGATGTAAACACGCGCAAGAGAAAGAAAAAAGATAGCCTTGCCGATTCCAGTGCGTATTCCACGAGGAAACTCAAGGAGATAATTAAGAGACGTACACGTGCGAAGCAGCAAGCACGCGCACGAGAAGAAAAAAAAATCCGTGTATACCCGGCCGATTTCAGTACGTGTTCCACCAGGAAACGCCTCATCGTGACCGTGCAAGCATCTATGATCTATCACGTCTGACTTTTCCAATACGAACTACTTCGTGCAGCCAGAAACACAGCTAATAAATACCGGATTGGTCTTCTCCTATCGCCTTTCACCCGGCCGACGACCTCGGTGTCGATCTGTTTCCTTTGTGTCAACATGGTCAGGTAGAAATATCTAACCCTAGGCGGTGTCGCGGTGTTGGGGCAAGGCCAGGCCGCTAGGGGCAGACGAACATCGCGAGGTGCCGCTTGGTAAAAGCAAGAAGCCGGCCAGCGTGAAGTGTAGGACAATTTCAAGCTGCACATCTCCGGCGACCGGCGGCCGCGTTGCTTTGCTCACAAGAAGGTAGATCATCAACAGGCAAGAACACCATGTCACACTTCAATAAATAAGGAAAATCGATCGTCTTAACAGAAGAGACAGATCGATTTCTCTCCGTCGGACATACACCTTCGTCCTCGATTTGACGATGATGAGGAGTTGAAGCTGCCATCCATGTGAGCGTTGAACCTTTACAAGAAGAGACAGATCGATTTCTCTCCGTCGGACGACATACACCTTCGTCCTCGATTTGACGAAGATGAGGAGTTGAATCTGCCATCCATGTGAGCATTGAACCTTTCTCCGGCTAGCTCAGGGAGTGCAAGGTGGACAAGCTGCCGCTGCCAGCTGCCTCCTTCCCCATGGCGTCTTCATCGCAACTAACAGACTTCACGGCTCACAACGGATGAAGTTTGGCGGTTCACCATAGGTGTGTGCATCTACCCCCATAGTGTTTGCTGGAGGAGGCCATTCCTTCCGATCGTATCCATGTGCTGACTCTGTCTGAAAAAGGGAGATCACACATTCTCTGGAATTGATATGTGCGTTGTCTTCCTAGACACATCTTTTCAGCGGCTTCTAGGATTGATCTGGTAACAGTATTGCTTTTTCATTAATGTGTTACTGGTATTGTTAACCTCTATCTCTTATCTCAGTTTAATCCCCAATATAATCATATGTTGGTTCGATGCAATTATTGTTGCCGGGAGCGGTTATAAGAAAAACAGTTTTTCTGTGTTTTAATTTTGTTGCAAACTCTTCTAATTGTATGAACTAATTTTCTTTGTCATTTGTAGCGACCCGCACCTGCCACCACTTGTGTAGCAAGTGTAAGTCTTTGGCCAGACGCAGGTAAGCATCACTTTACCAACATCTTGCCCATCAGAGTAGCATAACAGAAGCACGGCAGTGGATTCGATAATTTGACAATGGAATACATTTTACAAAACAAATTACAACTCAACTCTTACAAACATTTACAAGAACAATGGTCTAAATGCTACAATCTTCGGATAGACACCCATTGCGTTGCTCGTTGGAGTCCAAGTGGTAGTTGACTCCTTCACCGTGCCTGCTTCTCGAACTCCTCCTTGACGTCCAGGTATCCCACTCCAGCATCTATTGCCTCGCAACAACCTAAGCAGGGGGAGGGTTTTACACGTATGAGTACACGGAGGTACTCAACAAGTCCAGATAAAGGTGTTTGATGCACTATCATCTACTAGGACCAATGGTCCAGAAGTTGTAACGATTTTCGAAAACATTTTTGAGAAAGGTCAAGTTTTATATATGAAATCTATGATCTTCTTGTCTCACGAGCTGCTAGAATCCCCTGTGGATTCCTTTCTCGCCACGTTCGCAGCTCCTTCGCGGAACAGGGAGTGACATGCCACAATTTGATACACTCTGCAGAGGTGCGCTACTTTACCCACAGACAATCCGCAATCCGGGTGACCATGCCCTGCACTCACTACCGGATTTTGGATCACAAAGCTGTGTCACCCACCTTGTTTGACATACCTCGCATCGCAGCTGGCAGAACCAGCTACCCGTCCATAACATTGGCTACAGTAGAGCCTAACATTGGCTACAGTAGAGCCCTTCAACAGTTTGGTCGCCTACAGTAGAGGTCACACCCCAAACTGCCATCCCTGGGTGGTATGCCTTATAAGGTGGTATTTCTCCAGCTCAGCCTCGCCCATACAGGTCGTGTGGTCAACGCTGTCGCTACGGCGCTTAAGCACAAGAAGGCAATTGTTTTTAACCTACTGGTGATATCCCTTGTAGTCGAACCCGCTTCCAATGGCTTGACAGCCTCCAAACAAGGGTTCGAACTACCAGCCATAACAGTTCACCGACTGCTCCATCAGTCGATCAACAAGTTCCATATCATATTATTCATAACATATATTTTTCTTTGATGCAGGTGATATCACAGATAATAAGTTGCAAATAGTTTGATAAAAATAATCAAGTGGACATGAGCTGGACTTGCCTGAGATATCCGGAAGTTAGCACAACACCAAAGATTCAATTTCATCCCATAAGAATTCCAAAGAAGATCCAAGCTGGAAAAGGCAAACGAATTCCACTCAACACTAACACACAACAGTTCACAGCAAATGGTATGATGCACATGTAGGCTACAGTTGCACTTAACAGTACTGAAGTGTGGGTGATTCACTTAGAGCACTCTTGGTTGATGTATTCCAACAGGCAATGGACAAGATTTCTATGTAGAACTTACTAGCGATACAAGACATGCATTTAGATTTGTTCTTGAGCGAGTTGTGGCAGTTCATAACCAAGGAATGAAGAATAATTGATTCCCAGATTTATTTGTAAGGATACATATGTCAGATGTTAATGATCTCCGATTATTCTTATTTACATCACTCAAATTCGATTTCATCTCAAGCATGGATTTTAGTTCACATGGTTCAACAAACTAATTGATTAAGTCATTCACAGGCTTCTAACAATCTTCAGTGTGAAGAGGAAATAATTGAAGAACAGATAACAGGAGCTATGCTACTGGTTCAACTAAATCAATTTCATCTACTACATGTACTGGAGTGAGTCACGGGCTGGCATTTGGTTACTTATTTGGTCACCTAAATGCTGCTACCAGATAGAAGAAATAATATGATGTTTGACTCAGGTGAATTAACCAAGCATGAATGATATTTGATTAATACTAGGTACTAGTATGACTGCTCCAGAACTACAAGTTCCAGTAATGACGGAAACTTGGAGCTATGTATTCCATTACTGATTAGACATAACCCACTGGTTCTAATGTTACAGAAATGATTAAATATAGATTGTGAGATACTGAATATTAGCCTGGGCTACCAACATAGGTACATGATGGCTGCATACTACGATGCCTCACCGGAATGTCCGAACTCTCACGATACTTGGTTTATGCTAAAAGAACTACTCCAAAGCTGATTGCCTGAAGGTTTCCTGAAGCTAAGTTTGGTTGTCGAAACGCTACAGAAACTCTCTGAATATTAGTTCTCTAGTGTAGCTAAATTGGGGTACAGTGGTACAGCTGCTACTCTGGAATCTAAATACTACAACCTTTGTTTTGTTGCTGATGGATTCAAATGATAAAGCTTCAGTTTAGAATTTATTTGTATAACAAGATTGACCTTCCATTTAGATTTGCAAACAAGCAGTAAGGCAAACACGTACAGAGCAAGCTACAGTTCTTTCGACTTTCAGGACACGGGCTATTATATTTCCAGAGATAACAATGTAGTTCTCATCTTAATAAAAGCATTACTCCAATGAACATGTACTAGCAGCTACTACTATCGATGGAGAGAAGTCTTGGAAAGGTTTGTTCAACTACATATTAATTCCTACTGAAATCTGTACTAGATGTCATGGACGATATTCTGAACCAGATTACTCTATGCATCACAAGTGGACTAGAAATCATATCATTGAGATTCTTAGTGCACCGAAGTGTGGAGTTATACCTGATTGGTTGGGGATTTGATAGGTCGTGATCTGCCTGGGGAGGGATTTTGGTCTCCTATACAATTTCTTCTATCTGACGTCAAGATGAATCGCGGGTGCTGACAGGCTTGACGTGCTCCAGTGACGATGATTCAGCACCGGCGATGCGCCTCTTGATAATCAGGTCCTCCACCTCGTCCAGGTGCCCGCTTGCGCCGGCGAGTTGCCGCTGCCGTCCACCTCGGTATCCTGCCTCCACTGTCGCCAGCAGTGGATGGGATTGACCACCATCGAAGCCATGATGGGGATCTGAATCTCTGCTTTCCCTCCGTGCTCCTGGTGCTTGGTCGCCTAGCCTAGGTCACGGCCATGGTGTAGGAGCTCAGTTTAGGTGGAGAGATGATACAGAGATGGGAGGAAGAAGATGTGCCCCGTAGCTAGCTAATGAAGAAGTGTCTCACTTGATTTCCCCAACTTTGGACTTCTACCGAGAGCAGGACGTGCCCATGTATGCTACGGTGGATGCTCCTCTGTTCGCCAGCTCCTGATGTGGTCATTTGGCCCAATCGGTGGGGATAGGCTCTAGTAAAAACCCAAAGAACTAACACAGTATGCTATTACCCGGCCCGGTAAAGTAATTGGTGATATTTTCATGGATGCCATATGTGCACATGACAGGATAATTAAAAATACTAGACCAATCAATCTGTGGTATAAATATTTAACACGCTAGTAAAATGTGTATTGATAGCAAATTGATTTTACTAGGAAATGCCATCGAAAACAAATTATTCTTATAGATTCTTTTTAATTCTATTATTAGGATTCCTCAATCGGTCCATCTGCCCTCGCGACTATTTTGCGAGTTAGACGAATTATACCGACAAAATAACTTATATCGTAAAATAGTTTTTCTCAAAAATATTATTCTATGGAAAATAAGAATTCCAGAATATGTTCTCGAGCGCACATGCTCGACGCCCCTCCGAGTTCTCAAGTTGCATATTTTAAAACATTAAACACTCAAGCAACAACAGTGATAATTAACGAGGCCTTTATCGACATGCATTAGTTACTTTATTATTTGTTTCAGAGTGTGATGGTTTTTGGATTTACTTGAGTTCAATTTTCTTATGCATATGAAATGCATACAATGCATGACAATCAATAGTTCACACATATATGGTTATAGCCATAATCATGGTTTGACATACACTGCCCCCGAGCCGGTGTCGTCTCACCAATAGCTGGTTAAACCTTATTAAGAGACAAAACGAAATTTTCTAGCTCGACTTTTAGCTAAACTAGATATAAATATCTGGGGTATTACATCATTGCTCTGCAGGTTACTGGTGGTCACATATCAATTTCGCAACACTCTGAATATTTTGGTTCCTCTCTGGAAATTTCTCTTTTATTCAATATTTTTACTTTTGGTACAATTATTCGTCGTACTATTTTTCTCAGAAACATTTTATGTCCTCTTATATCACCTATTTTGCAAACAGTGTTTGCTTTTCTGATATATTCATTTTACCACAGGTTACTAGAGAGCGTGATTAACATCATGATGCTAAAAGACAAGGAGCAGTGGAGATTCATCGATTGAAACTTAAGAGATATCAACGATTGAAATCTATGGACTTGACAGCGGAGGAAATGCACGTGGGCTATGCGTTTCAAAAATTATAAATATTGGAACAGAGTAGTACGTGGAGAAGTCAGATCTATGGAGTTTATCGGGTTGGCTGGCATGAACCTCTTCAACCACAAATCATAGATTGATAATTGATTCAGGTGGGGATTAACTCCCCCGGTGAAAATTCAGAAAAAATTGATCGTTATAGCTGGTGCCGTCCCTTGCAACGACACAACATAAAACCTCCGACTAGCTCAAGGCGATGTTATCTCGCGCAGATGAATTTGACTAGGGCGATCTCATGCAAACGAGCTTGACAAACAAACAAGGAGACCTCAGTTTACGATGAGCCGCGGCGAGTTGGTACCAGTTGGACTCTGATTATGTTTTCATAACACGTATTAAGTCAAGTTTGCTCACGGCCCGGCTGGCCTGCCAGCGGTAGTGGGTAATAAAGATTGTTCGAACTGGCCGCAATGCACCAAATTATTTTTAATGGGATTCTCATTGTGAAGTTGCATGATTTAATGAAAATTGTAGGCACATAGATGCAAGAGCCAGCAGATAGTACTGTAGCTTTGCGAGTAAGCCCAAAGGATGATTTAAGGATGAAAGAAGAACAACACCCGAGTATATATATATGTATGATCTATCTGTCAACTATTATATAGTGTAACAATCTGCATTTAAGCATGTTCCAGAACATCGAGCAATAAAATGCACAACGCCCGCATCGTGCGAATATATGATCATTTTAGTAAAACTATAATAAAAGAAACGAAACAACATTGTCCACATCGGGTGAAATAAATATTTTTGGGAATAAATAAATAAAAATATTAGTTCAGTTGACGACATATAGTTGGTAGATCAAATAAATTCAAACATAAGTGAAGAATCTAGCCGCGCAAATGCGCGGGCCAACCTGCTAGTTTTTTTAAAACAACAGGATCACTAGTGCTCGAGAGTAGATCACACTTTCCGAGAAGAAAAAGATACAAAATCGGGAAAAAGAAAACAAGAAAAAAAACACTACGAATCAAATAGAGGAAACTATATCTAGGCGTGCCCACCACAAACAAGCCTTTAGGCGTCGGTGGAGTAACTGACGCTGAAGGCATTTGCCGACGCATGCACGCGTGTAAGCCAATGGGCTGAGTTGGGTTGCCCATGTGGGCTCCGGTCAGCTAAGGGTCAAATCCTATGCGGCGCCCGTTAGCGCCGCAAAGCGATTACGCCACCTGAAGGATTCGCGTGGCGAAGCTTTACTGGGCCGGCCCGTTGGCGCCTTTTTCCTTTTTCTGTTTCTTTTTCTTTTTTTCTGTTTCTTTTTTATTTTCTGTTTCCTTTAGCGATTTCGTTTTTATTTTTATTTTATGTTTTTTTTGTTTTCTTTTTCTTATTATTTTTCGTTCTATTTTTTTAAATTGATTCTAAAATTGAAAATGGTTCCAATTTTTGAAAATGGTTCTAATTTTAAAATTGTTCCAAAATTGAAAATGGTTCCAAATTTGAATATGATTCCAACTTTGTCCAATTATGAAAATGGTTCCATTTTTAAAAATTCTTACAAAATTGAAAATAGTTCCAAAATTTAAAATTGGTCCCGAATTTAAAAATTGTTCTAAATTTAAAATGGTTCCAAATATAAAAATGGTTCCAAAATTGAAAATGGTTCCAATTTTTGTCCCAAATTTGAAAATGGTTCCAAAATGTAAAATGGTTCCAATTTTGAAAATGGTTCTAAATTTCAAAATGGATCCATTTTTTAAAATGGTTCCAACTTTGAAAATGGTTCCAATTTTGAAAATGGTTCCAAAATTGAAAATAGTTCCAAAATTTAAAAATGGTTCCGAATTTAAAAATGGTTCCCAATTTAAAATGGTTCCAATTTTAAAAAGGGTTCCAAATTGGAAAATTGTTCATTTTTTGAAATTGGTTCGATTTTAAAAATGGTTCCAAATTAAAAAATTGTTCATTTTTAAAAATGGTTCCAACTTTTAAAATGGTTTCGAATTTCAAATGGTTCCAAATTTAAAAAATGGTTCCATTTTAAAAATGGTACCAAATTTAAAAATGGTTCCAAAATTAAAAATTGTTCATTTTTAAAATGGTTCCAATTTTGAAAATTGTTCATTTTTTAAATGGTTCCACATTTAAAAATTATTTCAAATTTTAAAATGGTTCCATTTTGAAAATGGTTTCATTTTTGAAATGGTTCAAAATTTAAAATGTTTCTATTTTGAAAATGGTTCCAAATCTAAAAATGGTTCTAAATTTAAAATGGTTCCAAATTTGAAATGGTTCCAAATTTAAAAATGGTTCCAAATTTAAATCTAATTTTTAAAAGAAAATCTAACATTTTTCAAATCTATTTTTTTCAAAAATCGACAAAGCGAAAGTAAAAGAAAAACCAAAAAAATACAGAAAATAAAGAAACAAGAAAAAAATGAAAAACCATAAGAGAATAGTAAAAACAGTATTTCGGCCAATGGACCGGGCCATTAGCGGGCGCCCTTCAGGCGGCGCGAAGGTGAATCGCCGCCTGCGGGCGCCGCAAAGGAGCTCCCTAGCTAAGGCCTTGATGACCATGGGTTAGCGCTACATGCGAAGGCCACGAAGCCCATATGTGGCTTTGGTCGTGGGCTCATGACCTGATGCTGGACAAGGCTTCACGTGACCAAAAATTAGAAAAAAAAGTGACCAAGGCATGCAGGAATATTCCTTGAAAAGAGAAAATTACAAAAAATCATCGCAATACAAGGCTAAGATTCAAAAATCACCTGCCTTCATTTTTTTCGCAAGTTGCCACCGGTTTAAGTTGACAGATGGCTTCGCTTAGCTGCGCTAAAAGTCATTCTGACTAACCGGGCCCACTATCAGGCTGACATGGCATACCGGTAACGTTCCCGGGCATCAAAATTCCTGGTCAGATTATTTTAAGAAATAAAGGGAGTAGAAAAAGGAAAGGAGAAAAAAAGTAGACAAAATAAATATGAACCGGTTCGTTGGCTTCCACGAACCATCAACCACAGAGGCGAGTACGGTCACGCCATGCTCCCTCATCTGGACAGCGGCCGTGTACCTGCCGCGCCGATTAGATTCGGGTTTATATTTGTAAAATAAATCTGAAAATGAATGAAAATTCATTGGCGTCGTTTAAATTTATTTACGGCGTGTTCATGCGTGACGCTTATCAGTGGCTTGGAACCGGCACGTCGCTGGTAATCTATACTTCTTTTACAACAAAACCCCACCAAGTGTAATTAATATTTTTATACCTCCACATGTAAGATATCCACATCACTTGCTCTTTTAGCCAATCAATTGTCCATGTCACTCCACTAATATTAATTAATTATTTTCTACCTCTACATGCAAGCACCCACATCATCTTTTTTAACCCATCAAATTGTCCACACTAAAGTTTTTGATGTTCGAATGATAAAATCACACCATATCGCTATATAGTTACAAAAGTAAATCATGTCAAGTAGAACACCGGAATTAGTTTCGCCAGTGAACTTTTTGCCAGTTCTTTTCAATGATGAAAATCATATAGTTGTTATGTGAAATTATGGCTCTTCTATATGTATCCACTCAAAAAGTTTGTAGAAATATTATGCAGTAATGTGCATGTCACATTCATGCAAGCCATGCGCAACATCCGTTTTTTCAACCTGTTGATACAATCTTATCTATATCAATCAGATATACCCTAAAACATAACGATCTTTAAATTCTAAACCACACATACATTCGATGTCTAAATTTTTTAGCCTCTTGACTGCTATGATTAACTAAATTTCCATATTTTTTTTGCCAACTACAAGTTCCATACGTTTTATTAAATTTTTTAAAAGATACCCGCTGCAACGCGCGGGGTGTTATTCTAATACTTACCAATGACGTGTCCACCGCACACCACTGGTAACATATTTATCGGTGGGGTGTCCGCTTCACACCACCGGTAACTATTACTAGTGGCGTGAAACTAGTGGTATGCCCAAATACACGTTACTAATGGCCAAATCGATATGCGACTACTAAGTTATTTCCTACTAGACTACTAGTGATAACCATCTCTACAACATTTAAGCTCCCTATGATTGTTGGCCTGTGGTTAATCCACGACACTGGTCCCACAAATCAGTGGCACATGGATTTGGTTTTTGTCTGCGTGTCACGTTTCTGTTGGAAACGACGTGGACCCATAGGTGTGCGCGGCGTGGAATAGATGGCGTCGGCGCGGTCGGTTCCTTGTTGGGTAGTCATGTTTTCTTCCTCCTCATTCTTGTTGTCTCCTCTCCCTTCGGTCTTCTCCGGTATTCTGTTCGGCGTTGAGCCCCCGCGCCCTCACCGTTCTCTTCGTCGCGCCCACGGTCCACCACCGTGCCGCCGTGGCGCCGGCCGACGGGGACGGCGCGAGGTTGAGGCGCTGCTTGCCGGTGACGGCGACGCGGGAGACGGCGAGCTGGTCGCCCACGCTGTGCGACGGTGCCGGGTCACCGCCGCCGCCGTCGGACCTCCAGGAGGAGGGCGCGAAGCCTTTGAAGAAGCCCATGAGAAAGCAGAGGAATAAGTGGAGCAACGCCCTCTTCTATAGGTGCGCATCCCGCCGCTGCCCGGGCTTCCGCCCGCCAGCCTAATCCCATGCCGACATCCGCCTCCAGCAATAATTGGCCGATTTGTTTTGGTTTTGGTCGGATTTGTGATTTGGCGCTCGATTTTGGTAAGGGTTTTTAATTTGGGCTAGATTTTTGTTTGATTTGGGCTGTCTCTACAGGAGAATGTGCTATGGCGATCTAGAAACTTGATGAAGGAGAAGACAGGAGATGCGCACCTCGGTTTGTGGGATTTGGGGCGCGCGGTTGCAGCTCAATCTCCTGCATGCCTCACACCGCCGCTGCAATGGCTACGACCATCTCCAGCTCCGCGCTCTTCTCCTCCACGTTCTCCGGCAATAGGCGCGGTATGCAATAGGCGGCGAGGCCAGTGCCTTGCCATACCGTCCTGGCAGGCCTAATAGTGCAGTGCGAGAAGAGCGACAAGCAGAAACCAGAAGCCGCGTTAGTCCCAAGTGAGCAGCGCTTTCATGTTCGAGGGTGAGGACGGTACGAACCCCTACACTATCTCTTTCTCCCTACTTGCTGCAGTTCAAGGCAACCCCGGCTCTATCTCTTACTCCCTACTTGCTGCAGTAGTGCAGTTTAATGCTTCTCAAAATTGAGAAATGTACAACTAATGCACGCAAATTAGGAAATTTACCACAGTTTAGGATTAACCTGTTGTAAATTGTAAGTTTACTTCTTAGACATAGTTCTCCATTTGTTTTGACAACTCTCGGATAGTGTCTTTTAGTTTCATCGTTTCACTGCAGCATCAGTCCGCGCAGGGCCGGCTCTAAAATTTTATGGGCCCAGGTACGAACTCCGTAAATGGGCCCCAAATAAATGGGCCTCTAATTTTGTTTAGTATGACATATATGTATTACCACTGTCGTGCGACAATTATCTGTGTAGTTTACAGAAGTTAATACTAGCAGCGTGCATGTAGCACGGCACGCCACTAGGAATATAGCAGACACACCCAAATTCTGGGCCCCAATTTTGGCTGGGCCCTGGGCGGTCGCACTTCTTGCACTGGGCCTAAGCCGGCCCTGAGTCCGCGATTAAATCCACTATTTGCATTGAAATCTTGGTCTGTGATCAATGCTTATATAGTACTATACATAAACTGCTGAAATTAGGTCCTGATATTTTGTGGTCAACAAGGATTCAGTGGAATTAAATCAACGACATGCATGGAAATGAAATTTACCTAGATGGGGTGGTTAATTCAGACAAGAACAAGGCTAATATGTTGTTTTGTTCTTATTGCATCTGTTAAACAAATGCTGTTTTGGCTCATGGTGTTCACCTATGTTACTGTTTAGTGCGTAGGCTCATTAAGAGCTCACTATTGTGCCTGGTACCATAGCTTGCTTGTCGTGGTGGGAATCACGCAGATGCCACTGGGTGGCTTATTCTGGGGCCGAATGGATGCTTGTGGATTCGGGGAGGGATTGCGCGATGGAGTCGCACACGAGCAAGAACAGCCAAGAACACAAATAAGAACTCAAGAAACCAAGAACTCAAGCAAGAACGCAAGAACACCACGATATACCCTGCTTCGGGGCCCTCGTGAGGAGGTAAAACCCCTACTGCAGCACTAGCCTACTTGGTGTATTCTCTTCTTTGTATATGATTTGTACAAGTGCTCCTTGAGCTGTAAGGAGCTAGCCATGGAGAGGAGCTCAAGGAAGAAGAAGAAGCTAAGCCAAAGGGGGGAAGTGAGCCAGCGTGGGGAGCCTCTCCTGCCTCTTCCCCCTGGTGCCCTTTATATAGGTGCCCAGGGGACAAGTGAGAGGTCAAACTGACAAGAAACACTGTTCATGCACTGTAGCACTGAGCTGACTGGGCTCCTTTGTCTTCTAGCTTCTGTCTCCGGCATCTCCGGGAGATACCGTCCTTTCCTTTGTCTTCTAGCCGTTGTCTTCAGAATCTCCACGTCCTCTTCTTACCCTCTCCCGAAGATATTTATGATGATTCGGATAAGGGTGTCCGGCATCGGCGGAGAGTGATCCGGTTAGGGATGTCCCGGCGGTGGCGGAGAGTGATCCGGTTAGGGATGTCACGACGTCGGCGGAGAGTGATCCGGTTAGGGATGTCCCGGCGTCGCGGAGAGTGATCCGGTTAGGGATGTCCCGGCGGTGCGGAGAGTGATCCGGTTAGGGATGTCCCGGCGGTGGCGGAGAGTGATCCGGTTAGGGATGTCACGACGTCGGTGGAGAGTGATCCGGTTAGGGATGTCCCGGCGTCGGCGGAGAGTGATCCGGTTAGGGATGTCCCGGCGGTGCGGAGAGTGATCCGGTTAGGGATGTCCCGGCGTCGGCGGAGAGTGATCCGGTTAAGGATGTCCCGGCGTCGGTGGAGAGTGATCCGGTCAGGGATATCCCGGCGTCGGCGGAGAGTGATCCGGTTAGGGATGTCCCGGCGTCGGCGGAGAGTGATCCGGTTAGGGATGAAGAGTCGAGGCCACCTGTCTCGACTTGGAGCGCATCTGACGTCCTAGGAGCTTTGGTCAAAGCAACAACTCTGGGGTACCCGGGGTCACATCCCCGACAGTAGTCCCCGAGGCTGCGGGGGACTCGCAGAGTCGCGCGCAGACTTACAAAAAGAAGAATCACACAAAAACCTCCATATGCACAACCTCCTGCTTGCATGGGCGCCTTTGTATGTCGGTTCTTAGCCCTCCTGGCCTTTACCGAACTCGGATGCCGCTAGCCCTCCTGACTTTTACCGACTCGGATGCTGCCAGCGTCGGTTCTTAGCCCTCCTGGCCTTCACCGAATTGGGATGTTGCCAGCGTCAATTCTTAAACCTCTTGCCTTTTACCGACCCGGATGCCGCCAGCGTCGGTTCTTAGCCCTCCTGGCTTTTACCGACTCGGATGCCGCCTGCGTCGGTTCTTAGCCCTCCTGGCCTTCACCGAATTGGGATGCCGCCGGCGTCGGTTCTTAGCCCTCCTGGCTTTTACCGACTCGGATGCCGCCAGCGTCGGTTCTTAGCCCTCCTGGCTTTTACCGACTCGGATGCCGCCTGCGTTGATTCTTAGCCCTCCTGGCCTTCACCGAATTGGGATGCCGCCAGCGTCGGCTGGCCGACATAAACCTGCATGTACGTATCTCAAATGTCTCGGTACCTCGGCCTCTCTGGGCATATCACATAGGTCTCGGTATCTCAGCCTCTCTAGGCATATCTCATATGTCTCGGTATCTCGGCCTCTTTGGGCGTAACTCATATGTCTCGGTATCTCGGCCTCTCTAGGCATATCTCATATGTCTCGGTATCTCAGCCTCTTTGGGCGTAACTCATATGTCTCGGTACCTCGGATGTCTGGTAGCCACTTTGGGCGCTTACCGACATAAATGTCTCCAGCCTCTGCTGGTTTGACATAAGCATATCTCGAATGCCGGTCTTAGCCACTTCGGGCGTTTACCGACATAGATGTCTCCAGCCGCTGCTGAACCGACATATAACCTGCAAAAACATATCTCAAAGGTTGCCTCTGGCTAACCAACACAAACAATGATCTGGTATGCAAATGGTGCCGTGATACGCTGGCAAACAGAATAAACAGCGATGTGAGATATGGAATGATGTCATGATATTGTGATAAACCGAAATAAACGGCGATCCGGGATGGGGAATGATACCGTGATACTGTGGTAAACCGAAATACATGGCGATCTAGAGAATACCGATATTGCTAGGGTACCTTGGATAATTTTAACATAACCAATATAACCATGATACCTTGGATTTCCATTATGACCCGGATTTCCATTATGACCCGGATTTCAAATGTGACCCGGATTTCCAATGTGACCCGGATTTCCAATATGGCCCGGATTTCCAATATGATCCGGATTTCCAATATGACCCGGATTTCCAACATGCCCGGATTTCCGATATGACCCGGATTTCCAATATGACCCGGATTTCAATTATGACCCGGATTTCCAGGATATCTTAGTAACGAACATTCTCAATAAAACCGATGTCACCTTTCAATGTTAGTCCAACATACATATCATGAAGAATATTTGACGGAAACAACAATTATACTAACCGAGGCAAACTAGCTATAGCACTTGATAGAAAACGAATCTAACAGCAGATACTATGCACAAAAAACTAGACTCGGTTTCAACCGAGTCCCGAGTTACTTTTCTTATCTAGGAGAAGGTGTAAACAGACTGGATATCCAGTCCCCGGGTCTAAACATCTTGTCCCGGGGAGAACACTTAGACAGAAAGCGAGGGGGCAGTCCCCGAGTAACTTTTGAGACTAAACAAAACTGGACTGGCTATCCAGTCCCCGGGTCCAAACACTTTGACCCCGGGGAAACAACTAAACAAAGCAAGGTAGAAACGAGGGGGCAGTCCCCGAGCACAGTTTGAGACTATCTAAAAGCATGACGTAGACATATAAACGATACTTACAAGGCCAGGTTGTTGGAGAAGTCGAGGAAGACGCTAATGCCGGCATGGATATCAGCATGTCGGTCTGGGTCACCAACTTCTCGGCTCGGACCACCTGTATGTCGGATCTGACCAACACATGTCGGATTTTCCAAGCTTAATTCGGATTTCTCCAAGGTATCTCGGATTTCCAAGCCTTAACTTGGATTTCCAAGACTTGACCCGGATTGCCAAGACTTGACTCGGATTTCCAACCTCAACTCAGATTTCCAAGACTTGATTCGGATTGCCAAGACTTGATTCGGATTTCTCTAGTGTGATTCGGATTTGAAGGGCAACCAGGATTTCTGGGTGATTCGGATTTCCAGGGTAACCCGGATTTCTGGGTGATTCGGATTTCGAGGGTAACCCGGATTTCTGGGTGATTCGGATTTCGAGGGTAACCCGGATTTGAACTGCAGTCAACTTGAAAATGAGTTAACACACGGGGACGATGCCGAAGTCGAGTCCCCGAGTCACTTTTCACTCCACGGATCTGTCAATGATGTCAAGCTAGAGCGCGGGGACCACGGCGATGTTGAGTCCCCGCGTTGACGACGAAGATCCCGTCCGAAATTAGCCCAACAAGCGCCACTATCAGCCCCACGGTGGGCGCCAACTGTCGTGGTGGGAATCACGCAGATGCCACGGGGTGGCTTATTCTGGGGCCGAATGGATGCTTGTGGATTCGGGGAGGGATTGCGCGATGGAGTCGCACACGAGCAAGAACAGCCAAGAACACAAATAAGAACTCAAGAAACCAAGAACTCAAGCAAGAACGCAAGAACACCACGATGTACCCTGCTTTGGGGCCCTCGTGAGGAGGTAAAACCCCTACTGCAGCACTAGCCTACTTGGTGTATTCTCTTCTTTGTATATGATTTGTACAAGTGCTCCTTGAGCTGTAAGGAGCTAGCCATGGAGAGGAGCTCAAGGAAGAAGAAGCTAAGCCAATGGGGGAAGTGAGCCAGCGTGGGGAGCCTCTCCTGCCTCTTCCCCCTGGTGCCCTTTATATAGGTGCCCAGGGGACAAGTGAGAGGTCAAACTGACAAGAAACACTGTTCATGCACTGTAGCACTGAGCTGACTGGGCTCCTTTGTCTTCTAGCTTCTGTCTCCGGCATCTCCGGGAGATGCCGTCCTTTCCTTTGTCTTCTAGCCGTTGTCTTCAGAATCTCCACGTCCTCTTCTTACCCTCTCCCGAAGATATTTATGATGATTCGGATAAGGGTGTCCCGGCATCGGCGGAGAGTGATCCGGTTAGGGATGTCCCGGCGGTGGCGGAGAGTGATCCGGTTAGGGATGTCACGACGTTGGTGGAGAGTGATCCGGTTAGGGATGTCCCGGCGTCGGTGGAGAGTGATCCGGTTAGGGATGTCCCGGCGGTGCGGAGAGTGATCCGGTTAGGGATGTCCCGGCGGTGGCGGAGAGTGATCCGGTTAGGGATGTCATGACGTCAGCGGAGAGTGATCCGGTTAGGGATGTCCCGGCGTCGGCGGAGAGTGATCCGGTTAGGGATGTCCCGGCGATGCGGAGAGTGATCCGGTTAGGGATGTCCCGGCGTCGGCGGAGAGTGATCTGGTTAGGGATGTCCCGGCGTCGGCGGAGAGTGATCCGGTCCGGGATGTCCCGGCGTCGGCGGAGAGTGATCCGGTTAGGGATGTCCCGGCGTCGGCGGAGAGTGATCCGGTTAGGGATGTCCCGGCGTCGGCGGAGAGTGATCCGGTTAGGGATGAAGAGTCGAGGCCACCTGCCTCGACTTGGAGCGCATCTGACGTCCTAGGAGCTTTGGTCAAAGCAACAACTCTGGGGTACCCGGGGTCACATCCCCGACATTGCTCTTTTCTTGTGTGTATAATCTTTGCTGTATGGTAATCTGATGATGTAGTTTATGTGCAGGACATATGGAATACAACATGGTACCTAAGGCTGCATATCACATAACTACCGAGAAAACATGATATGTTGTTGATGCAGAGGACAAGATTCTTGGCAGGCTAGCATCTGCCATTGCAGTGCATATGGGAAAAATGAGCCCACAAAAGTGTGGACATGGGGCGTTATTGTGGTATGTATTGTTTGCGCCGCGTTTACAGAATGCGGTAGGATACTCCCGTGACGTTTCTGTTCAAGTAATGAAAATCATAATACTAAACACAAGCACCGAGGCCATTTTTTATTCTTGAAACACATATTTTACTTTCATGTTAGTGTCACTTAGTGCTGGTGCATCACTGAAGAATCAATCATATACTGGAATATTGTGCACTCCCGACCTTCCACAATGAACTCTATGTTTACATACGTCAATGGAGAGAAGGTAGCTGTTTCTGGTACAAGAATAAATTAGCAAGTGTTACACTTTGAATATTCTCCTCGCGTATATGCTGAATCTATATGTTGCAGTCAGTTTCAGCATTTTTATTTTTGTGTATTGTAAGGAGCAGATAGGACCATAGTGGCACGTCAAGTGCAATCATGAGGCTTCACAATACTCTGAATAGCTGAATGCCAAAGCGTACAATATCTTATGTGTGTCGTAACATGACTTCATTATCCTGTTTATTTCTTGAGGGTACATATGATAGAATTCAGATGGCATTAGTTATGCTATGGATTGCTGCTTATTACATGAAGTATCATGCTGCTCCTAGCATTTTTTTTAGGTTGATTTTCTGCCTCCAGGTTCTCTATTTCGTTAACACTATCGATATCTTACTTTCATGTCATATTATTTTGGAGCTTGCAAAATTTTCATTGTTGGACCTTGACCATTGATAATTATTCGAGAGAAGATGGTTTTCTTGTGAGACATTTTTGTATGTTACATGTTCTAACATTCATATTCATAGGATTTCAGAAGCTGATCAAAGTCCATGAGATGCTGCCATATTCGGTTTCGTCGCGGCTTGGTTTGTTGGATTAGAGACAAATACTAATAGTCAAACACTACAAGTTATGTTGTTGAACAGGAGGTGCAAAGACAGTGAGTTTTGCACAGAATAGACAATGAATATTATGGTTCCCTTCTTTTTGTTGTTGTGCACCTCCAGAGTGCTGGGCTTGCATTTTAGGCCTTCTTAGCATGTTTACGATATGGGGGTGACTGATAGCACATTGATTTGATCACCTCAAGAACTGTACTTAATTCAGTTGCAAGACAAATCATTGTTTTACATTCTTAGGTGCTAGAATATCAAATAAATCTCCTCTTACTTAAAGTGGGACAGTGTAATCAGTTTTTTTACTTTAGTTCCAGTTAAACAACTAGAGCTTATCAGCATAATAATTTGTCCTCCAAAGTGCAGCCATCTATGCCGGCTAAGAGCTATCAAGGTTGTCCGATGAAATTGCGCCTTTTCGTCTACCTGATGTGTTCACTCATTGCATCTCAAACATAGGAAACACGGTAGACTGCAATTGTATCTCTGCCTCGGGATACAACATGATTCTACTATGATTGGCTTCTGTGTTATCTGAAGAAACTAGAGTTTACTTGGGCATGATTTTTTTCCTGTTTCTGGGGTGTTCGATCTCATTTTTCGAATTTCTGGTTAATGTTCACCGTACTAGCTATGATTATTTTCTTCCAGCTTTATGGGTTGAAGCGATCTTAAATTGGACCATCTTCTCTTATTGGGCAGTCTGTCATGTTTGTGATGTTTGAAAGACATGTGCAGACCTGAAGATGCTCCGTTCGAATATCCAAGGACGCTCTTTGCACTAGGTCGGATATATCACATTGTGGAAAGGAGAAGTTTCAGGTACCCTCTTTTCTTTATTGTTGATATAGAGAACTACTTGAGGGATCTGAAGTGTAGCATTGTTGAGGAGTAACACTAAATAACGCTCCTTCTTGGGTTGACCTATCTGACTGCAACATCAACTTCATCACCGAGATGGTCACCTCCTCAACAGAACAATCGAATATGTTTTCCTAGAATACGTATTATTGTTTCAGTGCTTAGAGTTGCATCGATATTTTCTGAAAAACTCCAGAAATAGCATCTCTGTTCTTTATGTCCAATTAATTTCTTGTGATTACTAATGGTTTGGTGGTGATTGGGTTTGTTCAGCAGTAGTGGGTTCTCAGGAAGCAATGGAAGATCAATGGGATTGTATGCTAAAGCTGATGTCATTAACCTCAAATTCTCTGATTGACTTAGTGTAAATCACAACGGTGCTTTTTTGCAATGATGCTAATTCACTGTGATTATTTGCTATGTGTTGACTAGAAATTAAAGTTATTGTCGCTTACGTATTTAGTGTGTTTAGTCAGAGTCACCGTTATGTTGTTGCCTCTCAAGTGACATGAAAAAAGGATTGACAATCTTGATAGAAAACCAAAAAATGTGCATAGCAAGGGCTAAAATTATCGTGTGGTGAGGTTTTAAGGGTTATGCCTCTTGTGCACTATATCCAGCCATGGCCATGCACATTAGCTGGTTGATGTATACATGTTAACTGAATTTCTTGGTGGATATAAAATGATATCACTTTCTTGCCCACATTCCATCTGACATCAAGAAAACCCATTATATATGGTATTTACTTCGGGATTTTGATTTGCTCCATTTGACAATAGATGTAATGTGTTAATACTGGTGCAACTACATTATCTTCTTCTGGTTAAGCTTTTATTTTCCTTCGAAAGTTTGATAATTATATCCGCTCTTTGAAAGTTCCTTGAGGAGTTATATTGTTCTCTTTTCATGTTGAAACTTTTTTTTTTTGAAAGGATCTGATTCATATATCAGGAAGCCCAATACAAATTACAAACAGGTCCGAAAAGAAAAGAAAAAAACAAAGAAGACCCCGAAACTTGCACAGAGCACCCCGAGCTGCCTGCTTTACTGGGAAAAGTCTAAGCTGGTCAATGTATACATGTTTAGTGGATTTCCTGGTTGGATATGAGAGTCAGAGCAGAGGAGATGACTCTCTTTCATACAGTTCATCTTTTATTAAGGATTCACAATATTTTCGAAGATCATTATCTTATAAATGAAATTTTCATACTATGCTAAAGTTTACCAAGTCAAAATCTTATAATTAATGTATAATGGGCCGAACAAGTAAAGACATGGTTTTATCATATAGGAAAATAAATGGTAAATAAAAGTTAGAATGTTCTGACGGGCGCAGCAAAGCGCGCCGTTTCCTTCTAGTTCTAAGCTAACTAACGTGGACAAGCACTACCGCAATTAGAGCATGCATGTGTATACCCCCAATCGATCCCAGGATCTAGGTGAGCCAGACCCAGCACCATGGTCATCGCCCCCCAGGTCAAGAAAACTTCGCTAAAAATATCAGTGCCTTTTGGCCATATTTTTTTCTCAAAATCGGTGATATTTGCCCCCAATTGCCCGGTAGTCCTGCCCAACGTGGCTTTGTAGCCCATTTGCTCCCACTGCCACTCGCTATGCCAGAGCTCATCCGTTGCTTCAGCTAGCAAATTAACCTAAGTCAGCTAGTTTGCCGGTGTGACACAGACACATAGTCTCTCCTCAGGTAACATTTGATGAACAGAGTGGAAGGTGGCACCACCATGCAATGGAGTAGCAGATGAAAACCAAATATATAGGCTAGAGGGCTTGTACAGAAAGTCAATCCATTGTTGTAGAAAAATATTAAGATGGATTTTCACTTTCTAAGTGCACCCAGATAGATGTCCAAGCGGATCAAACACTTGATCAATCTTCACACCAACTAAAGATAGTGACATGATCTCGCTTTCGTGGCTTGTTTGTTCGGTCTTGGAGTATCTTTGAAATCTTAGGTTCACCTACCACAGTCCACCAACCATCTGTAGGTGACGCGACTTTTCACCTGTCACCGTACGATTTGATTCACCTCCTCCTATGATTGGAGAAAACGAGTGGAATAGTCAATAGCAGTTCACATGTAGGTTTTCAGATCTTGAAAAGCATTATTTTCTTTGTATATCTGCTTGGATACGTGGTTAAAGACTACAGTACTAAGTATAAACGGAGGTTAGCTTCGACTGAAGCTAGTAGTACAGAGTAAGAAACGCTCAATATCCATTCTCGACGACTATCGTCTTAGCTCCCATAGGTAACGCTCTACTTGAGGAGCCAACAACATGACCACCCAATGTTCAGCTAAGGTAATTATGTTTTTTTTTTCAAAATGGGGAGCAAAGACTCTGCCTCTGCATGAACCGATGCACACAGCTGTTTTATTGCAGTGTCGAACGTATTAAAGTTTACAACTCATAGGCCACATAAGGTGGCCAAACACCAACCAGCGAAAGATACAATAGATGAAATACTTATGCAACATCTATCCTATCAGTAATCGGCTAGCAAGCTAAGGTAATTATCTTGCTGCCCCATTTTCATCTGCATGATTTGGAAGAATTTCAGTCCATTTGCGATGTACAGCGACACACTGCATGTGATGGACAGATAAAGGAAAGCAGACGGGAGAGCTTGACTGAGAGAAGTATAACCAAACAACATTTCGTCTACTGGCGGAGCTCCAGCCAAAATCTTGGGTGGGCCAGCCCAAAAACAACACAAGTTTTTTTTTACTTTCATGGGTCAAATTTCCTGTTATTATTCATTGTTTTGGTTTTCGTTGGGCGAGCCGTGGCCCAGGTCGGCCTTCACTGAGCTCCGCCAGTGATTTTAGTCCTCCCTGCAAACAAAAACAAACAAAAAAATCATTTAGTCCGGCCACCGCAAGTGTCCAATTAAGACTTTAGGTTGAAGCAAAAGCAAGCAAAAGAGAGATTAGTTATGTCCTCGTGGCTTAGGTTAGGTTTATCTATCAGCCATGGATGTTGATCGGTCGGTTGCAATGTCGCCGTACAGGGCACAAATATGCTCTTTTTTTTTGTGGAACCGGTACACATTTGCTCGGTCCCGCATGCAAGTCCAATTTTATGTGTGTGGGTGATGTAGTCCCGATTGGTAGATTCCATGATCCATCTAGTAGCTACTTTTTGTATAAATAACTCGCCATCTGCCACACGTCATGCTTGCTTATCGTGGCGCAAAACCTAGCTACCTAATCCATTTTGTTGATATTGTGGGCATTCCTAATGCCCTTGAATGAATGGTGATATATCACACAAAGGAAAACATTCTTTTGAGAAAGTGTGTCACTCCCTTAGCCCCTGGGGATCTGACGCAGAGAGAAACTAGGATTCACAGGAGAAGAGAGAAGGTACGAGACGATACTGTTCCATTCGTTTATTGGAAATAAACCCTCTCAAAGACTTGTCCTGATCTTATATACATCGTGACCAAACATAAACAGCTACCCCAACCACTTCACACACACTTGACGTTAGCGACATCGACTCGCTCTCCCATCTCGATCGCTCTCCCGTATGCATCCGACCGCATGCCAACCTCCCCCATATTTTTCATGCTGTGTTGTCAATAATTTTGTATCGTGCATCTCCCTGTCTTCTAGTTTAATTTACTCATCATTGACGAATTTGCAGTGTGGATATACCGGTATTTCGGTGAATTGCGTCCATGTAGTTTTTTAGGTCGTGATGTTTATATTTTTTTGGAAAGAGAAGGGGCGTGAGCTAAGCTTCCACAAAACAAAAGAGAAAATAGAACTCGATCTAAGCACTACTACTATGCATGAGATCATGTCCTGTTTGCCCAGAGATCAGAGGGTTCTGCAGAGGGAATTGCAGTTTCCACCAGGCTCATGACACTTCGTTGCGCAAACCACCACTTCTACAAATATTTTGCAGTCTCCACCAGGTCCACACCTAATTTGTTGCAACCCAAGACTAAATAGATCATTAACAACTAAGCTGACGTATGGCACAGATCTGGATGTTATAATTTGTTAGCTGCATCTATATTTTGGTGTTTGAGAATATGTTTGTAATGAGTATATTAGGGCATAACATTGGATGCTAAACCTGATGGATAGCTGCAATTTAACATATTCTTGTCATAGTTTTGGTCTTGTCTTTTATATATCATGTATTGTGTTGTTGTCAATTAATTGAAATATAATATTTATTGTCTAGCTCAATATTTCTTATAAGGCTACACCGTGTCATTTTTTTTCCTGGCCACAGTGTGGCGTAGCTTGTATTCTTACTGGTGGGCGATGTAAATGGGCTATTTAAAACCGGATACAAAGGATTAGATTTTAGCCTAGTGGAGAGTGCAAAATGTCAGTAGAGTTGGTGGTTTGTGCAACGAGATGTCCTGAACCTGGTGGAAGCTGCAATTCCCTCGGTTCTGCATAGTACGGCAGTACCGGGTGTGGTAGGTGGCTACTGTAGTCTGTAGTTTTTTTTTTTTTTTTGAGCAGAAAAAAAAACCTACAGACTAATGGAGAAAACGATGACACCTCTTTAAAAAAAATATGTACTGATGGTGAGTGTGTGTGAGTGCGCGATGTCTTCCTACAGATTATTTTCTCCACTCAGGTCGACATCGTCAAATTGGAGCGAGACCGTTGCTTTGATAACAAAAGTCTTTTTTTTTTTTTGAGAATTCCTGGTCTTTTACAGTACAGTTGTAGTATCTGAACTCACGCACAACTCACCCCACACACACTCAACACCACACGCACGTCACCTGTGCGCAAGCTAGACCTAACCAGACTATACTAAACTTCTGAGCCCCGTGAGCCTAGACCTACTAGAAAACCCCTGCGTGGTGGGTACACCACAATACCTCTGACTGAACCACGGTGGAATTAACCAGAAGCAGACACTGTTCATGTGAACAGTGCCGCGCAAGTGAGGCACCCGAAACTCGCTCCCGCTGGGAGTCGAGCTCGGGCGGATGGGGTGGCCACTGCCACAACCCACCATCGTGCCACTGCGCGTCCTCCCTTTGACAACAAAAGTCACTCACGCGCACACGAGTAGACCGCCAACCGGACGAGCCAACTCTTCCTCCTTTTTTCTGCATGCTTGGACTTTTCAAACATGGTATACTAATAGTAAGATCTCAAGAACTACTCCAACTAGTGATATATCTGGGTCAAGAACGGAGGAAAAAACTGCTAATACCGGTTTACATGCTCACAATTCCAAAGGGCAGAGCCTGAGCTAGCCCGGCTAAGCACAAGGAGTGCCCGTTCACCAGGAAACCTCTCCCCAAGTTGCCGCCATCCGTCACTGACCGAGCGACAAGCTGCTGACTCCAACGAACCTACAGTACCTACTCTTGGATGGTGACTTGGTGAGCGACTGAGCACCCTCCCAACTGTACCCACCGACCCCACACCATCGAGTACCAACTCTCCTTTTCACCCCCACCAAGAAAAAAGGTAAAATCTTGTGGATTTTGTGATGAAATGGAAGAGGAATTTGGCAGCCTGGGAAAAAGGGTAAATCCATAGCATACTAACTCTGTTCCATAAAGTTAGCATGCTAAAAAGGCTTATATTGTGTAACGGAGGGAGTATCATACGTCTGCCGTGCGACTCAGTAATAACGATCGGGCTGAATTTTCTCATGTATTATCATGACTTTTCTAATGTCTGTTTTTTTCCGATAATAGGAGCCACACAGCTCCGAATTTCCATTGATACTGATAAGTCTTCAAACATGTCTCACACCACGCACATTATACATAAAGCCGAGAACAACCCTATCAGACATTTTAACACAGCAAGGCTAAAGCCATAAACCATAACTACAGAAATCAAAGAACTTCCAACTGTTCTAACCAAAGATATCAGAGGTATCACCACAAACATGACCTTAAACATGGTTACAGCGGAACAAAGAAGCAACGCTAATCAACATCCACCCGTTTGGTTGCAGAGTCTCAGGATATCAGGACCCCAACCATGTCCATGGCTGAACTTCTCATGTCTGATCACTTTGCAGTTTTGGACTTGGTGACATATGATGTATTATTGTTTGTTTTCGGTTTCCACGCGTATTATGTATAGTGTGTATATTAGTATCTAGGAGATAGGGGCACGCATATATTGCAATACGTGATGAGCATATATGAGATATAAAAGTCATTTTTTGGATTTTGCCCAACCAACACTTCCAAAGCCGACCATGTTCAATAGTTCCTACTGGTATTGTTTGTGTTGACACGAAACACAAACTAATTTATCTGGACTCTTCTTTCACGCATTTTGCAGCCATGAAGTTGAAAATGTGGTGCATATCTCACTACGGATTTTTTTGTGTCACGCATTTATCTGGACTCTTCTTTCACGCATTTTGCAGCCATGAAGTTGAAAATGTGGTGCATATCTCCCTCGTCGATTTCATATAAGGAAACCGATATCTCACTATGGATACATACACATGTTTTTTGTGTCACGCCACCGCATATCGCGCATTCTTTGCAGAAGAATCCAGACGACGACGATCTACGCATGTGTTCTACCTTGGCTTTTATTAAAGTGGCGTTTGTGTGGAAGGAATGATAACTCCCACTATACACCACTACACGATCCTATCGTGTATTTAGTATTTACCACATGTAGTTGTCCATTTGCAGATGATTTTGTTTCAGTGCACGTAAACGCAAGATTATATATATAAAAAAGAAACACTACGGGGGTTTCAGTTGGACAGTTGGTGTGCACCTGTGAAAGATGCAGAGACTGCCCCGCGCCGCTAGCTCTCCACCGCCGTCTCCGCCGCCTCCTGCGTCGGGGGCGCCTCGCTCACGCCCGCACCTGCCGCGCCCGTCCACGGCGCCTCCAGCCCGTGCAAAGGAAGGTTCGTCGCCCCGCCCTCGCCTCGCGTCCTCCCACCGGCGTGGCTTCCCACTCCTCCCCCTGCCCCGGTCTCCGCCTCCTCTGCGACGCCGGCCGCGGCGTCCCTGGTGCGCTACCGGCGGGTCAAGTGCGTGCGTCCCGGCGAGGTCTTCGCGGCCAAGATCCGCAAGCGCTTCCTCGTCTCTGTCTGCCCGCCGCCCGCCTCCATCCATGCCGTGTGCATCTTCGTCAGCCATGAGCTGGCGCCGCGTGTCGTCAATCGTTCACGATGGGCAACGGGCTCACCTACGTTTTCTCCTCTTTCAAGGAGCGGCTCCATGCCGTTGAGGTTGCTAGCGGCGTCTACCGCACCTCCGTCTCCTGTCCCCAGGTGGCCACGGCGCTGCTCCACCGCCGTGCGTTCATCTTCGCCGGCGTGCTCTTCCGCCTGCGCCGTGCCCTGCCTGTTGACGACCAACGGTCGGATCCGTCAGCTGACGTCGGCGAATGGGTCTTTGGGTCGTTGACCTTTCCTGCGGAGCCGGCTCCAACCCTGGCCCACCTTGCTGGGCCCTACTGTCAGCCAGGCTCAACACCTCCTGGATGCCCACGCCTTGCTGCGCGGCCGTCCCCGGCTCCTCTCGAAGATCCATACGTGTCCTGCAGGGGCACCGCTGAGGTGGACGCGCCAGCCGCACCGTGTCGACGCGGCGACACCGTGCCTGGCCCGCTCGCCTCTCCTACCACCCCCTCTCTCCCGTCGGATCATGATCGTGCGTGTCCCAGCTGGGTGGACATCGTGAGGAGAGCTGCTGGTCAACGCCGCCGCCCGCGGTCATCTTCTCTGCCCCGCCACGCGTGGGTCTCCGATCTCGCCTGAGTTCTTCTCCTCGTCAAGGCGGAAACCTTTATGCTACAAGTGCCGCTCAAGTCTCCACCTGGTACGTGATTGCCGCGATCCTGTAACTTGCCTTGCCTGCTCCGCCTCTGGGCATCACGCTCGTGCATGTCCATCGAGAACCATGGCATCTCGCTGCCCTTCCCTTGATCCTCCCTACATCACACCTCCACCTCGCGCCACGGAGTCCGATGCTGTCGAGTGTGACAACCCGCTCGAGTTCGTCCCGCCCGCCATGGAGGTGACCCCAGCGGTGTCCCCACCACGCGCCGCTGCCAGTAGCGCCGCCGCGGCGTCCGTTGCTGTGTCTGAGAACTCGCTCCTATTCAACAGCGACATGATCACGAGCGGCACGGCCTCTGCCATCTCCGCCCCTGCGCTTGAGGACGTCGTGGTGTGCCCGGACCCAGTGCTCTACGTTCGAGCTAAATGTGATTCTGCGCCGGTGGAGCCGACGCCCACTCCCGCTGTAGCGCCCAACCCTATTCCACGCGTACCGTCGCCCGGCTCCGCCCCGCGTGCGCGTGCTCACGTGAGTGGGCCTGCTGGGAGGGTCCCTGGCTCGTCGCCCGGCTCTGCCCCGCGTACGCGTGCTCGAGAGAGTGGGCCTGCTGGGAGGGTCCCTAGCTCGTAGCCTGCAGCCGTTGCCCGCGTGGTGCTAGACGTGGATGTGCGGTCACTGCGTCGGCTCCCCGACGTCGTGGATGTGGGTGTGCTGACACGACTAACGCGGCGGTGTGCCGGGACCCGGTGCTCTACGTTCCGGATGGCTGCTGATACCCGTAGATGTGATAGCCTTCAGGAGCTACCTGCGTGAAAAAGTAAACGGGGTTAGGTTGAGACTCCAAGTGCAGAGTGTGTAGTAAGTGGAAGACGTGTTTTCCCCACGAGGGGTGACTCGAGGGTTTAATATCGAACTCTCGGGGAATCAGTAGTGAAGATTTATCTTTCCTATCCTTCTTTTGGTTACCTACAAAACAAAGTAAATGTTTTGGTCCTCAACCTCACCTAGTGGTTGTCAAGCACAAGGTGTAGAATGATATCAAGATAATATGCAATGCAAACAAGAAATAAATATGCAATGGTGGTAAATAAATATGCAAGGATGGTGGTAGCAATGATAAATGATATTTTTGGGTTTTTATGATGAATGCAAGATGTAAAAGTGTTTTTGTATTTTCGGATTTTTAAATGGCAGAAAATGGAAAAGTGGTAAAAGTGGTTGGAAAGGTGTTTCTTATGATTAAAAATGGACCGGGGTTCATGGTTTCACAAATGCACTCTCTCTTTAATAAAGTGGTAGACAATGGAACACTAGAGTTGACATATGAGATTGCAACACAACAGTTTAATGACAAGTTATAATTATATGGGCATCACGTCCTAACATAGAGACCTTTTGGTTATTAGTCTCTCTTATACTCCACCAAGATGCGAACTAAATCATAACACCTCAGTAATTAAGATAACTCAGAGTATAGCAATAAGTATCATGACATGAAGTTAAAATAAGAACATGCTAGATCTAGTCATGGAGTAGTGGCAATGGTCACACCCACATCTCCGGTAGCATGGTATTTCTTTTTATCCCTAGTGAGGCAACAAAGTAAGGTAAAACACCAAGTGGATCGCAGAACTTTCTCTCACGTTCACTGCACTAGCCACCCCCCGTTACTCCAACTAATGCACACGTTCCCCCTCACACGCTCTCATAAACATGCTTGATCATGACAAGTAAATAAGAACGGGGTACATAATATGCATCTACTTTCATAACTGAAACAAAACCATTGCAATCTCAAACATATATTAACTCATAAAAAGATCCACCACAAAGGTATTACATAGATGACCGTAATCATGTTCAGCAGCTCATACGGTACTAATTAGTGAAGCTCAAGAGAGAGAGATACATAAGTTACTTCCACAAACCCATAGTCCAGAGGTGGACTACTCCCTCTTCATCATGGAGACGGTGGAGAAGTCGTTGGAGAAGATGGAGACCACGCCGGCAGCGCCCCGCCGGAGTTTTCCCCCTCCAATCTGCAGCTCCAGGTCTCTGTTTCGGTGTTTCTGTGTTTTGCGGCGCTCCTTCCAGAGAACGTCGGGGGACTATTTTTATAGGGTTTTAGGTCAAAACGGAGTCGGTGGAGGAAAGATCGACGGCAACGGAGCTCCGAGGCCAAAGGGGTCCCACGCGGCCAGGTACCGCGTGGGCCCACTCATCTGGCCCTCGGGCCTCCGCTTTTTGCTTCCTTCGCTCCCACGCTTTGTTCCTTCCAAAAACTGATGCTCGTAAATTTCCAGGTCATTTGGACGTCGTTTGGGTCCCTGAAACATTAAAATATAGAAATAGGGTTTTCTGCCTGCGCAGGGTTAATTCCATAAAAAATAGGAAACATATCAAATATTCCCAAAATCATTATAAAACAGTGATATAACCCTTATATGATGCAAATATGACTGGAATATAAAATAATGCAAAGTTCATGTATGCATTTTACATGCATCAACATCCCCAAGCTTAACCTATACTCGTCCTCGAGTATGAAGGTGATAAAACTAACATGGACTTTGCAATTTAATACTATCAATGGATATCAAAGATGATTACTATTGCTACATAGAGTCAAATGATTCATTCTTAAAAGGAGTAGCAATATGCAAGATAGTTTATGAAGTGATATCAAGTATTCAATGCAAGGATGTTCAATGATAATTCACAAAGTGTAACATAAGAGAAAAGTACTATGGACCACATGTATGCATAATGATAAGTAAGAACATCCTACAATGGTCATAGAGTATTGATGAAAATCTGAATATAAAAGGTGGACACTTTGGAAAGATATATATATGAGTAGAGGTAAAGCATGAATAAATTTCATCTAACTTCTGAACTTCTCTACTTAAGTCAATGATTGTAATATGGTAATCCTTGGTGTCAAGCTCTCATTCCCCTATCATAGCATCTTGAATGATTAAGTTTAAAGTGAAAGCAAATACGAGTAGTGTGCTTGACAAAGTACAGGTTGAAAGTCTCATGCCCCTTGAATACAAGTACCTACTCCATGTGTTACTCAACTTGGAAAACAAAGCAAGTTCAAGTTAAATATCATTGTAAGTAATAATAGTATCATTAAGAGCGTCAACTGGGGTACCTCTTGTCCCAGGATATGGAACAAGCCCATATCAAAATGACAAGACAAACAAACAAATGAACAATCTCAACACCCTTTTTATTTACCATTGATAGCTTTTTATTGTAAGGTGTATCACAGAAGGTTCACCATAGCATGTAAGTAAATTTCCACCATGAATGATGCATGGCTTAGATTAGCGGCCCAGGCGTCTCTCTAACCATTTATACAAACTCATTTAAACTCACTTCATTTCCACATTTATTTCACCCATGGTAAGCATCCATAAACAAAAGTACATGATATCAACTAAATGAGATGAAGTGCAATGTTGAAAGCTTGCCATGTGACAGCACATATGAGCTAACTCTCAACCAAAGACATTTGTCAAGCCACAACATCATAATTTTAATCACAATGGGTCATATTTTATTTATGCAATGAAAGTAAAGTGTGCATCAAGTTCGAGAGAGCTATATAACCAACTTTTCCCACAACAATTAACAACATAAGCATTTTCATTCAGAGGTATAGATAACACAAATATCATGATAAACATACTCGGAATAGCATAAAGCTAATAGGTAGATATGGTGGACTCACTGGAAAAACTTTGGTTGAAGGTGTTGGAAACAAGTTTTTGCTTGTTGGAATTTTTGGGCTAGCAAGAGGGAGAAAGTTGACCATCTAAATGCATGCATGAGTGTCCATAGAACTAACTAATCCATGTTAAAACAAGGTAAATAACATTTAGCATCAAAACATGAATAAAAGATAGCTCTTGATAAAATATTGCAAATTATTACTCATTAACAAGCTCATGAATCATGCAATTATATGTATCTTTTAAAATTAACTCAACATCCCTTTTCCCAATCTTATAATAGCATCCAACATAATTCAACCCAAATTTCCAGTAGCTCTCTCATATATAAATGATAGTGTGGTGGTCTCACAAAATAAAAATCAACCTAAACAAACAAAAAGACGCTCCAAGTTTATGCGATAAAGTGTTTCGATCGAAAAACAGAAGTTAGACGTGTGCAAACCGAGAGTGTGTAGGTCCAGTGGGGTTGTCTTCACATCCCCAAGCTTATGGTCTTCACCATCCTTGGATAGCTCTTGGTGCATCTCCTCTAATCCCTGTGAAAAAACTTCAAAACACCGTTTCTCCCATTTCTTTTTCTGTGGGGCATTAGTAGTGATAAACAAATAGATTTCTTGCTGCATATAATCCTTAGACAAAAATTCATATGAATGTCCAGAAATGTATAATGTTGTATGCCTACTCATAAACTCAATTGGATCAAAAAGATTCATGTTAAAAGTTCTAAGCATGCATCAAACAAAATGGGACAGAATCTGTCCAGAAAAACAGCAGCAGCTAAACGTATTTTTCTACCCTACTTAACTTTGTCGGAAAATTCCGAAAAATTCATGCATACAGAGGATGAAAAGTTGCACTACAGTTTAAATATGAGCTCATTCGGAGTTACAGAATAAGAATTAAAAATCATACCGTGCACAGATTCGTGCAGGAATAAAATCTCCGAACGCTATAAGCAACTTTTCACCAAAATGAGTAAAACTTGGCACTTTATTAAAAATTCCAGAAACTAAACTAAACACTAAGTCTCTTGTTACAGCAAGAGGACACAAAGAAAATCACAAATAAAAACAACCGGGTTGCCTCCCGTAAAGCGCTTTCTTTATAGCCATATAGCTAGGCTTCTTACTTGATGTTTATTGTGGACGAAGCTCATGAGGGAGCTTGAATGTGTGCCCTCTTCCTTGGGAAGTGTTCCATGCACTTCTTGTGTGGAAACTGAAACTTCACATTCCCTTCTTTTGAATCAATGATAGCACCTGTAGTACGAAGAAAAGGTCTTCCAAGAATAATTGGACTAGAGGTTTTATTCCCCATATCCATGATTAGAAAATCAACAGGCACAAATGTCATATGTAACTCTACCATAACATCACTTACTTTCCTAAAGCATGTTTAATGGAATCATCAGCAAGTGCAAGTTCAATAGAGCATTTTTCAAGATTTTTCAATTCAAGTACTTCATATAGTTCTTTAGATAAAACAGAGACACTAGATCCTAGATCAAGTATAGCATGGTGTGTCTCTTTTCCAATGGTTACTAGGACTTTGGGAATCCATATATCCCCAAGCTTAGGTGGTATCATAGCCTCTTGGTTGTACCTAGCAATCTTTTCTTTTAACACATGATTAGCAATATAAGAACCAAAACCAGCTTGGTTAATTGATGGAAGGATCACTTGCAAATTTTTGTAAGATAGATATTAATTCATGCAAGCTACAATTCTCTAAGTCAAGCAATGGATCCTTTACTTCACTAAGCATTTTAACTTCTCAACTTTCTCTCTTTCATTACCATAATAGTTTCCTTAGCAATTCTCTCTTGCTCATGAATATGTTCCCAAGATTTATTTATAACCTCTTGACAATATTTAATTGTTTCCTCATGTTTTTGAGCTATAATGGTGTTCTTTAATGAGGAAACTTCCTTAGTGAGCTGATCTACCCTTTCAAACAAAGAGTCTTGTTTTTCAAACTTAGATATAAATTCCTTATTAAGCTCCTTTTGAGTAGATATAAATGATCTAATGGTGTTTTCCAAATCACTAGAAACATTACCACTAGTAGTATATTTGTTTGGCACATATGGGGGTTTATTATAAGAGTTATAATTGTTGTTACCATACCCATTATTACCATAGTTCCTAATGAAGTTGACATCAATATTTTCAGGATTATTACCAACTATTCTTGCAAAGGCACATTTTCAATATTTTGTTTATTAATGAAAGCAAGAATAGTATCCATTTTAGATGACAAATCATTTGTTTCTTCTATGGAGTTCACTTTCTTAGAAGGATTAGGTGCTCTATCAGTATGCCATTGACTATAGTTTTGCAAAATACTTTCCAATATGTTCTTAGCTTCTACTATAGTTTTTCCCATAAAGCACCTCCAGCAGCAGAATCAAGAATATTTCTAGACATGTAATTTAGACCATTGTAAAAAGAGTGTAATATGGTCCATTCGTTGACCCCATGTGATGGACAAGTTCTAAGCATAAGTTTAATCCTATCCCAAGCCATAGCAACATGTTCATTTTCATTTTGCCTAAAAGAAAGAATGTTGTTTCTATTTTGCAAAATTTTAACAGGAGGATAGTATTTCTTAATGAAAGCTTCTTTTAAATCATCCCAAGTTTTAATGCTATCAATAGGTAATGAATGCAGCCACTCTTTAGCTTTTCCTCTAAGTGAGAAAGGAAATAACTTCAGTTTTAGAATATCACTTTCCACATTTTTAAATTTCTGCATGTCACATATTTCAACAAAATCATGAAGATGCATAGAGGCATCCTCCATAGCACTACCGCCAAATTGTTCCCTAGTTATCAAGTTCAACAAACTAGGACTTACTTCATAACTCTCAGCATTTATCTTAGGTGTGGCAATGGGCCTAGCAATAAATTGATCATTTGGAGTGTTTGTGTAATCACACAACTTAGTTCTTTCTCCCATTTTAGCAAGTTTTTATGTGTTTTTTAATTTTTTATGCAAAACTGAAAATAAATATGCAAGACAATGACAAAACAAGATAAATTGCTTTGAAGGTAAAGATGGATAAGATGATGCTCACGTAGGTGCAACCTCCCCAAGCTTAGGTGTTAGCACAAGTTGGTGATGAAGTTGACTTGGTGAGATATCCTTGGATAAACCTTTCAGCAATGATTCCCCGGCAACGGCGCCAGAAAACAGTCTTGATGGCCTTCAGAGTTACCTGCGTGAAAAGTAAATGGGTTAGGTTGAGACTCCAAGTGCAGAGTGTGTAGTAAGTGGAAGACGTGTTTTCCCCACGAGGGGTGACTCGAGGGTTTAATATCGAACTCTCGGGGAATCAGTAGTGAAGATTTATCTTTCCTATCCTTCTTTTGGTTACCTACAAAACAAAGTAAATGTTTTGGTCCTCAACCTCACCTAGTGGTTGTCAAGCACAAGGTGTAGAATGATATCAAGATAATATGCAATGCAAACAAGAAATAAATATGCAATGGTGGTAAATAAATATGCAAGGATGGTGGTAGCAATGATAAATGATATTTTTGGGTTTTTATGATGAATGCAAGATGTAAAAGTGTTTTTGTATTTTCGGATTTTTAAATGGCAGAAAATGGAAAAGTGGTAAAAGTGTTGGAAAGGTGTTTCTTATGATTAAAAATGGACCGGGGTTCATGGTTTCACAAATGCACTCTCTCTTTAATAAAGTGGTAGACAATGGAACACTAGAGTTGACATATGAGATTGCAACACAACAGTTTAATGACAAGTTATAATTATATGGGCATCACGTCCTAACATAGAGACCTTTTGGTTATTAGTCTCTCTTATACTCCACCAAGATGCGAACTAAATCATAACACCTCAGTAATTAAGATAACTCAGAGTATAGCAATAAGTATCATGACATGAAGTTAAAATAAGAACATGCTAGATCTAGTCATGGAGTAGTGGCAATGGTCACACCCACATCTCCGGTAGCATGGTATTTCTTTTTATCCCTAGTGAGGCAACAAAGTAAGGTAAAACACCCAAGTGGATCGCAGAACTTTCTCTCACGTTCACTGCACTAGCCACCCCCCGTTACTCCAACTAATGCACACGTTCCCCCTCACACGCTCTCATAAACATGCTTGATCATGACAAGTAAATAAGAACGGGGTACATAATATGCATCTACTTTCATAACTGAAACAAAACCATTGCAATCTCAAACATATATTAACTCATAAAAAGATCCACCACAAAGGTATTACATAGATGACCGTAATCATGTTCAGCAGCTCATACGGTACTAATTAGTGAAGCTCAAGAGAGAGATACATAAGTTACTTCCACAAACCCATAGTCCAGAGGTGGACTACTCCCTCTTCATCATGGAGACGGTGGAGAAGTCGTTGGAGAAGATGGAGACCACGCCGGCAGCGCCCCGCCGGAGTTTTCCCCCTCCAATCTGCAGCTCCAGGTCTCTGTTTCGGTGTTTCTGTTTTTGCGGCGCTCCTTAGAGAACGTCGGGGGATATTTTTATAGGCGGTTTTAGGTCAAAACGAGTCGGTGGAGGAAAGATCGACGGCAACGGAGCTCCGAGGGCCAAAAGGGGGGTCCCACGTGGCCAGGTACTGGGCCACGTGGGCCCACTCATCTGGGCCCTCGGGCCTCCTCTGTTTGCTTCCTTCGCTCCCACGCTTTGTTCCTTCCAAAAACTGATGCTCGTAAATTTCAGGTCATTTGGACGTCGTTTGGGTCCCTGAAACATTAAAATATAGAAATAGGGTTTTCTGCCTGCGCAGGGTTAATTCCATAAAAAATAGGAAACATGTCAAATATTCCCAAAATCATTATAAAACAGTGATATAACCCTTATATGATGCAAATATGACATGGAATATAAGTAATATAGTGCAAAGTTCATGTATGCATTTTACATGCATCAGCTGCGAGTCTGCTCCGGTAGAGCCGGCGGCCACCCCTGTTGTGGCGCCTAGCTTTGTCGCGCACGTCAATCCATGGCTCTGTCCCGCGTTCGCGTGCTCACTCACGTGGGCATGTTTACCCCACGCCACCTCTGCGTACCAGTGCTCGCCGACGCGCTATGGAGAGTTCCATCTGCGAGAGCATCCTCGACCGCGACGCTTCTCGGGTGATGCCCACGGCTGCTCCAACCACCGACGAGACCCAGGCTGCCACGCCTGGTGTCCGAGGAACGCGTTCGAGCGGGAGAAGCCACGCCCGCGATGCCCCTGCCGCCCCAGCTCCTCCATGCACCAGTGCTCGGCTACGCGCGAAGGCGGGTGCCCTGTTCGAGAGCGCGATGGATCGCGCCATCCGGATCAAGGCAGGGGGAGCGGGGCTTTGTCCTCCGCGCCGACCGTCGCTCCCCCGTTCAGTGCAGAAGAGCTGCTGGCTATGGCAGAGGCGTGCGAGCTGCCTGATGACGACGTCCGTCGCCTGTCAAATGCATGTTCTCCATGTCAGTAAACCGCTTCAAGCAACTTCTCCTCGCGTCGTGGAACACGCGTGGTCTAAATGACCCCATCAAGTGCTCTGACGTGAAGATGAACCTCGCCGCTCAGCCCCTCCATCTGATCTGCGTTCAAGAGATGAAGCTCGGCCTTGTGTCCCTGACCAAAGCGGCCTCTTTCCTGCCTCCCAGGTTTTCGACGTTCTCTGCCCTCCCCACCGCTGGTGCGTCGGGACCCCTTGTCACGGCTTGGGACACGCGCGTGGTGACTCATTTGTCGGACCACGCGCTGGAGTTCACGCTCACATCGACGTTCAAGCTTGCCGTGGACGGGATGAGGTTCTCCGTCACGAACGCATACACGCCGTGCGACCGCCACCGTCGAGACGCCTTCTTTTCCGAGCTTCAGTCACTTGGCGAGTTCAGCGTCGATCCGTGGATCCTAGTTGGCGACTTCAACATCGCGCTCTCACCTGACGACAGAAACAATGGGAACTGGGACTCCCGTGCCGCCGATGGTCTCAAGGAGTTGGCCGATGCTCTGGAGCTGCAAGAGCTTCCGTTACTCGATCGTCGCTATACTTGGTCGAACTTCCGCGACGTCCCCACTCTTGTTTGTCTGGACCGCGCATTCATCAACTTGCCTTGGAGCTCCCAGCTGTTCAACTTGGCCCCTTACATCTCTGCTGAGGAATACCTCCGACCACGTCCCGCTCCTCGTCAGTGCCTCTTCTCGTGCCCCTGTTAGCCAGGTCTTCCGGTATGAACGATCCTGGGTCGCCTTTGTTGCGTATCGGGCTGAGATTCAGGCCGTGTGGTCCAGGCCGCAGAACCGGGGGAGGCCCTGCGCTGCTCGCCGACTCTGCTGCGCCCTCAAATGGGCCCGTGCGGCCTCGAAGAAGTGGGCGCGTGATTGCAAGCGTCCAGCGGAGGTCGTCTCCAATTGTCGCCGGGTGATTGAGCTTTTGGACTTGGTGGAGGAGCTACGGGTTCTGCTCGAGCCTGAACGGATGCTGCGTGACATGGTGAGATTGCGCCTCTCGACGACATACCGCGACTTGGGGACCTACTGGCGGCAACGTTTCACCTACCGATTGTGTAAGTTTGGTGAAGACAACTCCAAGTTCTTTCATTGTTGCGCCTCAGCCCGTCTCCGCTCCAACCAAATACAAGTTCTGCACCACGAGGGGCGGATGTTGTTTAACCATGTAGACAAAGCGGACGTGTTGCATTGCTTCTACTCCGCCCTCCTCGGCACTACATCGTCTCCCACCTGGAGGTTCGACCTTCGAAGGGTGCTCCCTCCAATGCCCGGGCTTTCTGCGCTGGAGGTGCCCTTCACCGAGCAGGAGGCCAAGGACGCTCTTTGGGCGATGAGGGTGGACAGCATCCCTGGGCCCGATGGGTTCGGTCCCGCCTTTTTCCGCACATTCTGGGGCATGCTCAAGGGCGATGTGATGGAGTTTCTTCGTGACTTCCATGTCGGTGCCGCCCCCCTGGATGGGGTTAATCGCGCCCTCGTCACGTTGCTTCTAAAGAAGGCAGATGTTCTCACCGCTAATGGTTTTCGACCCATCTCTCTCCAGAACTGCATTATGAAGCTGGTCACCCGTATCTTGACCACGCGGCCCCAGCCTTTCGTCGAGCGCCTCGTTGCATTCGAGCAGTCCGGTTTTGTCAAGGGCGTAACATCACCGACAACTTCATGTACGCCGCTGATCTAGTCCAGAGCTGTCATGTACGCAAGGTGCATGCGGTTGTTCTGAAGCTTGACTTCCGGAAAGCATTTGACTCGGTGAATTGGGAGGCGCTGGATGCAGTCCTCGAGTCGTGCGGTTTTGGCTCTGTCTTTCGGGGGTGGATCTCTGCTGCCCTCTCCTCCGGAAGAACCGCGATTCTCCTGAACGGGGTCCCCGGCAGATGGATACAGTGCAAGAAAGGCTTGCGGCAGGGCGACCCCATCTCCCCGTTGTAACAGCCCCAAAATTTGAGTACCAAATTTTCACTTTTGTATCCTCATTTGCATCATGGCATGCATGTATCATGGCATCCATGCATAGACTTGTCTCTTTTGAGTTAAAACCACATTGGTATCAAAATGATATTGAGTTGCTACAACAAAATGCCCAAGGTGCTTCAACAAATTTTTCCAAACAAAGAAGGCACTCAAACTTACACAACAAAAGTTCTTGACATCTTATATTTGTCAAGGAAGTTCCAAGGGTTGAGAACAATAGTTTGCATTTGCTATAAATATTACAAATGGGCAACATTTTGAAATTAGCAAAAATGCCTTAAGTCAACCCTATTAACAAATGTGGTCCAAATTATTTTATTTGGCAACACCAATTTTTGTGGTGCCTCTAAATGGTGTTGGGAGCCTCCCCAATTTTTCTCAGATTTTTATAAGTTATTTTGGTGCCTCGATTAAATCAGGAAAAGCTACTGGTTTTAAAGAAAAACAGGAAAGGACTACTTTGGAATTAGAACAGGGACCAATCGGTGATAGAAGTTTTTCTGCCAGGGGGCGCTGTGCAAGATCTCCTTTCTTCCCCTCCGTCGCTGTAGCGACCGAAGCTTCCGCGTGCCGCCGGACCACCTTGCCGCCGTGCGCCTCGCCCGGGCCACCTTCGCTGCCCCCACTGCAGGGAAGAGCACGCCGCACGCCGGGCCCCCTACCTCTGCTCACCCCACCCCAGTCCCGCGCCTCGCTCTCCCTCTGCTCTCACCCACCGAGCCGCCATGGTCGCCGGACCGCGCCACCGTTCCCCGCCGTATTAGCCCACGCCGATCACCGCAGCGTGGGGCAGAAGGTCCGCCTCGACGAGCTGCTCCCCCACGCCCAAGGAATCGAGCCCAGAGGCTGCACCTCGCCGCCGCCGTCCATTTTTCCCCGCCGCGGTTGTCCGAGCTCGCCGCCGCTCCGCCGGTCGATTCCGGCCGCGTCTGTCCACCCCGCGCCTCGCCGTTCGCGTGTACGAGTTCGTGGTGAGCACCTCCTCCTCGCTGGCCTTCTCCCCTCTCCTCTCCCGCGCTGGTTCGCCGTAGCCTCGCCGTAGCAGCACGCCGCCGTCGCCGTAACATGCCTCGACGTGTTGACCCACCCGGTGAGGATTCCGGATTTTTCCGGGTTCTGTACCGGTTTAACTAAAACGCTACTGGACTGGTGGATTCTTATCCGGTCTATGTCCGGAATTGGACCGGAAACAATTCCGGAAATATTTCCTCCCGGTGTAAAATCCGGAAATTTCCGGAATAAACTCCGGATTTCAATCCTGATGTTTAATTTGATGTTTTTCTTTCATTCCTTTATCTCTAAAGGTATAAATTATATATTGTTGTTGTAAACCATCAAAAGATCATACCCAAAAGTAAAATGTAAATAAAAATCATAATTTTTATCGGTGTATCCAAAAATGCGTGTAATACACCAAAATGCACCGAAATTTGAGATTAAAACTTTAAAATAAATATCATGCCTATTTGATCACATTAAAAATATGGTGCTTCTAGTGGTATTAAAATCATAAGTTTAAAAAAAAGAGAAACTTATAAAATTAATAACTTCTTACCGGGACCCCGAAAAAGGTGTTCCTTATATCAAAATGATCAGAAAAACATGAGTGATCCAGAATCTTCATCATCATGCATCATTGATCACAATTACAATAATGTGCTCTAGTAGTAATGTTAATCACTAAGTTTAAATATGGGGTTTATTCCCAAATAATGCAATAAATATAACGGGGACTCTACTTAACTTGTTGTTCATGTTTAAAGCTTCTAGGGTGCATTTAAAATGTCATATCATCATCCTTGTATGCATTGCACAATTGCCATGTGTTGATTGTTTCTCCGGTGTTGTTTGTGCCTCGGTAGATCAAGGAGGTGAAGTGCCACCCCCGTCTTGTGACGATCCGTACTACCAGCCGTATCAACAAGGCAAGCGTAATCCCCCCTCTGAGCATATCTTATCCTATTTTCCGCAAATATATTTTCTCCACTATAATATTGCATGCGGTTCCAAATGTCACTTTTGTTGGATTAGAGTATCCTATAGTTGCATTAAGTTCCCTATGCCATCTACCTGTTTTCCCTCCTATTATCCATAGGTTGGTATTGTTGGCCTGAGATACTTACTATGCTATGTTGATGCTTAGCCATGCTTAGTTAATTGCATAGCTATACGATGGATGATTCATGTGGGAAACAGGTGATGATATGAGAATGATGGTGGAGAACTTGTGGTGACGGATGGTAAAATGCTTAAAGGTGGGGATGAGAGGCCACATGGGATGTGGTGGGTTGTCTCGTTCTCGCCGCCTGAGTGCGAGTTCTCGCCTACGAGCCAAGTTGAGCGTGCAACCATGCGTGGGCATATGGAACCTCGTCGACCGACTAACTTGTGGCGGACTAGCCGAGGGTCCTCTAGTTTGGCTTTCCATTTGCGCGTGCGTTGGGTTGGTGGCCAAGACGGAGATGAGGACTGTGGTGTTAGGAAAATGAGTGGCCGTGGGGCGGGGTGTTGTGATCCTGGCTGTCCTACCGCCACTGATGATCCTTGGTTAGTCTTAAGCGAGGTAAAGGTCGTAGCCGCTCCCACCCAGCCGGCTTTCCCCGGAAGAGAGCTAAGAGCTAGGCAATGGGCCGGACGGTACGCATGGATAAGAAGCTGGGAGGTCCCTCGGGAACCTGGCGTCTTTCACATTGTACACCCCTGCAGGGATAAATCTTTTCGAAAAGCCGTGTCCGCGGTTATGGACGACTTGGTGACGGATTCAGAGATCATAGAATAACTTTAACGGAATGATTAAAAACTGGGTACTAGAGGTACCACTTCACAAAAGCAAGGTGAGCTTCCTCGAGGGTGATTCGGGGAGGTGCCTTTGATGAACAGGTACAATGTTGATGATGGTGGTAAATGGTGAGAAATGTGATTCAAGAGAAAAGAGTTACTCCTTACCTCTTTTTAAAATACTCTGAATAGTCGATGCCTTTGTGTTATGTTTTCTGAAATAAAATCGGCTTTATGCAAAACAGCCATAAAACCTTGAAAGCCAATCATCGAGCATATATTAGCTCTTAATCTTGCGAGTTCGTCGAACTCAACGTCTTTGCTTTTGTTTCAGAGGAGGACTTCACCGACCTCGAAGGTGGGTTCTTTGTGGACGTCGACGAGTAGTCTGGGGTTCCCAGGTGGCAGCTTGGGACATCCTGGAACAGCTGGCGTTGTGATGTTTATCTGTAGGCCTCTTAGGCCATAATTTGGTTCTTGTTGTTTAGAACAACCGAATTCGCTTCCGCTTGATGTAATGTTGGGTCTGTGACCTCTGGTTGTCATTTGCTATCTTTCTCTGTATAAGAGTTGAACTATATGATTTTGTGTCGTAGAGTCTGTGATGTGCCAGTTGTTCCACAAGTCTTGATCTTACTATTATGCTTTGATAGTTGTGCCTGTGTTGAGGCATCAATCGGGGTGTTGCGTTGTCTGGAGTGAGGTGTACCCAGCAACGCCTGCCAAAGGTTTTGGCCGGGGATTGGTAAACCCGTAACCTCCGGTTGTATCGCTTAACCGGTGACACACAGCATCACTGTATAGCAGTCGGGTCAGGGCGCCACACCCGTACATGTTCCTCATTCTTGGCGAGCTTCTCCACCTTATGGTGGTAGGTGGCGCCGGGGGCGATCGATTGTTGCACCCCTTGGATGATGATCTCCCGTGCCCTGTGGTTCAGTACGCGGATGACACCCTGCTCATATTGCGAGCGGATCGGGAGCAGCTGGTCCTCCTGCACGATATTTTGGACTCCTTCTCACTGGCTACAGGCTTGGAAATCAACTACCACAAGAGTACCTTTGTCCCCATTCAGGTCCCTCCCCGACCGTGCCGCTAAGCTTGCTTCTGTCCTTGGGTGCCCCACTGCCTCATTCCCACAGACATACTTGGGGCTCCCCCTCTCTGAGTGCAAGCTTCCTGCCTCGGCCCTGGAGTACCTCGCCACTACGGTTTCCAACTGCATTCCCAGCTGGCGGACGTCGCTCATCCCCATTGGCGGGCGTGTCACGCTAGCCTCGTCGGTTCTCTCGGCACTCCCCATGTTTGCTATGTCGGCACTCCCCCTCTCTAAGGGGACCCTCGCCAAGATCGATAGGCCACGCCGCGCGCTGGTTTGGGCCGCTGCCGCCGAGTGCTCCGGCGGTGATTGCCAGGTTGCGTGGGACTTCGTCTGCCGGCTACGCTCGGAGGGCGGGCTCGGGGTCGTGGACTTGGAGCTCCAGAACAAGTGCCTGCTTCTGAAGATGGTCCACTCTCTGTTCTCGGGACGAGACACACCCTGAACAAGGTGGGTGCGGCGCTCGTATTTTGGTTCGGATCTCGCTCCTGCGACCCCCTCCTGGCGCCACTTCAGGTCACTCATACCCCTGTACCGCTCCCTCACCACGGTGGTTCCAGGCGACGGTGTGACAGTCTCCCTGTGGCACGACTCCTGGACCTCGCTGGGAGCCCTCGCCTCTGCCCTTCCCGCTGCCTACTCGCATTGCTGCGACCCTGACGCCACGATTGAGGTGACTCTGCGGGACGGCGAGCCCCGCGTTCCTCTTCAGCCCCGCGTCTCTGAGCAGGCCGCGGCGGAGATGGCCTTCCTGGATGCCTCGCTTCGCCGACTTACGCTGTCAGGCTCGCACGACATGCGTTCAGTTTCTGTGGGGGGTCCCCCTCCTTCCGGACGGGGCGAGGTCTATCGCGCCATGCACAGCTCCGGTTGTGTGGTCCCTCTGCAGGAAGCCAACTGGGATTGTTTTGCTCTCCCAAAAGTTCGCATCTTCTTCTGGATCCTCCGTCACTGGGAAACGTGGACTCGAGCGCACCTTTTCCGCCTTGGGATTGCGCCCAACCCCCACTGCCCGTTCTGTCCAGGCTGCCCTGAAGACCTGCCGCACCTGTTCTTCAGGTGCCTCCGTCTTGTGCCGTTGTGGGCTCGCTTGTCGCCTTCGTTCCGCCCCATTGGGGATGACGTTGTCCGCCTCTTTGGCAACCTCTCTGCCGGCCGTCCCCCGATGCACGCGACCGTCGTCAACACCGTGTCGCTTGCGGTTCTTTGGTCGATCTGGAAAGCGCGCAACCGCAAGGTTTTCGAGGGCGAGCTCCTCTCCACCACGCGGATCCTCGCCATGGTCGCCGACCATCTTCAGCTTTGGACGTGCCGTGCCCCACGCCGCCTACCCCTCGACGATCTGCGTGTGTGGTGCGAGACCGTCTTACGTTAGGTGTTTTCTGGGTGTGTCGCTACCCTCTCTCCTCCCCCTGTAATGCTTTCGTGTTGTGTGTGAAAAAAACCCCGTGTGGGGCCCCTCCCTTGTACCGCTATATTGATTTTAATGAAAAAATGTTTAGGTGGGTGATGGCCCCCCGTTGCGCTTTCAAAAAAAAAAAACACTACCTACTCACTAACAATGATGTGAGAGTACACCTTTTCCGGTGCCATATTTCTCCCTTTGTTTTCTGCGAAGACCACGAAAAAACAGCAGTTGGTGTGGTGGTGGTAGGTGAAGCGAGAAGGCCCCATATAACCCATTCTCCCCCTCCCTGCAAAGCACACCTCGCTCAGTTTCTCACTCACACCAAAAACACCCACCAGCACCAGCGTCTCGGCTCAGTAGAAGCAGAGATGGGCTCCACCGCCGCCGACATAGCCGCGACCGCTGAGGAGGAGGCGTGCATGTTCGCTCTCCAGCTCGCCTCGGCGTCGATCCTCCCGATGACGCTGAAGAACGCCATCGAACTCGGCCTCCTGGAGACCCTGGTGGCCGCCGGCGGCAAGTCGCTGACCCCCTCAGAGGTTGCCGCCAAGCTCCCGTCCACGGCGAACCCGGAAGCGCCGGACATGGTGGACCGCATGCTCCGGCTTCTGGCGTCGTACAACGTGGTGTCGTGCGTGGTCGAGGAAGGGAAGGACGGCCGCCTCTCTCGCCGGTACGGCGCCGCGCCCGTGTGCAAGTTCCTCACACCCAACGAGGACGGCGTCTCCATGGCCGCGCTCGCGCTCATGAACCAGGACAAGGTCCTCATGGAGAGCTGGTGAGTGAGTGGAGTTAACTACTATAGATCGATCACTGCATCGTTCCTCTTCTTACCTTGCCCATTTTTCCTGTCGCTGGCGTGTGGTTCCACACATAGTACGGCATAACTGTCTTTCTTTACCAAATTGAGCTTCACTGACAGGTAATAGTAGTTCTAAATTAGCGCTGCGAGCTAGAGAACCTCATCTATTCATTCATGTGTCAGTTAGCTAGAAACATTTCTGGACATTGCGTGGCCGTGTGCACTGTCGACAGAGTCGAAACTGAGATAACGTATACAAAATGTCGAGCTGCTTTTAGAGGAAGAATTGGGCCACACGGTGACTTTTCTTGTCTTGATCCTACGCATAATCACCCAAAAATAGAAGAATTTTGCAGAACTGGTCAACTAGCTAGACAAGTTCAGAGTTCGGTTCAGATAATCTTCAGTCCTCCACTAGTCTGAAAATTGCATCTGTTTGCTTGTCGCAGAACACAAATGGCAGGAAGAGGAAATGCTTAATTATTGCCTGCTAAAGCAGATCATACTGGTAGCATTAATTGGATGAAGTATTACTAGCATGGAAATGTTTTCATGGCAACCACTTCACAGTATGTCGAGTTGTTGGAATAAAATGTGTTCTCCGAACGAATCTCAGGTACTATCTCAAGGACGCGGTCCTTGACGGCGGCATCCCGTTCAACAAGGCGTACGGCATGTCGGCGTTCGAGTACCACGGCACAGACCCGCGCTTCAACCGCGTGTTCAACGAAGGGATGAAGAATCACTCCATCATCATCACCAAGAAGCTCCTCGAGCTCTACGACGGCTTCCAGGGCCTCGGCACCCTCGTCGACGTCGGCGGCGGCGTCGGCGCCACCGTGGCCGCCATCACCGCGCACTATCCCACCATCAAGGGGGTCAACTTCGACCTCCCCCACGTCATCTCCGAGGCGCCGCCGTTCCCGGGCGTCACCCACGTCGGAGGCGACATGTTCAAGAAGGTGCCCTCGGGCGACGCCATCCTGATGAAGTGGATCCTCCACGACTGGAGCGACCAGCACTGCGCGACGCTGCTCAAGAACTGCTACGACGCGCTGCCGGCGCACGGCAAGGTGGTGCTGGTGGAGTGCATCCTGCCGGTGAACCCGGACGCCACGCCCAAGGCGCAGGGGGTGTTCCACGTCGACATGATCATGCTCGCACACAACCCCGGCGGCAGGGAGAGGTACGAGCGGGAGTTCCAGGCGCTCGCCAAGGGAGCTGGGTTCACCGGCGTCAAGTCAACATACATCTACGCTAACGCCTATGCCATCGAGTTCACCAAGTAGATGAGATCCATCGATTCAGCCTCCAGGCAACGTCCACCGATTTGAGAACGGTCGTCTTCGATCTTGCTGGCAACTGCTGCTGCTCCTGCATCGACCTGCATATGTAATTCTGCTTGTTTTTTCCTCTGTTTCCATAATTTCCTCATGCTCTAAATCCATTCTGAATTCTAATGCTTGTGTCGTCGATCTGTTCGAAATGTACCATTAATAATGCGGCTCTGAAAGGTTGCATATGTTATATATATGATGTAATGACATGATTTCTCTCCTTTGTTGAATTTGAATATACGAGTAAAGTGAACAGAACAAGACAAACAGCTTAATCTAGAAGAAGAGATATACTACCTCTGGTCCAATAAAACTGTCCTGAAAAGTGAACAGCCGTGGTACAAAATACATACCTAAGTCACCACAGATACTGCGGATCGGAGGGAGTAGTATATTATATAACATAGGTTAAAAAAACATTTTCTACAAAGCAACTGTGTGCCCAACTGCCCATGCAGCCAAGCCGGTCGTAGCGGTTCCCTTTTTTTCTTTTTTTGTTCAGTGAGTCTGTGAGAAGTACCGGTTGCCCAGCTGCTGTTGTTCTTTTTTTTTGTGAATTTGTGCCTTTCTTCCTTTTTTTTGTGAATTCTGTGGCTGCACTTCTGCGTACGCTCAGACTCCATGGTTCTGCACAAGTTTTTTTTTTCATTGAGAGTAACTTTCGTTTTGTTGATCAACCTCCAAAGTTACAGAAATTAACAAGGTATCATGGGGTTCAATCAGCCACAAGTGGCATGTACATAATTGATGCACTAGCCATTTATCCCAAAAGTCTTCAAATTCTGATATATGCATCTCAATCTCTCTAATTATGGGTGCATACTATCCACCAGTCACATCAGATATATCCCTAATCACCTGCTTGCAATCGCTAGCAACAGCTATTTTACGCAAAGAGAGATCAGTTGTGAGTGCTAAGGCCTCCCGACATGCAAGTTTTTCCCGAGAAGATGGATCAATCACTTGAGGATACACAATAGCTGAGGAGCCCAGGTACTGTCCACTGCTATTTCTGATAACAACCGCCGCTGAACCCAAAGAGTTGTTCCTGAATATTGTGCCTTCCACATTGGTCTTCATCTGATCACCCGAGGGAGGGATCCATCTACAAGCAGGTGTGTGATGAACAGAAGCATTAGCGGTAGTAGCCAGCTTAGGCACACTTGAGAGATTATAAAATAATTTGCGAACAAAACTATGTTGTCGTGGATACAAACTAGTAATGTCTTCTATTACAAGTCGACCGTGGAGTCCTCGCCCTACTCAGACCATCGAGTTGGCCTGCTGGGCCACCCCCCATGCTGGGTCAGGCTCATCCACCATGCGGGTATCCGCGTCCCATATCCACCACAAGTGTGTCGACAGCGGACTCTTGAACTCGCCTTCATGTATCGCCTTACTCCTGGCATTCAAATTGCCCATAAAGTCACAAGAACCTTAACAAAGTTCTCGGAAGATAACGTTTCCATCATGATAGAGATCCAACTTATTTTAGAAAATCCTCAGACTCCATGGTTCCGGACAAGTGTTCGACCCCAGAGCGACCTCTTTTTTTTTTCAAAAAAGGCACCCCAGCCTCTGCATCGATTGATGCATGCGGCTTTTATTATTATTAGTATTATTCAGAGTCAGGTCTTACAAAGGATTACAGCATGGATCACACAGAGTTGATACATGTATCAACCATCTAAAAAACACGGACAACATGAAGTGGCACTGCATCAACATGATATCATGTGATCAAAACGCCAGCTGAACCGGTTGTATAAATCCCGTGCAACCAATTCCAGCTGGTTGCACCCAAAATTCAGAGCGCCTCGCTTGTCCGTTGACTGTAGGTAGGACCACGTACGGATCCAGTGCGTAGCCATTGGTATCACCTGCATGAAGGAAAATGTTTTTGCATTGTTAAAGATATAATCATTACGTATGTTCCAAATGGCCCAAAGTAAAGCACATACACCCACTCGGATTTGTACTCTATCTTTTTGTCAACGCCCCTTAACCAGTTCCGAAACAAATTTCGTATACTAGTTGGGGGTTGTAAATTGAAAGCCATAGAAACAATACGCCAGACCATCTTAGCTAAGGGACATGATAAAAACGAATGCTGGCATGTCTCCTCTTGATCACAGAAGCAGCATTTCTTTGAACCCTCCCAATTCCGTTTAGCTAGGTTGTCTTTAGTTAAAATCTCTTTACGCATAAGAAACCACATAAAAATCTTAATCTTCAGTGGCACTTTCATTTTCCAAATATGTTTACGAAGAAATCTAGTATGATCACTTAGATAATCGAGATACATAGATTTAACCGTAAACTTTCCTGATGTAGTTAAACCCCAAGTAAACGTATCAGGAGCATCGGCAAGTTGAATACCCATTAATCGGTTAACTAAATGTAACCATCTATCCCACCTTTCCCCGGTTAGAGCTCTCCTAAAACTTATATTAGGAGGAGGCGCATTCCCCATAACAGAAGCAACCAAAACTTCTTTCCGATGGACAATGTTATATAAGGAGGGATACTGGTTAGAAAGGGGCTTGTCCCCCAGCCAAGTATCCTCCCAGAAGGGAATAGTTTCACCATTTCCAACAGTAAAAGAACCCCTGATGAAAAAAATCATCTTTTACTTTCATGAGGCCTTTCCAAAATGGTGAGTCGCCAGGCTGCACCTTAGCTTGCGATAGATATTTAGAATGTAGGTATTTGTTATGAATCAGCTCCTGCCAAACACCCTCCCCGGTCAAGAGTTTGAAAAGCCATTTGCATAACAAACTTTTGTTTTTTGATTCTAAGTCTTCAATCCCAAGACCACCCTGATCTTTCGGCCGGCATATGATGTTCCATTTGGTTAGTCTATACTTTCTTTTATGGCCATCACTTTGCCAAAAAATCTTGATCTAAAATAGTCCATTCTTTTGCGTACCCCTTTAGGTACCTCAAAAAAGGATAACATAAACATAGGTAGACTCGTTAGCACTGAGTTGATTAAGATTAGGCGGTCCCCATAAGAGAGCAACTTCCCAACCCAACTTGCTAATTTTTTTCAAACCTATCCTCAATAGGTCTCCACTCCCCATTCTTTAGCTTTCAAAAGTGAATGGGAATACCCAAATATCTAAAAGGGAACGAACCAGCTTCACATCCAAAAATGATTCTATACTGGTCCTCCACCTCCTTCGCTGTTCCAAAACAAAAGAGCTCACTTTTATGAAAGTTTATTTTCAACCCTGATAGTTGTTCAAACATACATAAAACGAGCTACATATTCAGTGCCTTTTCCAGGTCGTGACTCATAAAAAGGATAGTATCATCAGCGTATTGTAAAATGGCTACCCCTCCCTCAACCAGATGAGGAATCAATCCATCTACCTGGCCATCCTCCTTCGCTCTCGAGATTAGAATAGCCAGCATATCCGCTACGATATTAAATAAGATAGGAGATAGCGGATCACCCTGTCGCAGCCCTTTTTTGTCTGGAAATAATGGCCTAGATCATCATTGACCTTGATACCAACACTCCCGCGACTAAATTTTTTTTCAATCCAGCTGCACCACTTCGTACTGAACCCCTTCATGCGCAACACTTGTTGCAGAAAGGGCCACTGGACCTTGTCATATGCTTTCCCAAAATCTATTTTTAGGAGGACCCCATCCAATTTCTTCTTTGAAGTTCATGGACGGTTTCATGAAGAATCAGAACCCCTTCTAGAATATGACTCCCTGGCATGAAGGCAGATTGAGTTGGTCGGATCACCTTATGTGCCACCCCCATAACTCTATTCGTGCCCACTTTCGTGAAGATTTTGAAACTAACATTTAACAGACAGATGGGGCGGTATTGCTAGATTTGTACTGCATTTTCTTTTTTTGGTAGGAGAATAATATTACCATAGTTCAGATGAAAAAGTGGAAGCTCCCCTTTTTGGAAACATACAAACATTTTCATTAGGTCGAGTTTTAGCATATCCCAAAACCTTTGGTAGAACTCGACTGGGAACCCATCTGGTCCCGGTGCTTTGTTTTTTTTTCATTTGCATAATTGCATCATGAACTTCCTTTTCATTGAAATCAGCCAAGAGGAGAGCATTCTCCTCAGCCGAAATCTGTGGAATATCCGAGATTTCAGTTTCCACTAGAGAGAAATTATTTGGGGCCGGCGCCCCAAACAATCTCTTGTAGAAAGTTGTAATATAATCTTTAATATTCTCCTGTCCTACAATAGTCCCCTCGTCTTGCTAGAGCTGAAAGATCTTTTTCCTTCTGTGTTTACCATTGGCAATGAGGTGGAAATATTTCGTATTATTTTCCCCCTCCTGAATATGTTTAACTTTCACTCATTGAGCCCATTTAGACTCTTCATCACGTCTGAGGGTGGCTACTTTTTCATTTGCAACCCGCATAGCGACCTCTGTTTGGAAGTGACAAACACATTTTCGGGAGCCATACTTTTTGAGATTCACTCGCACCTAAAGTTGGGTTGCACTATATGTTTAGTCATCACCATCATCATCATACACGCGAGTCAGGTAAGCTCTAAAAAACAACTCACATGTGAAGCAAAATTATCCAACAACTCACCGCAGAACCAAAAAAGCAACTCAATCTGGAAGAAGAGAACTGAACGAGTCATGGGCTCGTGGTGGTTGGCGAGATTGTTTTTTTATATTTCGGAGAGAGAAGTACCGGTCACCGAGTTGTGGCTAGAGACTTGTGCCTGCTATTCTGTCTAACCTCATAATTGTCATTTTTTTTTTTGAAAATCCTCAGACTCGTATGTGGATTAGTTGATGAGGCCGCTTGTGAAGGGCGCCTGATAATGGGCTGGCTCATTAAGTGAGGCTACATTTTTCCTTTTTTACATCTTATGTTTTTTCATTTCTTTTTCCCTTTTTTATTTATATTTCCGTATCTTTTTCTTTTCTATTTTTCTCGTTCAGAAATAAAAAATATTCATATTTGAAAAATATTCAAAATTTGAAGAAAAAAAAGTACACTAAAAAGATTGTTTAGATTTTAGAAATGTTCAGATCTAAAAAATGTTCAGATTTCGAAAATATTATTGAATTTGAAAAATATTCAGATTTAAAAATATTCGGATTTGAAAAATGTCCCTATTCATTATTTATTATTTTTCTTTATTATTATTTCTATTAAAAATAAAACAGCAAACAGAAAATAGGAAAATAACCTGTAAAATGGGCCACATCATTGCGGCACATTTTCATCTCACTTGTTCCATCGCATTCTCTGGCTAGCATGGTATCTGTTTAGGGCCCAGCTATGAAGCGGTCAAGTCTATCAAAGCATCCTTTTTGAGAATCCAGCCCAACTAAGTTTCGACAGAGACACTCATGCTTTGCTCGTACAGAAAAAATTATAATTTCTGAAAAGAAAGAAAAAAAGTACCACTCTTTTCCACCCACAACATCACAACTGTCTTTTTTCTTCTTGAAATGACAACCGGTGCCAAACAAAAAGTACTTATCATCTCTTCTACTAATAGTAACACTGATCGGCTTACCAAATTCATGCAACACACTCAGTGGTAGGTTGAACAGATGGTAATTTTCAGCTACGAAGCACGCTATATTCCGTTCGAAAGGGAAATGGCCTGGTACACTGTACAGACTAGTGGCTAAAGACGAACTTGTCTAGGCCACGAGGCGAGGCTGGTCCATGGTCTGGTCTGCCCGCCACAAAACAGCCTGGAAACTGACCATTGCACGCGCGCGCACAATGAGCCACCGCCGGGACGTGGACTGTACAAAAGGGTCCTTCCCTAGTGCTCCCGCAGCCTGTATCATTGCAATGTCGACAGTGGACCGACCACCGCTCACGTTATACTCATTTTGTTTTGGCACCCCACGCAAGAAAAAGGAGAAAATTAAAACTTCCACCACTTTCTACTCCATGTGTTGTGCACAAACCACCAACTAGACGGGGTTTTACAGTTTCCACCATGTGATGGTCTAATCTATGGACGATGCTGAGGGATAATAGCGTGCGATCCCTCGGCTCCCGGACCGTACGATTGGCCCCGCGTGATCCGTCCGATCAAAATAGCTACCCCAACTAGTCAACCATGCCTACCTCTTTTCCACATGGAAAAATCCCCCAAAAAATCGCCCACCCCAACAACCGAAGAACAAACACCGGAGCACCGTCGCTCACAGCCCCGGCGACCTCGAACCGGCCCACGGCCCATCGCTCACAGCTCCGGTGACCTCGAACCCCGGCGACGTTGAACCGGCCACCGCCGTCGCTCACAGCCTCGGCGACCTCGAACCAGCCACTGCTGTGTTGTCGCTCACAGCTCCGGCGCGACCTCGAACCGGCCCACCGTCGTTCACAGCTCCGGCCACCGCTGTCGCTCACAACTCCGGCTACACATCTGCGGAATTGCGGAAGCACAGCCGGCGGAGCCACCACGAACAGCTTGACAGGCCTAGAGATTTCTGCTTCCACCTTATGTGGATTTGCGTCATAAGCTGAAAAAATTGCTACCAACACACTCAGAATTTGCACCTCTCGAACAATTTTTTTGCATCATATAAAAAAGAAAAATGCTACAATCGTTATGTAGATTTGCATAAAGGGGAGAAATTTTTTGCTACAAACCTCCTAATAATTTGCACCTCATGAATAAAGATTGCATCTAAAAAATTGCTGCAAATGATCTATGGCTTTTCATCGAAGGGAGAAGAAATCTGCTACAAACCTTTCAAGAATTTGCATCACAAAGAGAAAAAAATGCATCAAACGAACAAGGATTTGCTACAACTGTTCCGTGGGGATTTGCATCAAAAGAAGAAAATTTCTGCTACAAATCTTCCCGGAATTTGCTACAACGCGCAGTTGAAAGTGCAAAGGATGTCGCCTAGAGAGGGGGGGGGGGGGTGAATAGGCGTTTTGAAATAATTACGGTTTAGGCTTGAATAAATGCGGAATAAAACTAACGTTTAATTTATCAAGCACAAAACCTAACCAAGCTAGGTTCACCTATGTGCACCAATGACTTATGCTAGACAAGAACAACCACTAAGTGATAGCAAGATAGATAACTTCAACCTCGAAGGCTATCACAAAGGTAAATGCATAAGTAAGAGTTCGGGTATAGAGATAACCGCAAAGTGGACACGAGGAGATGTTTCCCGTAGTTTCTTTCCATGGGAAGTACGTCTACGTTGAAGGAGTGTGGAGCCACCTAGGCGCTCCAATAGCACGGATGTGCTCACTCTATTCTCCATGAGCTTTCCCGGTGAAGGCATAGCTCTTCCACTATGAGGTCACCTTCGAGGCGTTGACCAAGCCGTACACAAAGGTCGGAGAACTCCACAATGAGTTGGGGCCTCCCAACACTGTCCCGGAGCACCTCGCATCAAGTTGAGGCTTCCGAAACACACAAAGGCCTCCTAGGATTACAAGCAACCCAAGAGGCAATCCACAAAGAGTAATAAGCTTCTCAAACTTTACTTCCACGTATAACCGTGGAGAATTCAAACCGATGCACCCAATGCAATGGCAAGAACACAAGAAGTGCTCAAAGTCCTTCACTCTCAAATCCCACCAAAGCAACTAATGCTATGGAGGAAGATGGGAGGAAGAGCAAGGAAACAACCAAATGAATCCCAAGATCTAGATCCAGAGACTACCCTTCACTAAGAGGAGAGATTAATTGGTGGAATAGTAGATCTAGATCTCCTCTCTCTTTTCTCTCAAGAAGGAGCAAGAATCATTGGAGGGATAGAGAGATAGCAAGTTCAAGGAGGGTCAGCAATGGGGGCAAAACACGAGCTCAAGAGTTGGGGAACCGTTGGGGAAGAATGCCCCCTTAAATAGGTCCCCCAAAAATCTGACCGTTATGTGCAGATTTCGTACCCAGCGGTACTACCGCTGGAAACCAGCGATACTACCGTTGCTGGCTTCTGGGCGGTACTAGGCAGTGCCATCTCCCAGCTGCAGCGGTAGCGCGATGCACTACCGTTGCTGTCATGGAGCGGTACTACTGCCGATTCGCTCCGGTACTACCGCTGGCATGCTTTGAATTAATTCAACGTATTCCGGCGGTAGTACGTGGTAGCTACCGACTAAGTACCATCGGGAAGACAGAGGCGAAAACCGAGCTGACGGTACATCCAGCGGTAGTACCGCTGCCTGAATTCCGCGGTACTACCGCCAGGGACTGGGTACCAGCATAGTGCAGCAGTACGGCTCCAGGAGGAGTGGTACTACCGCTGCATACCAGCGGTACTACCGTCAGACAGGATTTCTGCCTGGTACCAGAACTGCAATAACTTTCGCAAGGAAACTCCAAACGAGATGAGACCAACGAGGTTGGAAAGATAAGGACAAGAGCTTCCTTACAAAAAGCACCAAACGAAATATTAATAACCATAAATAGAGTAAAGTCACCACACATGGGAAGGTGTGAAATTTTCCTCAAGGATAAACCGATAATATTTCCACTCCGAAAACGCAACAAGTTTTCCAAACGAAATCCGTTTTCGAAAAACTTGGGCTTGTCATAAAGATCACGAAAAGCACCAAAAACCTAACAAAGATAAAGGTCAAATAAAAAACCAAGAAAGATGATGCCAAGGATGCAAAGGTTTGAGCTCTCTACGATGATACGATCAAGTTACTCATTCGAGAGCCCCTCTTGATGGAACGCAAACTATCCTATAACCCGGTCTCCCAAGTAACACCATGAGACTGGTAAGATAGAAACCCTATCAAGATCATACCTTTGCCTTGCACATTCCACCTTTCTTGATTGTGCTTCGCTTGGTGAAGACTCACATGTTGCTCCCCCATACTCCATTATGGGAGAACCTCTCTAAGGCACGTCTTCACTTCGACCATTATCTTCATGACGCCTACCACTTGACGTCATCCTCCATAGGTTATAAGAAATCTTCCTTTTAATGCGAACTCATGGGAAGATACCTAACCCCACATGGATACTCCACACATACATATATCATGGGTTAGTTCACAAGGCTATATAGACAATTGCTTACCATACCATTGGATCACATGATCCCACATGGTACACCATTTAGCTTCGTGTGTTGATCACTTGAATCCACTATATCTTCTTAGCCTTGATCAACCTTGTATCTTTTCTTCATTCTTGATCATCTCAAATATGTTCATTATATCCAATGACCTTGATGGCATTCAACCTTGAATCCAACACATGGAGTTCAAGTGATGCCTATGGACAAACCTACAAGGATATCTCAATATACACATTAGTCCATAAAGATTGTCATTAATTACCAAAACCACACATGGGGCAACCATGTCCTTTCAGCAGTTCCCTCCAACCACCGGCAGGTGCGCGTACCGCTCAGGCTCATTGTTGCCGCGAAACCGCCGTCGACGGGCTACCGGGAGCAATAGGAGCAGAAGCGACGAGCTCAAGGAGCGTGCTATGGTGTTGTGCTTCCATTGCCGATTGGAGCAGAGAACGTGGGGGAGGGGAGGTGGGGCGGCGGAGGAGGTGGTGCTGGTAAGAGGCGCCGGTGAGTGACCGGTGGAGACGCGCTCGAGAGGCGACCGGCCGAAGCGCGACGCAGGCGTCCATCATAGAGGAGCAGCGATGAGGAACAATGAGTGGATGAGAAGATGCCTGGAAGCGATAAGGTTCATCGTTGGTCCCACCACTTGTTGCCTCCCATGCGTATGGACACATGGCGCACTCTCCAGGAGGAGGACGCGAGACGTTTCATCCCCTGGGGGACAAACAACGTTTTCCCTAATATATAGCCGTTTCCTGAAAGTCTTGCAAGCATACCATTTTAAAGAGATCAAATATGGAAGTAGAGCTCATAGTGTTAGACATAGCCACTTTGAAGCAGAGTGGCTTCGTGAGTTTTTGATGAACTTACTTATGGTTGAAAAACGAATACTCTCTATTTTCATGAACTATGATAATCAAACTGTTATCGTCAAAATAAACAGTTCTAAGCATAATATGAAGTCAAGGCAAGCCATGTGAAGAGAAGATTAAAATATGTCAGAAATAGAAATATTTCGGAGTTACACGTTGGATTAGATCCTAACATTTAAAAATCTGGCTGATCTGCATGACAGGTTTATTTATATAGCCGGAGATGTTGTCCTGCAGAGCGACTCTTGAGACGACGTCTTCCAATTCTTCTACATCCTGTTTTCCGGCGTGCACCGGTTGAAGAGACTGTAGGCCTCTAGAACCCCGCCTCTTGTGATTCTGTAAGGGAGAGAGGCGACCAAGTTTTTGGAGAGCGCACTCGCGTGACTACTTCCCAGCGAAGACTTCTTCCCCGACATCGGCAACCTCTTCATCGATGACATGGTCGACAACACGAACGCTAGCGGTTCCGCATCTGCTGCACTACACAATTATGTTCTCTCTGTTCGAGATCATGCTATAGCTTCTTTTCCTACCAATTGATGTCGATTTCATATGTTTATCTACTGTACGACTGGATCACATGTTTAGTTTAATACTCGTTATTTTTATGTCATGAATTCTTTCTTGTTTTTGTGGATTAACTCATATCATAAATCTCATATAATTCATCAACATCCACCATCCCGACGACTAGAGAAACACGTGGCGATACCTGAATAGGACCCTCCAAGGCAACCCGCATGCCGTTGAGAACCATCTGTCGGAAGCCTGCTCGACGTCGGGAACCGTCTACTTGCTTACTCACCATCTGAACCTCCTGCTCGCGCCGGAGAACGAGCGACGCCGGCCAGGCAACACATCCACCGCGAGATCTCTCCCAGCCACATTTGGGGTGGGAGCCGCCACCACGGCGAGGCCAGCGGCAGCGGCGGGGATTAGAAGCGGACGGGGGAGGCGGCGGCAGCACGCTAGGGTTCTCTCCGAGCCACCTAGTGCGGACGACCGGACGGTCTTTTTGTCCAGGTATGTAAGTTCCCACTGATTTAAGATTGGAAAGTGCATGGGGGTGATTATAGAAGGAACTACGGAGTTTCTCCCGGAGTCGCTACCAGGCGGTCGTGACCTCGTGTCATGGCACCTAGCACCATCTGGGTTGTTCTCTGTGAAGTCGGCCTATCGGAGTCTCTTTAGTTCCCCAGTTAGAGCATGGACCTCTCCACTACGGAAGGCCCCCTTACCGTTAAAAATCAAAATCTTCGTTTGGCAGCTTCTTAGGGACCGCCTACCCTCAGGGGTGGAGGTTCGCAAGCGACAGGGGTCGGGTGATGGGCTTTGCCCCATGTGTGGGATCCCAGAGACGGGAACCCACATCCTTTTCACTTGCCCCGCTGCCAGATTTCTATGGAACTTCGTCCGCGAGGCGCTGGGGCCTACTTGGCAGGCCTCAGACCTTGGCGAGTTCCTAGAAATCCAGGCGAACCGTACCGGTGAGAGGCGACGCCTCTTCTGGTTGGTGTTTGCCTCATTGACGTGGACCTTATGGACAATTCGCAATAAGATGGTGATCGAGCGGATCTTTCTCCGACGTGCTTCTGACTCGATGTTTAAATTTCTGGCTTTCTTGCAGCAGTGGCACCCGTTGTCTAGGCAACGGGACAGGGGGCAGCTGGATGACATGCTTGATAGGCTTGTGGAGACGGCTCGACGCATCTCCTCCTCTTCTTCCAGCTAGCGCCGAAGGGGCTTAGTCTCTTTTTGTTCGCCCTTCGCTTCTCTTTCTTGCTGTATCTCTCTCACCGCCCCCCCCCCCTCACACCACCACCGCCTTTCTTGCTTATTTCTTGTGGGCTTCCTTGTGCTGCGCCCCCAACATCTTATGTTTGTAACAGTGTATGAACTTGCTTGGCATGTTGCTTTATTTATAAAGCGGGGCGAAAGCCTGTTTCGAGAGAGATTATAGAAGGAAACATATACAGAGCAACCGGCTCGATCGTGTCCGTAGACATGTCTGGACTCTAGACACGTCTGTGGATGTTTAGTATTGTACTTTATCGGAGTTATTTGCACTGGTGGTCACACAACTCGACAGCTATGTGCACTTAAGTCACACATCTGGATAACTGAATTTTTTGGTCACACAACTCGTCATCTGGTGCACTTAAGTCACTGACCCCACCTGTCAGGCCGTTTTCCGTTGAAGTTGATGCTGACTGGACACGTAATCTTGCAAAAACCCCCCTGTATTTTTGTACATTTGCAAAAAACCGCTGTATTTTTGGACATTTCAAAAATCCAGGGGGTTTTTTGAAAAAAATACAGGGGTTTTTGCAAATGTACAAAAATACAGGGTTTTTTTGCAAAATTACGTGTCCAGTCAGCATCAACTTCAACGGAAAACGGCCTGACAGGTGGGGTCAGTGACTTAAGTGCACCAGATGACGAGTTGTGTGACCAAAAAATTCAGTTATCCAGATGTGTGACTTAAGTGCACATAGCTGTCGAGTTGTGTGACCACCAGTGCAAATAACTCACTTTATCGTGCCGAAATAGCTCGATCCGGTTAGATATGTAGTTTAGCAAAAACAAAAATTCACTTGACGCGGTAAGAATTTTAGGCCAAAATTTTGGTTTCATATATCGCACGTGTGTCACCACCCATAATGGGTCGATTTCTTCACCCTGAATGGTCCAGAAACAAGTGCCTTGTGAAGAGATTTAGATATTTTTCGAAATGTTGAAATAGATTTAGATATATTTTCTCGAAAAGTTTATCATATATACTCGTAGATACAGACCCCTTAATCCCTGGAAACACAGTCAGCCTAACTACACTTTTAGCTGGTAATAATGCCCCCCTATATTTGTTATGGCGCAGACTTCCACTGCCAACAACACTGTCGCAGGAGGACACTAGTGGTTTGGCTCTTCTCGCAGGACAGACAGACACGGACGATTGATTGCGATGCCCTGCAAAGCAAAGCTAATCCGACAAAAAACTTCAATGCTGTTATCTCCTTTAGACCTAATCCGCATCATTTGTTTAGCTTAGCTTAGTTTAGTCGGCAACAGCATTGGGCACCAGATGTGTGGTATACCTAAATATTCTTGCTTTGCTGGGACCGAATAAATTTTGCTTTTCTTTACATCTCCGCGAGGGAAAGGGACGTCACTGAAACCGGAGAGAGATGTTTCTTTTGTCGAAGCCTCGAGGCTTCTTTCATCTGAAGCGTTTACCGTCGAGATTCCCAGCGTGATTAGGACCATTTTTTACAAAAAAAAAAAAACGTTTGTATAGTCTTTCTTGAGAAACGTAAGGCACACTATATTTTGACGATCCGAAAACAATCATTTTGAAAAGGATAGTCAAAGCTAGAAGGATGGATTAAAGTAGCCAAGTAGGGGTGTGAGTGAGTCTAATAGCATCCCTAGCAGAACCCGCAAAATTAGAAACCGTAAAATCATTTTGCGGGTCGCGTTTTACGCGTTTTTGCTCGGTATTTCGTGCAGCGAAGAACAGAACCCGCAAACGCAACCTGCATTTCTTCGATTTGGAAATTTGAGAATTCGCGGGAACGAACTAGTTCATATTGGACAGCAGCACGAATTGATTTTTACACAAAATGCGGCCTAGTTCGCCGCCGATCAAATCTAGCCTACATCTACGCTAGCCTAGGTCGCCGCCGATCAACACCTACTGGTCAAAATGCGGCTCCTCACCGGAGCCATGGGCGCGGCAGCGACGCAGCGGCGGAGGAGCTTCACTCCTCGTCGGAGACGAGGTCGATGACGGGCGGGAGCGTGCTGATGACCAGCGCCTGTTCCAGCAGCCCCTGGTTGATCTCCGCGGCGACCTTGGCGGCGGCGGCCTTCTCCTCCTCCTCGTACTTGGAGCGCATCATCGCCGCCGCGAGCTGCCGCTCCATCTGGTCGTTAGGGACGAAGTCCTCCGGCCCGAGCGTGACCCCGAAATGCCCGGGGTCGTAGTCCTCCGGCGGCGGAGCACCTGAGGCCGCGGAGGAGCTGCTCGCGCCCGCGGAGGAGCTGCCCTCGCCGTGACGGAGGCGCAGTTGCTGGCGGCGGCGGATCTCAATCTCGCGGCCGGAGCCGGTCGAACTCCTGCAAGTCACGGCGCACCGACCCGCCGCGACTGTACTTCCGTGCGCCGTCGCTGCGGACGACCTGCGCGCGCTTCTCGTCGGAGTAGTCTCCGCCGAACCGGTCGTCGCCGGGGAGCGCCGCCTCTGGTTCCCTCTTCGGCGCCATGGCTCGGCGTCGCCGGATATGCGGGAGGGGCGGCTGGATTGCTCGTCGGAGACGGCGGAGGGGCGGCCGGACTTCTCGATGCGTGCAGGGAGGAGTGGGGATTTCGACCCGCATCAGCGGTCGCAATCCGGCTAAATACGGGCTCGCCGCTTCGTTTCTCGGGCCCCGCAAAACGTTTGCGGGCTGGGCTAAATATGCAGGCTCTGGTCTAGCCCAAAACGAGCACCAAACCCGTAAACTCGCCGGAATTATACGGTTCTGCCCCTTTTGCGGGTTTTGCTAGAGATGCTCTAAGGAGGGAAGTAGAATAGTCGAGCATAGACGGATCGGTCCTGAATCATTGATGCGTTTGCACGAGCACGAGTTGGACTGATAAAATTATTCGCAGCCAAGGAGGAGGACGATCCTGGTGGGCCGGGTCGCCACGACGTTGTGTCGAGGTGGGAACTACGCTTTCAGTCTCAGCCAGTCGAATCGGAATACTCATGGTTTGTTGTTCTAGTGTTGATTAAGGTGGCGCTCAATGATTATTTAGCTGCCTGGGTGCGTGATGGGCTCTCTGCCCGCTTTTGCGAGGCAGGATTAAGAACGTGTGTGTGCAGTGACAGTGTAGAAATGGTCTGTCGAGGGAGAGTGGCAACAACACTGTTGTTGTTAGTCGGAGAGTCGGAGGATCTGATGCAAGCTGACACAACGCCGGCCTGCGCTGCCACGGCCGGCGTGGCACCCATCCATCCACAGCGACGGCACAACAACATTTACGCCGGCTCTTGGCTGGAAAAAGACAAACAAGGCGATTATCAGCCGATCGAAGTATATGGTTAATTAGTTTATTCGGATGGCATGATTAGCGATTAGTTCAAGATTGTCTCTTCCTTCTCTGATTTCTTGAAAACAAATTACACATAATTGAAGGCGCACTGCTTTGCTTCGTATCCGCTAATTAAGTACGTCCAACTGCTCCAAACCCCAGCTAAGAGCATCTTACGATAAAAGTGGTCAAACTCGAATATTTGCAATTTCGGACGAAGATCCCCAAATTGCCCGACCCGGATTTTTTTCCCAGCTCCCCGGATATTATCACCTCGATACCCTATAGAACCAGTTTTGGAGTCAATTTACTTGTCCCAAACCGGACATACCGAAACGAGTCAACGCACCCGTCAGCTCCGGCACCGGCGACTCCCGAGCTCGATTCCACGACGAGGAGACTCGATTCCGGCGTCAATCTTCGATTCCCGATGAGGAGGGTTGATTTAGACTGATTTTCGGTGAAATCGTGGCATGTGCTTGCAGCCCTATGGAAGCACCTCCACGGGAGGAGACAGGTTGAGACGGAGAGGCCATCGCTAGGAGTGCCAAGTGAGGGCCCGAGCCGGGCGGGGGTGGATGTGCTCGCAGCCCTATTGAAGCACCTCCACTGGAGGAGACAGGTTGAGACGGAGAGGCCATCGCTAGGAGTGCCAAGTGAGGGCCCAAGCCGGCGGGGGTGGCTGTGCTCGCAGCCATATGGAAGCGCCTCCATAGCCAAACTCTACCATGAGAACACCTCCACTAGAGGAGGCGGGTCGAGGCGGGGAAGGCCAATGCTAGGAGGGCTAGACGTGGGCCTGCAGCGAAGGGAGCCAGGTCAATTTGTATATAACAGATAAACTCGTTGAGAAGATGAAGAAAAGAAAAGAAAAAGTGTTTTATGGTATTTTTTAAGCACTCAACCGTAGATCAATTGTTCTACCGTAATTTTCATTAATTTTAAATATATACAGTTACATCAAAACCAAACAACTAACCAACACCTCTTTTTTCTAACATGGAAAGAAAATTTACACTGGACCCGGAGGAAGAGCTGAATCAATCCAGCCCCTTAGCCGTTCTGCATGTTTTGCCTTGATTCTATGCCCATGAATGAGAAGATCTTTTCTTAGCTGAATCTTCCAAGATGTAACTATGCGATTTATATTATGAAAGATTTTGTCATTTCTTTGCTTCCAAATATTCCAGCTTCCCATGATCACAATATATATTGAGAGCGGTGCCTTTAGGAAGAACATCAGAAGCAAGACTGCATTCATCTAGGACTGAACTTCTTTTATTTGTCAAGATTGTATTCCAAAATTCTAGGGTAAAATTGCAATCGAAGAAAATATGTAGAGCAGTTTCTTCAGAGTTGTCTTGGCAAAGAGCACAGTTGTAGCAAGGAAGGAAAAATGATTTCCTGGATAACAAGTTTCTGGTGTTGATTCTGTCATGCATGAGCAACCAAAAAAAGATCTTGTATATGAGAATAACCGAGATTTCCCAAATTTTATGTATAATTTCGTGAGCCAAAGGTCCTTCCTTAAAAAAATTATGCCTTGAGCGATGAGAAATTTCCAGAATTCCAAGTATAGGTCCATACATCAGGTTCTTCGGTCATAGTGACTTTGTGCAGGTCATCTTGAAGCAAAAGCAATTACTGAAAAGCTTGGGTTGAGAGTGGTAAGTGAAAATTTTCAGTCAAACATAAACTACTTAACTATTTGATCACCATTAAAACAGTAGGAGCGTAGTTCTGGAAATTTTTCTCGGCAAGTTTGTAAATCCCAGAAGTCTGACTAGAACATCGCAATATTGACTAGCTTGACAATACTTTTCCACCAGAAAGATCTAACTGTCCTGCAATCCACTGCTTTGTTTGAATAGTATTTCTCCTTGATGAATTTTGATGCTTAAGCAGCAAGGCCTTATTCTGAATGGAGAGATGAAGAACACACAATCCCCCTTGATTTTTAGGCTGACATACCTTTTCCCAAGCGATGAGAGCAGATCCTCTATCTTCCATTCCATATTTTCTCCAGAAGCAAGGCTTTAAGATCTTGTTGGTTTGGTGCAGAACTGTAACTGGAATTTCCAAAGTGCTCATATAGAAAATCGGCAAGCTTGTGAAGACTGATTTGACAAGAACAAGCTTTTCTCAATAAGAAAGAAAATTTGAATATCCTGACAGTCTAGAGCTTATTCATGACAGGAATGGCACGAATTCAGAAATCTTGGTTTATTCAAGGAGAGTGGCATTCCGAGGTATGTGAAAGGAAGGTTGGCCTCATTACATCCCATGATATCCGGGAGGCTTTGAAATCTATCTTGGGGGATATTAAAGGGTATCATGTTGGATTTGCTTTAGTTTACTTTTAAACCAGTTAAAGCAACAACGGATTTTTGGCATGTTGAAGTTGAGAAGGGCAAGCTTGCATGATCAAGATGGTGTCATCTGCATATTGAACAATTGGAAAGTCAGGACATGCTTGAGAGATCATAGGGGGTTTGATCAATTGGGTCTACATTGCTTCATTGAAAATGGATTGTAACAAGTAAGCGTCCAACACAAAGATCAAGGAGATAAAGGGAGTCCTTGTCTAACACCTCGTTTGCAGAGAAATTGTTTTCCTGGAATGCCATTCAAAAGAACAGAGGAAAATCTAGTTGAGTAAATAATGTCTATCCAGTTGATCCATTTTGGGCCAAAACCTTTAGCAATAAGGATTTCTCTGATGGTCTTATGCTCTAGCATATCAAAAGCTTTCTCAAAGTCCAGTTTCAGACTAACACATTCCATATTTGACTGATTACAGTGGTGAATGTACTCATATACCCATGGCAAACAGTCTTGAATTGATTTTACTTTTAGGAAACCATATTGATTAACATGCACAAGCTTATGCATCACTTTTTGAGTCTATTAGCCAAGATCTTGGTAATAATTTTCAAGGAACAATTCAGCAAAGAGATTTGCCTGAAATCAACTGCATTAGTGGTACTGTCTTTCTTGGGTATAAGAGTGATAAAGGGTGAGTTGATGCTCTGGATGGTAGCTTTTCCTTTATAGAAATCTTCAATAAGCTTGTAAAAATCATCTGCAATAATGTGCTAGCAAGTTTTACTGAAATTTGTGTTAAAACCATCTGGTCCAGGGGCCTTGTCAGATGGAAGTTCCTTAACCACAACATCTATTTCTTCTTTAGAGAAAGGAAATTCAAGCAATTCTAGACCTTCTACCGTGGACACTAAAAAAGTTAACTCCAGGTCATTTTCAATTTCTTTAGTTGTCCCCAATCTTTGTGTGAAAGCTCTTTCTAAAATCTTAGCATGATGATCAGTATGTTTAGTTCCATGCTCATCTTGAAGAGAAGAAATATAATATGTATTTAATGGTAGCATTTGCATGAAAGAACTTAGAATTGACTTCTACAAATTTAGCCTAACGAATTGTGGCTCTTTGTTTCGAGTAGGAATCTGATTAACAAGAAGTTTCATCAAGTGTTCTTTAGCCACTTCTCTGTCATTTCTCTCTCAGGTCGATAGGTCACGGTATTCTTCCAGGTGGCTAAAGAAGTTTATCACTGCATTTGTGTTCTTGATGGAGATGACCAGTTAAGATTTATCTTTAGACCAAATCTTGAGTCCTTTCCTAAGTCTTGTGAATTTGGTTGTAATTCTTTTTGCACTGTCATTTTCCTGAATGTCTTGCTCCCAAATGTTCCGAACAGTTTGTTTGAAACCATGATTATTAAGCCAGTAACTTTCACAATTTGAAAATGGTTTCTTTTGGAATAGAAGTGCAAATCTGAATTTTAAAAGGAATGTGATCCGACCTTGGCCTTGAGAGAGGAAGCACCATTGTGCTTGGGCAGCCGTTGGTCCACGATTGAGCTTTTCTAAAAGGGGAGCATTTTGCATATTACTCCAAGTAAGCTCTCTCCTTTTTGTTGGGATTTCTACAAGGGCAAGGGCACTAATAGCTTCATTGGAAGCAAGCATGTTTCACATGAACATTCGCGCGCGGTTTCCAGTTCCGTTTTTTCTGCTAGAGATGCTCTAATCAAAACCATTTGATACCGTCAAAAACAATAATCGCCATCCTTGTTCATAACATAACACGTACGCGGATTTGTCATCATCTCACATCACACGAACATGCGCGCACATGCACCTGTCCGAAACAAACTTTGCCCAAAATAATTCTGACCCAACATTTGGAGGAGTCTCTCTTCTACGGTTCTACCTATATGTGGGCCATCTGCTCTCCCCGTTCACTTCACGCACACCCATACCATACCATACCATATGCTTTTCCTCAGGGTAGCACGAGGCTGCGGCCCTACCGCACACATGGCTTGCCCTCCGTCTAATCAAACCCAACCAACCCCATCAACCCAACCACGCATCAATCCACAGTGCTCGAAAGCAAGATCGGGAAGATTCCTCAACTGTGCAACGCACGCAGCAGAGCAGCAACCGATCCAAACCCGATCGATGGCGACCTGGATGCTCTCCCTCCCAAATGAACCCAACCAACGACCCGGCCGGTGATCGGTGGTGCTCCTCGGAGCCGGCCGTCGTCGCGCGCGTCTGGTGGTGGCTCGAGGCCCGGCGTGGTGCTCGAGCCCGTCTTCCCCCATCAGATCTGGGACGGCAGATCTGGCGGCAGGAGAGGAGGATCCAAGGCGGCGCCCTGGCTGGCGCGTGGCAAGGTGGTGGAGGATCTGGGGCGTGGCCCCCGGATCTGGAGCAGGTTGGGCTCGGGGGCCTCCCCCGGCCGATGTTTTCTTGGCGTCGTTCCCAAGGCCGGCTCCCCGGAGGCGGCGACTGATGCGGCTCTTCAACGCCTGATGGCTAGGGGCTCTGCTGCTCCTCGGGGTTTCGATCTTCACGGCGGTGTTCTTCGTCGTCTCCGGCGCCGTGGAGCTCGTCTGGTGGTCGTACCAGAGGTAGTAGAAGGTGGTTGCGAGGTGTGCTGGCCTCGGATCTCTCTGTTCCTCCGTGTGTATGCTTGTCGGGTCGATGTAATCGTTTGCATTTGAATACAAGTATGTGCATTATCAAAAAAAAAAAAAAACAACCCGGCCGGTGACGGAGCAGAGATGGATCTTCATCCGAGTCAGTGTTAACAAACAACAGCGGTGGTCAAGTGAGACAGCACATGTGTGCGCGTACGTGCGGCCCATATACAATCCGCGGATCGTCGAAGAAGTATGTTTTTTTTTTAAAGGATCCACACTGCGTGTTACAACAGAATTACAAGGAAGAAACAAGAACACGCAGAAGAACAAGCCATCGAAGCTCCGCACAACAGCAGCACAAAGGAAGCAAACCGCTGAACCGCCTCCAAGCCTGAAGCCAAACTCCGTCGCCGCAACGCCGGAGAGGAAGACACCAGGCCGCCGCCATCACTGGGACAGGGAGCACCCCACTCATGTAGAAGCCGCAGAAGCCGCCCGCCGCAAGCGACGGAACCGAAAGCTCGTTGAAAGCGTACGGCCATGGTGCCTCCTCCCCGGAACCACCCAACAACCAAACAAACCTGCGCAGAGCACCAACACGGCTTGCCGGAGCCAACGCCAACTGCACGCCTTGGCCGCACCAACTCCCCTCGCCACCACGGCCGGCCGGAGATGGAAGAGACGAAGACATGTCAAAGCAGAACACAGAGCCAGGAGCACTCCTCCCCACGCACCAAGACCGGCAGAAGAAGCCTGACCTCCGCGCCAAAGACCGGCGAAGACCACCGAGATCCCAGAAGAACTCATGTACAAGCGGAGGAGGCGGCCAGCGCCAAGCCCCAGCTCCCCGCCGCAGTACCCCCAGCAACTCCTCGGTATGGCCAGGAGGATCCACACCAAGACGAAGAAGAGGCCGAGGGACCAAAACTCCACAAGACGGCCATCACCTCCGCAACGACGGCCGTCCTTCGAGCACCAAAACTCACCAGGTCCGAAGATCCGGGACGGCACGCCGTCCACCCGCCGTCGCCGGCCAGGGAGAGAAGGGGACGGCGAACTTATTCTTCCACGGCAGCGACGAACCCCTCTCCAGATCGAGGCTGCGGGACCCTAACCCTACCCTATCTACACACCGGACGACGAGAAACGGGATCCCGACCTCCTCCCGCCTCCGAAACGAGCGGAGGAGGCCAGGATCCACGCCCTCGCCGCCGGCGAAAGGGGATCTTGGACGCCTCTCCTTTTCGCCTCCGAACACTGTAGAGGGAGGGAGAGACGTCCACGGTTTTCCTGTCCATTCAGATCCTCGAAGAAGTATGTTCTACTATTTCATTGTGTAGACTTGGCTTCTGGCTCATCGAAGAAGAGGTTTCCTTCATGCGGATCGTCGAAAAGTATGTTCTACTATTTCATTGTATAGACTTGGCTCTGTTCTACTATTTCATTGTATAGACTTGGCGCTGCTTATGGATCTAGATCCTACCCTCGTCTTTGAAGATTGTGAATACACTTCTTCCTATGCCGGCCATTAAATACCATATGGAATCTAGCGTATTATTATGAGTTTTGGACCGTTGGTACCACTTAGCTTTTTTTTAAAGGAACATCAGTGTTCTGCTAGTTATTTTTATTAATTTTTAAATATAAAGAAAGTACAGGGCAAGCAAAAAAATAAAAAGGTCTAACTAAGGCAGAATGTACAACAGGTCCCAAAGCTTAGGCCACCCGGAAATTATGAATCCAGGTTTTGAAACCTGTAAGACTGGCACGGTTAGCTCTATAAGTCACCCAATCGAGCTCCTCCTTGAATTTCTTCAGACAGCGAAATAAACTTGCTCTGATGCCCTTGAAATGTGATCATTTCTAGTAATCTAAGGGTGTGTTCGGTTGGAGAACCAAAGGGAATGGAATGTCATGGTTTCATTTTTGAGAATGGGTTGGTTCCATTCCTATGTTCGGTTTGTGCAAAATATGGAATGGGTAGATTCTATTCCTATGTTCGGTTGGAGAGTAGGAATGACCAGAATCTGTTTCAGCTCACCTCTTTCCTGGACATGGTGAGCATACCTCCCGTTTCTACCATCAGACAAATAAAAAATTCAGCAGCACTTTGTTTGTATTTTCAAGAATAAGCAATAACAAGTATATTTCAGATGCATAACACATATATCTCAGCAAAGATAAGAGACATTTCCATCAATACAACCATAATAGTCATCGAAATTGTCCAAATTCAAACACTTCAAGTTCAATGTCATAGTAGTGATCCAAAAGCACTAAATAGAGTTCATACGTCCATATTACAGTCCATTGAATAATATATGGTTCATTACGTTCATTACAGTCCATCAAGCAACTTGAACTTCATACCATCAGTTCAGATTATAGAGCACACCAAAGGTCTTCTCCGCATACCTACTCAACCAAACAAACTTGTTCTCAAGTTTAAGCGTCATGAACGCTTTTGCAGTCTTCGGATCTCCAACAAGATAAGCATAGTAGTGAGCAATATGCCCCTCATCGAATCCCTTGATTGCAACCAAAACATCCCACAAGTTATCAGGTATAGCATCATCATCTCCACCAGATTTTACAAGAGCTTCAGGTACAAGTTTGAACCCATCTTTGAGAGTGGTAACTAGCGCATCATCTTCAAGTTGCACTACCTTGGCCTTCTTTTTTGCTGGTGCTTTGGAACTAGATGACTCGCCAACATTTGGCGACACGTTCACCTCACTATTGTCCTCCTCATCTATGTCAATGGAGAGGGGATCATTCCCGGACCTAGCATGCTTACCCGTAGCAGTAGGTGTCCCAAACATGGTGTTCATGGCATGATAATATTCAATGGGAGTGTTCAAGTAGTTGACATCAGATTTGTGGTCCTACAAAAAAACATGCAAATGATTACATAATGTACACAAAACGTGGCATGCTAGTGTTGATAACAAGATTACCTTGCAATGACCTGCATAGTGTTCATCGCTTAGCCTAATAATGCAATTATCTTCATCCCATAGAGCTCCACTCAAATTCTTCAAGTGGACTATCCTCCCCAAATTTTCCTCCACTTCTTAAGATGGTTGCTAACTTGGTCCCCTGTGATAGCTAGCTTGAAATGTTCATTCAAAGCTGTAGCAACTTCATTGAAATGAACCTTCTTGAATCCGGACGAAGTTCTCCTCCCACTAGCAACCATGTCACACAAAAGGCCCAACATCTTGTTGGTCATGGAGGTAGTCCACACTGCCTGCCAACTTTTACCGGTGCTGCCACTTGGAGCGGTGACTTCGTCATTGTCCATTTCTGTCCAGCAATACAAAATGATGCAACAAATGGATTAGAACATCACAAACACATGATTTTGAATTATAAAATGACACAATCTGTCCAGCCAATCAAAAGGTTGCGTAAAATGGATTAGAACATCACAAATACATGATTTTGAATTATAAAATGGCACAATCTGTCCAGCCAATCGAAAGGTTGCATAAAATGCATTACAACATCACAAATACATGGTTTTGAATTATAAAATGGCACAATCTGTCTAGCCAATCAAAAGGTTGCATAAAATGCATTACAACATCACAAATACATGGTTTTGAATTATAAAATGGCACAATCTGTCCAGCCAATCAAAAGGTTGCATAAAATGCATTACAACATCACAAATACATGGTTTTGAATTATAAAATGGTACACAAATACATGGTTCCACATGAAGTATGCCACAATCATCAATTTCCATACATGGCTTGCCTATCTTGCCACATTTGTTCGGCAATTTGTTCACTTTTAGTTATCATGGCCCTTTGATCTGTTGCTTGTTGCCTTGTTGTACGAATTGGATGGGTGGTCCATGTTACCTACGGTATGATGAACTCATCAATCCCTTGGGATAGTGCATAATTATGAAGGATGCAACAAGCTACAACTATGTCAACTTGCACCGGAAAGGTAAAGAATGGTTTTGCATCATCTAAAATTTTGAAACGTCTCTTGAGAGAACCAAATGCTCGCTCTACCGTCACCCGTAGAGATGAGTGCCTAAGGTTGAATAGCTCCTTTGCATTCTGGACTGGATTGCTACCCCACTCGTTCAGATGGTATCTCACACGACGAAAAGGCGGCATGAAACCAGTCTTTGCTCCGTAACCGGCATCAACTAGGTAGTATTTTCCTACGAAATGAAAACAAAAATTGGTGAAAAAGGTTTGCACTAGTACACGGACAATTCTATCTAACGAAACTATTTACCTTGTGGTACTTGTAGGCCTCTCTCACGCCCTAATGCATCAGCTAGAACGGTTGCATCATGAGCCGACCCTTCCCAACCAGCCATCACATATGTGAACTTGAGGTCGAAATCAACCGCTGCCATCACATTTTGAGTAGTAAAAGGCTTTCTACCACGGAAAGCATGTTCCACATCTTTGGTAACAGATGCTCGCACATGTGTACCATCGATAGCTCCAATACAATCCTATATAGGTGAACATATTAATTTTCATGTTCTAAAGTCTAGATGCTAAGATAT